>JALGQZ010000010.1:38056106-38656106 GCA_023105745.1 Austropuccinia psidii | reverse complement strand
AATATTCCAAAGAACTTATTGAAAGATAAGATAGAGAGATTTGACATAAAACTGTGGATTTTAAGGATAAAAATAAATTTATAACAGTATTTCAACAATATATAGTTTGATTCTATGATTTTATGTCCTTCCGATTGATTCTGAAAGATTCAAAACACTTAAGAATAGCCCTAACTAATACTTACTTGTTGGTAATAATGATTTAAATGATAATAAGATGATTATTGGAAAAAACAGCAAGAGGAGGCCTCTTTTAAGTCAAAAACAGCTCACAGAGGCATGCCATGGAGCAAACTGAAAAACCAATGAGTGAGAAGACAATAAACCTTTTTGGATTATTGATTGCATCATCTGTTGTCACGTAAGATTATCATAATTCCTTAATTGATGCTTTTACGTGACTACCAACCCCAATATGGTTAAGAATAAAAGGAGTAACATCTGTAAATTTCTTTTATTCCAAAATAATCATTTATTTCTCAAAGTTATCAATGTTATTGGCAATTTCATCACAGGTTGTAATTACTGTGAATTTTTGAAGATTCGGTGTTTCAAGTAGAATAGTCAAAAATGGACTGTAAGTAAAACGTTTAATTTTACTAATAAAACCATAATTCTTTTTGGTTGTACCATAGATAATACAGTTCTCCATTAGTCCTGAAAGTTTCAGAAAGATTAATTGAGAGTTGTATTTTCAATGAATTTCTGAAATTTTTACCTCATTTCTACGTACAATTGCAAATATCAGTGTTTAACTGGTTGCTATGAGGTAAATCAATGGATAAAAGTCCAAAAAGGGTTTTAATTACTCTTTTTGGGCTTATCCATGGAAAATCATTAAGAATTGACATGGGTACAGGAGTCTAAGAAGCTCTTTACCTCCTTGGCACCTCAAAATAGCAGGTTATTTGCTATTTTCTTAAGATTTACAACAGTTGTAACATGGTAACCAAGTTCCCAAAAGGTTTTAGTTTACCAATTAGGCCAAGATCAGCCATGGATCCAAGCTTTGGAGCTTTCCACGCCTCAGAGGCCTCAGAAGTTGGGTACCCTGGCTCTCTTTGATGTCTTTTGTCCCCCTTGCTTATTTTTCACGTCAAAATAGAAATTTAAGCTTCAAGTGAGATATCCACTATGGGTGTACCAAAGGTCCATTTAAGAATACCATAATATTAAGTGCTCAAAACATGCATAACACTATTCTTAGTGTATATGTAACATGGGATTCTTCACATTCCCATTATTTTGGCATGAAATTAAGAAAAACAAAAATTTTCACCTATCTTTTATGTGGTATTGATGATGTGGTATTGAAGTATTTTCCAAATTACCACCTCAAAGAGTTAATTTGAGCTTATTCACTCTATGGAGCTACCCTAGGTGAATGTTTGTGTAGAATCCAAATCTGGCCTCCAATCCATGGATTTACTTACTCAATAAAAACTTATTCATCTTTTCTAAAATCAAAAATGATGAATTTTGGATATATGCATGAC
The DNA here is from genome assembly GCA_023105745.1 of Austropuccinia psidii. Lineage (NCBI taxonomy): Eukaryota > Fungi > Basidiomycota > Pucciniomycetes > Pucciniales > Sphaerophragmiaceae > Austropuccinia > Austropuccinia psidii. Next base: position 38,654,610 of record JALGQZ010000010.1, on the reverse strand, counting down.
TTATGAGTTATGCATAATTGAAAATTTATTTTTAAGATAATTGTGGCCTATTTGGGTATGTAAAATATACCTCAAGGCTCACATTCCCTCCCACCAAAAAATAAAATTGTACTACAATTTTATCAATGGTAGAAATAATAAAAGCCCCAAAGGGGGTTAATGTCCACTGTCCAACATCTTTACATCACTCAGATCAAGTAATTTAAAGCACATTTATAGACATATTCAGGCTTGTGGCCTTTTTTCATGTCCAAATCTTCTCAAGAGTTTATCTGAGCCAGGTACGTCTCATTCTGCCAGCCATTCATCTTCATGTACTGGATTTCTATATCTGACAAGATATTCTCTCTTATTTTTACCCCTAAGTCTCCTTTCTTGAATGACTTTCTTTATCTTTTTGTCTTCATTCTGTTCCACTGGTGGCACAGTTAAAAGATTTGGGTTCCTTAAAGGAAACAATTCTTTATCAGCTGGTTGATAAGGCTTTATCAAGCTGACTGGAAAAGTGGGGTGTTTACTTTCCAATTCACCACTCAATTCCAGTTGAACTGCATTGGTTCCATGTAAGGAAACAATAACAAAAAGTCCTACATAAGAATCTTTGAGTTTCTTTGGGCCTTTCATATTATTGAAATGCAAGGTTGAAACTAGAACTAAGTCCCCTACTTTGAAGTCTGGTACTTTATGACTCTTGTCCCACTTCTGTTTTGCATAATCAAAAGCATCATTCATACTTTGTTTTGCATGATTTTTCACTTTATCAAGCATTATCTTGAAGCTGGAAGCTGTAGGATGAATTTCAATCAAGTCTTTCCTCAGTGTGTCTGCTGGGAGTCTTGGATTCCATCCTTTTTCTAACATAGCAGGAGTTTGTCCTGTGGAAGAATGGACTGATGTCTTGTATGCCAATTCTAATGCAGGTATCAGAGTGCACCATTCATGGGTAAAGCCATCTGAGTCTTTGAGTTCTAACCCATAAGCACAAAATCTCCTGATCATGTCTTCTAAATTTTGAATCATCCTCTCTGCTAGCCCGCCTGTTTGAGGGTGATATGCTGTAGAGAATGATAACTTAGTCCAAAACAATCTATGAAGATTGGTCCAAAGTGCAGATGTGAACTTGGTATCTCTGTCACTTATGATATTCTTAAATAATCCTGTATGAGAAATAACTCTACTCCATAGAATAAGAGCTGTATTAATAGCCATGTCATCTTTATGACATGGTAAGAATATGGGAGTCTTGCTATATCTGTCTACAATGACTAAACAGGCATTATAACCTTTGTCACCACTTGTAGGAAGTGCTGTGACACAATCCATTTGAGCAACTTCCCAAGGGGATTTTGGTTCTTGAATATGGATCATAAGGCCAAATTTCTTGCCTGTACTCCTGCTTGCTTTTTGACATCTGTCACAGGTATGGCAATATTCAATGGTTTCCTTTCTTCAAGATAGCCACCATGCACAGTTCTTCACTTTTTCAAGTGTTCTGTCCTCTGACAGGTGTCCAGAGTAGATGCTATCATGGCATTCATGAAGAATTGTATTGATAATAAATCTGCTGCATAATGTCATTACACAAAAATGTTTGGTTCTGTGGTAAATAATCCCCTCAAACAACTGAAATCTTCCTTCAGAATAGGAATTTATCCAAACTTCATTTAGTGAATTGACCAAAGATGTATCTTTGCAGTCTTTACCTAATAAAGAAGTCAAGATATGGAAATTCTTGTCTTGCTTATAAGATTCCCTGACCTCTTCAAAGAATTCAGTCCCAATATCAGGTATGTTAATCCCTTCAATTGGAATCTGTGGTTCAGCTTCCAAAGGTACATAAGCTGGGTTATCAGGAGTGTTGGCTAATTCCCACCTGCTAAGTCCATAAGCATTCTTGTGAATGTTTCCTGCTTTTTGGACTATAGTCATGTTTCCTCTATATTCTTGAATGGCTATTTGCCATCTCAACATATGTCTGTTGGGAGTTTTCATGTTAAGAAGCGATTTTACTACATTACAGTCAGTTATCAATTCAAAAACACTGCCATCAAGATAATAGTGTAATCTCTCAAGTGCCCATACCAAGCATAAGCACTCCATTTGGCTTGCACCATATCTGGCCTCTGTTGGGTTGATTTGTCTTGAGATATAACAAACTGGTCCTTCTGTAGGTTTGTCATCAATAATTTGGACTTGATGTAGGGCTGCCCCTAATCCATCTCCACATGCATCAATGTACAATTTAAAAGGAATATTCCAGTAAGGCATGAGGAGTAAAGGTGCTTCTGTAAGAGCTTTCTTTATATTCTCATAAGCTTTAATTCTCTCCTGTGTCATCTCAAATACAGTCTGTTGATCACAGATTCTATATAGTTACTCGGCTAGAATTGCAAAGTCTTTCAAGTGCTGCCTATAATCCCTGGCAAACCCAGGAAAATACATCATTTCTTTTTTATTTTGGGGTATTGGCTTAAGTAACACTGCTGCTACTTTGTTTTTGTCAATACCCAAGCTTAAACCAGAAACAACATGTCCTAATGCTTTGAGTTCTTCAAAACCAAAATTTCATTTCTTAAGTGAAATTTTCATATTCACTTCTGCAACTTTTTGAAGTACTCTTGCAAGTCTTTCAAGGTGCAAAGCCCATGAATCAGAACATATTATAATATTATCAATATAAATGATAAGCCATCCTTCAGACAATTCTGTGGGAAAGATGGTATTCATCATTCTTTGATAATGGGATGGAGCATTTGTAATGCCAAATGGCATTTTAAGATACTCATAAATACCACAGTGAGTGATAATTCTAAGTAATTTCTTAGCTTTAGGAGTCAAAACATTTTGATGAAAGCCTTTCAATGCATCCATTGATGTTATATACTTGGCTTTAGACAATTGAGTCAAGGTTTCTTGAATCCTAGGAATTGGATACCTATCTGGAACTGTGTATTGATTCAATGCTCTGAAATCTCCAACCATTCTTGACTTATCATTCTGCCAGGCAATAATAACAGCTGTTGTCACTTCAACTTCCTCATTATGGCCTACCTTTCTTAGTACACCAAGTTGGATTGACTCTTCGATATGTTTTTCCAAGGCTTCTCTAGCTCGGGGACTGGCTGTATAAGCTGGTCTTCTAAGTACTGGAGGATATGGTCTGTCAATATTAAGAGTAATATCAACTTTATGTCCTATTATAGCACCTAATGGTTCATTATTGGAGGCAAATGCATTATTGTATGTGTATACCACATCAACAAGTTCATTCCTCATTTTGGGTGGCAATGATGGATTAATCTGTGCTTCAACAAGTTGATTAGACACAAATGCATCTTTATAAGTATCCTTGACAGAAGATACCACAGATATTTGTTTTGGCATATTGGAAAAAGCAAATTTTTGTCTTTTGTTATCCCCAATTGTGAAATATCTGTCTTTATGGTTATTGATGTCAATACCATAAATATTCAAGTAATCATTTTCAAGAATGATGTGCTGAGATGTGCAATTATCCATTACCACAATCTCAGTTTTCATCCTTACACTTCCTTCTGGGTGTGGAAATACAAGATTAGTGTCTAATATAGCCAAGGGGTACATATTGTTACTGGCACTACTAAATTGCACACCTTCTATTGGTAATAGATGGTTTTTTCATTCAGGAAGTACAATTTGGAGATAATCTTTGCCTACACAAGTGCAAAATGCCCCTGTATCCAAATTTACTTTGGCTTCAATATCACTCATCAAAACTGATGTGATACAGGATGCTCCAGCAGTGTAACCTTTTCCTCTAGCAGGTTTTGTTTTACACATTCTGGCATCTTGAATATTGATCAGGTTGCAGCAATCCTCACTGTACTGTGGCAAGTGGGTATGGACTTCTGTGACCTCAAAGAAGGCTGTAATGTTTTCAATGGGATAGTCCTCCACTGGTGTATCCTCAGAGACTGCAAAATCTCAATCAGATTACTCTTTCTCCCCAGTAAACTGAATTCCTTCAATGACTTGAGCTTCATTGATTTTTGTCTTTTTGGTGCAAGTGTTTGCTAAATATGAAGTACTTCCACATTTATGACACTTCAAGACAGGTCTTTCTGGTCTTTTATCCTCTCTTGGAATCTTTGGGACCATCTTAGATTCCATAGGGATTCTAGTCCCCAACTCTTGTTCTGGTAATGATATCTTCTATTGCATTAATGTAGTCCTCTGTTGAACAGGGTTCTACACATCTGCTTTTGATAGCATGTTCCAGTTCTCCTCCACACTTTCTTAATATCTTCATATTACTCATAGTATCAGACATATCTGGGTGTAAAGCAGATAATCTGTCTTTTTGCTTGAAGAACCAAGTAAGTGGTTTATCTTTCTCTGAGTTAAAAATGTAACTTTCAAAAGAATTTTCCATTTTAAACCTCCAAGAATTGTTGGCCCATTTGGTAATCACTTCAGATTTCCACCAAGACCAATCATGTTTTCCATGATCCATTCTCATTTTGTAATACCATTTCTTTTCAGTTCTGGTAAACAGAGAGTGTAATTTCCCCACTATGATTTCATCAGGTATATTAAAGTCTTCCTGCAACATATCAATAGTCCTGATGAACTCAATGTGGTCATATTTCCATTCACCAGAGAATGTTGGCCATTCTTCCAATTTGGGAATATCTTTAACAGAGACAAAAGTTTCTCCTAAAAGTGGGTTAAAACTTCCTTTAACTGAAGGTTTTTCTTCAGTCAAAGATGTAGAATGTCTTGGCATATGTGGTTCATAATTTTTATGAATTTGTTCTACATTTGCAATGATTTCATTTTTTAACTTCTGCCTTTCAATGTCACTTTTTGCTAAATGTGTAGCAAACTGATTGGTATTTTCAACTATCTTCAAGACATGATCTTGTAGAATTTCAAGTTGATCATTTATTTTAAAAATGGAAAGATCTTCTATTTTATCATTCTGAATCTGAAATTTAGTCTCAATTCTGCTACAAGCATTGATAATTGAATCAAATTTGGCATTTGTCAATTCATACCATTCAGTATATTTCTTGTCATGTTTTTTCAAATCATTAATATCCAATGTTATTTTAGTTAACTTTGAATCAAGTTTACCAATTTCTACATTAATCCTTCTTTGTACATGATCTATTTGCGCGGAAAGGTCCTGTTCATCCTTTCCTGCTCCTTGGCTGTGAATTCCATGAGAGTTCTGGCCATGTTGAACACACTTTCCACAGCTTAAGGCTCCAATTTGGGGATCCTGTACCCTTGTGGGTAAGGTCTGTGCCAATTGGCTTTGCCTTTGCCCTTGCCTTGATGATTCTTGGGACCTCTCTGCTTCTTCTGAGGTCCTTTGGGCTTGTCTTTGGAGATTTCTGGAGCTGGTTTGGAGCTGGTAGACGCCACTGGGGTTTTCTTTGATTTTGGGCCTGGGGGGTTCTTTTGTCTTCTAAGTGCTTCCAGGCTCCCTAGCCATCATCTTCCATTTTGGGCCTACCCCTTTCATTAGGGGGGTTCAGGCCTAAATGGCCTTTTTGGGCCATTTAGGCCCCCATGGCTTCTACAGCCCGTGGGCCGTAATTCACCGGCCACGGTCCATGGTCCATAGGCCAATTAGGCGCCTTTTGGCCCAAGCCAATGAGGCCAAAAGGTGGCAACCATCTAGCCCCCAACGCCAGGTGGGTCCCAAACCACAATTGGACCCACCTGAGCCAATTTTGGCCATCAATCCCTTGGACCCAATTTTGGCCAAAAGTCCTTTGGACACCAAAATGGCCATAGAACCCGTAGGACCCAATTTTGGCCATGGACCACCATGGACCATATTTCCAGCCATGGCCTCTGGCAACCACCAGAGGCCACCAGACCAGCTCAGCAAGCACTCCCCTCAACTTAAGGGGAATTCTTTCCATTCCTCCATGCACCCTGTACTCAAGGCTGCAGGAGTGGTGCATATATGGTATTATATACCATTATGCACCATTTTTGCTCATCAATTCAATGGTGATGTTTTCAGGACCAAATTCCACAGTTACAAATCAAGGTCCCAAAATCCAACGCCCATTTTGAAGCAGGATTCTTTAACTCATCAGTCTGGCAATCCATGGCCGCAATCAGAAGACCATTCAAGGATCCCAATCACCTGGCCCTGCAGGAGTTGGGTTGGCAATTTCATTCAGAATTATTCCAAGGGCATTTTCAGAGGTTATACAGTCTTTCAATCAGTTTTCAAAGCCTCAAGTATTTCAACACTCCTTGGACAGCTCAATTGGTCCATACAGGCATCAATCAATCAACCTGTATGTCCTTGGCCCAATTGGGCCAATTCAATCTTCCACTGTGGGAATTCAACCACACAGTTCAATTTTAAGATGGCCAGAACTGTATTGGCCCAATTCAGACAATACAGCCGGTGATCCACCTTCCAGGATCAGTCTTTCAGTTTTTCACATATACTGGCCACCTTTCAGCACCTGGGAACCTTTTCCCCAGTCAATTAATATAGTAGATTTATTATTATCTTTATTTTATTTTACTTTATTAAAGTTAATACTGATAATATTAAGTCAGTCATTCAGCACCCTTTCTCTTTTTCTTCCTTGCCTATCAGTGGATATTGGTGGTCATATCCTTTACTAATTCCATTCCCTTTTCTGGAAGGTTGAAACAGTGAATTGAGGATTCACTTGTTTGGCTTATTTATTATCTTTGGCCTTTGGCTTCTTATCTTTTCTTTTAACTTTGGCATACTTGTCTTTTCCATTCTTCTTCTTTAAACAAATTAAATCTTTATTATTCCTTTATCTTTGGAGCCCTCCAAGTGAGTTCTTGATTCCTGAGTGCCATGCCCTCTTGCTTCCATAAGAGCCCCTGTGACATCAAGAAGGACATGCTCAATTGAGCAAAGCCTCTGAAGGAACCAACAAAAGACTGAATCTAGTCTTTGAAGAACAACACAAAAGCAAAAGTTACAGGGATTGTCTGCATCAAGACATAAACAAACTGTTTAATGTCTACCCTAGCATGAAGCCCCAACCACAAGGAAATGTTATGGAAAATCCATATCACCAATATGACATCAAACCAGATGCCATGCTGATGAATAATGCGATATTTCCAGCAAAGTACCAGGATGGAGATAATATGTCTTATTAAGAAAAGGAAGCCTTGAAACACCTTCCTGAGGCCCCAAGCTGGCCCAAATTCTCTGAAACTGGAGAATAAAATCATATAGAGCTCATAGATTATATTGATGGACTCTTCATTGATGTACCAAGCATATCAGACTACTGGATTACTCCTAGACTTAATACAGAATTTGAGGGACATGCTAGTATATGGTACACAGAAATGAAAGGAATCGTGGCAGAAGAAACTGACCATGGTGGAAGAGTCAAATCATCCAAAAGTATAGCAATGGCATATGGATCTTTGTCCACAGAGTATTTGTCATATAAAAATGACGAATACTCTGTGGACAAAGATCCATATGAGTGGTGTCTCAGACAGTCTAAAAGACTTAAATCCATTGATCCCCAAATGAACATTCAGATGAGGAATAATAAACTCCTGACACAAATACCAGGAGAACTAGAGCATGCAGTGAAATGCAGAGGCAACCACATTTGCACTCTAGATGAAATTTCAAATACCTTAAAAGATGTAAGGAAAAGAACTAATATAGGGAAATACACCCCATATAAGAGAAGTGGTTTTAAAGGGAAACAACCTTTCAGGGTAGAGTCTAAATACAAGCCCAGAGAAAGAGTGGCAGTAGTGGCAAAGAAGAAAAATTCTTATCACAACTGTGGTTCAACATACCACTATGCTAACAACTGTCCAAAGGAAAAGAAAACAGTCTATGCCATTGAGAAAGTCCCAGAGGAGGAATTCCCAACAGAGGATTCTGACTCAGAATCTATGTGAGATGCCATCAGAAAACAATGTGATGGAGAGCAAGACCCAGGAGAAGAATTTCTAGTGGAATACCAAGAGGAAACCCCACTATAAATACAGTACATATAGTTAGAAGCAGGCATGCCACAAGATACTGCCAGCAAAAACTTGTGCAAACACACACAAGATGCACAAACATTCCTGGTCACACGAACCAAAGGAATTGCATACATACATGGAACAGCCACAAAAATGACTGTTTGCATTGACAATTCTCAACACTCATTGATCATTGACAGTGGGGCACACTGCTCCATAGTGGCCAGAAATTATCTGTACAACCACTTCCCCAACTTGGAGAAACAACTCTTGCCAACCAAAGCAAAGAGCTTCAAAAGTGCTTCAGGGAAGATGACTTCAATTGGGACAATTATTAAAGAAATAATTGTACCCCATAGGAAGGGTAATATCAGACTCAACCCAGAGCTTGTAGTGCTTGATTATGCCCACATCCAAGGGCTTCTACTGGGAATAGATTAACAGAGGATGTATGGCATAGATATCTACAATAGTAAAAACAGGCACATTACCATTGGTACCAACAAGGAAAAGAAATTTTCACTTGATATATACCAAATATCTACTCAAGACCCTCTGGAAGAACTACTGAATGAATTCAAAGAGGGACAGTTTAGTACTACCCTCACCAGTAAGCAGAAACTAAGTTTACTGAAAATGCTGAGAACAAATAGACCAGAATTTGCCATAGGTGAAGAACCATTAGGCAAGATTAGAGACCATATATCTTTGATCCTGCAGGAATGCCATGATTTCCCCTATATGGGACACATGAGTGAAGACAGGACCAAAGAAAGGGTAGCAAGCACTGCTTGATGGCCCAAATGGGAACAAGAGTTGAGTGAATACATCAAGACTTTTGAAATATTCCAAAAGGTAAACAGACAAAATGGGAAGAAGTATGGGTTACTTCAACACATAGAAGAACCCAAACACCCATGGGGAACCTTCAACATGGACTGGGTTACAGGACTTGTGTGAGCCTTTGAGATATGACCACATACCCAATAAGGTCACAAAAAGATTAAGAATAATTATACCTTTAATATAATTATACTAAAATTACTTAGAATAATTATACATTAAAATTAATTACTTAAATATACAAAAAATACCATAAATTAACACAAAAATTGGTTTAACTTAAAAACCAATGAATAAACATGTAAAATGAATTATACCATTGGATTCCTCATGGAAAAATACACATATACCATTTTTATGGCATATCTGTGAAGTCAATATTTAATGAATTATAAGGTATAATACCTTATAAAAACCATAAAATCCTATTTATCTCAGAAACCAATGAAACAACATGTGAAAGAAATTGTACCAGTGGATTCCCCATAGAAATCCACACATAAAACAATTAATAAGCTAATTCTCAAAGTCAATACTTAAGGAATTATCCAGAATATATGCACTTTTTTGGTCAACGCATATATTCAAGGATCATAGCTAATATCTTCTAAACTATACATGATAGAATGATGAACCAAAAATAAAGTTACCACGTAATTACTGTAAGAACACAGAAATGAACTTTATTTTACAAATTATAAACAAGGTTAAAACCTATGATGAAATATTGATAAAAATCAACAGAGCTGTTGACCACTTTGTTGTGAAAGTGGTCCAAACTTAAAAAAAATTATACAGTTGGATTCTACTAGTTCATTTGTGAAGAATGATGTAATTTTTATTATTAAATTCAGGGTATAACCCCCTGAAATCAAGGTTTGAAGTTTAAAATATTGAATTTCGACAGAAAAGGTGAGTTACAAGAAAAATCATCAAAATTAGAGTTTTGATGATGTAATGATAAGCTCTTGGCAGAATAATAGGGTTATGCCAGGCTATCAGAATTCACTCTCTGAATTGCTGTAGGGTGTAAATCTTAAAAGTTATTGAAGATCAAAGTTTGAGCTTAAATTGAGCAGTTATGATCACCTACTGTAACCTTAAATTAAGTTTAACAGTTACAAGAGTGATAAAATTGGTGAATACTATTAGTTTATGATTAAAACTAATAAAATCCACGAAATTTGGGGTTCTGCCAAGCCTCTGATGTCATCAAACTTAAAGTTACAGTGATAACTTTAAATAATGGTGCAATAATGATGTAAGATGGTTTGATCATGATGTAATCACCCTCAAACCTTAAAATATTGATCAATTCCAGTGGATATGATCAGTACACGTCTACTAGAAGCCTGTTGGACTCTAGGAGGGAGGTATTTACTATAAATAGAGCTCTTTTTACTCTATTTTCCCCTCAGACGCATCAAAAACATTAAATCAATTAAATCAAAAGGTAATTTTCTTTATTCTTTATATATAAAAGCATTATATTATTAAAGACCAAAGACCACCTTGCTATAATCATCTATTTTGACGTGATTAAATCATTTATTTAATTGTTTTTGTTAAAAATCTCTCTAAAACTCATTTCCACGTAAAAATCCAGAATAATTTGTAATTTTCTTTATTTTTATTGTAAATACAATTTGAAAAAGTTGTATTTATATTTTTTGGCGTAAAATACTTCAAAATTATTATATTAAGTGTTAAAAGTAGGTTATTCTCTCTTATTATAATAATTTCTCTATTATTACTCTCTTAATAACTCTTTAATTAATATAAATAGTATTTATATTAATTCATAACTTTAATATTAGTAATATTATTGTTATTAATTGTTTTTTATTAATAAAAAACAATTTTATACGCCTTTATTATTTGTTGGTAACAATAATAAAGAGCTTTTTAATATATTAATTATTTTATATTAATATATTTATTTATTATATTATATTTTCATAATATAAATTATATTATTATATTTATTTAATAATATAATTATTTTACGCCATAATAATAATAAATTATTTATTATTATTATATTTTTAATCTTATTTATTCAATTTATAAGGACATTCAGAGTACAATAAGTAATAAATTAGTAATTTTTACTTATTGTTTCATAGTCAAACCTTACATTTGGGGGCCTGGCCGTGATATTTACTTAAAAGACCTTTAAAAAGATTCTATTTGGGTTTATCCAATAATAAATTATATTTATAATCATAAATTATATAATAATTTTATATTTTATTGATTTTAAAAGCTATTGAGGCATTTGGAAAGCAATTGTACTGTCTTACACGTGGTTTTTCACATCCTTAGACTTGCAAGAACTTTCTTTGAGTGACTCTAGTGATTAAAAAAGATATTTTATAAATTAAAAATAATTTTATTATAATTTAATTTTATAAGAATCATATTCTTTTTTATTTTATTCTTTAAAAAATAAAAAATACATAAAAAATATTAAAAAATATTAAAAACCAATAAAAAAAGTTATTTTTATTCATTTTTTATTCATTTCTTTATTTTATTTCAATTTTTTAAGATATAAAGCAATTTCTACGTGGAAAATTGCCATATCTTGCCAAAAATAACACTTCTTACATAAAGACTTATATTTATTTGTCTTTTTTAGTGTTTGAAGATAACCCAACAGAAGATAACCAAGCTACTGTTGAGAGGTTGGTGGAAGAAACTTGTCAAAGTTCTCCAACACCAGTTATCACCAAAAGAAAGAAAGCTAAGAAATTAGACTTTCCAGGACCCACCATTCAAGACTCTGAAGGTGAGCACCTCTTTTTATAATTGCCATAAAAGAATTTTTATTCTAAAATACTTTTATTTTTTCTTATTCTTTAATTATGACTACCAGAAGAGGTTCCCAATACTCCATCCAATCAGATGGAGCTGGACTCAGAGGTAGAATTGATCCCTCAAAAGGGAAAAGAAAGGGCAATATCCCCAGTGGAACAGAATCCACACAAGGAAGTGCCTTATCCCAAAGGCAAGTCCCAGAAATGCCCATGATATCTGAGCCTGAATTAGAACTAAGTATGAGTAACTCAAACAGGTACAAATCACATTCAGAGGGCTCAAATAGACATCTACATGAGCCAGTACAAGCAGTATTGCACAGTGTACAAGGACAAAGATTGGGAAATGTTGCCTCAAATACACCAAGGAGTGATGAACTCCTGGCACATCCTGAAAAAGTTCCTCAAAGAGGAGGAGATAGTGAAATACTCCAATGGATGGAATCCACTGTCATCCAAGCCTCAAATCAAAAAAATCAAGGATTACCATGCCAAAAAGAGGGAGGCAACCAAGGAAGAAGCCCCAGTAGCTTCTACCAGCAAGCCCCAAGCCAACCCACTTCCCCAAGAAGGGAAGAAGAACAAGAAAAAGCATTGGAGGAAACCATATTCCCCAAGCTACAGAATCCCAAGAATCCAAAAGGATGCCATGGACAATGTTTTCAACATGGCCAGAACCTTGATGGAATTCAAGGACAAGGAAGAGCAAAGAATGAGACAACCTCATTTCCCAAAGAAATAACCTTGTCCAAAGATGTTGTAAATACTTTAACAGAAATTAAAAATAGTATATTACCTCTAAAAGAAATTAAAGACAGTTTATTATCACTACAAGAAATAAATAACAATTTATCTTCTTTAACAAAAATTGTTGTGCAAAACAAGAAAGAAATTGACAACATTAAGTTTATTGTTGAAAATAATAAACCAAAGAATTTAATTGACAATACTCAAAAATTAATACAAGGACAACAAGAATTGTATAAATACATAAAAGATATCAAAGACAAAACTTTGACAATCAATTATGATGTGAGTATTGACAATCTTACAGAAAAATTGAATAAATTAAGTATTTCTGTAGAAAAATTTGAAGAAAAGACTTCATCACACCAAAAATTACTTTTGGACCATGTGGAAAAAAGTGATGAAGCAAGAATGCATCTGAAAGATGATATTCAGAGTGAAATAAGACTTATCACTGAAAAAATGGATAAAATTAATGAGGCTAATTTAAATATGCCAAAGTTATCAACACCATTTTCTCATATAAGAAGCCCTGTTAAAACAAAAGAGGAATTGTCAAATACTTTCATAACAGACTTGAGTCACCAAGATAATAACCAAGTCTTAATGAAGGAAGCACCTCAACTGAAAGAATGGCCAACATTCACAGGAGAAGGTGAATATGACCACATGTCATTCATTAAAACAATTGACATGTTACAAGAAGATTATGCCATACCAGATGAATTAATCACTGCAAGATTACATTCTTTGTTTGAGAAATCTGCAAAAAGATGGTATTATGGCATAAGACAAACAAATGGTAAAAATACCTGGTCTTGGTGGAAACAAGAAATAATCACCAAGTGGGCAAATGATGCCTGGAGGTATAAGATAGAAAATGCATTTGAAAACTCTTTCTTTGACCCAGAGAAAGACAAACCTTTAACTTGGTTCTTAAAACAAGCTGAAAGACTTAATGCACTATACCCAGAAATGTCACAGAAGATGGTGCATATGAAAATACTTAAAAAATGTGGAGGGGAACTAGAACATGCCCTAAGAAGCAGATGTATAGAACCATGCTCCACAGAAGAGTATATAAATGCACTAGAAGATATAGTGACAAGAACAAAAATTGGCAGGACTTGGAAAAAATTGGACATTAAAAGCCCAAATAAACCATTTATCAGAAAAGATAAACCAAAAGAATCCTTTAAGCCCAATACATCCAACAATAATGAGCAAAGAAAATGCCATAAATGTGGAGGTATTGGACACTTAGCCAATAATTGCCTTAAAAAAGCAAAAATTAATGAAATTGTGGAAACAGAAAGCCACAATGACAAAGAAGAGGAATCTGACTCTGAAAAAGAGACAGAAGAGTCAGAAAGCTCTGAAAGTGATGAAATCAATATAATTAATGCACAAATTAATAATATTGACTTAATTTATGAAGTACTGGATGTTAATTCAAACTTACCACAAGTTGGAACATCTGACACAAACCTGACAAACATACAAGATGCCAAAATGTATAGAACCAAACCTGCAAGAGGAATGGGATATACAGCTGGAAAATCAAGTATAAGTATTGTTATGGTTGATAACCAGGAAGGAAAAGTTAACTTGGATACAGGAGCATATTGCACTTGTGTTGGCAAAAGTTATTTAAAAACCATTGTCCCAAATTGGCAAGAAAAACTTATGCCAATACAAGGTGTCAAATTTAGTAGTGCAAGTGAGAGCATGAAGCCCCTTGGAATAATTGATTTAACACTAATTTTTCCTCATCCCTCACAATGTGTTAGAATTAAAGTAGAGTTTGTAGTAATGGACAACTGTACTAGTAATCATTTCATACTTGGGAATGACTACTTATCAATCTATGGTATAGATATCTCCAACCAAAAAGACAGATATTTTACCATAGGAGATAACAAAAGACAAAAGTTTGGCTTCTTAAATAACAAAAAACAAATCACAGTTATTAAGAAGGAAGAAAAAATTCCAGAAAAAGAAATTTTTATATCTGAACAACTTAAAGAGGCAGAATTCAATCAAGAATTAACAGAAAAAATGAAAGAAAAATTGATTGACCTCTTATTTAAGTATAAAAATGCCTTTGCAACTGACAAAGAGCCACTAGGTGCCATAATTGGACATGAAGTGGATATAATTCTTAATGTAGAAAAGCCTTACCCACCTTTATTAAGAAGACCTGCTTATCCAGCCAGTCCAAGAGCTAGAGAAGCCTTAGAGGTACACATTAAAGAATTAATGGACCTTGGAGTATTAAGAAAGGTTGGACATAATGAACAAGTAGAAGTTACTACACCTGTCATTATAGCTTGGCATAATGGAAAATCAAGGATGGTAGGAGACTTCAGAGCCCTGAATACCTATACCATTCCAGACAGATATCCAATACCCAGAATCCATGAGACATTGACCCAATTGTCACAAGCTAAGTTCATCACAGCTATGGATGCTCTTAAGGGTTTTCATCAAAATGTCTTAACAGACAATGCCAAGAAACTACTAAGAATAATAGTCCATTGTGGAATTTTTGAATACTTAAGAATGCCATTTGGGATAAAAAATGCACCTTCCCATTATCAAAGAATGATGAATACCATATTTCCTGAAGAATTATCAGAAGGATGGTTAATTATCTATATTGATGATATTATAGTTTGCTCAGAAACTTGGGAAAATCACCTTACAAGACTAGAAAGGGTACTACAGAAAATAGTTCAAGTGAATATGAAAATTTCCTTGAAAAAGTGTCATTTTGCATATAGTGAATTAAAAGCACTAGGACATGTGGTATCTGGACTTAGTCTAGGCATAGACAAAAATAAAGTAGCAGCAGTACTACTTAAACCAATGCCTCAAACCAAAAAAGAAATGCAATCATTTCTAGGATTTGCTGGTTACTATAGACAGCATATAAAGGACTTTGCAAAGATTGCTAAATCCTTGTATAAGCTATGTGACCAACAAACAGTCTATGAGATGACAGAAGAAAGAGTCAAGGCATATGAAGAATTGAAAAATTCCTTAACAAATGCCCCATTTCTCCTAATGCCAGATTGGAAACTACCCTTCAAACTGTACATTGATGCTTGTGGAGAAGGACTAGGTGCTGCACTTCACCAAACACAAATTATCAATGATAAACCAGTGGAAGGACCAATTTGTTTCATTTCAAGGCAAATAAAGCCAACAGAAGCAAGGTATGGAGCAAGCCAAATGGAATGCTTATGCCTAGTGTGGGCTTTAGAAAAATTGCATTATTATTTGGATGGCACAGTATTTGATGTAATCACAGACTGTAATGCTGTGAAATCACTATTAAATATGAAGACTCCAAACAGACATATGCTAAGATGGCAAATTGCTATCCAGGAATATAGAGGAAATATGACTATTGTTCATAAATCTGGAAATATTCACAAAAATGCAGATGGTCTCAGCAGATGGGCTCTAGCAAATACCCCTGACAATCCAGCATGGGTACCACAAGAAGAGCACCATATAGAAGGAATATGTGTTACAGACATTGGCACAGAATTCTTTAACCAAGTTAAAGAAAGCTATAAGACAGACAAAAATTGCCATATCTTAAGCCAACTTCTAATGAAAGACTGCAAAGATCCATCACTTTCATCAAAACTAGATGAAATATGGAAAAAGGCATATGATGAAGGAAGATTTCACCTCCTTGATGGAATCCTTTACCATAGAACAAAACATACATGTGTTATGGCCTTAACAGACAGAACACTAATAAACACCATTTTACATGAGTGTCATGATAGTGTTGCATCTGGACATCTCTCAGAAGATAGGACACTAGAGAGGGTGAAAACCTGTTCTTGGTGGCCAAATTGGAAGAAAGATGTTGCAGAGTACTGCCAGACCTGTGACAGATGTCAAAAAGCCAACAGAGCCACAGGAAAGAAATTTGGAATGATGATCCAAATCCAAGAACCAAAATCCCCATGGGAAATAGTTCATATGGATTGGGTAACAGCCTTACCTCCAGGAGGAGACAGGAGTTATAATGCATGCCTAGTGCTAGTTGACAGATACAGCAAAACTCCCATGTTCTTACCATGTCATAAAGATGACACAGCTATGGATACAGCCATAATGATATGGAATAAAGTCATTAGCCATACAGGCTTATTTCAAAATATTATAAGTGACAGAGACCCAAAGTTCACTTCAGCATTATGGACAAATCTCCATAACCTGTTTGGGACAAAGTTATCATTCTCAACAGCTTATCATCCTCAAACTGATGGTTTAGCAGAAAGAATGATACAGACCCTAGAGGATATGATCAGAAGATTCTGTGCTTATGGGCTAGAATTCAAAGATTCTGATGGTTTTACCCATGATTGGTGTACACTAATACCAGCACTTGAATTGGCATATAAGACATCAATCCATTCTTCTACTGGCAAAACACCAGCAATGCTAGAGAAAGGTTGGAATCCAAGACTTCCTTATGATACCCTCAAAAAGGACTTAGTGGATATACATCCAACAGCAAGCAGCTTCAAGATAATGCTTGACAAAGCAAGACACCATGCAAACAGATGCATGCAAGATTCTTTTAAATATGCAAAAGAAAGATGGGATAAAAGTCATAAGCCACCTGATTTCAAAATAGGGGACTTGGTTTTAGTATCAACCCTTAATTTCAATAACATAAAAGGCCCAAAGAAATTGAAAGATTCCTTTGCAGGACCATTTATGATAAAAGCACTTCATGGACCAAATGCTGTGCAATTGGAACTCACAGGTGAACTAATGAACAAACACCCAACTTTCCCTGTAAGTCTGATAAAACCTTACAGTTCAAGTGACAAAGAGTTATTTCCACTAAGAAATAAACCCCCACTTGAGATTCCCCCCTTGGAAGAAGGAGAGGAAAAGAAAATAGTAAAAGTCCTTAAAGAAAGAAGGACAAGAAACAAAAAAGAAAGAGAATACCTTGTAAGGTATAGAAATTCAACTCAAGAAGATGAATGGCTACTTGAGAAAGATATAACAAATGCTGATAAACTACTAAGAAGGTTCAGACATGAAAGAAAACCTGAAAAATAAAAAAGTTAAGCATTATTGAGCTTCAAGACTAACAAAGTCTATTGAAGAGGTAGGACAGTGGATGATACCCTTATCATACATATCAGATTGTGGTACAATCTTTTTTGGTGGTAGGGAATGTGAGCCTTTGAGATATGACCACATACCAAATAAGGTCACAAAAAGATTAAGAATAATTATACCTTTAATATAATTATACTAAAATTACTTAGAATAATTATACATTAAAATTAATTACTTAAATATACAAAAAATACCATAAATTAACACAAAAATTGGTTTAACTTAAAAACCAATGAATAAACATGTAAAATAAATTATACCATTGGATTCCTCATGGAAAAATACACATATACCATTTTTATGGCATATCTGTGAAGTCAATATTTAATGAATTATAAGGTATAATACCTTATAAAAACCATGAAATCCTATTTATCTCAGAAACCAATGAAACAACATGTGAAATAAATTGCACCAGTGGATTCCCCATAGAAATCCACACATAAAACAATTAATAAGCTAATTCTCAAAGTCAATACTTAAGGAATTATCCTGAATATATGCACTTTTTTGGTCAACGCATATATTCAAGGATCATAGCTAATATCTTCTAAACTATACATAATAGAATGATGAACCAAAAATAAAGTTACCACGTAATTACTGTAAGAACACAGAAATGAACTTTATTTTACAAATTATAAACAAGGTTAAAACCTATGATGAAATATTGATAAAAATCAACAGAGCTGTTGACCACTTTGTTGTGAAAGTGGTCCAAACTTAAAAAAAAATTATACAGTTGGATTCTACTAGTTCATTCGTGAAGAATGATGTAATTTTTATTATTAAATTCAGGGTATAACCCCCTGAAATCAAGGTTTGAAGTTTAAAATATTGAATTTCGACAGAAAAGGTGAGTTACAAGAAAAATCATCAAAATTAGAGTTTTGATGATGTAATGATAAGCTCTTGGCAGCATAATGGGGTTATGCCAGGATATCAGAATTCACTCTCTGAATTGCTGTAGCGTTTAAATCTTAAAAGTTATTGAAGATCAAAGTTTGAGCTTAAATTGAGCAGTTATGATCACCTACTGTAACCTTAAATTAAGTTTAACAGTCACAAGAGTGATAAAATTGGTGAATACTATTAGTTTATGATTAAAACTAATAAAATCCACGAAATTTGGGGTTCTGCCAAGCCTCTGATGTCATCAAACTTAAAGTTACAGTGATAACTTTAAATAATGGTGCAATAATGATGTAAGATGGTTTGATCATGATGTAATCACCCTCAAACCTTAAAATATTGATCAATTCCAGTGGATATGATCAGTACACGTCTACTAGAAGCCTGTTGGACTCTAGGAGGGAGGTATTTACTATAAATAGAGCTCTTTTTACTCTATTTTCCCCTCAGACGCATCAAAAACATTAAATCAATTAAATCAAAAGGTAATTTTCTTTATTCTTTATATATAAAAGCATTATATTATTAAAGACCAAAGACCACCTTGCTATAATCATCTATTTTGACGTGATTAAATCATTTATTTAATTGTTTTTGTTAAAAATCTCTCTAAAACTCATTTCCACGTAAAAATCCAGAATAATTTGTAATTTTCTTTATTTTTATTGTAAATACAATTTGAAAAAGTTGTATTTATATTTTTTGGCGTAAAATACTTCAAAATTATTATATTAAGTGTTAAAAGTAGGTTATTCTCTCTTATTATAATAATTTCTCTATTATTACTCTCTTAATAACTCTTTAATTAATATAAATAGTATTTATATTAATTCATAACTTTAATATTAGTAATATTATTGTTATTAATTGTTTTTTATTAATAAAAAACAATTTTTTACGCCTTTATTATTTGTTGGTAACAATAATAAAGAGCTTTTTAATATATTAATTATTTTATATTAATATATTTATTTATTATATTATATTTTCATAATATAAATTATATTATTATATTTATTTAATAATATAATTATTTTACGCCATAATAATAATATATTATTTATTATTATTATATTTTTAATCTTATTTATTCAATTTATAAGGACATTCAGAGTACAATAAGTAATAAATTAGTAATTTTTACTTATTGTTTCATAGTCAAACCTTACAACTTGTCCCAGGAGGCAAGGAGAAATTCAATTCCTGCTTAATCATAGTTGATACGTTCAGCAAGAGTATGAGGTGCCTACCATTTCACAAGGAGGACACAGCCATGGATACGTGTCTGTTATTCTGGAACAACATCATATCTACCTGTGGAGTCCCTAAGATCATCATCAGTGATAGGAACCCAAAGTTCACATCTGAAGTTTGGACAAAGTTGTATGACATTCTTGGAACCAAGCTTTCTTTTTCCACAGCTTACCATCCACAAACAGATGGATTAGCTGAAAGGATGATCCAGACAATGGAAGACATTCTTAGAAGATTCTGTGCCTATGGAATGGAATATAAGGACCATGAAGGTTACACCCATGACTGGCTTACCCTTCTACCGGCAGCCCAACTGGCTTATAACACAAGTCAGCACTCTACCACAGGAAAAACACCTGCACTGATAGAAGGAGGGTGGAATCCCCTATTGCCTGTGGATCACTTGAAGAAATACCTTCTGACCATCCACCCCACAGCCAAAGATCTCCATGAAATTTGAAGGGGATCTTGTGACACAGAAGCCAAATGCATAGCTGAGGCAAAAGAATATAATAAGCAGAGGTGGGACAAATTGCACATGGAACCTGATTTTAAAGAAGGGGACCAAGTGTTAGTGTCTACAGTGAGCTTTAATAATCTCAAAGGACCTAAGAAAATGAGAGACTCATTTTTAGGGCCCTTCACCATCATTGAATTGATAGGGGAAAATGCAGTGGAAGTCAAACTCACAGAGGAATTTTCCAGGAAATACCCAGTCTTTCCAGTAAGTTTAGTCAAGCCATACTTCTAGACAGAGGAGGATAAATTCCCCTGCAGGAAGAAGAACCTCACTCCACCAGGAATAGTGGAAGTGGAGGACTCCCCTGGACCTGTGAAGAAAATTATCAAGGCCAGGAAGATCAGACTTAATGGTAAGGATCAGAGACAGTACTTAGTCAGAGTCAAGAACCAGCCAGCTGATAAGGACAAGTGGTTGGCAGAAGATGGCATACCAGATGGGAACCTTCATTTAAGAAGATTCAGAGCCTCTAGGAGGACTGAACAGTCTCATCAATGATGAGCCTTTTTAGAGGGAGGGTATGTCAACCTGTGACTCAAAACCAGAGCACAAGCATGACAGCCAAATACCATAAATCAATGGTATAGCCAAGATACCACAAAAGCATGGTAGTGGGCCAAATCAGGTGAAAACGTATCAAACAAAAGTGGAAACTCACCCCTTTCCAAATATACAAGTCCCATCACCATAGGACAAAGAATAACAAAGTTGTTGCTGAGCATCAACCATAATTTTCACCTCTCATCTGAAATACAGAGTAAGAGGCTTAACCCCAACAAATGGGTATTCAAAATTTATCTCTAAGTCAGATCTATACAATGGTACTAGAAAAACTGAGCTAGCACCAGTATCACAGAAGTTATGGCCAATTCAGGCCAAATAATGGTGAATAAAACATTCACCTCTCATCTAACTTTTAGAGTATTAGGTGTGAGATACCTAAAGTGGGGTCTTTTTGGAAAGAGCACAATCAGGGCTATCTGATGGTTTCATGGATTTCCCCATATCTCATCTAGAACAAAGGCTATAAGGAAAACAAGTCCAATACAGCTTTTTGCCTAAAACACATATATGTACAAAACTCTTGTACATGGCATAACTTTGCCATATTTAATGATGACCATATCAAATGAGGTACACTTGTGTAGAACACATACAGGGATACACACAGAACCAATTTTGAGGTTGATATCCCAAAAACTGACAATGTTATGGCTGTTTTAGGGTCAAAATCCCACAGTTTGGCCAATACAGCCTTACCATGAGATAATATCCCATAACCATGATTATGAGGTGTCAAAAAGACAAAGAAGCTTGTTTTTACTTCAATGCGTCATAGTTCATTCAATACTGGGGTCCCATACAGGTTCTGTACAGCATTTTACACATCATACATGTCAGAATCAGGCTGTGTGGTCCCCAGATGAAACTATTCACCCTGTATTAGTGACAACTGCCCAGATGTGGTTTCAAAACCACATCTGAGCCCAATACAGGCTATACAGGCCTTTTGCAAACCACAAGCCTGTCCTTGAGAGTGAAAAATCTTCACTTCCTCTACGTGAAAAGGTCTAGCAGCCTGTTCACCCCATTTCAAGATAAAAGGAGGCCTTTTCACTGCCAGAAAAGGAATTGCCATCCTGCTCTTGAATTCCTAAATAGTACAACTGTTAAAAACAGCTATACTTTTGGGGAATAAACAGGTTTTACTTTAAACTCAAGTATTGTAGCTCTTATTATAGTAATCCAACTGGTAAGACTGCACCCATGGCTTTCAGCAGTGCTCACCACCACTATAATATTATAGTAAAGCCCTTAATATCTTAATTCAAAACATTTATCATTCCAAATCAACTCTTTTTAAACTGTTTTCACCATGTCACAGTCATAGTTAAAGCTGTAAATACTATTATACACCTTTTATCATAGACTCAGCCTGACAGAAAGCCTGTCCAATAGGTCATATACATTGGATAAATTATTCATTCTTCATTATGGTTATTGAAATAATTTCTGAGTGAGGTTTCTATATAAATCCTATGCTCAAATGGAAAGTAAGATATCAAATTTTTAAAAGTGAATTTGATAATTAATTACACATCTATTTATGATATAATCTTTTCTTCATTTATTTTCAATTCCTAAAATAATATTCTTCAAAGAAGTAGCCTCCCATATTTTGGTAAGTATAATACCCTTTAAGGATTACTAATAGAAAATTGTCTTTACAGTGCTTATTTAAACTTTTAATATTTGAAGCCCATTGTTACATGGAGTAATCCCAAGATTGATGAAGTTCATTTTTTCACATTGTTTTTTTGGAAGAAACTACTAAACCTTTTACAGATTTGAAGGGAAAATCAGAAGAAAAATTCTATTACATAGTTCAAATGAATTTTTTGAATTTTCCTTTGAATCAATAAATATTATGCCTAATATTCAAGATTTATTTTTACATATTTTTATGTATTTTTTACATTTAAACTAGGGCCTATCATTAAATTCAGATTTTTTTAAAAAATATCACCTTAGCCCAGATCAATACAGACAGTGAAATATAGCTTGTAATTTTTTATATTTAAAGGAATGTTTTGACAAGTGTAACACATAAGGATTTTTATTTGTGTGGCCAATTTGTAGTATTATTCAACAATAAATCAAATTTAAAAGAAGCCAAACCCTTACTTTCCTCTTAGGAAAAGATGTGTTTCTTAAGATTTTGGTTTTGAAATAACTATATATCTGTAAAAAACTATTTTCTGAACAATTACTGTCTTTATCTTCCAAATTTTGAATTAGGTTGAAGAAGAATGAAACTAATATTAAATTATTCCAAAGCACATTTTCTGTTTCCCATTTCTATATTTTTTAAATTTCTTCATAGCTCTCATACTCCCAATCTTAAGATCTGTGAATAGATACTTTTGATAAAAGAATTGTATTTTATTTTATTTTTTCAATTGAGCAAAGGAGTATTTCCATAAATTCCTTTTACTATGAATTTTTATTCCAATACCAATGATTGACATTTATCTTCTCATTTATCATATAATATTTCTTTTTCACATTCCATGGAGATCAAATATTCCTTCATGTATTAAGAATGATATGTTAAATAGGGTCACAAATATCTGGAGGGTATCTTCATTTTAAGTGGCTTTTATCAAATCAATGGTTAGTTTTTTCACAAATGAATTATACAAACCTTTTTCAGTTTTTTCATGTTTCTTTGAAGCTTTTTACAATATATTGTTTCACCTTTTTTTAATTCTCCTCAAACCTGCTTCCAACCCACATGCACTGGCTAGGTTGAAGCCAAGTTGAATTCAAGTTGCAAAACAATTTGATATGGGAATTATTAATGTAAACACCTTGATTCATAAGCTACTAGTAGTATATTTTGGGCTCTTACTCCAAATAAATTTGAGGTAAGCTTAATTGTATAATATTGAATAAGAACCTTCCTTGAGCCCAACAACAATGTTGATTTTAACCACTTATTTTCCAAGAAATATTTGTTGAAGGTCTCTAATCAATTTTAAGGAAAGACTATAAAATGGTAATTCTACTTTTCTTTCAATATTTTCTTTTTTCAATGAAAGAATCAAAGTCCGAAGAGTGTTTCTTCAATATTTCCGGATTTCCAGGACAACGTTTTTTCTTTATAAATTAAAATTCTATCAAATATTTTGCATAGCCTTTTCATTAACATGCAAAATAGAAGCTGAATATATTTTGAGATATTATCTTTATTTATTCCTGATATTTTTTGGAGTGAAAGATGTATTCAATACATTGATCAAGTTGAAACATGGTGAAATATTTTTTAGCAAATTCAAATATTGTAAATAAAAGTGTGAAGAAATTTTCAAAGAACCCAATGTTTATATAATAAGAGTAACAAAATGAAATCAGAAAGAAATTATAACTCCCCCAGAATGTTTTACAAAGAAAAATTCTCATTACTTGTAAAAATGATGATCAATATTCATAAATCTACTCTTAACAATATTTTGAATTATGAAGATGATAACATAAATATTTGGCATAAAAGCTATATCTCTCATTTAAACAATTGAAAAGCTTACCTTGAACCTCTGAAAAACCCTTTTTTGACAGAAACTGAATAATGAAATTAATGTTGAAGTAGATCAATTCAAACAAAATATTAAATGAGAATACAAAATCATTAATTAAATGAATTTGGAATAAATGAACTATTATTTTCAAATTACAAAAATTAAAATGATTTT
Source organism: Austropuccinia psidii (assembly GCA_023105745.1). Lineage (NCBI taxonomy): Eukaryota > Fungi > Basidiomycota > Pucciniomycetes > Pucciniales > Sphaerophragmiaceae > Austropuccinia > Austropuccinia psidii. The sequence continues at coordinate 38,630,101 of JALGQZ010000010.1, read as the reverse complement.
TTTGAACGCTGAATGGGAAATAGGTTATTAATTCCAGAAATGTTGTATATGACACCAAAAAAGATTTATATACTGGGACTTCTCTTAACAGACTCATTGGTAATATTTGAGATGAGGGATAATACACCTTTTTGAAGAATGATGAAGCTTGTAAGATTTTTTTGTACTTCTTAATAAATTGTATTTTTTCATTTCAAAGGAGGCTATAGAATGGTAAATGGGTAACGTATCTTTCATAAAAAGATACAATGGAGAATTTTTAGTTGAATTCCTAGAATTTGAGGAAGAATAATTTTTAAATCTTAGAAATAATTTATTATTGAAGGATATATTTTATCCGTGGGAATTATGAATTTAATGCATGGCAAGACAAAAAATCATATTATTTCAATTGGGTAACATTCTGAATTCCCAAATCTGTGGCTGAAAGTATCTTCAAAATTATTTCAAGTTTGATACTCAGGTTGAAAGAAAGTTGTGCCTGGACTGGACCTGCTACCCCTGCTGGCAGCAATTGCATTTTTTTCATGGCAAATTATATTAATATTCAGCTTTAATATTAGTAACCTTATTGTTATAAATTGTTTTTCATTATTAAATAACAATTCTTCATGCATTCATTATTTTTTTTAACAATAATAAATCTCCATAAATAGATTAATTATTAAAAATTTATTTTCTTATTATGTTATATTATTTTATCTTTTTGAAATAATATCAATATTTTTATGCCATAACTATAATAATACTTTATTATCATAGTTCTTTTTAATCTTATTATTCATTTAAATTAGGAAATATAGAGTACAATAAGTGAGATATTAGTAATTCTTACATATTTTCTCATATTCAAACCTTAAATTTTGAATTGGAATCACAAATAAAAACTGTGACCCTTGAGGTATATTTTACATACCCAAATAGGCCACAATTATCTTAAAAATGAATTCTTAACTATGCATAACACATAAGTCATGCATATATTCAAAATTCCTCATTTTTGATTTCAGAAAAGATGAATAACTTTTTATTTAGTAAGTAAATCCATGAATTTAAGGCCATATTTGGGTTCTACACAAAAGTCCTGCTAGGGTAGCTCCATAGAGTGGATAAGCTCAAAACAACTCTTTGAGGTGGTAATATGGAAAATACTTCAATACCACATAAAAGATCCTCCAAAATATTTGTTTTTCTCTATTTCACGCCAAAATAATGGGAATGTGAGAAATCCCATGTTACATATACACTAAGAACAGTGTTATGCATGTTTTGGGCACTTAATATTATGGTATTCTTACATGCACTTTTGTTACACCCATAGTGGATATCTCACTTGAAGCTTAAAATTCTATTTTGACATAAAAAATAGGCAAGGGGGACAAAAGACATCAAAGAGAGCCAGGGTACCCAACTTCTGAGGCCTCAGAGGCATGCACAGCTCCAAAGCTTGGATCCATGGCTGATCACGGCCCAATTAGTAAGCTAAAACACTTTGGGAACTTGGTTACCATGTTACAACTTCAGTAAATCATAAGAAAATAGCAAATAACCTGCTATTTTGAAATGCCAACAAGGTAAAGAACAACTTAGACTCCTGTAACAATGTCAATTCTTAATGACTTACCATTGATAAACACCAAAAGAGTAATCAAAGCCGTTTTTGTACTATTATCCATTTCTTTACCTCATAGCAACCAGCCATATACTGCTATTTGCAATTCTACATAGAAATGAGGTAAAAACTTAAAAAATTCATTAAAAATACAATTCTCAATTAATCTTTTGGAAACTTTTAGGACCAATTAAAAACTGTATGATTCATATTGAAACAAAGAATAATTATACTTTTATATGTAAAATTACAAGTTTTACTTACAGTCCATTTTTGATGATTCCACATGAAACACAGAATCTTTAAAAATCTACAGAAAATACATCCTGTGATGAAATTTCCAATAACATTAATACCTTTGAGAAATCAATGATTATTTTGGAATAAAAGAAGACTTACAGTTGTTACTCCTTTTATTCTTAACCATAAATGGGTTGGTAGTCACATAAAAGCTTAAATTAAGTAATTATGATAATCTTATGTGACAACAGATGATGCAATCAATAATCCAAAAGGTTTTATTGTTTTCTCACTCACTGGGCTTTCAGTTTTCTCCATAGCACTCCTCTGCGATCTGTCTTAGACTTAAAAGAGGCCTCCTCTTGCTAGTTTTTCCAGAGAATTACATTATTATATTATACCTTTATTACCAAACAAGTAAGTATTACTTAGAACTATTTCTTAAGTGTTTTATTCTTTCAAAAATCAATCAGAAAGACATGAAATCATAGAAATCAACTATATTTTGTTTTAATACCATTATAAATCAATTTTGATCCATTAAATCCACAATTCCACGTGAAATTTCTCTGCTATTATCTTCTAAAAAGTTCATTGGATTAATAGTGAGTAATTTATCTCAATTATTCAAGTTTTTCTCTAGTAATAGTTTTCTTCAAGAATTATCTTTATAATTATTCTTGTAAAATATAATTATATATTAAAATGATTTTATTATTTTAATAAAAGAAGCTTTATTGTTAAATTCTTCTTGTAATTGATTCTTGTAGACAATTACTGCTTACTGTTATAATCACTAGTAGTGTATAACACATAAAATAAATGATTTTTTGATTTTTTAATTGTGGTTATACTAATTTTTATTATTATATTCCATAAGAAAAGTCATATTAATGTTGATTAATAGTAATATTATCAACTGTTTCATAGACACATCTTACACACACTGAGGAAAGACTTGATTGATATTCATCCTACAGCTTCCAAATTTAAGATAATGCTTGATAAAGTATAACATCATGCAAAACATAGTATGAATGACGCTTTTGACTATGAAAAAGGTATGAAATCCAAAAAACTCATCATTCATGAGTTAAAATAGAAAATCATATTTCTTAGTGAAGGAAAAAAATGAATAGATTTGATAATAATATATTTCAAATAGGGAAATATTTTGGAAAAGATTTGAATATTAAAAGATAATTTTCAGCATATCATTTTTCCTTCATTTTATCAAAATCAAATCAGTTTTAATTCTTTATCTTTCACTAACTGAATCCAATAATCAATTGGGGAAGAATACCTTTGAAATTGAAGCTCAGGTCCCTCATTCTTTGGGATAAGTGAGAAATTTCTTGCTTTGAAGTAGCAGGAGAATATTGAGAAGTTTCTATGTAAGTGTTTCCAAGAAATTTATATTATTTAGTGAAATGTTGGGTTCACTTTTTTTGAACACTATTAATTAAGAAAAAAAAGAATTCATTTGGAAGATTTTTTATTTTTTCAAAATATTTGAAGCAAGACACAGAAAAAATGAAATATTAAGTAAAAAGATATCAAAATAACCTCACCTTTTTTATTACTTTGATTTATTTTATCTGTACTTTCATGACTTTTTAGGTTTTTTGTTTTGGTTTTTATGTTATTTGAAAACTTGAGAAAGAAATTGAGCTACCATGCTTTTAAGGAATGATTTTTATTGATTCTCCTCTTTATTTTGATTTTAATTTTGATTATTGAATATGTATTAAAAACACTCATCATAATGTTAATATTTTTGTTAGACTTTTAATTTCATTTTTCAAGCCATTTGGTTTTCTATTTCCTGAGTTTTCTAACATTATTCAAGTTTAATTTTGCAAAATCTTTGTTGGAGGCTATAATAATCCTATAGCTGTAATTTTTCCAAAAAAAAAACACTTCATAAACTAAACACAAAAAATTGAGAAAATATATAAAAGGAATAAAATATATAAAGGATGTAAAATATGGAAGATGAATATATGAAAGATATATAAAATATATGAAATATAGAAAATATGAAAGATATGAAAAAATTAGAAAAAAATAGAAAAATTTGAAGAATATAAAAAGTATGAAAAATATAAAAAATATAAAAAATATAAAAAATATAAAAAATATAAGAAATATAAAAAATATAAAAAATATAAAAAATATAAAAAATGTAAAAAATATAAAAAATATAAAAAATATAAAAAATATAAAAAATATAAAAAATATAAAAAATATAAAAAATATAAAAAATATGTAAACTATAAAAAATATAAAAAATATAAAAAATATGAAAAATATATAAAATATGAAAAATATATAAAATATAAAAAATATAAAGAATATAAAAAATATAAAAAATATAAAAAATATGAAAAATATAAAAAATATAAAAAATATAAAAAATATGAAAAATATAAAACGTATAAAAAATTTAAAAAATATAAAAAATTCGAAAAATTTAAAAAATTTAAAAAATATAGAAAATATAAAAAGTATAAAAAATTTAAAAAATTTAAAAAATATAAAAAATATGAAAAATATAAAAAATGTAAAAAATATAAAAAAATATGAAAAATATGAAAAATATATAAAATATATAAAATATATAAAATATATAAAATATATATAATGTATAAAATATATAAAAATATAAAAAATATAAAAAATATAAAAAATATAAAAAATATAAAAAATATAAAAAATATAAAAAATATAAAAAATATAAAAAATATAAAAAATATAAAAAATATAAAAAATATAAAAAATATAAAAAATATAAAAAATATAAAAAGTATATAAAATATATAAAATTCAAAAAATTTGAAAAATTTAAAAAATTTAAAAAATTAAAAAATTAAAAAAATTTAAAAAATTTAAGAAAATTTAAAACTTTAAAAAATTTAGAAAGTTAAAGAATATAAAAAAAACAAAACATATAAACAGGGTTTTGGTAAACTCACATAAGCAATTTAGTCAAAACACATAAGTACATATGTGATTTTGCCATAAATTGTGAAACACACATAAGGGTTGTTTTTCAACTGAAATGTAGCTAAAAAGCACCTGTATTGGGTAAAACTCCATTTATGGCATTGTTAAGCTGTTGTTAATGCTATAAATGTCATTTTCATGCTGTTGTTGATTCCATTGATGGAACTCTTAATAGTTCTATAAATGGTATAAACTTCACTGTTAATGCCATTCGAGGAATGAAAATGGCACTTTTGATGCCATTTATGGAATTATTATGTCATTTTTGATGGCACTGTTAATGCAATTTATGGAATTTTAGCTTCCACTAATTCCATAAATTACAATTTGAATTCCATTGATGTCATAAATTGCATTTTCAATTTACTTAAAAAAATGAACAAAAAACGTAGAAAAGCACTTTTTGGGCCTACAAAAAAATAACAAAAAATAACAAAAATAACAAAAAATAACAAAAAATAACAAAAAATAACAAAAAATAACAAAAAATAACAAAAAATAACAAAAAATAACAAAAAATAACAAAAAATAACAAAAAATAACAAAAAATAACAAAAAATAACAAAAAATAACAAAAAATAACAAAAAATAACAAAAAATAACAAAAAATAACAAAAAATAACAAAAAATAACAAAAAATAACAAAAAATAACAAAAAATAACAAAAAATAACAAAAAATAACAAAAAATAACAAAAAATAACAAAAAATAACAAAAAATAACAAAAAATAACAAAAAATAACAAAAAATAACAAAAAATAACAAAAAATAACAAAAAATAACAAAAAATAACAAAAAATAACAAAAAATAACAAAAAATAACAAAAAATAACAAAAAATAACAAAAAATAACAAAAAATAACAAAAAATAACAAAAAATAACAAAAAATAACAAAAAATAACAAAAAATAACAAAAAATAACAAAAAATAACAAAAAATAACAAAAAATAACAAAAAATAACAAAAAATAACAAAAAATAACAAAAAATAACAAAAAATAACAAAAAATAACAAAAAATAACAAAAAATAACAAAAAATAACAAAAAATAACAAAAAATAACAAAAAATAACAAAAAATAACAAAAAATAACAAAAAATAACAAAAAATAACAAAAAATAACAAAAAATAACAAAAAATAACAAAAAATAACAAAAAATAACAAAAAATAACAAAAAATAACAAAAAATAACAAAAAATAACAAAAAATAACAAAAAATAACAAAAAATAACAAAAAATAACAAAAAATAACAAAAAATAACAAAAAATAACAAAAAATAACAAAAAATAACAAAAAATAACAAAAAATAACAAAAAATAACAAAAAATAACAAAAAATAACAAAAAATAACAAAAAATAACAAAAAATAACAAAAAATAACAAAAAATAACAAAAAATAACAAAAAATAACAAAAAATAACAAAAAATAACAAAAAATAACAAAAAATAACAAAAAATAACAAAAAATAACAAAAAATAACAAAAAATAACAAAAAATAACAAAAAATAACAAAAAATAACAAAAAGTAACAAAAAATAACAAAAAATAACAAAAAATAACAAAAAATAACAAAAAATAACAAAAAATAACAAAAAATAACAAAAAATAACAAAAAGGCCATAATTGGTGATGGTGGCCAGGATTGGCCAAATGGCCATAGAGCACTAGAGGGGACCAATTGGCCATAAGAGATATGGTGTGGCCAATTGGCCCCAACTTGGTTCCAGGTTAGAATTGCCGCAACACCCATGGAGGAGGGTCAATCTTCATGGTTGTTACAGTACCCCCCTACCTTGAATGGTGAGCTCCTGAGCACCAATATCAGGTAGAAGCCTGTTGAGGCTATTGAGACGGATTGGATGTAGGTATTCCCGAGGTATGTTAATCTTGAAAAGGAAATTTTGAACTGATAAGATTGTTGGCATCGAATTGAGATTGACTTGGTCTTCTCTTGACATTTGGCTTTGAAATGTTGAAGAATTGATTTTTGACGTAGAATTTGGCATTAAGATTATAAGAAAAGAAATTTAAGGAAATATAAAGAAGAATAAGGGAAAAGAAACAAAATATAAAGAGAGAAAAAGAGAATAAGAGGAAAAAATGAATTTTGCGGGGGAGTCCAATCTTCATCACGGATTTTGACAGTTGATTTGGAAAGTGGCCAAGAACCTGAATAACATAGTTTGATGCCAGGTGCTCACAGAGTGGCCAAGGTGATGTTTTTGAGAGATTGTAGACCCCTCAGGGAAGTGCACACCAGGACAGGAACTTACTTTTGGTAGTTACCACTCCCGCCAGTGCCATAAATCAATAAATCAATAAAAAATGTTGATAAATGAATGTGTTGAGCAGATAATAACTTGGGAAGGAAATAAGAAAGAAATGGTCCATTTGCCCCAAGTGGAAATGGCCATAAATTGGAATTAATGTTTAAATCCAGGCCAGAAGATCTGTGTTCAAATTGCAAAGTGCTCACAGAGTGGTCAAGGTGATACTTACAACAAAGAGGAGTAGAATACCCCTAAAGGTGCATACCAGGAGTGGGACTTAGCTTTGGTAATTCCTCTCTCCACCAAGCACCATAAAAGATCAAGCTTTTGAAGAATTTGGTCCTGGCTTGTCAGGATACAAAGAATGGAAATCTTTGACAAGGTCAGGACAATTCTTGAGGTTTTTGGCTGGTTCCCAAGTGGATCTTTCTGGGTCTTGACTGAAACCTTTCCGTTCCACCAGATACCATAGCTTTCTCCTCTTGAGCTTGAATCCAGTACTTAAGAGACTTCCCATTCCTCTTCTTCTTCAATGGTAATTGGAGGAGGAGGCTCTTGATGCCAATTTGGGATTGTTGATGTCTTGACTGGTTCCAGAAGGGAAATATGGAAGACTGTGTGGATGGATTTCCATTGAGGTAATAAGCATGAGTACTGATTTTCTTCAAGATTGGAAAAGGACCCAACCATCTTTCAGACAGTTTTTTGGTGGGTCTGGTTTATTTGATGTTCTTGGAGGAAAGCCATACCATGTCACCAGGATTGAAAACAGGTGGACTTGCTCTACTTTTCTCTGCATACCTCTTAAACCTGTTTATGGCAACTTCAAGTTCTCTCTTGACATCTTGCTGTACTGTTTGGATTTTTGTTGATAACCTTCCAGCAGGAGTATCTTGAGTAATGTCAACTGAGTCAAAATGTGGATCTCTTCCATAAACAGTGAAAAACAGTGATTGTTTTGTTGAAGAGTGGTCAGAGTTATTGTAGGCAAATTCAGCCAGAGGGAGCCAGGTGTTCCAATCATCTTGATGATAACTGACATACATCCAAAGGTACTGTTCTAGTATCTGATTTACCCTCTCTGTCTGTCCATCACTTTCTGGATGGTAAGCAGTTGAAAGATCTCTTGAAATCTTGAGCTGCTGACAAAGATTGGTCCAAAAGGATGGAACAAAAAGAGAACCTCTATCACTAACAATGCTTAAAGGAAGTCCATGCTTTGAGAAAATATTCTTGATGAATACATGGGCCAAATCTAGTGAAGTGATTGAAGACATTTTTGGAATAAAAACTGCCATTTTTGAGACTCTGTCCACTATGACAAGGATTGAGTCAAATGAATTAGACAGTGGCAGTTGAGTGATGAAGTCCATTGAAAGACAAATCCAAGGACCATTTGGAATTGGAAGAGGCTTGAGGAGTCCAAACTTCTTATTATGGATATTCTTGTTTCTTGAACACTGTTGACAGGATGAGACATAATCCTTGATGAATTGAGTCATGCCGGACCAGTGGAAATCCCGCTTGACAAGTTTGAGAGTCTTCTCTTGGCCAGGGTGTCCAGCTAGAGGAGAATTGTGATGCTTTTGAAGAATGCTGAGTTGAATTGTGGGGTCATTTGGTACCACCACCCAATCTTTGAAGAGAAGAAGCTGGGAAGAGGAATCAAGAGAATAATCCTGAATGGATTTACCTTTGCCCAATTCTTCAAGGATACTTCTGTACTGAGAATCTTGCCATAATTGCTTCTGAATTGAGTCAATCAAATTTGAAAAAGATTCCACCTTTACTGCAAAATACCTTGAGGGATGAACTTCATCTTGCTTAATGAGTTGTTGAAAATTCATTGGATTCTTGCTGATGAAATCCTCCCCCCTCTCCGGATAGACGTTGTCCCGACGTGATAAGGCATCCGGAATAGTAGCTAGGCGTCCAGGGTGGTAAGTGATTGAGAAATGAAATTCAGAAAGGAATTCTGCCCAACAGGCTTGACAGTGAGTAAGGACTTTTGATGACATGAAGTATTGAAGGGAAGAGTGATCAGTGAGAACTTCAAAAGGAGAAGACAGAGACAGGAGAAAAGCTCTCCAGCGCTTGAGAGCCCAGACTATGCCAAGGAGCTCCTTTTCATGGATCCCATAGTTGAGCTCTTCTGGAATAAGCTTGCAGCTTTCAAATGCAATTTGGTGTTTTCCTGAGTCAGAGACCTGATTCAGTACAGCACCCAAGGCATAATTGAATGCATCGGTCTCTACAATGGTGGGTAGAGAAGGATTGGAGCGGTGGTGAAAGCCTCTTTGAGTTGGTGAAACTGGCTAAGAGCTTCCTCATTGAGGGGGAAACAGGAAACTGGTGAGTGAACTGATCTTCTTTGAATAATTCTTGATGAAACGGCGGTAGAAATTGGCAAAGCCAAGGAAGGATTGAAGAGCTTTGAGGTTTCTTGGAGGCGGCAAATTGAGAATCTGCTGAACTTTTGCTTGGTCCATCTTGAGGCCTTCAGAAGAAACAACATAACCAAGATATTCCACACTAGAAACATGAAAAAGGCACTTTGAAGCCTTAGCAAACAGGTTATTGGCTCTGAGTCTGGAAAGAACAGTGGAAACATGAGTGACATGTTCTTCCTCCGATTTGGATAAGACCATAATGTCATCCAAATAAACCACAACATAAACATCAAGCAGATCTTGGAAAATATCATTGACAAGATTCTGAAAAGAGGCAGGAGCATTGGTTAGCCCAAATGGCATAACCAAGTACTCAAAACTGCCATATTTAGTTCTGAAGCATGTCAAATGTTCATCACCCTCCTTGATTCTGAGCAGGTTATATGCACCACACAAATCAATTCTGGATAAGATAGAAGAACCATTGAAGACATTGAGAAGCTGATTCATAGGAGGAACAGGATACTTGTTCTTCCTAGTGACAGCATTGAGTTTGCAGTAATCAACACACAAACGGAGGCCACCATCTTTCTTTTTGACAAAGAGAACCATATTCCCAAAGAGGAGATGAAGTGAAGATACAGAATTATCTTCTCCAACATCTTGAATCTCTTTAAAGAACTCATCTCCAGATAATGGTAATGACTGATGGGAATTAAGGGAAGGAATATGGACATAAGATGGAATTGATGGTGTTCTAGAATCACCAACCAGAGCTGCACATGATTTGGTAGAAGAAGAGTCATTACAGAAAGAATTAGGAGGATCACAATAGTCTTTATGATCAGCATTAAAGGTAATAAGCCCTTCCCTCCAATCAATAGAAGGATTAAAGTGATTTAGAAAGTCAAAGCCCAATATGAGGTCTTCTCCCTTGGGAGTATCAATGACTAAAAAGTCACATTCAAAGCTTGGGAAGGAAGGGAGCTCAACCATATATTTAGTATAGTGAGTCATAAATAAGGAATGGGACTCAGAGGAATCTTCTCTGGAAGTTCTGACGTAGTCAATGAGTACCTGTGAGATCACTGCTTTGCAATAAATGAGTGTGTGGCACCAGAATCAATGAGAATACTGTAAAAAAACATCAGAAAGAGAAGAAAAAACAAAAGATTTAAGAGAATTTTTGACACCAGTATTCAGAATGCACAATTGTGCTCTGGAAGGAAAACTGTGAAGACCATTGAACACAATATGTTCTCCACTCAGGCTTTTCCCTGGCTGGGAAATTGGCCTGACGGTTGGGAAAGCCTGTTTTGAGGTCTTTTGAAGCAAGACTCAAGACTATGCTTCCCACCACAATAGGTGCAAAGACCCTCTTTGATTCTTCTTTCTTTTTCAGAATTCATGAGCTTGAAGTCCCTATTCAACAAAGAAGAATGGGGCTTGTCCCTCTTCTGAAAATTCTTCTTCTTGTTGTGACTTGAACTTGAAGAATTTTGAGAATGAGAAGTACTTGATCTTGGGGCTTCAATTTTCTTCTCTTGATAGTGATTCTTCTCCTTTTGCCTTTCATGGTACCTGGTATCAAGTTCCAGGGTAACATCCATTAAGTCTTGGAGAGAATCAATTCTTAAAGGATGGGAGACCAATTGATCCAATATCCTGGATGGCAATCCCTTCCTGAAATGATGAATGAGAGCCCTTTCACCCCAATCCCCAATTCTTGAAACTAAACTCTTGAAATCAGCTATGTATAGTGAAACATGGCCACCTTCCTTCATTCTTAGTGAATCTAATTCTTCTTCAGCCTTTCTGACTTCATTTGGGTCATCAAATAGAGTGAAGAGTTGAGATCCAAATAAAAGCCAAGAATTGAGAAGGTAATGGGAGTCTTGATTGGTGAGATTGGAAAGATAAGGCTCAATTCATTTTGCAGCCCTGCCAATGAGTAATGAAGTAGCATAAAGAACCTTCTTTCTGTCTTGAGAGAAGTTTGCCAGATCATTATGAAAAATTAACTGGCATGACTGAAGGAAACTCCTGACTTTGAAGGGCTGAGTCCCATCAAAGCATTCTGGTGCCTTCATAGATGGAGTCTTGAAGGTTGGTGGTCTTGATGATCCAGAAGAAGAAGCTGCTTCAAGATTGTCCATAATTTGAGTCATCTGCTGCATAATGGCCAATAAAGATGGTTCAGGTTTATGAGAGACAGGCTGATCAGACTGGGCTAGAGTTGGTCCTCCAGTACTTTGGGATTCCCCCACAGGAGCAGGAACACCTTCAGTACCATCAGACTCTTCCTCTTACACAGAATTCTCCCCCTCCTCATCATCATCTTCACCTTGAACCTTGAGACTGGTTCTTGAAAGTCCTGGAAAGCTGCCAACCACTCCTGATAATGAAATCAATCTTCTTGGCCCTCTTCCTTCCTTCCGGGATGGTGCTGCTCCTTCCATTCGGGGTCCTCTATCCAAATGGGCCCTCAGCTGAGGAACTTCTGGGGTGCCATCAAGAGGAACTCTTGGAGTTGGGACAAGAGCACCTTGAGCTCTGGCCTGAGACCTGGTTTGTCTTGAAGGAGGTGAATGTTCAACAGGCATGATTTCAGGAATAAAAATAAAATCAAAACTTTCTTGATGTACGGAATCAACAATCAAATCTTGAGGAAATCAATGAATCAATTAAAATCTTCAGGTACATCAATCAATCAAAGTCAAATGAGGCTTGAGGTCAAAATCAATATCAATGAAAATCTTGAAGTCAATAAAATCAACCAATCAAATCTTGCAGAGAAAATCAATCAGTCAAATGAATTCTTGAGTCAAAATCAATTGATATCAATTCTTGATGTGAAATTCAGCAAAATCAATGAGAACTCTTTAGGTCAGTCGATTTTCTTGAAGTCAATGTTAATTATATCAAATCAGTCAATCAAATCAATTATCAAGTGAATTCTTCCTGAGAATCAAAACTCTTGAGGAATAAAATCAAATTGAATCCTGATATGAAGAACATGTCTGAATAATCTGATGAGTAATTTGAAAATCAAAATGATAAGACACCTGAATTAAGGATAAAAATGAGATTTATGATTGAGATAAAGATTGGAAAAGATAAACAAAAACAATAATTGGGTCAGCTTTAAATTTTCAGAATGAAGAATGAATGAGAGAAAATTGAGAGGTGACAAAAAATCATTAAATTCATAGCGTTAAAGAGTCATAATCTCAAAGAATGAATGAATGAAATTGATGAAGAGTGAATGAATAAAATGATGAAGAATGAATGAATAGAATGAAAAGAAATTATGAGTTAATTAATATAATGTCACAGGGGCTCTTATGGCAGCAAGAGGGCCTGGCACTCAGGAATCAAGAACTCACTTGGAGGGCTCCAAAGATAAAGGAATAATAAAGATTTAATTTGTTTAAAGAAGAAGAATGGAAAAGACAAGTATGCCAAAGTTAAAAGAAAAGAATGAGAAGCCAAAGGTCAAAGATAATAAGGGAAGGCAAAGGCCAAGAAGCCAACCAAGTGAATCCTCAATTCACTGTTTCAACCTGCCAGAAAAGGAATGGAATTAGTAAAGGATATGACCACCAATATCCACTGACAGGCAAGGAATAAAAATAGAAAGGGTGCTAATGACTGACTTAAGATTATCAGTATTAGCTTTAATAAGTTAAAAGAAAATAAAGATAAAAATAAATCCAATATATCAATTAACTGGGGAAAAAGTCCCCAGGTGCTGAAAGGTGGCCAGTATATGTTAAAAACTGAAAGACTGATCCTGGAAGGTGGATCACCGGCTGTATTGTCTGAATTGGGCCAATATGGTTCTAGCCATCTTGAAAATAAACTGTGTGATTGAATTCCCACAGTGGAAGATTAAATTGGCCCAATTGGGCCAAGGACATACAGGTTGCTTGCTTTACGCCTGTATGGACCAATTGAGTTGTCCAAGGGTTATTGAAATACTCAATGCCTTGAAAACTGATTGAAAGACTGTATAACCTCTGAGAATGTACTTGGAATAATCCTGAATTAAAATGCCAACCCAACTCCTGCAGGGCCAGGTGATTGGGATCCTTGAATGGTCTTCTGACTACCGCCATGGATTGCCAGACTGATGAGTTACAGGATCCTCCTTTGAAATGGGCATTGTATTTTGTGACCTTGACTTGGAAAGGTGGAATTTGGTCCTGAAAACTTCACCATTGAATTGCTGAGCAAAAATGGTGCATAATGGTATATAATACCATATATGCATCACTCCTGCAACCTTGAGTACGGGATGCATGGAGGAATGGAAGAATTCCCTTTAAGTTGAGGGTAATGCTTGCTGAGCTGATTTGGTGGCCTCTGGTGGTTGTCAGAGGCCATGGCTGGAAATATGGTCCATAGTGGTCCATGGCCAAATTGGTGTCCAAAGGGTTTCTTGGCCAAATTTGGGTCCAAGGGATTGGTGGCCAAAATTGGCTCAGGTGGGTCCAATTGTAGTTTGGGACCCACCTGGCCTTGGTGGCTAGATGGTTGCCCCCTTTGGCCTCATTGGATTAGGCCAAAAGGGGCCTGATTGGCCTGCGGGCCTTAGGAGCTGTAGGGGGCCTAAGTGGCCCAAAGAGGCCATTTAGGCCTAAACCCCCCTAATGAAAGGGGGTGGCCCAAAACCAAGAATGATTCCTAGGGGGACTTGAGACCCCTAGAAGACAAAAGGACCCCCCCAGGCCCAAAATCAAAGATAAAATCCTGGGGGTTGGTGATGTGGCAATTGGCCAAGGAGGCCAATGATGGCAGGATATGGCCTGAGGCCAGGATTGGCCAAATGGCCATAGAGCACTAGAGGGGACCAATTGGCCATAAGAGATATGGTGTGACCAATTGGCCCCAACTTGGTTCCAGGTTAGAATTGCCTCAACACCCATGGAGGAGGGTCAATCTTTGTGGTTGTGACATATTCAATGCCATAGGCACAGAAACTTCTGAGGATGTCCTCCATTGTCTGGATCATCCTTTCAGCTAGGCCATCTGTTTGTGGATGGTAAGCTGTGGAAAATGCAAGCTTGGTGCCCAGAATGTCATATAAGTTGGTCCAAAATTCAGATGTGAACTTTGGGTCCCTAGCACTAATGATTATCTAAGGGACTCCACAGGTGGATATGATTTTATTCCAGAATAACAGAGCAGTATCCATGGCTGTGTCCTCTTTATGGCATGGTAGACACCTCATGCTCTTGCTGAACCTATCAACTATGATTGGGAAGGCATTGTAGTTTTCCTTTCCCCCTGGGACAAGTCCTGTGACCCAGTCCATATTGATGGTCTCCCATGGGTGTTTGGGGTCCTCTATATGTTGAAGTAACCCATACTTCTTCCCATGTTTTCTATTTGCCTTTTTGCATCTTTCACAAGTGTTGATGTATTCACTCAACTCTTGTTCCCACTTGGGCCACCAAGCTGTGCTTGCTACCCTCTCTCTGGTCCTGTCTTTACTCATGTGTCCCATATAGGGGAAGTCATGACATTCCTGTAGGATCAGAGAGATGTGGTCTCTGTCTACCACTGTGAGTGCACTTGTGTGCTTCTCTCTGTGGTAAAGCAGACCATCCACAAGGAAGAACATGTTATCCTTGAAGGCCCTCAACCAGGGTCCTTCCAGATGGGATTCCCATTCTGGACTCCTGTAATTTTGCTGAAGGAGTTGTAGTAATATTCCACACTGTTTGTGTTTGGCATAAGACTTCAGTACTGCACTGAAAAATTCATTGTGCAGTTCTGAGGAACCTATTCCCAGTATGGGAGTTTCTGTCCCTTCTGAATCAGTGTTCCCTCTGTCAAGGGTACCACTTCCTGGTGCCCATTCAGAGAATCTGAAGTTCCTCCCCTATCTATTTCCATGAAATGGATAGGGATCTTGGCTGTAACTTCAGGGTCATAAGCTGGATTGCTCTTGACATTATCCAGTGGCCACCTGCTGAGGCCATCTGCATTGGTATGGCTTTTACCTTCTTTGTATATGATGGTCATGTTCCCCCTATACTCCTGGATGGCTATTTGCCATCTCAGCATGTGTCTATTTGTATTCTTCATGTTCAGTAAAGACTTCAAGGCTGTGCCGTCTGTGTAGACTTCAAAGACTGCACCCTCCAGATAATAATGGAGTTTCTCCAGAGCCCAGACTAAGCATAGACATTCAGTCTGGGTGGCCCCATACCTGGCTTCTGAATCTTTCAGTTGCATAGAGATGTAACATATTACTCCCTCTCTTGGTTCACCATCCACAATTTGCCTTTGGTGAAGGGCTGCTCCTAAGCCTTGGCTACATGCTGCATCTATATATAACTTGAATGGTAGTTCAAAGTGAGGTAAGATGAGCACAGGTGCATTTGTGAGTTCATGTTTGATTCTCTCATATGCATCCCTCCTTTCCTTGGTAATTTCAAAAACTACATCTTTTGGACATAACCTGTATAAACCCAGAATTATGTGGGCAAAATTCTTGATGTGGTTTCTGTAGTAGCTCGCAAACCCAAGGAAAGATTGCATCTCTTTGATTCTCTTTGGTACTGGTTTTTGCAGTACTGATGCTACTTTATTCTGGTTGATTGCCAGACTAAGACCTGAGACTTTATGTCCTAGAGCTAGTAGCTCTTGTTGCCCAAAATTACACTTTTTCAGTGAAATCTTCATATTTATGGGTGTATATTTACTTAGCACTCTGTCTATGTATTGTACATAGTCTTCCAATGTCTCTTAGTATATAATGATATCATCAATATATACTAACATCCAGCCTTCTAATATTTCTTCTTGAAATATTGTGTCCATCATCCTTTGGAAGTGGGGTGCTTCATTTATGCTGCCAAATGGCATCCTGGTATACTCATATATGCCCACATGGCATATTATTCTTAGTAATTTCATGGAGCTGGGTTTAACTCCATTTTGGTGGAAGCCTTTCATACAATCCATTTTGGTTATGTATTTGGCTTTTGCCAGTTTATCCTGGGTATAGGGTACCTGTCTGCTTTTGTGTAGTTATTAAGAGCTCTGAAGTCTCCACACAGTCTAGACTTGCTATCATGCCCGGTGATTATGACAGGAGTGGTTATTTCCACTATCTCATTATGTCCAATATTTCTGATGACATCCATTTCCAGGAGTTCATTGATGTGTTTTTCAATTTCTTTCCTGGTTTCCAGTCTTTCTAGATAAGGAGGTCTTCTGAGCATGGGTGGATAAGGTCTTTCCACATCCAGATATAGTTCTATATCATGGCCTTTGATCTTGCCTAATGGTTCTTCACCAATGGAAAATGCTGGTCTGTTCTTCCTCAGCATCTTCAGTAAACTTAGTTTTTGTTTACTGGTGAGGGTAGTGCTAAACTGTCCCTCCCTGAATTCATTCAGAATTTTTTCCAGTGGATCTTGAGAAGATATCTGGTATATATCAAGTGAAAATTTCTTTTCCTTGTTGGTACCAATGGTAATGTGCCTATTTTTACTGTTGTAAATATCTATGCCATACATCCTCTGGTAGTCTGTTCCCAGTAAGAACCCTTGGATGTGGGCATTATCAAGCACTACAAACTCTGGGTTGAGTCTGATATTACCTTTCCTATGGGGTATAATTATCTCTTTGATAATTGTCCCAATGGAATTCATCTTCCCTGATGCACTTTTAAAGTTCTTTGCCTTGGTGGGCAAGAGTTGGTCTTCCCAATTTGGGAAGTGGTTGTCCAGATATTCTCTGGCCACTATGGAGCAATGTGCTCCACTGTCAATGATCAGTGGATGCTGAACATTTTCAATACAGACAGTCACTTTTGTGGCTGTTCCATGTATATATGCCATCCCTTTGGTTGGTGTAACCAGGAATGTTTGTGCATCTTGTGTATGTTTGCACAAGCTTTTGTTGGCAGTATCCTGTGGCATGCCTGCTTCCAACTGTATGTCCTGAATTTCTAGTGGGGTTTCCTCTTGGTATACCACCAGAAGTTCTTCTCTTTGGTCCTGATCATCATCAGATTGTTCTCTGATGGCATCACCCATGGAGTCTGATTCAGAATCCTCTGTTGGGGATTCCTCCTCTGGGACTTTCTCAATGGCATAGACTTTTTTCTTTGCCTTTGGACATTTGTTGGCATAGTGGTCTGTTGAACCACAATTGTGACAAGAATTTTTCTTCTTTCTCACTTCTGCCACTCTTTCTTTGGGTTTGTCTTTAAGCTCTACCCTGAAAGGTTGTTTCTCTTTGAAACTACTGCTCTTATATGGGGTGAATTTCCCTATATTAGTTCTATTCCTTATTTTTTGTAAGGTATTAGCAATGTCATCTAGAGTGCAATTTTGGTTGCATATGCATTTTACTGCATGCTCTAGTTCTCCTGGCAGTTGTGTCAGGAGTTTGTGATTCCTCATTCGGATGTTCGTCTGAGGGTCAATGGCTTTAAGTCTTTTAGACTGTCTAAGACACCACTCATATGGATCTTTGTCCACAGGGTATTTGTCATTTTCAAATGACATGGTCTTTTGCCATATCCAAGTACCATTACTGTACTTTTGGATGATTTGACTCTTCCACCATGGCCAGTTTCTTCTGCCATGGATTTCTTTCATTTCTGTGTACCATATACTAGCATGACCTTTAAATGCTGTATTTAGTCTAGCAGTAATCCAGTAGTCTGGTATGCTTGGTACATCAATGAAGAGTTGATCAATATAATCTATGAGCTCCATATGATCATATTCTCCTGTGCCAGGGAATTTGGGCCAGCTTTAGGCCTCAGAAAGCCTTTTTAAGGCTTCCTTTTCTGAATAAGACATGTCATCTCCATCCTGGTATTGTGATGGAGTTCTTTCCTTATTCATCAACATGGCATCTGGTTGATATGGATTTTCCATAACTTGGCCTTGTGGTTTTGGCTTAAAGTTATGGTAGACATTAAACAATTTTTTTATGTCTTGATCCAGAAAATCCCTGTCCCTTTTTCTGTGGTGTTGTTTGTCAAAGACTAGATTCAGTCTTTTGTTGGTTTCTTCAGAGGCTTTTCTCAATTGAGCATGTCCTTCTTGAAGAGTTCTAACAATTTTATCCATGGAGGCTGTTAATTTCTTCATCCTCTCATGGCTTGCTTCAAGCTCTGCAAACTGCTTTTGAGTTTGCTCAGCATATTGGGACATTTGTAACCACATTGCATCACTGTTTATGTTACTCTCAGGTGTGACAATATTATGTTCAATCTGAGTGGGGGTAATGTTTCTATTACTAGTACTACTGATTCTAGAGTGGTTTACAACTACTTCTGGTTCTTGTGCACTTCTTTCACCAAATCCAACAACTTCTGGATCATGGGGTCTGACTCTTTCTGCCTTTGGCCAAAAGAGGTCTTGTTTTTCCCTTTGTATCCTTTTCTTCTCCTGGAAACCTCCTGGAATTGTGAAGAGTGGTGACTCCTGGTCATTGATTTGTTGGTGTCTGAATGGTGTGAAGCCACTGGAGAGCTGATTTGGCCTGCTCCTTGTGAGCCTGAAGGAATCTGAGTAGGTACTGTCTGGGTTAACTGTTCTTCTATAGCTTGGATAGTGGCTTGATTCTCCCTTATCCTTTGTGCCCTTGCCTCCAGGAGTCTGAACTGCCTGGTAGGATTCCAACCTTTGGTGATTACCATAAGGTCTTTGAAGTCTATCTCTTTGAGATAGATGCTCTGGCAGCTTGCTCCAAGTTCTGCCCAGTGAGATGCCAGGTTGAACCTCCTGTTGTCCATGCTCCATTGGAACAAATCTTTGAGGAGTTGGTGGAGCTGAAGAGCTTGATCCATATCCTTCCAGTCCTCTGGTTTGAGGTTCCTGTTGAATTGGAGTGTGATTGGCAGGGTTGATATTATCTCCCTCATTGTTTTGCCATCCACCACTGTGTCCAAATTGTCTTCTTCCAGGTATTCTGGTTCTGGACAAGCATTCTCTGTCCTCTGGTTGGTTCCTTTGGAAGCCAAGGTCTCTGAGGTATACAGGTGACATATCAGTGTTTGGAAGCAGTCAAAAACTTTATGTTCTTAGGGTATTTACCTTTGACTGTGCCTTGTACAAATCTGTTGTCTGCTGATTTGTGCAATTTACCTTTAGAGGTTACAGCTGGGTTAATTATAGTAATATTCCCTCTACAAGTTGTCAAGGTTGGTTTACCTTGTATTGATGCAGAGTTTTGTGGTTTTCTACTTCTCTGGGTGGCTATTGGTGTCCACTTCTTTGCTGTAATCAGGCCTTCACTGTGCCTCTTTCCTTTGACCTTGCTGCCCTCTGGTTCTGAGGGTGTCACTGGTGTGTTTGCCTGTGACTGGGTCTCAAGTGGGATATAATCCTCTTCCACTGAATCAAAGTAGGAAAAAGAGGGCTTATGTCAGTTAAGACTTCTTAAAATGCTGTTTGCACATCTAAGAATGGCCTCTGGGCTTGTATATTACTACAATGTGCCCTGTATAATGACAGTGTAATTGAGTTAACAATTCCATGTCAGAATTACAGCTTTTGGTACCCTGTTACACTGTTTGTGTACCAGTATCCCACAGATTCACTTGTGGTTTTCAAGTGTGATCTGTATAAGTTTAATTGAATCAACAATACACTAAACAACTCCTCAACTGTTGGTTTTACAGTCAGGGGTGTCCTTATTTAATCAAAAATACAGGACTTATTGATGGCTTATGTGTTTTTATATGTAAAACACGCCCAAAATAAAGGTCTTGTGGGTATTAACCATGTGACAGATACTCTTAAAATATGATTAAAAGGTGGTACATAGACCAATTTGGTAAATAGCATATATAAAATATATATTATTTAAGAAAAAAGGGGCCTAAAAATATAAAACAAAATGTCAGAAATAAAGAAAATAAGTGAAAAAAACTTACTTTTAAGGTCTAAAAAAGGTTCAAAACACAGCCAGGCCCCCAAAATGTCAGGCTGAGTCTATGATAAAAGTATTATAAATGTATTTACAACTTTTAGCTATGGCTGTGACAAGGTAAAAAGGGTTAAAAATGGTTTAATTTAAGAATAAAAGGGCTTTACTATATTAAATATAGTGATGGTGAGCGCTGTTGAAAGACCTGGGTGCAGCTTTACCGGCTGGGTTACAATAATAAAGACTACAATAATTAAAATTATAATTATAACTGTTTATTACCCAATAGTAAAACTGTTTTTGACACTCTACTACATAGGTTATTTGAGAGCAGGATGAGGAAAGCTATTCTGGCTGTGAAAAGCCTCCTTTTTATCCTGAAATGGGGTGGAAGGACTGTTAGACCTTTCCACGTAGAGGAAGTGAAGATTTTTTCACTCTCTGGGACAGGACTGTGGTTTGCAAGGACCTGTGTAGCCTTTATTGGGCTCAGATGTGGTTTGAAAACCACATCTGGGCAGTTTTCACCAATACAGGGTGGAAATTTTCATCTGGGGACCACATAGGCCTCTTCTGATGTGTATGATGGGTAGACTGCTGTACAGAAACTGTATGGGACCCCAGTATTGACTGACCTATGAGTTATTGAATTACAAACATACTTCTTCATCAGTTTGACACCTCATAATCATGTTTATGGGCCATTATCCCATGGTAAGGCTGTATTGGTCAGAATGTGGCTTTTTGACCTTAAAGGAGCTATACCTTTGTCAGTTCTTGAGATATCAACCTCAAAACTGAATCAGTGTGTATCCCTGTATGTTCTCTACACAATGGTACCTTCTTTGATATGGCTATCATTAAATATGGCAAAGTTATGCCATGTACAAGACTTTTGTACGTATGCGTGGTTTAGGCAAAAGGCTGTATTAGCCTTGTTTGCCCCATAACTTCTGCTATAGTTGAGATATGAGGAAATGGATGCCACCATCAGATAGCCCTGATTGTTCTCTTTCCAACAAAGGCCCCACTTTAGGTATCCCACACTAAAACTGTAGAAGTTAGATGAGAGGTGGATGTTTTGTCCACCCTTATTTGGGCTGAATTTGACCATAACTTCTGTAATACTTGTTCTAGCTCAGTTTGGCTGGTACCATTGAATATTCCTGACTTAGATATTCATTTTGCATACCCATTTGATGGGGTTAAGCTTCCTACTCTGTATTTCAGATGAGAGGTGAAAACTAAGGTTTATGCTCAGCAATAACTTTGAGCGTAAATAACTTTGTTATTCTTTGTCCTATGATGATGGGACTTGTATATTTGGAAAGGAGTGAGTTTCCTCTTTCTTTTGATATCTTTTGAGCTAATTTTTCTCAGCTCCATGTTTTGGTTGTATCTTGGCTATACCATTGGTTTATGGTATTTTGGCTGTCATGCTTGTGCTCTGGTTTTGAGTCACAGGCTGACATCACCTCTGAGTGAACGTTTTGTAACTCAACTCTAAAGAAGCTTAAATTAAATTTTCAGTATTTTCAATACAAAAATTGAAAATCCTCAAAACTTCAATTTACTTCACACCACATGTGGTGTTTACCATCAATTTTGTGTTAAAATTGAGGTGTTGTGTTTAGTTTAGAAGCTATGAGGGATTGAAGTATTTTCAATTATATTCAATTGAAATGTCAAAATGTGCGTGTGTATTACATATGTGAACTTTGATTTACATATGAGGTATCAATTATTACTGTATTGTACTGTACAATTCAATTGAATTACATATGTAAATTACAAGTATAATACATGATGAGGAATTAAAGGAAAAAATAAATTGGAAAGATTAAAATTGGGGGGGAAAATGAACTCTAGCTCTAAGGGGGAGCCAGACCCCCAAAATCCTTGCTGAAAGGCGTGAGATGTCAAAATTCACGCAAAGGTTTATCACTTTTGGCCTGGAATTGTGTCACAGGGTCTGTGACACAATTGATGATGAGGTTTTGATACCAACCAGGGTAGCTTTAACTGCTGCCAAGAGGGTAAAACTACCCTTAAGTTAAAACAATTTTAGTAAAAGCAGTTTTGACTGGTTTCTACGCCTCTTACACACCTTCTGACGTGTTTTGAAGGCTCTAGACCAGGTATTGGTATAGTAATGGCTGATTTAAGGGTCTAAAATGGCTAAAAATGGCTTAAAGTGGCCCTTTTTTGGTCTAAACCAGGGTTCAATGATGCCATAATTGGCTTTTCTGTTGTCAGACTGTTTTTCACAACTGATGTGAGCCTTTGAGATATGACCACATACCCAATAAGGTCACAAAAAAGAATAAGAATAATTATACCTTTAATATAATTATATTAAAATTACTTAGAATAATTATACATTAAAAATAATTACTTAAATATACAAAAAATACCATAAATTGGTACAAAAATTGGTTTAACTTGAAAAGCAATGAATCAACATGTAAAATAAATTAAACCATTGGATTCCTCATGGAAAAATACACATATACCATTTTTATGGCATATCTGTAAAGTCAATATTTAATGAATTATAAGGTATAATACCTTATAAAAACCATAAAACCTTATTTATCTCAAGAACTAATGAAACAACATGTGAATTAAATTGTACCAGTGGATTCCCCACGAAACGCCACACATAAAACAATTAATAAGCTAATTTCTAAAGTTAATACTTAAGGAATTAACCTGAATATATGCACTTTTTTGGTCAATGCATATATTCAAGGATCATAGCTAATATCTCCTAAACTATACATGATATAATGATGAACCAAAAATAAAGTTACCACGTAATTACTGTAAAAACACAGATATGAACTTGATTTTACAAATTATAAACAAGGTTAAAACCTATGATGAAATATTGATAAAAATCAACAGAGCTGTTGACCACTTTGTTGTGAAAGTGGTCCAAACTTAAAAAAAAGGAAACAGTTGGATTCTACTAGTTCATTCATGAAGAATGATGTAATTTTTATTATTAAATTCAGGGTATAACCCCCTGAAATCAAGGTTTGAAGTTTAAAATATTGAATTTCGACAGAAAAGATGAGTTACAAGAAAAATCATCAAAATTAGAGTTTTGATGATGTAATGAAAAGCTCTTGGCAGCATAATAAGGTTATGACAGGCTATCATAATTCACTCTCTGAATTGCTGTAGCGTGGAAATCTTAAAAGTTATTGAAGATCAAAGTTTGAGCTTAAATTGAGCAGCTATGATCACCTACTGTAACCTTAAATTAAGTTTAACAGTCATATGAGTGATAACATTGGTGAATACTATTAGTTTATGATTAAAACTAATAAAATCCATGAAATTTGGGGTTCTTCCAAGCCTCTGATGTCATCAAACTTAGAGTTATAGTGATAACTCTAAATAATGGTGTAATAATGATGTAATATGGTTTGATCATGATGTAATCACCCTCAAACCTTAAAATATTGATCAATTCCAGTGGATATGATCAGTACACGTCTACTAGAAGCCTGTTGGACTCTAGGAGGGAGGTATTTACTATAAATAGAGCTCTTTTTACTCTATTTTCCCCTCAGACACATCAAAAACATTAAATAAATTAAATCAAAGGTAATTTCTTTATTCTTTATATATAAAAGTATTATATTATTAAAGACCAAAGACCACCTTTCTATAATCATCTATTTTGACGTGATTAAATCATTTATTTAATTGTTTTTGTTAAAAATCTCTCTAAAACTCATTTCCACGTAAAAATCCAGAATAATTTGTAATTTTCTTTATTTTTATTGTAAATACAATTTGAAAAAGTTGTATTTATATTTTTTGGTGTAAAATATTTCAAAATTATTATATTAAGTGTTAAAAGTAGGCTATCTTCTCTTATTATAATAATTTCTCTATTATTACTCTCTTAATAATTCTTTAATTAATATAAATAGTATTTATATTAATTCATAACTTTAATATTAGTAATATTATTGTTATTAATTGTTTTTTATTAATAAAAAACAATTTTTTATGCCTTTATTATTTGTTGGTAACAATAATAAAGAGCTTTTTAAATATATTAATATATTTATTTATTATATTATATTATTATATTTATTTAATAATATAATTATTTTACGCCATAATAATAATAATTATTTATTATTATTATATTTTTAATCTTATTTATTCAATTCATAAGGACATTCAGAGTACAATAAGTAATAAATTAGTAATTTTTACTTATTGTTTCATAGTCAAACCTTACATTTGGGGGCCTGGCTGTGATATTTACTTAAAAGACCTTTAAAAAGATTCTAATTGGGTTTATCCAATAATAAATTATATTTATAATCATAAAATTATATATTAATTTTATATTTTATTTATTTTAAAAGCTATTGAGGCATTTGGAAAGCAATTTTACTGTCTTACACGTGGTTTTTCACATCCCTAGACTTGCAAGAACTTTCTTTAAGTGACTCTAGTGATTGAAAGAGATATTTTATAAATTCAAAAGAATTTTATTATAATTTAATTTTATAAGAATCATATTCATTTTTTATTTTATTCTTTAAAGAATAAAAAATATTAAAAAATATTAAAAACCAATAAAAAAGTTATTTTTATTCATTTTTATTCATTTCTTTATTTATTTCAATTTTTCAAAGATATAAAAGCAATTTCTATGTGGAAAATTGCCATATCTTGCCAAAAATAACACTTCTTATAAAAAGACTTATATTTATTTGTCTTTTTTAGTGTTTGAAGATAACCCAACAGAAGACAACCAAGCTACTGTTGAGAGATTGGTGGAAGAAACTTGTCAAAGTTCTCCAACACCAATATCACTAAAAGAAAGAAAGCTAAGAAATTATACTTTCCAGGACCCACCATTCAAGACTCTGAAGGTGAGCACCTCTTTTATAATTGCCATAAAAGAATTTTATTCTAAAATACTTTTATTCTTTCTTATTCTTTAATTATGACTACCAGAAGAGGTTCCCAATACTCCATCCAATCAGATGGAGCTGGACTCAGAGGTAGAACTGATCCCTCAAAAGGGAAAAGAAAGGGCAATATCCCCAGTGGAACAGAATCCACACAAGGAAGTGCCTTATCCCAAAGGCAAGTCCCAGAAATGCCCATGATATCTGAGCCTGAATTGGAACTAAGTATGAGTAACTAAAACAGGTACAAATCACATTCAGAGGGCTCAAATAGACATCTACATGAGCCAGTACAAGCAGTATTGCACAGTGTACAAGGACAAAGATTGGGAAATGTTGCCTCAAATACACCAAGGAGTGATGAACTCCTGGCACATCCTGAAAAAGTTCCTCAAAGAGGAGGAGATAGTGAAATACTCCAATGGATGGAATCCACTGTCATCCAAACCTCAAATCAAAAAAATCAAGGACTACCATGCCAAAAAGAGGGAGGCAACCAAGGAAGAAGCCCCAGTAGCTTCTACCAGCAAGCCCCAAGCCAACCCACTTCCCCAAGAAGGGAAGAAGAACAAGAAAAAGCATTGGAGGAAACCATATTCCCCAAGCTACAGAATCCCAAGAATCCAAAAGGATGCCATGGACAATGTTTTCAACATGGTCAGAACCTTGATGGAATTCAAGGACAAGGAAGAGCAAAGAATGAGACAACCTCATTTCCCAAAGAAATAACCTTGTCCAAAGATGTTGTAAATACTTTAACAGAAATTAAAAATAGTATATTACCTCTAAAAGAAATTAAAGACAGTTTATTATCACTACAAGAAATAAATAACAATTTATCTTCTTTAACAAAAATTGTTGTGCAAAACAAGAAAGAAATTGACAACATTAAGTTTATTGTTGAAAATAATAAACCAAAGAATTTAATTGACAATACTCAAAAATTAA
Organism: Austropuccinia psidii; assembly: GCA_023105745.1. Lineage (NCBI taxonomy): Eukaryota > Fungi > Basidiomycota > Pucciniomycetes > Pucciniales > Sphaerophragmiaceae > Austropuccinia > Austropuccinia psidii. The sequence continues at coordinate 38,603,781 of JALGQZ010000010.1, read as the reverse complement.
TACAAGGACAACAAGAATTGTATAAATACATAAAAGATATCAAAGACAAAACTTTGACAATCAATTATGATGTGAGTATTGACAATCTTACAGAAAAATTGAATAAATTAAGTATTTCTGTAGAAAAATTTGAAGAAAAGACTTCATCACACCAAAAATTACTTTTGGACCATGTGGAAAAAAGTGATGAAGCAAGAATGCATCTGAAAGATGATATTCAGAGTGAAATAAGACTTATCACTGAAAAAATGGATAAAATTAATGAGGCTAATTTAAATATGCCAAAGTTATCAACACCATTTTCTCATATAAGAACCCCTGTTAAAACAAAAGAGGAATTGTCAAATCCTTTCATAACAGACTTGAGTCACCAAGATAATAACTAAGTCTTAATGAAAGAAGCACCTCAATTAAAAGAATGGCCAACATTCACAGGAGAAGGTGAATATGACCACATGTCATTTATTAAAACAATTGACATGTTACAAGAAGACTATGCCATACCAGATGAATTAATCACTGCAAGATTACATTCACTGTTTGAGAAATCTGCAAAAAGATGGTATTATGGCATAAGACAAACAAATGGTAAAAATACCTGGTCTTGGTGGAAACAAGAAATAATCACCAAGTGGGCAAATGATGCCTGGAGGTATAAGATAGAAAATGCATTTGAAAACTCTTTCTTTGACCCAGAGAAAGACAAACCTTTAACTTGGTTCTTGAAAAAAGTTGAAAGGCTTAATGCACTGTACCCAGAAATGTCACAAAAGATGGTGCACATGAAAATACTCAAAAAATGTGGAGGGGAACTAGAACATGCCCTAAGAAGCAGGTGTATAGAACCATGCTCCACAGAAGAGTATATAAATGCACTAGAAGATATAGTGACAAGAACAAAAATTGGCAGGACTTGGAAAAAATTGGACATTAAAAGCCCAAATAAACCATTTATCATCAAAAAAGATAAATCAAAAGACTCCTTTAAGCCCAATACATCCAACAATAATGAGCAAAGAAAATGCCATAAATGTGGAGGTATTGGACACTTAGCCAATAATTGCCTTAAAAAAGCAAAGATTAATGAAATTGTGGAAACAGAAAGCCACAACGACAAAGAAGAGGAATCTGACTCTGAAAAAGAGACAGAAGAGTCAGAAAGCTCTGAAAGTGATGAAATCAATATAATCAATGCACAAATTAATAATATTGATATAATTTATGAAGTACTGGATGTTAATTCAAACTTGCCACAAGTTGGAACATCTGACACAAACCTGACAAACATACAAGATTCCAAAATGTATAGAACCAAACCTGCAAGAGGAATGGGATATACAGCTGGAAAATCAAGTATAAGTATTGTTATGGTTGATAACCAAGAAGGAAAAGTTAACTTGGATACAGGAGCATATTGCACTTGTGTTGGCAAAAGTTATTTAAACACCATTGTCCCAAACTGGCAAGAAAAACTTATGCCAATACAAGGTTTCAAATTTAGTAGTGCAAGTGAGAGCATGAAGCCCCTTAGAATAATTGATTTAACACTAATTTTTCCTCATCCCTCACAATGTGTCAGAATTAAAGTAGAGTTTGTAGTAATGGACAACTGTACTAGTAATCATTTCATACTTGGGAATGACTACCTATCAATCTATTGTATAGATATCTCCAACCAAAAAGATAGATATTTTACCATAGGAGATAACAAAAGACAAAAGTTTGGCTTCTTCAATAACAAAAACCAAATCACAATTATTAAGAAGGAAGAAAAAATTCCAGAAAAGGAACTTTTTATATCTGAACAACTTAAAGAGGCAGAATTCAATCAAGAATTAACAGAAAAAATGAAAGAAAAATTGATTGACCTCTTATTTAAGTATAAAAATGCCTTTGCAACTGACAAAGAGCCACTAGGTGCCATAATTGGACATGAAGTGGATATAATTCTTAATGTAGAAAAGCCTTACCCACCTTTATTAAGAAGACCTGCTTATCCAGCCAGTCCAAGAGCTAGAGAAGCCTTGAAGGTGCACATTAAAGAATTAATGGACCTTGGAGTATTAAGAAAGGTTGGACATAATGAACAAGTAGAAGTTACTACACCTGTCATTATAACTTGGCATAATGGAAAATCAAGGATGGTAGGAGACTTCAGAGGCCTGAATACCTATACCATTCCAGACAGATATCCAATACCCAGAATCCATGAGACATTGACCCAATTGTCACAAGCTAAGTTCATCACAGCTATGGATGCTCTTAAGGGTTTTCATCAAAATGTCTTAACAGACAATGCCAAGAAACTACTAGGAATAATAGTCCATTGTGGAATTTTTGAATACTTAAGAATGCCATTTGGGATAAAAAATGCACCTTCCCATTATCAAAGAATGATGAATACCATATTTCCTGAAGAATTATCAGAAGGATAGTTAATTATCTATATTGATGATATTATAGTTTGCTCAGAAACTTGGGAAAATCACCTTACAAGACTAGAAAGGGTACTACAGAAAATAGTCCAAGTGAATATGAAAATTTCCTTGAGAAAGTGTCATTTTGCATATAGTAAATTAAAAGCACTAGGACATGTGGTATCTGGACTTAGTCTAGGCATAGACAAAAATAAAGTAGCAGCAGTACTCCTGAAACCAATGCCTCAAACCAAAAAAGAAATGCAATCATTTCTAGGATTTGCTGGTTACTATAGACAGCATATAAAGGACTTTGCAAATATTGCTAAATCCTTGTATAAGCTATGTGACCAACAAACGGTCTATGAGATGACAGAAGAAAGAGTCAAGGCATATGAAGAATTGAAAAATTCCTTAACAAATGCCCCATTTCTTCTAATGCCAGATTGGAAACTACCCTTCAAACTGTACATTGATGCTTGTGGAGAAGGATTAGGTGCTGTACTTCACCAAACACAAATTATCAATGATAAACCAGTGGAAGGACCAATTTGTTTCATTTCAAGGCAAATAAAGCCAACAGAAGCAAGGTATGGAGCAAGCCAAATGGAATGCTTATGCCTAGTGTGGGCTTTAGAAAAACTGCATTATTATTTGGATGGCACAGTATTTGATGTAATCACAGACTGTAATGCTGTGAAATCACTATTAAATATGAAGACTCCAAATAGACATATGCTGAGATGGCAAATTGCTATCCAAGAATATAGAGGAAATATGACTATTGTTCATAAATCTGGAAATATTCACAAAAATGCAGATGGTCTCAGCAGATGGGCTCTAGCAAATACCCCTGACAATCCAGCATGGGTACCACAAGAAGAGCACCATATAGAAGGAATATGTGCTACAGACATTGGCACAGAATTCTTTAACCAAGTTAAAGAAAGCTATAAGATAGACAAAAATTGCCATATCTTAAGCCAACTTCTAATGAAAGACTGCAAAGATCCATCACTTTCATCAAAACTAGATGAAATATGGAAAAAGGCATATGATGAAGGAAGATTCCACCTCCTTGATGGAATCCTTTACCATAGAACAAAACACACATGTGTTATGGCCTTAACAGACAGAACACTAATAAGCACTATTTTACATGAGTGCCATGATAGTGTTGCATCTGGACATCTCTCAGAAGATAGGACACTAGAGAGGGTGAAAACCTGCTCTTGGTGGCCAAATTGGAAGAAAGATGTTGCAGAGTACTGCCAAACCTGTGACAGATTTCAAAAAGCCAACAGAGCCACAGGAAAGAAATTTGGAATGATGATCCAAATCCAAGAACCAAAATCCCCATGGGAAATAGTTCATATGGATTGGGTAACAGCTTTACCTCCAGGAGGAGACAAGAGTTATAATGCATGCCTAGTGTTAGTTGACAGGTACAGTAAAACTCCCGCGTTCTTACCATGTCATAAAGATGACACAGCTATGGATACAGCCATAATGATATGGAATAAAGTCATTAGCCACACAGGCTTATTCCAAAATATTATAAGTGACAGAGACCCAAAGTTTACTTCAGAATTATGGACAAATCTCCATAACTTGTTTGGGACAAAGTTATCATTCTCAACAGCTTATCATCCTCAAACTGATGGTTTAGCAGAAAGAATGATACAGACCCTGGAGGATATGATCAGAAGATTCTGTGCTTATAGGCTAGAATTCAAAGATTCTGATGGTTTTACCCATGATTTGTGTACACTAATACCAGCACTTGAACTGGCATATAAGACATCAATCCATTCTTCTACTGGCAAAACACCAGCAATGCTATAGAGAAAGGTTGGAATCCAAGACTTCCTTATGATACCCTCAAAAAGGACTTAGTGGATATACATCCAACAACAAGCAGCTTTAAGATAATGCTTGACAAGGCAAGACACCATGCAAACAGATGTATGCAAGACTCTTTTAAATATTCAAAAGAAAGATGGGATAAAAGTCATAAGCCACCTGATTTCAAAATAGGAGACTTGGTCTTAGTATCAACCCTTAATTTCAATAACATAAAAGGCCCAAAGAAATTGAAAGATTCCTTTGCAGGACCATTTATGATAAAAGCACTTCATGGACCCAATGCTGTGCAATTAGAACTCACAGGTGAACTAATGAACAAACACCCAGCTTTCCCTGTAAGTCTGATAAAACCTTACAGTTCAAGTGACAAGGAGTTATTTCCACTAAGAAATAAACCCCCACTTGAGATTCCCCCTTGGAAGAAGGAGAGGAAAATAAAATAGTAAAAGTCCTTAAAGAAAGAAGGACAAGAAACAAAAAAGAAAGGGAATACCTTGTAAGATATAGAAATTCAACTCAAGAAGATGAATGGCTACTTGAGAAAGATATAACAAATGCTGATAAACTACTAAGAAGGTTTAGACATGAAAGAAAACCTAAAGAATAACAAAATCAAGCATTATTGAGCTTCAAGACTGATAAAAGTCTCATGAAGAGGTAGGACAGTGCATGATACCCTAATCACACATATCAGATTGTGGTACAATCTTTTTTGGTGGTAGGGAATGTGAGCCTTTGAGATATGACTACATACCCAATAAGGTCACAAAAAAGAATAAGAATAATTATACCTTTAATATAATTATATTAAAATTACTTAGAATAATTATACATTAAAAATAATTACTTAAATATACAAAAAATACCATAAATTGGTACAAAAAAAGGTTTAACTTAAAAACCAATGAATCAACATGTAAAATGAATTGCATCATTGGATTTCTCATGGAAAAATACACATATACCATTTTTATGGCATATCTGTAAAGTCAATATTTAATGAATTATAAGGTATAATACCTTATAAAAAACATAAAACCTTATTTATCTCAAGAACTAATGAAACAACATGTGGAATAAATTGTACCAGTGGATTTCCCACGAAACTCCACACATAAAACAATTAATAAGCTAATTTCCAAAGTTAATACTTAAGGAATTAACCTGAATATATGCACTTTTTTGGTCAACGCATATATTCAAGGATCATAGCTAATATCTCCTAAACTATACATGATATAATGATGAACCAAAAATAAAGTTACCACGTAATTATCAACTTGATTTTACAAATTATAAACAAGGTTAAAACCTATGATGAAATATTGATAAAAATCAACAGAGCTGTTGACCACTTTGTTGTGAAAGTGGTCCAAGCTTAAAAAAAGGAAACAGTTGGATTCTACTAGTTCATTCGTGAATAATGATGTAATTTTTATTATTAAATTCAGGGTATAACCCCCTGAAATCAAGGTTTGAAGTTTAAAATATTGAATTTCAACAGAAAAGATGAGTTACAAGAAAAATCATCAAAATTAGAGTTTTTATGATGTAATGAAAAGCTCTTGGCAGAATAATAAGGTTATTACAGGCTATCAGAATTCACTCTCTGAATTGCTTTAGCGTGGAAATCTTAAAAGTTATTGAAGATCAAAGTTTGAGCTTAAATTGAGCAGTTATGATCACCTACTGTAACCTTAAATTAAGTTTAACAGTCATATGAGTGATAACATTGGTGAATACTATTAGTTTATGATTAAAACTAATAAAATCCACGAAATTTGGGGTTCTGCCAAGCCTCTGATGTCATCAAACTTAGAGTTATAGTGATAACTCTAAATAATGGTGTAATAATGATGTAATATGGTTTGATCATGATGTAATCACCCTCAAACCTTAAGATATTGATCAATTCCAGTGGATATGATCAGTACACGTCTACTAGAAGCCTGTTGGACTCTACGAGGGAGGTATTTACTATAAATAGTGCTCTTTTTACTCTATTTTCCCCTCAGACGCATCAAAAACATTAAATAAATTAAATCAAAGGTAATTTCTTTATTCTTTATATATAAAAGTATTATATTATTAAAGTCCAAAGACCACCTTGCTATGATCATCTATTTTGACGTGATTAAATCATTTATTTAATTGTTTTTGTTAAAAATCTCTCTAAAACTCATTTCCACGTAAAAATCCAGAATAATTTGTAATTTTCTTTATTTTTATTGTAAATACAATTTGAAAAAGTTGTATTTATATTTTTTGGCGTAAAATATTTCAAAATTATTATATTAAGTGTTAAAAGTAGGTTATTTTCTCTTATTATAATAATTTCTCTATTATTACTCTCTTAATAATTCTTTAATTAATATAAATAGTATTTATATTAATTCATAACTTTAATATTAGTAATATTATTGTTATTAATTGTTTTTTATTAATAAAAAACAATTTTTTACGCCTTTATTATTTGTTGGTAACAATAATAAAGAGCTTTTTAAATATATTAATTATTTTATATTAATATATTTATTTATTATATTATATTTTCATAATATAAATTATATTATTATATTTATTTAATAATATAATTATTTTACACCATAATAATAATAATTATTTATTATTATTATATTTTTAATCTTATTTATTCAATTCATAAGGACATTCAGAGTACAATAAGTAATAAATTAGTAATTTTTACTTATTGTTTCATAGTCAAACCTTACAACTGACAAGAGCAAATTTCACCTTTGGAGTAAGAAAATTGATGGGTATAAAAGAATGTCTTCTTTGCCCCACTTTTCTCTTTTTGGGGTTATGCCTTTCCCTCTGTATTTCAGATGAGAGGGGAAAATTAAGGTTTATGCTCAGCAACAACTTTGAGCAGGAATAACTTTGTTATTCTTTGTCCTTTGATGATGGGACTTGTATATTTGGAAAGGAATGAGTTTCCTCTTTTTTTTGATACGTTTTGAGCTGATTTGGCTCAGCTCCATGTTTTGGTGGTATCTTGCCTATACCATTGATTTATGGTATTTGGCTGTCATGCTTCTGCTCTAGCTTTGAGTCACAGGCTGACATTTGAAGTTTTAAGAATCTGACAGTATAGCTACACAATTCATCAATTTCTTTCAAATTTTAAAATTCTTAAATTTAAGCTCAATTTTAAAGTTCCCAAAGGTTTGTGGAAACTTGAAAAAATCCAGTTAATTATAAGTGTTGTGTATATTTAGTTAATTAGCTAAGGATTTTCCATATAGGATGTAATACTTCATGAGCTTTATTTAAACTTGTTTAAAGCCATCTTATGGTTACAAATGAATAAAGGGGAGAAACTCATGCAAAAAGGTGGGACAATGGTAAGAAGAGCCAGAGTACCCAACCGTTGGGATATGAAAGAGCCCAAATAAGGTTTTCCACCTGCATTGAAGGATTTTAAACCTTATTTAAGCTTTGAGGTCGGACTTTACTTGAACATTAAAGTACAAGTTGCCTTATTCCTCTGTTGGAAAAGTATGAAAAGTGCCCAAAGGGTAAATCCATATATGCAGGCTGGTAATCAAAGTTTTAAGAACTTTTGAAGAAGCTTAAATAAGGTTAAATTTAAATTTGAAATTCTTTAAACCTTATCAAAACCTCAATTTTAGTTTGTATCACTATTGTTCTGTGGAAAAATAGCAATAACTTTGAAAATTCATATAAAATCTAATTCTCAATGGAATTACTTGATGGTTTCACAAATATCAATATCTAATATTATCTGTCTGTATATATAATTTTTAGTATCTTATATCAGTAGGAGTATTTAGTATTTAGCCTTGAAAATTCCTCTTTTCATTATTCTTACAGAAAAATGATTCTTTCTACATTAATTAAAAATCTCCTTTAAAACATTCTTGCTTGAAAATTTATTTTTAAGTTTTTCATGTGATGAAATTTAATATAAATAAATTTATTATATATTCAATCTTGAAATAATGAAATTGAATGAGACTTACAGCTTCTTGGAGTTCAGAATAACATTGGTAACTTGCAATTTATGTGAAAATTAAGCTACCTTACATGAATAACCTCATTTTTAAGTTTGGGTTTGCTTGTGATCTGAGAATTCCCTATATATCCATTATTAATCATTAGGGCTTCTATGAAGGAATAAAAGAAGCCTTTTCATCACTGTTTTTTTCCATAATCATAATCATCAATCAATAAATAAAATTATACATTTAAACATGTAGAGTTTTATTAAAATTAATTTTCAAGTTATTTTATTCTTTATAAATCTTGAATAACAAATTGAAATCACAGAATTTGAACTATATTGTTTTAATCACCAATGATCTATTTTATCTTATAAAGCTGTTGTCTTAAATTTCTCTCAAATCCACAAATTTGCACTAAAACTCTTAAATCTTATTTTATGTGAAAAAATTGTTTTATTCACCTTAAATATTGACTTTTGGCATGTGCTTAAATTATAAAAATTATTCAATACTATAACTGTTGCTGTTTTACTTCATTTATTAAATGAATATTACAAGTTGTTTTCTGAATATTCTAACTTTTTGATTTAGTATTAGTTTCTTTATAGAATTTCTCCTTAATGATCATCTCTTCATAATTTGTGTGATAATTTCTTTTATGAATAATACTTATATTATTCAAAATTGATCAATATTGATATTTTCCACGTGTAATTGTCTCATTAAGAGATTGACACTTCTTATTATTATAATTGTCATTGACTTATAATAATAATATAATAATTATATTATTTTATATATATTATTATTAGACTTTTTTAATAATATTTTTTTATAATTTTTCATTAATATTAATACTAATTATATTTATATTTGTGGTTATAATATTTTATTATATTATATTTTCTACTCAGGACAGTCATAGTACTCTTGACCTTTATCAATCTTATCAAATTCTTCATAGAAAAACTTTATATTCTGTAATTTCAGTATCTTATTGTTCCAAAATATGTATATTTTATTGTATGTCTTTTGTCTTTCAGAGCCCAAAGACCATAAAAATAATTTATAAAATATACTTTCTAGAAAAACCTCCAAATATTGATACTTGTATTTAGCTTAATTAAATAGGTCTTTAAACTCAAATGTTAGCTTATATTATGGACTATTTATTCCTCTACTGAAGCAGAATTGAATGAAAATTGGAATCAATTTCAAATTCTCAGCCCAAAAGAAATAATTAATTATTTTACCACTACTTTTATTCCATAAAAAAATCCTTTATTAATTCTTGGACATAAAACCTGGCTCACCCTGGCCACTCTGCCATATCAAGTACTGAAGGAGCCCATTAAATGGTCAATATATGGATTTAAAATTCAATTGAGAACCTTCTGGAAGTAGTGAAAAGCCTTTATATGGAAGCTTAATTTAATTAAACTGAGCTCATTGGAAGTATACCTTATTATAATTCTCAACCTTCCACCTTATTCCTGCCATCTTTTAGGAAAAAATATCTCACTTTTCCCTTATAAAGATTAATCAATCAGCCAAAGAGGAATTAACAAAAACAATGCACCAAGACTAATAGAATTAATAACGTAATTTCTTGAAAATATTGAGCTACTGTTACCAGGAAAACATGAGCTTATTTACCACCTATTCTTCTAATACAGAGTGGTATTTGAATTTTCCAGTGAGTTTTGTCTTCAAAAAGAAAAAAATATCACTGCTTAATATTATTTTCATTTTAAACAGATATAGTTGGATGATGAAGGCTTTGAGCTGACTCAAGAAAGAGAATAATAGGTCAAGGGAAATTGGGAGAAATTTTTCAATGAAGTACTTTTGGAGCCCATCATTCAAAGGCTTAATTTTTTCAGGGTTTCTAAAGAGTTATTGGAAGGAAGGACCCAATTAACTGACAAGTCTCAAAATACAAATGAAATATATTGAAGACTGAAAGGAGAAAAAACAATACTACTAGAGACCCAAGCTGGTTTGAGATCATAAAATAAGCACAAAAAAAGAGGGAGGCCTCCAAAAGGAAATAATTCCAACCCAGAAACATCCAATTCTTAAACTGGATTATCTTCTCATAATTCAGAAAATGAACCTGATGATTATATAGATTAATCTTCATCATAATATTTAGAATATAAAATAAACCCTACTCAGGTGGAAAAAGTTAAGATTAACCCCAGAATTTTTGGAAAGATTTGATCCAGACCCCCAATTAGAAAGTCCACATAAATGATTCCCTTAAGGCATAAATTGGATCAAAACTTGTAGTAATTGGACTCAAAATCTAAGGAATGTTTCAGAAAAAAAAATTTAACAAAATATTTCTCCCAAGTAAATTCAAGTTTCTTTAGAAATCTACATAAAAAATAATTTTTTAATTGATATTTTGGACAGTTTACATTCCATAAATAGAACATTACCCTGAATTTATCACTATATACTTTGATTAAGTCATTAATTTCCTTGAGGACACACATTTTAGCTTCATAGGTGTTTCATATTCTATATATCAAAATGAAGACCAATGGAGCACTTTCCGAAGTGACCTGGAAGAAGAATTAGAAAATTACAAGAGATTTTATGACATAGTAGGAATGATGTGGTAGGGAGTGGATTACTACTTGTAAATATTGGATTGTTACCATACCCTGACATCCAAAAATTATTTCATTTCAGGTCAATAATCTGGGTATTTTATTTCTAACAGAAAATCAATACCAGCATTCTTCTTATTCCAAGGTTAAGTCTGCATATTTATCTCCTCATTCTTTCCCCCCCAATAGCAAAATTGCAGTTTCATTTGGTGTTTTAATGGCTTTTATTCTGTTCATATGTGCTTAAATACTTCCTATGTCTTCCCCATACCTTATATCAACATTCATTGGAATAAATCTTTCAAACAAGAGGCATTGGGCTGGAAAAATAGCTACTCTAGACACAAATCATTTTAAATACATAGTTTTCACCACATAAAAAGCCCCATAAGCCACCTTTTGAGTTGATAGACAACTGAAATAGACCTTTTGTATTTTTTTCTTTTACTTCTAGTATTTTCAAAATTTGAATCACTTCAGCATAAAAAGTGTGTCCCAAAATTGGCAAATTTATGTTAAAATGCCTTCCTTAATCCCTCAAAACCTTTCCCCCATTTTCACTTTGGAAAAAAGAAAAGGACCACCTTTAAATATAGCCCTTCAGTTTAATCCATGAAGAAATTACTTTGTTTTTTATAAAAAACATGTTAATTTGGCCATTTTTGGCCAAAATTATTTCTTTTTTAATTTTTCTTATTGTTTATGGCCAAAAAAGCTAAAGAAATTATAAAATTCCCATTTTTGCCTCAAAAAACGTTTTTGAGCCTTTGATATATTACCACAAATTCAAAAAAAAAGCTACAAAGAATTTTACAAGAGTTATTTTAACAATAAGAATGAAAATTATAATCTTCAAATTAGGAAAATGGCCATAAAACAGCATAAATTCTTGAATATATCAGAAACAAATTAATAAAAATGTGAAAGAAATTAAACCATTGGATTTCAAATCAAAATCTACATATATTAAATCTTTATTCCATATCTGTAGAACCAATACTTACTGAGATAACCTGGATATATGCACTTTTAGGATCAGTGCATATATTCATAGTTTTTAGCTCATAACATTTGAATTACACATGATAAATATTTTATTCAAAAAATAAATTTACCACTAAATAGCTGTAAGAATAAAGATATAAGCTTTTTTTGACAAGCTATAAGCAAGTTTAAAGCTTATAAGGGGATATTGGGAAAAACAGCAATACCTGTTAGTCACTTTAGATTTAAAGTGGTTAAAAGTTGAAAAAAAGTAGATATTCAGATTCTCATACCTCATATGTGAAGAAGGATCTAATTTTCATCATGATATTCAAGGTAAACCCCTATGAAATCATGTTTTGAAGACCAAAATACTAAATTTTGACAGAAAAGATGAGTTAGTTACAAGAAAAGTAATAAAAAATAGAGTTTTGATGATTAAAGAAGATTCTCATTTAAGGTTGGTAAGGAAATTCCAAGATATCAGAATTCACTCTCTAAATTTATTTAGCGTGAATATCCTAAAGGTTATTAAGGATCAAAGCTTAGGCTTAAAAATGAGCATTTATGATTATTAACTCTAATATTATTTGAATTTAAACAGTTGAATAAGAGATAAAACTGTTGGATATTAGTATTGTATTGTTAAAACTACTATAATACACAAAAATGAATCATTTTCCAAGCTTATGATGTCATCAAATTAGAGTTACAGTGATAAATTTAAAGATGGAATAATAATGAGATAAAAAGGTTCAATAATGATTTAATAATTACCAAACCTTAAAATACTGATAAATTCCAGTGGATACCATCAGTAAATTTCTACTAAAGATAATTATCTAAACTATAAAAGGACCTCTTCTTCCTGTGTTTCCCCCTCAGACACATCAAAAACACTTAAAAAATTAAAATGAAAGGTAATTTCTTTATTCTTTATGTATAAAACTATTATATTATTAAATACCAAAGATCTCATTTGTATTAATCAATGGCTTTGATGTTATTAATCAAATTTTTTTTATTTTTTTTGTTAAATTCTCTTAAATATCTTTAAATCCACATAAAAATATCAAAATTTGTAATTTCTTTTATTTTTTATTATAAATAAAATTTGAATAAGTTTTATTTATATTCTTAGGTGTAAATTTATTAAAAATTATTATATTAAGTGTTGAAATTAGATTATTTCCTCTCTATTATTAATATTAATAAAAAGAACTATCAATATAGATAGTATTTATATCAATATATAGCTTTTAATATCAGTAATATCATTGTTATAAATTGATTTTATTATTAAATGAAAATGTTTTATTAACTTATCATTTTTTTGTAACAATAATAAATTTCCATAAATATATTTATTATATTATATTATTCTTGTAATATAATTTATATTATTTTATTTATTTCAATAAAATAAATAATTTTATTCCCTAATTGTGAAATATTTTTATTATTACAATTAATCTTAATCTGATTATTCATTAAGTTAGGAAGTTAAGAGTAAAATAAGTAAAATATTAGTAATTTTTACTTATTTTTTCATAGTCAAACCTTGAATAATTTTAACAATATTATTTTCTAGGTGCATACTGTTCTTTTCTAGGAAAATGCATGGTCCTTGAGTGTACCTATCAATTTTCTAGTGTGTGTCTATCTAAGACCTATAAAAGAATATGAAAAATAAAATAATAAAATCAATAATAAAGTAATCCAAAAAATAAAAATAATAGTTACATTAAATAAAAGAAAAAATTCTTTTTTGGTTTGATACTTCTATTTCTTTGTGTAATTTTCATGAGAAAAATGTTTTAAGAAAATAAGAATAAGAACAGATTATAATAAGAAACATCATAAGTTCTGAAATCAATAAAGAAGTTCTAGCTCTTATTCTTATATTTCATAGATCAAATTTGCAAGAAAATGAATTTTTTGTAAAATTTATTTTCAAAAATGAATCCCTTTTTAATTTTAAATATCAATAATATATATTTAACTCAATAGGGGACCTCCAAACAAATGAGCTCCCCTTTTAAGCCCTGTTTTCAAATAAAATGATATAAAGCTTTTTTATATCTTAAAATGAGGGAACAGTGAGGTAAAGCTCAATCTTTTTTCAACTTGGAGGGATTTTTTTTATGGGGGATACAAAATAGAGAATTAATTTTTGATATTTTAAGAAAGCTGTAAGTTGAATATTTTATAGTAAATGAAACTTTGAGTTATTTCTTAGAATAAAGTGATTTTTTTGAATATTTCAAGTATTTCAATAAAAAAAAGTCAATTAATCCAGCTTTTTTATTCCATACAGAATAATGAAACAATAAAATTCTGAAATGTTCAATTAGCTTAGAAGATGTTGGAATGAAAACACACATAGAAAATCCAAATTCAAGCTATTTCTAAGATGAATTTCAAGCACAGACCCACTTGGGACCAAGCTAATTACCAAATTCCATACCTGTTGTCAGGTGTAGCCAATCTTCTCATGGTGTCTTGGGTAAAAATATTGAAAACATCCCCTGCATCCAATTCAAATTAACAAATTCTTAAACCAAAAGTAGAATTGAGAGAAATACTAATAAAAACTCACAAAATCTTTTTTTTCAAAAACTCTAGCCTAATCTTTGTTTCATTGAAAGAAAAAAAACTCAACACTTCAATTAGACCATTGTGTTAGAGGTCTAATCAGACTAATACCTTATTAGTAATTCTTTTTCTCTATGTGATGTATTCTCAATTTTTTGGTTCCTTTTTTTCAATGAAATTCCCACTTGAGAAGTATTTTTCTGCTGGTTTTAATAAATAAAAATAATAGATTTGACTTTTCAAAATATAAAAATGTGATACAAATAATTTATTTATATATTTGAAAAAAAATAATAATTTCTTTTTTGAAATAAATATCTATTTTTCTTAATTTTGAATCTGTACTTCAAAAAGAAATTTCTAAATTTGAGAAGCCTTCAAGATCAAGGTTTTAAGAGTTTAATTTTTCATTCAAAATAAAAACAAATCAAAAACAATTTCTAAATGGGATCTTTTTGTAATATTTTTTGAATAAATTGTCAATTTTATCTGTAATTTAAAGCTTGATAAATTTGTTAATAAATAAACGATAATCTCAAAAAAATCCTATGGTATCTAAAAACCTAAATAAAAAACTGCTTTTTTGACAAAAAGACAAGGAAATGTTTTTTCTTTTTTTCAGAAAAAGGTCCCACATTTACATGTATTTACTAAAACTTAATTTGGTTGTACCAATGCCCTGATGATAATAACAATCTTATCAAAAGAAAAAGTTATTATTTGTTTTATTCTTTTGAAAAATATCAAATAAATTTTCATATAAGATAAAAATTTCAAAACATTCAAAATCTTGTTTATAATTATACTAATAATAATATTTTATTTAAAGTTTTTATTGAAAAAAAGAATTTAAACAGAAAAATTGAAAATAAGTTGATAATAATTTTTAATAACTCTTCTCATTCATAATTCAGCCTATAAAAATTCCTTCAAAGAGTTTGTTCTCAAGATTAATTCCTTTTTTTCGGTTGGATCCCATACACCATTTTCCTTTTTTTGCATGAAAATTTTTTGAGTGTTGAATTTTTTTTAAAAAAACTTTTCAATGGCAAAATCATACTCAGCTGAAAAGAGGGAGTTTGTTTAGATTAAAGTGTGAACTTGGTCAAAAAATGGCATAGGTGTCAAATGTATTTCATTGATACTGCAGATATTCTTTTGCTTGATAATTATGTCAAAAGAGATCTATGAAAAACATAGTAAATATTAGAAAAAACAATATTTTTTGTGTGAAAAAAATAATGATTGCAAATGTTAGAGGATACATTGTGATTGATTAATTGACAATTGTTGATTTGTTATTAAGCTTTATACAATACTTTTGTTCCACTACTTTTTTAAGAAAGAAATCAAGTTCCTTATTAGGGCGATAGATAAATATACAACATAAAAAAATGCTTTCGTGAACACAAATATAAGAAAACTTGAAAAGCTGTTTTTGAGAGAGTATGAAATCAGTCATGACAAATTAGTGGTTAAAAATATTGGTAAATTTCATTAAAGATTTCATGATTTAATTGGGTTGGTTTGAAGTTATCGTTTTGATGATCAAAATCATTTATTGCCATCATTATTGTTTCTAACCTTTTATTTTCATTCTCAACCGTTTCTTGCTCAACCGTCATGCCTTTGTTTTGGTTTTCAATCTTAAGATTCAAATTCAAAACTTCCCTGTGATCTTCATCCTTAAATCTCTCCTTTTGATTTTTGCGGATTTTCTCTAATTCTGACTCAAGTTCTGAGTTCCTTTGTAGCTGCAACTCAAGCAAATCTTTCAAGTATCTGATATAATCTATTGATCTAGAGAAGAAATGGTTTAATTTCCTTGATGATCAGAAAGAGGGCAAGTTCGATGACTAACTTTGCGAGAATGATTCCCTTGTTTGGCTTATTATGGTTTGCACAATTTCCTGGGGGAAGGAGAGAATCCGTTGGAAGAGATGAGCTTGGAGTAATGTTTGATTGATTTAGTTCGGTGGTGGCTTCGTCCTCTTCTTGTAACATTTTCATCATCGAACCACTTTCTTGACTTCCGGGTGATAGCAGCTTTGGTTCTAACATGCAACTTGGTAAGAGAGAAGCCAACTCTGAAATTCTTTCGTTAATGTTATCACGTCTTCTTCTTTCTACTGCATTATGAGATTCTCTTCTTTTTCTCCTCTTTTCATTCAAATCTCCTTGAGATCTAAAGATTTAATGATAGGAATTAGTTGTTGTTTTTTACTTGTGAAAATTGGAAGGACAATTAAATAAAACTTAGACTGTTGTTGGTCAACATTGGAAGATGGGGGTGAATCTTTTTTGCTGATATCTCGACTAGAATTGTGATTAGAAGATGTAAGCCTTGAAGAGTGAATTGAAACGTCTTCAAGCCAACGATCATGATTGGATTGGAAGTCTGAGTTTCTTAGCGGTTTATGATCATGAATTGAATTGGGTAGATAGGTGGGAGCAGATGCAGCTACAGCCGGTCTATTTTCATCGATGACCATCATTAATGGATTATGGGAATGAATGGCAGAGGTTGAGATTGAATGGCTTGCGGAGTGATGGTGATTAAGATGATTGGGGTGATGATGATGGTGATGATGATGATGATTTGCCTGTTGAAGTTGTAAGATTGAGTTTGAAGATTGATTAGAGGATGAATTGAGCAAGTTGACATTAATAGTAGATTGATGATTGAATGAGTTTGTGATAGGTTGAGGAGAATTAGAACAAGATTTTGAGATGATGGAAGTATTTGATTGCGTCGAAGAATGATTTAAATGAGCGTTTCGATCTATTTGATGAGTTGTAGGTGAGGCCAACAAGTTCAAGTGATCATGATCGGATTTCAAAGAAGATGAAAAATTGGTGAAAGGATGATGATTTGAGGCCAAATTGCTTGAATCGATATGAGAGAATAGGTCGACCGAGAGATCACTTTGATTGAAATTTTGATGAGTGGAATTTAAAGGCCGGATTAATGATTCGATGAGCTCATTGTCAGTGAAGGGCGTGGTAGAATCGTGATGGCTTGTTGAATTGAAGGCGTTATGGAATAGATTATGGCCGACCGATGGATTGGAATGAATAAAACTTTCGTTGAATTTCTTGAAATTAGAAAAATTTGACATTGTGTCCCGAAAATTTCAAGAATTTTAGAAAATTTCGTCCGAGATCGCAAGAATTTTTGAAAATTTTCAAAAATTTCGCCAAAAAATTTCGTCAAAAAATTTTAAAAATTTTGAAAAATTTCAATTTTTTTTTTTTCAAATTTCCAAATTTTCAGAATTTAAGATTTGGCGACGATCGGATTAACTCGGAACTTGAAATTGAATATGACCGCATGTGCGCCGCAGCCGCAGCGCGCGATAGGAAATCGCCGGCGCAACGTGCCGCTCGCTTTCTCACCCGGCCTAGTCTGCTTTGAGGGCGCCGTGTAGGAGACTAGCGGCGGCCAGACACGTATCAGACAAACGAAGAAAGTTGATGAACGAGGACAGAATCGGAGATTGGTCTCGTCGAGAGCAGGCATCGCCATCACGTAACTCGGCTGTCAGTCCAGCCAAACCCGACGGCGAAATCAGCCACGGAGTACAGGCCTGCATGCACACTAGCACAGTCAGTCACGATACCTGACTCACGATTCATCGATGTGGCGTGGACGAACATGATGTATAACAATCGATGGCGCATCGGGCTAATCTTCTCGGCGGGACTCTGGGGCCGTCATGAACTGAGCATGAGCATGAGCAGTGCACGAGCAGGGACCTTGACGAGCACCGGCTGCGCTGATGGAGAACTTCCGGGGCGGGGCCGGACACTGCGAATACGGCGCAAAGGAATACGTGCCATCGATCTTCTGCAAGACTTGAGCATTCAGCCTGGCTGGGCGGACGATCAAGGCACAAGCTGCCGTCGAGTCGCCGACACAATACTCAAAAATCTTCAGGCTTATCTCCAGAAATACCCTAAAAGATCTATACATGGAATTTCAAGCTCCAATCCCATCCACCAATCAACCTTTGTGGTCATCGCCCATCGCCAAACAATAAATGGCCTCATAGCTCTTAGTCGCAGCTCACAGCCGTCTGAAAGTCTAGGCGTAAACGCCGGCACGATGACTAAGCAACGTGGCTGCAATACCCTTCGCTCCTCGCCCTTGCTCTACCGCGCCCAGGAAGGCTGGGAATAGTCTGGCCTCTCTCTTTTGTCTTTCTATTGATCTGCTTTTCATGATCCCTTCCTCTGCACTTGGATTTTTGTATTAGCTCCGCCTAGTCTCGTTTCATCTTCTTTGCGTCTTTCCATCCTCTTGCACTCTTGATAGGTTTTTTTGTTCTCAATTCCAAAAGGAAAGATGAGCCATGTTAGCCTGATCATATCGTCCTGGAGTATTTAGAAAATACAGTTTCCAAATATCACTTGAGTATAAGCACGTATTGACTTTCTCATTGAGTCTTTAATCAACATCATTAAGTAAAATTAGTCAATCCCAAATCCAAAACTTCCTCATCATAAAGTTTAGGCAACGACAGCCAGCAGGAGAGGTCATCAGCAACCAATTTGACGACAACATTTTTCATAACCTGCTCTTTTCTTAACTCTGCAGATCTACTAAAACTCCTGCTGCTAAGTTTAGCCTTCTCTGACCTTATACATTTCTGATTTTGAACAAGTTCCGTCGCAAGTTCAGTTTTTTACATTTTCAGTCTGATGTGTACCATGGTGGCTAGTTCCCAACAATCTGTAAGCAAATTGAATCATCAGTATTAAAGTTCAATCCTCTTGAGACTGTTTGCTTTTGATTCAATCTCAAGCCCTCATCTGCAAAAGGGTTTTGAATGATTACCTATGGAAAAATATCAAAGTGATCACCAAGGTTAAGGAAAATATTTCATCCTCTTATAAATATTAATGAAAATTATTAATAAAAAGCCTTCAAAAAACAACCTGTGAGTCTCATAAATACTCTATCGAAATATTATCTTGTTTGGAGTTGTATCACAGAAATAAATTATCCAAGGAAATTGAACATGAATTTGATAAAAGAATTATCCTTTCCTAAAATAAAAAACCTCCACCCATTCAGGAAATTATATCTTTTGAATGTTAATTCCAAAAAATGACAATAAATAAGATAAAAAATAAGATTACATAAAAACATCAAAAATGCTTTTTTCATTTTTGCTTAATTTTTGGATATATAGAAAAGCTTCTTTGGTTTTATTAATTTACAAAACTTATGATATAATTCCTCATTTTTAAAGGATTCTTCCAAGCTCAAGTCAGTATATATATCAACTATGATGTTTCTTTTAATTGCTTGTTTTTTGGAAATAAAAAAAGAAATCATTTCCATATGAAAAGAAACATTATAATTACTTTCTTTAGTTTGTGTGGGTGAATGTTTTTGAAGTTGGTCAAAAAGGCATAAATGAAAACTTGATTGATTGTATATGTAAATGAATTGTATTATGACTATCAAGATAAATAAACATTGAAGGGGGTTTAATTTGAGTAAGAAGGGTTCACAACTGAAAAAATACTACCTTTCAAAGGAATTTAAGACAGATTTGAAAGACTAAATTAGTAAAAAATCAAAAGGAAATGATTTAATATACATATTATATTGATTGGGGATAAAATAAGCTTCATTTTTTGAAATTTATTGGCTTATAAATAAATAAAGGGTATTCGTACACCTGCATAAGCATCCTGGTAAAAACATGTAATGGGTGCCCTGGTCCCATTTTAAATTAACAATGAAACACAAAAAAACCTTTATTGGGCGAAAACCCACCAAAAAAAGGTTTTTTCCACACAAAAACCCTCTAACCCAATTATTTCAGTTTTTTTTTCACTAACCCCGCCCCCCCAAAAAAAAGACCAAACACCCCAATAATCCACATTATCCCCCAAACAATTTTTTTTGAAAAACATCATTACCAAAGAAATTTTGAAAATCTTTTCACAATATTTTCCCTTTTCCCCCCAAAAGACTGCATTTTTGTAAGGTGTGGATATGAAACTTTGATTAAAAATCAAGTACTTTTCCTCTCCTCAAAATTTGTATAAGGTAAAAATCAATTAAAAATAGTAAGAAATATTATTTTCAAGAGAAAACACGCCAATTTCATTTTTTATAGCTTTATTAGTATAAAACAATAATATTATGAAGATTTATTGTTTTACCAACAATAAAAATTTATCCAAAAATACTCTGCAAGAGATATTTAAGGCTACAAAAGAAATTTCTTCAGGAGCAATTTCAATTGGAATTAATTGAGCAAAGAACTGAAAGCAATTAATTAAAGAACAAAGTCTTTAAAAAGAATATTAATAAGAAAACACACCCAAAAGTGACCAGAGTGAATTTGGAAACAAAGTGACAAAGTTTACAGTGATGAAAGATGCTTTAATTCACTTTTGGGGTGGTTCAGGGGTAAAAATGATTATAAGAGTTACAAACAATGTGTAAGATGTGACTATGAAACTGATGATAATATTACTATTAATCAACAGTACTATGTCTGTTCTTATAAAATATAATAATAAAATATTATTATAACCACAATTAAATAATTAAAAATTATTTCTTTCACGTGTTAAGCACTACTAGTGATTTTAACAGTGAGCAAGTAATTGTCTACAAGAATCAATTACAAGAAGAATTTAATAATAAAAACTTCTTTATTAAAATAATAAAATTATTTTAATATATAATTATCTTTTGTAAGAATAATCATAATGATAATTCTTGAAGAAAACTAAATTTTAGAGAAAAAATTTAAGAATTAAATATAAATCACTCACTAATATTCCAAAGAGCTTATTGAAAGATAAGATAGAGAGATTTGGCGTAGAATTGTGGATTTAGAGGATCAAAATGAATTTATAAATGTATTACAACAATATATAGTTGATTTCTATGATTTCACGTCTTTCTGATTGATTCTGAAAGAATAAAACACGTAAGAAAAGTTTTAACTAATACTTACTTGTTGGTAATATTGATATAAATGATTAATAAGATGATGATAATACGGAAAAAACAGCAAGAAGAGGATTCTTTTAAGTCAACAACAGCTCACAGAGGCGTGCCATGGAGCAAACTGAAGAACCAGTGAGTGAGAAAACAATAAACCTTTTTGGATTAATGATTGCATCATCTGTTGTCACATAAGATTATCATAATTACTTAATTGATGCTTTTACGTGACTACCAACCCCAATATGGTTAAGAATAAAAGGAGTTACAACAGTAAATCTTCTTTTATTCTAAAATAATCATTGATTTCTCAAAGTTATCAATGTTATTGCCAATTTCATCACAGGTTTTAATTACTGTGAATTTTTGAAGATTCAGTGTTTCACGTAGAATGGTCAAAAATGGACTGTGAGTAAAACTTTGAATTTTACTAGTAAAACTGTAATTCTTTTTGGTTGTACCATAGATAATACAGTTCTTCATTGGTCCTGAAAGTTTCAGAAAGATTCATTAAGAATTGTATTTTTAATGAATTTTTGAAGTTTTTACCTCATTTCTACGTAAAATTGCAAATAGCAGTATTTTGCTGGTTGCAATGAGGTAAATCAATGAATATGGATCCCAAAAGGGTTTAATTACTCTTTTAGGGTCTAGGCATGGAAAGTCATCAAGAATTGACGTGGTTACAGGAGTCTAAGTAGCTCATTACCTCCTTGGCACGTCAAAATAGCAGGTTATTTGCTATTTTCTTGTGATTACAGTAGGTGTAACTTGGTAACCAAGTTCCCAAAGAGTTTTAGTTTACCAATTGGTCCAAGATGAGCCATGGATCCATGCTCTGGAGCTATCCATGCCTCTGAGGCCTCAGAAGTTGGGTACCCTGGCTCTCTTTGATGTCTTTTGTCCCCCTTGCCTAATTTTTATGTCAAAATAGTAATTTAAGCTTAAAGTGAGATATCCACTATGGGTGTACCAAAAGTCCATTTAAGAATACCATGATATTAAGTGCTCAAAACATGCATAACACTATTCTTGGTGTATATGTAACATGGGATTTCTCACTTTCCCATTATTTTGGCTAAAAATCAAGAAAAACAAAAATTTTCACGGATCTTTTATGTGGTATTAATGATGTGGTATTGAAGTATTTTCCATTTTACCACCTTAAATACTTAAATTGAGCTTATTCACTCTATGGAGCTACCCTAGGTGAATTTTTGTGTAGAATCCAAATCTGGTCTTAAATCCATGGATTTACTTACTCAATAAAAAGTTATTCTTCTTTTCTGAAATTGAAAATGATGAATTTTGGATATATGCATGACTTATGAGTTTTGCATAATTCAAAATTTCTTTTTAAGATAATTGTGGCCTATTTGGGTATGTAAAATATACCTCAAGGCTCACATTCCCTCCCACCAAAAAATAAAATTGTACTACAATTTTGTTAGTGATAAAAGAATAAGGCCCCAAAGGGTGTTAATGTCCACTGTCCAAACTCTTTACATTACTCAGATCAAGTAATTTAAAGCACATTTATAGACATATTCAGGCTTGTGGCCTTCTTTCATGTCTAAATCTTCTTAAGAGTTTATCTGAGTCAGGTATTTCTGATTCTGCCATCCATTCATCTTCATGTACTGGATTTCTATATCTGACAAGATATTCTCTTTGATTTTTACCCCTAAGTCTCCTTTCTTTAATGACTTTCTTTATCTTTTTGTCTTCATTCTGTTCCACAGGTGGTACAGTTAAAGGAGTTGGGTTTCTTAAAGGAAACAATTCTTTATCGGCTGGTTGATAAGGTTTTATCAAGCTGACTGGAAATGTGGGGTGTTTATTTTCTAATTCACCACTCAATTCCACTTGAACTGCATTGGTTCCATGTAAAGCAACAATAACAAAAGGTCCTAAATAAGAATCTTTAAGTTTCTTTGGGCCTTTGATATTATTAAAATTCAAGGTTGAAACTAGAACTAAGTCCCCTACTTTGAAGTCTGGTACTTTATGACTCTTGTCCCACTTCTGTTTTGCATAATCAAAAGCATCATCAATACTTTGTTTTGCATGGTGTTTTACTTTATCAAGAATTAATTTGAAGCTGGAAGCTGTAGGATGAATGTCCATCAAGTCTTTCCTCAGTGTGTCTGCTGGGAGTCTTGGATTCCATCCTTTTTCTAACATAGCAGGAGTTTGTCCTGTGGAAGAATGGACTGATGTCTTGTATGCCAATTCTAATGCAGGTATCAGAGTGCACCAGTCATGGGTAAAGCCATCTGAGTCTTTGAATTCTAATCCATAAGCACAAAATCTCCTGATCATGTCTTCTAAAGTTTGAATCATCCTCTCTGCTAGTCCATCTGTTTGAGGGTGATATGCTGTAGAGAATGATAACTTAGTCCCAAACAATCTATGAAGATTGGTCCAAAGTGCAGATGTGAACTTGGGGTCTCTGTCACTTATGATATTATTAAATAACCCTGTATGGGAAATAACTCTACTCCATAAAAGAAGAGTTTTATCCATATCAGTGTCATCTTTATGACATGGTAAGAATATGGGAGTTTTGCTATATCTGTCTACAATGACTAAGCAAGCATTATAACTTTTGTCACCACTTGGAGAAAGTGCTGTGACCCAATCCATGTGAACAACTTCCCATGGGGATTTTGGTTCTTGAATATGGATCATAAGTCCAAATTTCTTGCCTGTACTCCTGTTTGCTTTTTGGAATCTGTCACAGGTATGGCAATATTCAATGGTTTCTTTTCTCCAAGATGGCCACCATGCACAATTCTTCACTTTTTCAAGTGTTCTGTCTTCTGACAGGTGTCCGGAGTAGATACTATCATGACATTCATGAAGAATGGTATTGATAAGTAATCTACTGCACAATGTCATAACACAAGAATGTTTTGTTCTGTGGTAAATGATTCCATCAAACAAGTGAAATCTTCCTTAAGAATAGGAATTTCTCCAAACTTCATCAAGTGCATTAACTAAAGATGTATCTTTGCAGTCTTTATCCAATAAGGAAGTCAAGATATGGCAATTCTTGTCTTGTTTAGAAGATTCTCTGACCTCCTCAAAGAATTCAGTCCCAATATCAGTTATGTTAATTCCTTCAATTGGAATCTGTGGTTCAGCTTCCAAAGGTACATAAGCTGGGTTTTCAGGAGTGTTGGCTAAAGCCCATCTACCAAGTCCATCAGCATTCTTGTGAATGTTTCCTGCTTTATGAACTATAGTCATGTTTCCTCTATATTCTTGAATGGCTATTTGCCATCTCAACATATGTCTGTTGGGAGTTTTCATGTTAAGAAGTGATTTCACGGCATTACAGTCAGTTATCACTTCAAAAACACTGCCATCAAGATAATAGTGTAGTTTCTCAAGTGCCCATACCAAACATAAGCACTGCATTTGGCTTGCACCATATCTGGCTTCTGTTGGTTTGATTTGTCTTGAGATATAACAAACTGGTCCTTCTGTAGGTTTGTCATCAATAATTTGGACTTGATGTAGGGCTGCCCCTAATACATCTCCACATGCATCAATGTACAACTTAAAAGGAATATTCCAGTCAGGAATGAGGAGTAAAGGTGCTTCTGTAAGGGCTTTCCTTATCTTCTCATAAGCTTTAATTATCTATTGTGTCATCTCAAATACTGTCTGTTGATCACAGATTCTGTAGAGTGACTTGGCTAGAATTGCAAAGTCTTTCAGGTGTTTCCTATAGTAACTGGCAAACCCAAGAAAAGACATCATTTCTTTTTTATTCTGGGGTATTGGTTTAAGTAACACTGCTGCTACTTTGTTTTTGTCAATACCCAAGCTTAAACCAGAAACAATATGTCCTAATGCTTTGAGTTCTTCAAAACCAAAATTGCATTTCTTAAGTGAAATTTTCATGTTCACTCCTGCAACTTTATGAAGTACTCTTGCAAGTCTTTCAAGGTGCAAAGACCATGAGTCAGAACATATAATAATATCATCAATATAAATGATAAGCCATCCTTCAGACAATTCTGTGGGGAAGATGGTATTCATCATTCTTTGATAATGGGATGGAGCATTTTTAATGCCAAATGGAATCCTAAGATACTCAAAAATACCACAGTGAGTGATAATTATAAGTAATTCCTTAGATTTAGGCGTCAAAAAAATTTGATGGAAGCCTTTCAATGCATCCATTGATGTTATATACTTGGCTTTAGACAATTGAGTCAAGGTTTCTTGAATTCTAGGTATTGGATACCTATCTGGAACTGTGTAGGTATTCAATGCTCTGAAGTCTCCAACCATTCTTGACTTATCATTATGCCATGCAATAATAACAGGTGTTGTCACTTCAACTTCCGCATTATGGCCTACTTTCCTTAGCACACCAAGTTGGATCAACTCTTGGATATGTTTTTCCAAGGCTTCTCTAGCTCTGGGACTGGCTGGATAAGCTGGTCTTCTAAGTACTGGAGGATATGGTCTGTCAATATTAAGAGTAATATCAACTTCATGTCCTCTTATAGCGCCTAATGGTTCATTATCAGAGGCAAATGCATTTTTATATGTGTATAACACATTAATAAGCTCATTCCTCATCTTTGGTGATAATGATTGATTAATTTGTGCTTCAACAAGTTGATTAGTCACAAATTCATCTTTGTAAGTATCCTTGACAGAAGATACTACAGATATTTGTTTTGGCATATTGGAGAAAGCAAATTTTTGTCTCTTGTTATCTCCAATTGTGAAATATCTGTCCTTATGGTTATTTATATCAATACCATAAATATTTAAGTAATCATTTCCAAGAATGATGTGCTGAGATGTGCAATTATCCATTACTACAATCTCAGTTTTCATTCTTACACTTCCTGCTGGATGTGGGAATACAATATTAGTGTCCAATATGCCCAGGGGGTACATATTGTTACTGGCACTACTGAATTGTACACCTTCTATTGGTAATAGATGGTTTTTCCATTCAGGAAGTATACTTTGGAGATAATCTTTTCCCACACAAGTGCAAAATGCCCCTGTATCCAAATTCACTTTGGCTTCAATATCACTCATCAGGACTGATGTGATACAGGATGCCCCAGCAGTATAACCCTTTCCTCTAGCAGGTTTTGTTTTACACATTCTGGCATCTTGGATATTGATCAGGTTGCAGCAATCCTCACTGTACTGTGGCAAGTGGGTATGGACTTCTGTGACCTCAAAGAAAGCTGAAATGTTTTCAATGGGATAGTCCTCCACTGGTGTATCTTCAGAGACTGCAGAATCTTGATCAGACTCTTCTTTCTCTTCAGTACACTGAATTTCTTCAATGATTTGAACTTCATTGATCTTTGTCTTCTTAGGGCAAGTGTTGGCTAAATGTGAAGTACTTCCACATTTATGACACTTCAAGACAGGTCTTTCTGGTCTTCTTTCCTCTCTAGGAATCTTTGAGACTATTTTGGACTCTATTGGGTTTTTAACCCAAGTTTTACCAATTCTTGTTCTGGTAATGATATCTTCCATAGCATTAATGTAGTCCTCTGTTGAACAGGGTTCCACACATCTGCTTTTGATAGCATGTTCCAGTTCTCCTCCACACTTTCTTAATATTTTCATATTAATCATAGTGTCAGACATATCTGGGTGTAAAGCAGATAATCTGTCTTTTTGTTTGAAGAACCAAGTAAGTGGTTTGTCTTTTTCTGAGTTAAAAATGGCACTTTCAAAAGCATTTTCCATTTTAAACCTCCAAGAATTATTAGCCCATTTGGTAATCACTTCAGATTTCCACCAAGACCAGTCATGTTTACCATGATCAATCCTCATTTTGTAATACCATTTCTTTGCAGTTTTGGTAAACAAACAGTGTAATTTTCCCACTATGATTTCATCAGGTATATTAAAGTCTTCTTGCAACATATCAATAGTTCTGATGAATTCAATATGGTTGTATTCTCCTTCACCAGAGAATGTTGGCCATTCTTCTATTTTGGGAATATCTCTTGTAGAGTAGGCATTTTCTCCTAAGAATGGTGTAAGACTTTCTTTAACAGAGAGTTTTTCTTCAGTTAAAGGTGTAGAATGTCTTGGCATATGTGGTTCATGATTCTTGTGAATTTGTTCCACACTTGCAATTATCTCATTATTCAACTTTTGCCTTTCACTGTCACTCTTTGCTAAATGTATAGCAAATTGATTGGTGTTCTTAAGTATTTGTAAGACATGGTCTTCAAGAGTTTTAAGTCTATCATTTACTTTAAAAATGGAAAGATCTTCTGCGTCATTATTCTGAGTTTGACATTGGTTCTCAATTCTTTCACAAGCATTGCCAATTGACTCAAGGGTGACAGTTGTCAATTGATGCCATTCAAAATGTTTCTTGTCATTTGTTTTTAAACTATTTATGTCTAATGTAATTTGCTTTAACTTTGACTCAAGTTTGCCAATTTCTACATTAATACTTCTATGTACATCAGTTATTTGCGTGGAAAAGTCCTGTTCATCCTTTCCTGCTCCTTGGCTGTGAATTCCATAAGAGTTCTGGCCATATTGAAGACACTGTCCACGGCTGAAGGTTCCAATTTGGGGATCCTGTACCCTTGTGGGTAAGGTCTGTGCCAATTGGCTTTGCCTTTGCCCTTGCTTTGATGGTTCTTGGGACCTCTCTGTTTCTTTTGAGGTCCTTTGGGCTTGTCCTTGGATGCTTCTGGAGCTGGTTTGGAGCTGGTAGATGCCACTGGTGCCTCTGTCTCCAAAGCTGGAGTCATTTCCAACTCTTTCTTCTGGTCTATGGATAAAAGACTTTGGTTCTTCAACCAATTCTTTATCTTTTTGACCTTGTCTTTGCAAGACAGGGGGCTCCATCCTCCTAAGAGTTCTATGGTCTTCTCCTGACCCAGAAAGCTCTTGATGTGTAAGTAGGAGTTCATGGCCCCCTGCCAAAGGCTTGGGCAGATTTCCCACTCCTCTTCCTTGGCTGCTCTGAACCAGTTTTTGTACTGGCATCGATATATTTCTATTGCTTCCACCTGAAAGTGGTTCAGCCCTGGAAGTATTACCATAAATCAGTTCAGGCTCTGAATTCACGTCAAAATCTGTTGGTACAGACCTTGGGGAATGGGGGGCAACTCTGGCATCCTCCAGATGTGTCTTTCTTGTGGAAGATTTGGCACTTCTGGATTTAGTCTTGCCTCTTCCTTATCCACATCCATCTGGTTGGACTGAATAGTTGCTTCCATTTCTGGTATGCACCATTTTCACGTCAATTTAAAGATAAAAGGTGAAAATATAAGATAAAATACACACCTTTTGGTGGTAATTTAGCTTTTTCTGAGTTGAATAAGGTGCCTCTTTTAGCAATCTGCACCTCAATACTGTCTTCAGATTCTGGACTATTGATGTATCTTTTACTGAGTCTGTTACCAGCTGCACAGTATTTGATTAAAGACACTTAAAGAGAAAAAATATGATAAAAGAAATTATTTTTGTGTTTTAAGATATGTTTAAAAGATTTTTTATGAATTTTATTATTTTTTAATATTAAAAAAATTATTCTTTTTAAAGAAAAAAATTAAAATTTAAGATTTTGAATGAAAATTAATTCAGAGTAACTCAAAGAATAATTTTATAAGTTTTTGGATGTGAAAAAGCCACGTGTAAAACAGTATAAAATTAAACCAAATTCCTCAATGAAAAAGATTTCCAAAACAATTTCAAAAATAAGAATTATTTTGACTTTAAAATGAAAGAAAAAAATATTCAATTAATATATTTTAGAGCTTAAAAATATATTAATTAAGGGTACAAGGTTCAAAAAACACGGCCAGGCCCCCAAATGTAAGATGTGACTATGAAACTGATGATAATATTACTATTAATCAACAGTACTATGTCTGTTCTTATGAAATATAATAATAAAATATTATTATAACCACAATTAAATAATTAAAAATTCTTTCTTTCACGTGTTAAGCACTACTAGTGATTTTAACAGTGAGCAAGTAATTGTCTACAAGAATCAATTACAAGAAGAATTTAATAATAAAAACTTCTTTATTAAAATAATAAAATTATTTTAATATATAATTATCTTTTGTAAGAATAATTATAATGATAATTCTTGAAGAAAACTAAATTTTAGAGAAAAACTTTAAGAATTAAATATAAATCACTCACTAATATTCCAAAGAGCTTATTGAAAGATAAGATAGAGAGATTTGGCGTAGAATTGTGGATTTAGAGGATCAAAATGAATTTATAAATGTATTACAACAATATATAGTTGATTTCTATGATTTCATGTCTTTCTGATTGATTCTGAAAGAATAAAACACTTAAGAAAAGTTTCAACTAATACTTACTTGTTGGTAATATTGATATAAATGATTAATAAGATGATGATAATACGGAAAAAACAGCAAGAAGAGGCTTCTTTTAAGTCAAAAACAGCTCACAGAGGCGTGCCATGGAGCAAACTGAAAAACCAGTGAGTGAGAAAAAAATAAACCTTTTTTGATTAATGATTGCATCATCTGTTGTCACGTAAGATTATCATAATTACTTAATTGATGCTTTTACGTGACTACCAACCCCAATATGGTTAAGAATAAAAGGAGTTACAAAAGTAAATCTTCTTTTATTCTAAAATAATCATTGATTTCTCAAAGTTATCAATGTTATTGCCAATTTCATCACAGGTTTTAATTACTGTGAATTTATGAAGATTCAGTGTTTCACGTAGAATGGTCAAAAATGGACTGTAAGTAAAACTTTTAATTTTACTAGTAAAGCTGTAATTCTTTTTGGTTGTACCATAGATAATACAGTTCTTCATTGGTCCTGAACGTTTCAGAAAGATTCATTAAGAATTGTATTTTTAATGAATTTTTGAAGTTTTTACCTCATTTCTACGTAGAATTGCAAATAGCAGTATTTTGCTGGTTGCTATGAGGTAAATCAATGAATATGGATCCCAAAAGGGTTTAATTACTCTTTTAGGGTCTAGTCATGGAAAGGCATCAAGAATTGACGTGGTTACAGGAGTCTAAGTAGCTCATTACCTCCTTGGCATGTCAAAATAGCAGGTTATTTGCTATTTTCTTGTGATTACAGTAGGTGTAACTTGGTAACCAAGTTCCCAAAGAGTTTTAGTTTACCAATTGGTCCAAGATGAGCCATGGATCCATGCTCTGGAGCTATCCACGCCTCTGAGGCCTCAGAAGTTGGGTACCCTGGCTCTCTTTGATGTCTTTTGTCCCCCTTGCCTAATTTTTACGTCAAAATAGTAATTTAAGCTTAAAGTGAGATATCCACTATGGGTGTACCAAAAGTCCATGTAAGAATACCATGATATTAAGTGCTCAAAAAATGCATAACACTATTCTTAGTGTATATGTAACATGGGATTTCTCACTTTCCCATTATTTTGGCTAAAAATCAAGAAAAACAAAAATTTTCAAGGATCTTTTATGTGGTATTAATGATGTGGTATTGAAGTATTTTCCATTTTACCACCTTAAATACTTAAATTGAGCTGATTCACTCTATGGAGCTACACTAGGTGAATTTTTGTGTAGAATCCAAATCTGGTCTTAAATCCATGGATTTACTTACTCAATAAAAAGTTATTCTTCTTTTCTGAAATTGAAAATGATGAATTTTGGATATATGCATGACTTATGAGTTTTGCATAATTCAAAATTTCTTTTTAAGATAATTGTGGCCTATTTGGGTATGTAAAATATACCTCAAGGCTCACACAATGATTATAATGATTTTTTCAAGTGGTTAAGAGGATGAAAATGATTTTAAAAATGGTGGTTGGAATCTTTTATTGATTGGTTTAACAGTGTTTAAACTAATTATAAAAGGAAAAGATTCTAACATGAAGAGAAAAGTGGGGCAAAGAAGACATTCTTTTATAGCCATCAATTTTCTTACTTCAAAAGTAAAATTTACTCTTGTCAGTCGTGAAAAACAGTCTGAAAACAGAAAAGCCAATTATGGCATCATTGAACCCTGGTTTAGACCAAAAAAGGGCTGGTTTAAGCCATTTTAGACCCTTAAATCAGCCATTACTATATCAATACCTGGTATAGAGCCTTCAAAACATGTCAGAATGTGTGTAAGAGACATAGAAACCAGCTAAAACTGTTTTTAATATGATTGTTTTATCTTAAGGGTAGTTCTACCCTCCTGGCAACAGCTAAAACTACCCCAGTTGGTATCAAAACCTCATCATCAATTGAGTCCACAGACCCTGTAACTCAATTCCAGGCCAAAAGTGATGAACTTTTGCGTGAATTTTGACACCACACACCTGTCAGCAAGGATTTTGGGGGTCTAGCTCCCCCTTAGAGCTGCAGTTCCTTTTCCCCCCCAAATTCAATCTTTCCACTTTATTTTTCCTTTAATTCCTCATCATGTATTATACTTATAATTTACATATGTAATTCAATTGAGTTGTACAATTCAATACAGTAATAATTGATGCCTCATATGTAAATAAAAGCTCACTTATGTAATACACGCGCACATTTTGACATTTCAATTGAATTCAATTGAAAATACTTTAATTCCTCATAACTTCTAAAATATACACAACACCTCAATTTTAACACAGATTTTGGTGATTAACACTACATGTGATGTGAATTAAATTAAAGCTTTGAGGATTTTCAATTTTCATACAGAAAAAAATAAAAACCTAATTTAAGCTTATTTAGAGTTGAGTCACAAAATTTTCACTCAGAGGTGACCCCACCTGATTTTTATGAGCAATCCAATGGTGAAATAATTTTTATATGTTTATTTATTAGATAAAAAGTTATAATAATTTCTATTTAACTTTTTTCCAATTTTTTTTTTTTTTTTTTACAATTTTGTTAAAAATTCATTTTCACTTAATTTTTTCAAGTATAAATGTAATTTTACAATTTCAAAATTTAATGTAATTTTATTTTTAAATTGTAATTAAATTTTTAATTGTGAATTTAATTTTATTTTTATATTTTGATTTTCATTTTAATAATATAACGAAATTTATTTTATTTATATTTATATGTTAATTTTGTATTTGTGGTCTTTTGGGTATATGAAATTACCTCTAAGGCTCACATTCCCTCCCCCTAAAAAAAGAATATTCATTTGTAATATTGGTATTTCTAGTGTGTCTGAATCTCCTGAGGAGTTTGGTAGCTTCTGGTATATCTTTTTCTTCTAACCATTCATCTTCACAAGTTGGGTCACTGTGCCTAATAAGGTATTCCCTCACTTTCTTGGTTCTTAATTTTCTTTCTTTAAGAACTTTGGTAATTTTCTTAGTACCAGATGTCTCAATAGGAGGTATAACTTGGGGAACTTTATTCCTGAAGGGAAATTTCTCAGAATCACTAGATTTATATGGTTTTACCAAGCTCACTGGAAATGTAGGATGCTAATTACTAAGTTCTTCAGATAATTCTGCTTCAACAGCATTTTCTCCATGGAGGGCTTTAATAACAAAAGGTCCTGCAAAGGAGTCTTTGAGCTTTTTACGTCCTTTGATGTTATTGAAGTTGGTGGTGGATACTAGTACTAAATCCCCTACCTTGAAATCTGGAGTGGCATGAGATTTGTCCCATTTATCTTTAGCATATGCAAATGAGTCTTCCATGCATTTTACTGCATGCTTTATGGCTCTTTCTAGCATTCCTTTGAAGCTAGCAGCTGTAGGATGTATTTCAAGCAAATATTTCCTTAAAGAATCTTGGGGTAATTTGGGATTCCATCCTTTTTCCAAAATAGCAGGAGTCTCATTGGTACTGGCATGAATGGAGGTTTTGAATGCCAGCTCCAGTGCAGGTAGAAGAGTACACCAATCATGGGTAAAACAATCACTATCTTTAAATTCAAGGCAATATGCACAAAATCTTCTTACCATGTTCTCTAAGGTTTGGATCATCCTTTCAGCCAGGCCATCAGTTTGTGGGTAGTAGGCTGTAGAGAAAGACAGTTTAGTGCCAAATCATTGGTGAAGGTTTATCCATAGTGATGAAGTGAATTTGGGATCCCTATCACTAATGATATTTGCAAATATCCCAGTCCATGAAACTATTCTATTCCATATCAGGAGAGCTGTATCCATGGCTGTATCATCCTTGTGACATGGTAAAAAGATTGCAGTTTTACTGAATCTTTCCACAATTACTAGGCAAGCATTATAGCTTCTGTCACCTCCTGGTGGTAGGCCAGTTACCCAATCCATATGGACAATTTCCCAAGGTCTGCTTGGTTCTTAGATTTTTATCATATTTCCAAGTCTCTTGCCAGTGGATTTATTTGCCTTTTGGCATCTGTAACAGGTTTTGCAATACTCTGCAACATCTTTCTGCCACATTGGCCACCATATGCAGGTCTTTACTTTCTCTCTTGTTCTGTCTTCAGAAAGATGTCCTGAAAAGGGGCTATCATGGCATTCTTTCAGTACAAGATTGATTAATGACCTGTCTACAACTGTCATGAAACATGTGTGCTTGGTTCTGTGGTAAATTATACCATCCAGTAGGTGAAATCTTCCTTCATCATAAGATTTTTTCCATACTTCATCCAAGGCATGTATTAGAGAGTTGTCTTTACAGTCTTTGCTAAGTAATTGGCATAAGATGCTACAATTCTTATCTTGAGTGTAACTACTTCTGACTTCTTCAAAGAAGGTGGTGTTCAAGTCTGTAACACTTATTCCTTCTATTGGGATTTGTGGGGAAGCTCCTTCTGGCACATAAGCAGGATTATCAATATTATTTGGTAATGGCCACCTTCTTAGTCCATCTGCATTTTTATAAATATTCCCATCCTTATGAACAATAGTCATATTGCCTCTGTATTCTTGTATGGATATTTGCCATCTGAGCATATGTCTTGTGAGCCTGTGAGGTATGTATGACATACCCATAAGGCCACAAATGAGTTTATAAACAGTTAATTTTGTCTTAAACAGACTTTTTAGTTGAATTTAAAATAAAAAATAATAAAAAATAAGTATAACTTTTTTTTGGATAAACAAAGTTATAAATATTATGTCATTTTTGGATTCCACACCAAAAATAACCTAGGGTACACCCATAGGGTGTTATACCCAAAACCACTTATTTTTTATGTTATTGGAAGATTTAAGAATCTCACAGTACCAATGTAACTTTTTGAACATTTTTTTAAAATTGTTAAATTTAAGCTTAATTAAGATTAAATTTAAAGTTGCATAAGGTTTATGCAAACTTACCAAAATTTTAGTTAAAATTGAGGTGTGGTGTATATTTACTGAATTGGCTAAGGATTTGCCATACGGAATGTAAATCCTGCATGAGCTCAATTTAAAAGGGTTTAAGGCCATAGTATGGCTTTAAATAAATAAAAGGGCAAAATCCATGCAGAAAGGTGGGACAAAGGAAAAAGACCAAATAGAGCTGGGGTACCCAACTTTTTGGATCTGCAAGGATTCAATTAAGGTTGTCCACCTGTATTGGAGGATTTTCAACCTTATTTAAGCTTTAAGATTAGACTTTGATCCAACCTTAAGGTTTAAACTGGTTTTATCCCAATTTGGAGAGGAATTTCAAGCTGCAAAAGGGTAAATCCCAATATGCAGGCTTGAAATCAAGGTTTTAAGAACTGTCAGAGCTTAATTAAGCTTCAAAACCTTAAATAAGCTTAAAACTTTAAAGTTTCAAGCATTAAAACCTTATCAGAACTTAAGGTTTGGTGTGTTTTGCTATTTTATGTGGAAAAATAGCAATAACTTCAAAAATTCATTAGAAATCCAATTCTTAATGGATTTGCTTGAAAATATCACACAACTTAGAATTTAATATTATCAATATATGAATTAAATTTTAAGTATCTTTTATAAATAAATTATTGGGTAATTAGCCTGGAAATTTACTCTTTTAATTAAACTCAAAGAAATTTATGATTTCTTTAAAAATTAATTAAAAATTGAGTTTAAGAGATTTCTACTTGAAACTCTATTTTTAATTTTTTCATGTGATGACCTTTAATATAAATAAGTTTATTTATATTAAAAACTGAAAATAATTAGTCTATATGAGGATTAAAGTTACATGGAGTTAAGAATAACACTGGTAACTTTAAATTGGAAGTAAAAATAAGTTTCCTTAAGTTAAGACCTTTATTTTCAAACATGGTTTTTCAGTTTTGACCTGAGCACGCCCTCTACATTCATTATGAATCATGAGAGCTGCTCTTAAGACATAAAAAGAGTCTTTTCATCACTGTTTTTGTCCATCATTCATTATCAATCCAATCATATTAGAAATTTAAACAGGTAAAGTTTTATTAAATATAAAATCTTATTATTAAAGGTAATTCTTAAGTTATTTTTATTCTTTATTTATTAAAATTAAAATTAAAAGAATTGAAGTCATAGAATTTAGATTATTGTTGTAATCACCAATAATATACTTTATTATATAAAATTATCATTTTAAATATCTTTTAAAATCCACAAATTCCTCTCAAAAACTCTTTAATCATAATTTATATTATAAAAAGTTGTTTTATCTTTAAATTTATTGATTTTTGATGTGTTTTTTAACTTATAACCTTTATTTAGTATAATAACTGTTGTATTAGACTTGTTGTATTAAATAAATCTTATAAGTAAGTTTTCTTTAAAGTTCTATATTTTTTTTACCTAAATATTAGTTTTTTTATATAGAATTTTTATTCTAAAAGAATTATTTCTGCACAGTGTGTGTTTAATTCTTTTTATAAATAATATTTATATTATTTATAAGTGGTTAATATTCATATTTTCCACGTGTAATTGTCTCATTAAGAGATTTACACTTCTTATTGTTATAACTGTCAGTGACTATAACAATAATAGAATAATTATAATTTATTATAATTATTATTATAATAATAATTAAATTATTTTTTTATATATAATTATTTTTAATAATTATATTTAAATTTGTGGTTGTAATATTTTATTATATTATATTTTTCTACTGAGGACAGTCATAGTACTCTTGATATTGTTATTATTATCAAGAGTTTCATAGACAAACCTTACATGTCTGTTGGGTGTTTTCATGTTTAAAAGTGATTTGACAGCTGTACAATCTGTTATCACCTCAAAAACACATCCCTCCAAGAAGTATTTTTCCAAGGCCCAGACAAGGCATAGACATTCCATTTGACTTGCTCCATATCTGGCTTCAGTTGATTTGATTTTCCTGGATATGAAACATATGGGTCCTTCTATTTATCATTTATGATCTGAACTTGGTGAAGTGCAGAACCCAGCCCATTCCCTGATGCATCAATATACAATTTGAAAGGCAATTTGAAGTCTGGAATCAGTAAGAGTGGAGCAGTAGTCAAGGCGTCTCTTAGAGACTCACAAGCTTTGAATCTGTCAACAGTCATTTCAAATACTGTGTCTTTGTCACACAATTTATAAAGTGGTCTTGCTATGGATTCAAAATCTTTAATGTGTTTCCTGTAACATCCTGCAAAACCTAAGAATAACTGGATTTCCTTTTTGCTCTGAGGCATGGGTTTTAGAAATACTGCTGAAAATTTGTTTTTTTTCAATTCCAAGGGACAAGCCAGATACAACATGTCCTAGTTCCTCAAGTTCTTTAAATCCATAATGGCATTTATTCAAGGAGATTTTCATGTTTACTGATTGAATTTTTGTCAAAACTCTGGACAATCTGTACATGTGCTCCTCCCAAGTCTTGGAACAGACAATAATGTCATTAATGTAAATGATTAACCATCCCTCTGAGAGTTCTTCAGGGAAGATTTCATTCATCATTCTTTGGAAGTGTGAAGGTGAATTTTTGATACCAAAGGGCATCCTCAAGTATTCATACACTCCACAATGCACAATAATTCTCAAGTATTTCCTTGCTCTTGGTGTCACCACATTTTGATGGAATCCCTTAAGGGCATCCATGGTGGTTATATACACTGCTTGAGATATTTGAGTAAGGGAAATTTGGATTTTTGGTATAGGGTATCTGTCTGGAACAGTGTAAGTGTTCATGGCTCTAAAGTCCCCAACCATTCTAGATTTTCCATTATGCCATGCCACTATGACTGGTGTAGTTGTTTCTACTTCTTCATTGTGGCCTACCTTTATTATCACACTAAGGTCCAGAAGTTCTTTTATATGAATTTCTAGAGCTTCTCTTGATTTTGGACTTGCTGGATATGCAGGTCTTCTTAAGAGTGGTGGATAAGGTCTCTCAATGTTAAGAATGATGTCAACTTCATGACCAATAACTGCTCCTAGAGGTTCTTTGTCTGAAGCAAATGCTCCTCTGTGGTCATACAAAAGGGAAGAAAGCTCATTTTCTTGTTTATCAGTCAGATGAAGGCTTATTTCAGAATCATTTAACTGTTCAGACTTGAATTTCTCTAACTCTAAGTTGACTGGTGATACTTTGTTTACTGTAATTTGTCTTTTAAATGGTAAAAAGGCAAATTTTCGGCGCTTATTGTCTCCAATAGTAAAGTATCTGTCTTTGTTGTTATGCAAATCTATCCCATAAATGATTAAATAGTCATTTCCCAATATAAAATGGGTACTAGAGCAATTTTCCATAACAACAAATTCAACTGTGATTCTTAAATTTCCATTTATGTGTGGGAATATGACATTGGTGTCAAAAATTCCTAATGCTTTCATTGGATTACTTGCACTGTTGAGTTTTATACCATCAATTGGTAACAATTGGTCTTCAAAATTTGGTACACAAGTCTTAAGAAAAGATTTTCCAACACAAGAGCAGAAGGCTCCTGGGTCAAGCAAACATTTGGTGGGCTTGTTGTCAATGACCACTTCTGTTATACAGGAGTTACCAGCTGTATAGCCTTTCCCCCTGATTGGTTTTGTTTTCATAAGTTGTGCATATTGAAATTTTGATAAATCAAGTTTACCATTGCTCAATTGTGGCAAGTGGGAATAAGATTCCATGATGTCAAAAGTGGCATTGATATTTTCTATATCTTTTGAAGATTCAGAAAATATTGATGACTTATCATCTGAAATGTCTTCAATTATGTCATCTTTCTCAACATCAGGTTCCTTTTCAATATCAATTTCATTGATTTTACCTTTCTTTCGACATGTATTGGCTAAATGGGTGGTGCTTTGGCAAATATGGCACTTTCTGACTGTATCTGCAGATTTATACTTAATATTATTAGAATTTTCTTTGGGGTTTTTGTCCACAGAATCTTTCCAAGGTGTATTAAACCTTGTTTTGAGATTCACCCTACTAGAACCAATTTTGGTTTTGGTGGTTACTTCTTCTAATATATTGATAATATCCTCTGCTGAAGATTGTTCGGTAGTCCTGCTTTTGATAACATGCTCTCAGTCACCTCCACATTTTCTCATAATTTTTCTATGGATCAGAAATTCTGACATGTCAGGATATAATGCTGTTAATCTGTCTTTTTGTTGGAAAAACCATGGTAAAGCTTTGTCTTTATCAGCATTAAATTTTCCAGATTCAAAGGCTTTTTCAACTTTAAACCTCCAAGCATCATTTGCCCATTTATTAATGATTTGGGTTTTCCACCAAGTCCAACTCTGGTGTCCATGTGCTTGTCTTATTTTGATGTACCATCTGTGAGCTGATTTGGTAAACAAGGTGTTAAGTCTGGCTGTTAACAATCGGTCTGGTAATTCAAAATCCTCTTTGATCATGTCAATACCTCTAATGAATTCCATATGGTCATACTCTCCTTCACCACTGAAGTGAGGCCATTCTTTAAGTTTTGGAACTTCTTTCAAGAGTGCTTGGCCCATTGATGGTTCTAAGTTATGAAAAGAAGTAGAAAATTCATTTTTTAACTGTGAATTTTCAATATCCAATACTTGTGGATTGGGAATTCTTGCATATTCATTTTGATTCAGAGGTGTAGACATTCTTGGTAAAGTTTTTAGCAGTTGTTCAATATAATTCATTTTACTGTTGTTACACCTTTGTGAATTTCTTAATTCATGTTGCAAGTTTTGTATAGAGTGTATGATATTCTTTTTATGATCATCCTCTTTATATGTTAGCTAATTCCATAATTCTGTTTGTTTAGTATTATCAGATATAACTTCATTTGACTTTATTGTTAATTTTGATATTTCCTCTCTTGAGGTGTCAAAATGCTTTTTCAAGGCAACTATATTTGCCTTTACTTTAGCAAATGATTTTGAAATATCATCAAGGGCTTTTTTATTATCTTCTTCGATAGTGCTTATGGATTGTTTAATTCTTGTTTCAATTACGTCATCAATATTGAATTTAGAATATTTGTGTGTTAATTCTTCAATAATGGCAGATTGTTCATTTATCTTAATGCCAAAAGAATTATCATTATTGGAAGTTTTGATTGTTCTTAAAACTCTTTCAAAGCATCTAAGTGTATCATTTACTTGGCTCAGACTCAAGTTATTTGTTTTAAGATTGTCACAAATTGATGTATTTTTATCATAAAGATGACTTTTTACGTCAGAAATAGCTTTATACAACTCTGGAATAGAATAAAAAGTATCAGAAATCATTTTTGATATTTTAATCTGGCCTCCTCCTTCTTTTGTAAATCCATCATGGTTCTGGCCATCTGAAATAAATTTTCCATGGCATCCTGTTGAATCTTTGGGATTCTGTAGCCCTGGCTGTAAGGTTTTGGGGCTGGTGCCTTCCCTTTGCCCTTGTTTGGAGTTTGTGGCTGCTTTTTCACATTGAAATTGCTGCTTCTGGCCACTGGGGCTGTTTTTGGCGCTGGTTTGGGTGGTGGAGGGTTGTTTTTCCTCCATTCTAGTGTCAAAAGAATCATGTTTTGCTTCTCCATCAATGGATGGCATCCATTGAGCAATTTGAAAGTATTGGGATGGCCCAGGAATTTTCTCACAGTCAGGTAAGAATTCATGCAATTCTTCCACAGGTCTTCAAGGCTCTGGTACTCCTTGAGCTGAAGTGCATTGGTGTATGCACTGTGGCTGGCTTTGTATATGTCCACTGCGGCTTGTTGTGGCGGTGTCAGCTCTTTTTGAAGGTAAAATGGTATTATCAGCTTCAGAATGATCCATTTCAGTTGTTTGGAAGTCATCAACTGACCTTTTTCCTTCTGTACCTGACTGAACTCTGCCATAATAATGTCTATTACCTTTCTGGGAGCTGCTTGAGGGGTTATAGCTGGCTCCTGACCTGGTTGAAGGCATAATTATGGTTAAAAAGGCTTAAAACAGTAATTTTATGTCAAAAAACGTACTATTGGCCAAATCTTTGGCTTTCTGAAGAGTATTACTTATTTCCAAGTTGACTAATTCAGAAGAAATTGGCTCTGGTTGAATATTCTGAGTCACATTAATAGTACTATTATGATCAGAATTAACAGTACTGGCAGGAATAATGCTGGTTACTGTTGCGGCTGTTTCAATGTTTTCTTGTCTTACCACGTTTTCAGACACTAAAATTAATGAAAAAACCAATTAATTAAGTAAAAAAAGGATATTTCAAAGAAGAAATTAAAATATAAGCCTCACTTATAATATTAAAAAAATTATTTTTTATTGATTTTTTGAATTATAAGTATTTTTTATATGTTTTTAAATTTTTCAATATAAGAAAAAAAGATTTAAAAAGAGTAAAAAAAATGTCACAGGTAAAATATCATGGCTGGGCCCCCAAATGTAAGGTGTGGATATGAAACTTTGATTAAAAATCAAGTACTTTTCCTGTCCTCAAAATTTGTATAAGGTAAAAATCAATTAAAAATGGTAAGAAATATTATTTTGTAGAGGAAACACGCCAATTTTATTTTTTATAATTTTATTACTATAAAAAAATAATATTATAAAGATTTATTGTTTTACCAACAATAAAAACGTATCCAAAAATACTCTACAAGAGATATTTAAGGCTACAA
The DNA here is from genome assembly GCA_023105745.1 of Austropuccinia psidii. Classification (NCBI taxonomy): domain Eukaryota; kingdom Fungi; phylum Basidiomycota; class Pucciniomycetes; order Pucciniales; family Sphaerophragmiaceae; genus Austropuccinia; species Austropuccinia psidii. The sequence goes on along the minus strand of JALGQZ010000010.1, from coordinate 38,562,392 downwards.
AAGAAATTTCTTCAAGAGCAATTTCAATTGGAATTAATTGAGAAAAGAACTGAAAGCAATTAATTAAAGAACAAAGTCTTTAAAAAGAATATTAAAGAGAAAAAATTCCCAAAAGTGACTAGAGTGAATTTGGAAACAAAGTGACAAAGTTTACAGTGATGAAAGATGCTTTAATTCACTTTTGGGGTGGTTCAGGGGTAAAAATGATTATAAGAGTTACAAACAATGATTATAATGATTTTTTCAAGTGGTTAAGAGGATTAAAATGATTTTAAAAATGGTGGTTGGTATCTTTTATTGATTGGTTTAACAGTGTTTAAACTAATTATAAAAGGAAAAGATTCTAACATGAAGAGAAAAGTGGGGCAAAGAAGACATTGTTTTATAGCCATCAATTTTCCTACTCCAAAAGTAAAATTTACTCTTGTCAGTCGTGAATAACAGTCTGACAACAGAAAAGCCAATTATGGCATCATTGAACCCTGGTTTAGACGAAAAAAGGGCTGGTTTAAGCCATTTTTAGCCATTTTAGACCCTTAAATCAGCCATTACTATAGCGATACCTGGTCTAGAGCCTTCAAAACACTTCAGAATGTGTGTAAGAGACGTAGAAACCAGTTAAAACTGTTTTTATTATCATTGATTTATCTTAAGGGTAGTTTTACCCTCTTGGCAACAGCTAAAACTACCCCAGTTGGTATCAAAACCTCATCATCAATTGAGTCCACAGACCCTGTAACTCAATTCCAGGCCAAAAGTGATGAACTTTTGAGGGAATTTTGACACCACACGCCTGTCAGTAAGGATTTTGGGGGTCTAGCTCCCCCTTAGAGCTGGAGTTCCTTTCCCCCCCAAATTCAATCTTTCCAATTTATTTTTCCTTTAATTCCTCATCATGTATTATACTTATAATTTACATATGTAATTCAATTGAGTGGTACAGTTAAATAAAGTAATAATTGATACCTCATATGTAAAGCAAAGTTCACTTATGTAATACACGTGCACATTTTGACATTTCAATTGAATTCAATTGAAAATACTTTAATTCCTCATAACTTCTAAAATATACACAACACCTCAATTTTAACACAAATTTTGGTGATTAACACTACATGTGATGTGAATCAAGTTAAATCTGTGAGGATTTTCAATTTTCATACAGAAAAAACTAAAAACTTAATTTAAGCTTATTTAGAGTTGAGTTACAAATTTTTCACTCAGAGGTGACCCCACCAGAGTTTTTATGAGGAATCCAATGGTGAAATAATTTTTATATGTGTATTTATTAGATAAAAAGTTATAATAATTTTCATTTAACTTTTTTCCAATTTTCCTTTTTTTTTTTTTACAATTTTGTTAAAAATTCATTTTTACTTAATTTTTTCAAGTATAAATGTAATTTTACAATTTCAAAATTCAATGTAATTTTATTTTTAAATTGTAATTAAATTTTTAATTGTGAATATAGTTTTATATTTATATTTTGATTTTCATTTTAATAATATAAATAAATTTATTTTATTAAATTTATATGTTAATTTTGTATTTGTGGTCTTTTGGGTATCTGAAATTACCTGTAAGGTTTGACTATGAAACAATAAGTAAAAAATTACTAATTTATTACTTATTGTACTCTGAATGTCCTTATAATTGAAATAAACAAGATTAAAATAATAATAATAATAAAGAAATATTATTATTATGGCGTAAAAATATTATATTATTAAATAAATATAATAATATAATTAATATTATATGAAATTATAATATTATAAATAATATATTAATATAAAATAATTAATATATTATAAAGCTCTTTATTATTGTTACCAACAAATAATAAAGGCGTAAAAAACTGTTTTTTATAAATAAAAAACAATTAATAACAATAATATTACCAATATTAAAGTTATATATTAATATAAATACTATTTATATTAATTAAGAATTATTAAGAGTAATAATAAGAGAGAAATAACCTACTTTTAACACTTAAAATAATAATTTTGAGATATTTTATTCCAAAAGAATATAATACAACTTTTTCAAATTGTATTTACAATAAAAAATAAAGAAAATTACTAAATTTCTTGATTTTACGTGGAAATGAGTTTATATAGAGATTTATGACAAAAACAATTAAAGAATTGATTTAATCACGTAAAAATAGTGATTAATATTAAGATGGTCTTTGGTCTTTAATAATATAAGAGTTTTATATATAAAGAATAAAGAAATTACCTTTTATTTAATTGATTTAATGTTTTTGATGTGTCTGAGGGGAAAATAGAGTAAAAAGAGCTCTATTTATAGTAAATACCTCCCTCCTAGAGTCCAACAGGCTTCTAGTAGACGTGTACTGATCATATCCACTGGAATTGATCAATATTTTAAGGTTTGGAGATGATTACATCATTATCAAACCATATTACATCATTATTACACCATTATTTAGAGTTATCACTATAACTCTAAAGTTGATGACATCAGAGGCTTGGCAGAACCCCAAATTTCGTGGATTTTATTAGTTTTAATCATAAACTAATAGTATTCATCAATTTTATCACTCTTAAGACTGTTAAACTTGAATTAAGGTTACAGTGTGTGATCATAACTGCTCAAATTAAGCTCAAACTTTGATCCTCAATAACGTTTAAGATTTACACGCTACAGCAATTCAGAGAGTGAATTCTGACAGCCTGGCATAACCTCATTATGCTGCCAAGAGCTTTTCATTACATCATCAAAACTCTAATTTTGATGATTTTTCTTGTAACTCATCTTTTCTGTCGAAATTCAATATTTTAAACTTCAAACCTTGATTTCAGGGGGTTATACCCTGAATTTAATAATACAAATTACATCATTCTTCACGAATGAACTAGTAGAATCCAATTGTATACTTTTTTTTTAAGTTTGGAACACTTTCACAACAAAGTGGTCAACAGCTCTGTTGATTTTTATCAATAATTCATCATAGGTTTTAACCTTGTTTATAATTTGTAAAATAAAGTTCATATCTGTGTTCCTACAGTAATTACGTGGTAACTTTATTTTTGGTTCATCATTCTATCATGTATAGTTTAGAAGATATTAGCTATGATCCTTGAATATATGTGTTGACCAAAAAAGTGCATATATTCAGGATAATTCCTTAAGTATTAACATTGGAAATTAGCTTATTAATTGTTTTATGTGTGGATGTTCATGGGGAACCCACTGGTACAATTAATTTCACATGTTGTTTCATTAGTTCTTGAGATAAATAAGGTTTTATGGTTTTTATAAGGTATTATACCTTATAATTCCTTAAATATTGACTTTACAGATATGCCATAAAAATGGTATATGTGTATTTTTCCATGGGGAATCCAATGGTATAATTTATTTTACATGTTGATTCATTGGTCTTTAATTTAAACCAATTTTTGTACCAATTTATGGTATTTTTTGTATATTTAAGTAATTATTCTTAATGTATAATTATTCTAAGTAATTTTAATATAATTATATTAAAGGTATAATTGTTCTGATTCTTTTTGTGACCTTATTGGGTATGTGGTCATATCTCAAAGGCTCACATTACCTCTCAGGCTCACAATTTTCCCCCACAACAACCTGCTTCCAACCCTCTAAAATTCCAATTTTTACCTTCCCTCATCTATTAATCCCAAATTCAACCACTTTGCCCCACTTTCACCCACTTCTTTTCATCTTTAACACCTGTTATCACTCCTTTTTCACATTTCAGAAGGTTCTTTCCTCATTCCAAATCCCCAAAATTCCTTTTTTTAAATTTATACATGTTTTTCACTAATCAATGCTTCAACCCCCTACTAAAGGTGAATTTCAGAACCTTGAGCTTCTTTGGCAGCATGTGCATAATTTTGCCAGCCTTCAGTGGTATGCTGTGTCCACCTTGAGGTTCAATATGACCCACAACCAAATTGAAATAGGTTGTGACAGGTCTGGGACCCCAAATCCCAACAAAAACACCTTCAAAACAGTAACTTCAAGAAAGCTTAACTTTCCATTTAGACTTTATGCCAGAAAATATGCCAACAGTACCACTTGGACTCTTAAAGTCAAAAATCCTGAACAAAGCCATGATGCCACTGAAAATATTATGGCACATCCTGATTTCAGAAAATTCAATTAGAAAGAAACATCCCAAATTTCTCAAATGTCTGCATCACTTCTCATGCCAAGGCAAATTCAGGCCCAATTATGCATATAGAGGGAGTCTGACAGGCCTGTAATCCTTCAATAGATTTACAACCACATCAAGAAAATCAGGAAAGACAAACTGCAAGGCAGAAGGCCCATTTATGCTCTTATTGAAACCCTCAAAGAAGAAATATTTGTGTGGTCCTCTGCAAGGGATACTGAGGGATACATTAACTCCTTGTTTTTCACTCACCCCATTTCCATAAAACTCCTTCATGTACTCCCTCATGTGATTCTTATGGATTGTACTTATAAAGCCCATAATTACAAAGTTCCCATTTTTCATATTTTTAGATTCAGCTCAACCAATAAGACCTTTTCTGTTTTTTTTATGAAGAATGAAACTGAACCCTCATATACTTGGGAATTAAATCAATACATAGAAAACTTCCTCAGCAGCACCAATATTGTTCTTCCTCCAGTCATTGTTATTGGAAATGTAAGATGTGTCTATGAAACTGTTGATAATATTACTATTTATCAACAGTACTATGACTGTTCTTATGAAATATAATAATAAAAAAATTATTGTAACCACAATCAAATAATTAAAGAATTATTTCTTTTACGTGTTATACACTACTAGTGATTATAACAGTAAGCAGTAATTGTCTACAAGGATCAATTACAAGAATTTAATAATAAAAACTTCTTTCATTAAAATAATAAAATTATTTTAATATATAATTATCTTTTACAAGAATAATTATAAAGATGATTCTTGAAGAAAACTATTAGTAGAGAGAAACTTTTAAGAATTGAGATAAATTACTCACTATTAATCCAATGAACCTTTTAGATGATAAGAGTAGAGAAATTTGACGTGGAATTGTTGATTTGATGGATCAAAATTGATTTATAACAGTATTACAAAAAATTCTAGTTGATTTCTATGATTTAACTTCTTTTTGATTGATTTCTGAAAGAATAAAATACTTAAGAAATAGTTTTGACTAATACTTACTTGTTTGGTAATAAAGGTATAATATAATAATGTGATGATGTAGAATAAACAGCAAGAGGAGGCCTCTTTTAAGTCCGAGACAGCTCACAGAGGCGTGCAATGGAGAAAGCTTAAAAAACAGTGAGTGAGAAAACAATAAACCTTTTTGGATTATTGATTCCGTCATTTGTTGTCACATAAGATTATCATAATTACTTAATTGAGACTTTTACGTGACTACCAACCCATTTATGGTTCAGAATAAAAGGAGTAAAAATTCTAAATCTTCTTTTATTCCAAAAGAATAATTGATTTCTGGAAGTTATCAATGTTATTGAAAATTTCATCACAGAATGTATTTTCTGTAAAATTTTAAAGATTCTGTGTTTCACGTGGAATCATCAAAAATGGACTGTAAGTAAAACTTTGAATTTTACATATAAAGGTATGATTCTTTTTGGTTTTTATATGAACTATACAGTCCTTAATTGGGCATGAAGGCTTCAGAAATATTAATCAAGAATTGTATTTCTAATGAATTTTGAAGTTTTTACCTCATTTCTACATAGAATTGCAAATAGCAGTAATGGCTGGTTGCTATGAGGTAAATCAATGGATACTAGTCAAAAAGGGTTTTAATTACTCTTTTGGGGTTTATCTATGGTAATACACTAGGAATTAACATGGTTACAGGAGTCTAAGCTGTTGTTTACCTCCTTGGCATGTCAAAATAGCAGGTTATTTGATATTTTCTTATAATTTACTGTAGTTATAACATGGTAACCAGGTTCCCAAAAGGTTTTAGTTTACTAATTGGGCCAAGATCAGCCATGGATCCAAGATTTGGAGCTGTCCACGCCTCAGAGGCCTCAGAAGTTGGGTACCCTGGCTCTCTTTGATGTCTTTTGTCACCCTTGCCTATTTTTTACATCAAAATAGAATTTTAAGCTTCAAGTGAGATATCCACTATGGGTGTACCAAAGGTGCATGTAAGAATACCATAATATTAAGTGCTAAAAACATGCATAACACTATCCTTAGTGTGTATGTAACATGGGATTTCTCACATTCCGATTATTTTGGCTTGATATAGAGAAAAACAAAAATTTTCACAGATCTTTCATGTGGTATTGAATTATTTTCCATATTACCACCTCAGAGAGTTTATTTGAGCTTATTCACTCTATGGAGCTACCCTAGGTGAGGTTTTGTGTAGAATCCAAATCTGGCCTTAAATCTATGGATTTACTTACTCAATAAAAGGTTATTCAGCTTTTCTCAAATCAAAAATGATGAATTTTGAATGCATGCATGACTTATGGGTTATGCAAAGTTCAGAATCTATTTTTAAGATGATTGTGGCCTATTTGGGTATGTAAAATATACCTCAAGGCTCACATTCCCTCTCAACAAAAAATAAATTTGTACTACAGTTTTATCAATGGTATAAAGAAGAAAAAAGGCCCCAAAGGGGGTTAATGTCCACTGTCAAACCTCTTGTCATTACTCAGATTGAGTAATTAAAAGCACATTTATAGAAATATTCAGGCTTGTGGCCTTCTTTCATGTATAAATCTTCTCAAGAGTTTATCTGAGTCAGGTATTTGTGATTCTGCCAGCCATTCATCTTCATGCACTGGATTTCTATATCTGACTAGATATTCTCTTTGATGTTTACCCCTAAGTATCCTTTGTTTACTGACTTTCTTTATCTTTTTGTCTTCATCCTGTTCCATTGGTGGTACAGTCAAAGGAGTTGGGTTCCTTAAAGGAAAAAATTCTTTGTCAGTTGGTTGATAAGGTGTCATCAGGCTGACTGGAAAGGTGGGGTGTTTATTATCCAATTCACCAATTAATTCCACTTGAACTGCATTGGTTCCATGTAAGGCAATAATAACAAAAGGTACTACATAAGAATCTTTGAGTTTCTTTGGGCCTTTGATATTATTAAAATTCAAGGTTGAAACTAGAACTAAGTCCCCTACTTTGAAGTCTGGTACTTTGTGACTCTTGTCCCACTTCTGTTTAGCATATTCAAAAGCATAATTCATACTTTGTTTTGCATGATGTTCTACTTCATCAAGCATTACTTTGAAGCTGCAAGATGTAGGATGAATATCAATCAAGTCTTTCCTCAGTGTATCTGCTGGGAGTCTTGGATTCCATCCTTTCTCTAACATAGAAGGAGTTTGACCTGTGGAAGAATGGACTGATGTCTTATATGCCAATTCTAATGCAGGTATAAGAGTGCACCAGTCATGGGTAAACCCATATGAATCTTTGAATTATAACCCACAAGCACAAAATCTCCTGATAATTTCTTCCAAAGCTTGAATCATTCTTTCTGCTAGCCCATCTGTTTGGGGGTGATATGCTGTAGAGAATCCTAAATTAGTCCCAAACAATCTATGAAGATTGGTCCAAAGTGCAGATGTGAACTTGGGATCTCTGTCACTTATGATATTATTCAATAATCCTGTATGAGAGATAACTCTACTCCATAGAAGAAGAGCTGTATCCATAGCTGTGTCATCTTTATGACATGGTAAGAATATGGGAGTCTTGCTATATCTGTCTACAATGACTAAGCAAGAATTGTAACTTTTCTCACCACTTGGAGGAAGTTCTGTGACCCAATCCATGTGAACAACTTCCCAAGTGGATTTTGGTTCTTGAATATGGATCATAAGTCCAAATTTCTTGCCTGTACTCCTGTTCGCTTTCTGACATCTGTCAGAGGTATGGCAGTATTCAATGGTCTCTTTTCTCCAAGATAGCCACCATGCAAAGTTCTTCACTTTTTCAAGTGTTCTGTCCTCTGACAGGTGTCCAGAGTAGATGCTATCATGGCATTCATGAAGAATGGTATTGATAAGCAATCTGCTGCTTAATGTCATTACACAAGAATGTTTGGTTCTGTGGTAAATAATCCCATCAAACAAGTGAAATCTTCCGTCAGAATAGGAGTTTTTCAAAACTTCATCCAGTGCATTGACTAAAGATGTATCTTTGCAGTCTTTATCTAATAAGGAAGTCAAGATATGGCAATTCTTGTTTTGCTTATAAGATTCCCTGACTTCTTCAAAGAATTCAGTCACAATATCAAATATGTTGATTCCCTCAATTGGAATTTGTGGTTCTGCTTCCAGAGGTACATAAGCTGAATCATCAGGAGTATTGGCTAATGCCCACCTGCTAAGTCTATCAGAATTCTTATTAATGTTTCCTGATTTATGAACTATAGGCATGTTTCCTCTATATTCTTGAATGGCTATTTGCCATCTCAACATATGTCTGTTGGGAGTTTTCATGTTAAGAAGTGATTTCACAGAATTACAGTCAGTTATCAATTCAAAAACACTGCCATCAAGATAATAGTGTAATTTCTCAAGTGCCCATACCAAACATAAGCCCTCCATTCTGATTGCACCATATCTGGCTTCTTTTGGTTTGATTTGTCTTGAGATGTAGCAAACTGGTCCTTCTGTAGGTTTGTCATCAATAATTTGGACTTGATGTAGGGCTGCCCCTAATCCATCTCCACATGCATCAATGTACAATTTAAAAGGTATATTCCAGTCAGGCATGAGGAGTAAAGGTGCTTCTGTAAGAGCTTTCCTTATCTTCTCATAAGCTTTAATTATCTATTGTGTCATCTCAAATACTGTCTGTTGATCACAGATTCTGTAGAGTGACTTGGCTAGAATTGAAAAGTCTTTCAAGTGTTGCCTATAATAACTGGAAAATTATAGAAAAGACATAATTTGTTTTTATTCTGGGGTATTGGCTTAAGTAACACTGCTTCCACTTTATTTTTGTCAATACCGAAGCCCAAACCAGAAACAATATGTCCTAATGCTTTGAGCTCTTCAAAACCCAAATTGCATTTCATGAGTGAAATATTCATATTCACTCCTGCAGCTTTGTGAAGTACTCTTGCAAGTCTTTCAAGGTGCAAAGACCATTAATCAGAACATATGATAATATCATTGATATAAATGATAAGCCATCCTTCAGATAATTCTGTGGGGAAGATGGTATTCATCATTCTTTCATAATGAGATGGTGAATTTTTAATACCAAATGGCATTCTAAGATACTCATAAATACCACAGTGAGTGATAATTATAAGTAATTCCTTAGATTTAGGCATCAAAAAAATTTGGTGGAAGCCTTTCAATGCATCCATTGATGTTATATACTTGGCTTTAGATAATTGGGTCAATGTTTCTTGAATTCTAGGGATTGGATACGTATCTGGAACTGTGTAGGTATTCAATGCTCTAAAGTCTCCAACCATCCTTGCTTTATCATTATGCCAAGCAATAATAACAGGTGTTGTCACTTCAACTTCTTCATTATGGCCTACTTTTCTTAGTACACCAAGTTGGATCAACTCTTGGATATGTTTTTCAAAGGCTTCTCTAGCTCTGGGACTGGCTGGATAAGCTGGTCTTCCAAGTACTGGAGGATATGGTCTGTCAATATTAAGAGTAATATCAACTTCACATCCTTTTATAGCACCTAATGGTTCATTATCAGAGGCAAATGCATTATTATATGTGTATAACACATCAATAAGCTCATGTCTCATCTTTGGTGACAATGATGGATTAATTTGTGCTTCAACAAGTTGATTAGTCACAAATTATTCCTTATAAGTATCCTTTTTAGAAGATATTAGTGATATTTGTTTTGGCATATTGGAAAAAGCAAATTTTTGTCTCTTGTTTTCTCCATTTGTGAAATATCTATCTTTATGGTTCTTGATGTCAATACCATAGGTATTCAGGTAATCATTTCCAATAATAATGTGCTGAGATGTGCAATTTTCCATTACTACAATCTCAGTCTTCATTCTAATACTTCCATCTGGGTTTGGAAATACAAGATTAGTGTCTAATATACCCAAAGTGTAAGGTTTATCTATGAAACTCTTGATAATAGTAGCAATATAAAGAGTACTATGACTGTCCTCAGTAGAAATATATAATATAACAAAATATTATAACCACAAATTTAAATATAATTATTAAAAATAATCATATATAAAAAAATATAATAAAAAAATAATAATAATTATGATAAATTATAAACATTCTATCATTGTTATAATCACTGACAGTTATAACAATAAGAAGTGTAAAGCTCTTAATGAGACAATTACATGTGGAAAATATGAATATTAATCACTTATAAATAATATAAATATTATTTATAAAAGAATCAGGACACACACTGTGCAGAAATAATTCTTATAGAATAAACATTCTATATAAAAAAGATATAGAACTTTAGAGAAAACATACATATAATATTTATTTAATACAACAAGTCAAACAACAACAGTTATTATATTAAGTAATGATTATAAGTTAAAAACACGCCAAAAATCAATATTTTTGAAGATAAAACAACTTTTTATAATAAAAATTATGATTAAAGAGTTTTTAAGAGGAATTTGTGGATTTTTAAAAGATATTTAAGATGATTAATTTTATATAATAAAATATATTATTGGTGATTACAACAATAATCTAAGTTCTATGATTTCAATTCTTTAATTTTGATTAATAAATAATAAAATAGCTTAAGAATTACTTCAATAATAATATTTTATATTTAATAAAACTTTACCTGTTTAAGTTTCTAATATGATTGGATTGATAATGAATGATGGACAAAAACAGTGATGAAAAGACTCTTTTTATGTCTTCATAGCAGCTCTCATGATTCATAATGGACATAGAGGGCGTGCTCAGGTCAAAACTGGAAAACTATTCTTTAAAAATAAAGTTCTTAACTTAAGGTAACTTCTTTTTAATTCCAATTTAGAGCTACCAGTGTTATTCTTAACTCCATGTAACTTTAATCCTCATATAAACTAATTATTTTCAGTTTTTAATATAAATAAACTTATTTATATTAAAGGTCATCACATGAAAAAATTAAAAATAGAGTTTCAAGCAGAAATCTCTTAAACTCAATTCTTAACCAATTTTTAAAGAAATTATAATTTTCTTTGAGTTTTAATTAAAAGAGTAAGTTTCCAGGCTAATTACCCAGGAAATTTATTTATAAAAGATACCTAAAATTGAATTTATATGTAGATAATATTCAATTGTAAGCTGTGTAGAACATTCAAGCAAATCCATTAAGAATTGGATTTTTAATGAATTTTTGAAGTTATTGCTATTTTTCCACGTAAAATAGCAATACACACCAAACCTTAGGTTTTGATAAGGTTTTAATGCTTGTAGCCTTAAAGCTTTGAGCTTATTTAAGCTTTTTAAGCTTAATTAAGCTTTTCAAGCTTAATTAAGCTTTGACAGTTCTTAAAACCTTGAATTCAAGCTTGCATATCAGGATTTACCCTTTGGCAGCTTGAAATTCCTGTCTAAATTGGGATAAAACCAGCTTAAACTTTAATGTTGGATCAAAGTCTAATCTTAAAGTTGAAATAAGGTTGAAAATCCTCCAATACAGTGGACAACCTTAATTGAATACTTGCAGATCCAAAAAGTTGGGTACCCCATCTCTATTTGGTCTTTTTCCTTTGTCCCACCTTTTTGTGTGGATTTTGCCCTTTTATTTATTTAAAGCCATACTATGGCCTTAAACCCTTTTAAATTGAGCTCACACAGGATTTACATTCTGTATGGCAAATGCTTAGCCAATTCAGTAAATATACACCACACCTCAATTTTAACTAAAAATTTGGTAAGTTTGCATAAACCTTATGCAACTTTAAATTTAAGCTTATTTAAGCTTCAATTTAACAATTTTAAAAAAAATGTTAAAAAAGTTACATTAGTACTGTGAGACTCTTAAATCTTCTAATAACATAAGAAATAAGTGTTTTTGGGTATAACACCTTATGGATGTACCCTAGGTTATTTTTGGTGTAGAATCTAAAAATGACATAATATTTATAACTTTGTTTATCCAAAAAAGTTATACTTATTTTTTGTTATTTTTTATTTTAAATTCACTTAAAAAGTCTGTTGAAGACAATTTTAACTGTATATAAAGATATTTGTGGCCTTATGGGTATGTTATACATACCTCACAGGCTCACACAAAGGGTACATATTCTTAGTGGCACTACTAAATTGCACACCCTCTATTGGTAATAGATGATTTTTCCATCCAGGGAGTATGGTTTGAATATGATCTTTGCCTACACAAGTACAAAATGCCCCTGTATCCAAATTTACTTTGGCTTCAATATCATTCATCAGAACTGATGTGATACAAGATGCTCCCACAGTGTATCCTTTGCCTCTAGAAGGTTTGGTTTTACACATTCTTGAATCTTGGATATTTATCAGGTTATGAGAGTCCTCACTGTACTGTGGCAAGTGAGTATGGACCTCTGTGACCTCAAAAAAAGCTGTAAGGCTTTCAATGGGATAGTCCTCTACTGGTGTATCCTCAGAGACTGCATAATCTAGGTCAGATTCTTCTTTCTCTTCAGTGCACTGAACTTCTTCAATGACTTGAACTTCATTTATTTTTGTCTTTTTGGTGCAAGTGTTGGCTAAATGTGAAGTGCTTCCACATTTATAACACTTCAAGACAGGTATTTCAGGTTTTCTGTTCTCTCTGGAAATCTTTGGGACCATTTTGGACTCCATAGGGATTTTAGTCCAAGTTTACAAATTCTTTTTCTAGTAATGATATCTTCCATTGCATTGATTTAGTACTCTGTTGAACAGGGTTCTACAAATCTGCACTTGATAGCATGTTCCAGCTCTCCTCAACATTTTCTTAATATTTTCATATTAATTATGGTGTCAGACATATCTGGATGTAAAGCAGATCATCTGTCTTTCTGATTGAAGAACCAAGTAAGTGGCTTATCATTTTATGAGTTAAAAATGGCACTTTCAAAAGAATTTCCCATTTTAAACCTCCAAGAATTATTGGCCTATTTGGTAATCAGTTCAGATTTCCACCAAGACCAATCATGTTTTCCATGATCTTGTCTCATCTTGTAATACCATTTCTTTTCAGTTCTGATAAACAGAGAGTGTAATTTGCCCACTATGATTTGATCAGGTATGTGAAAATCTTCTTGCAACATATCAATAGTTCTGATGAACTAAATATGGTTATATTCTCCTTCACCAGAGAATGTTGGCCATTCTTCCAATTTGGGAATATCTTTTGCAGAGATAACATTTTCTCCTAAGAATGGGGTCAAACTTCCTTTAACAGAAATTTTCTCTTCAGTAAAAGGTGTAGAATGTCTTGGAATATGTGGTTCATAATTTTTATGAATTTGTTCTACATTTGCAATGATTTCATTCTTTAACTTCTGTCTTTCACTGTCACTTTTTGCCAAATGTGTGGCAAACTGATTTGGTATTTTTAGTTATTTCCAAGACATGGTATTTGAGAATTCTCAGTTTATCATTAATGTTAAGAATGGAAAGATCTTCCATTTCATCATTTTGAACTTGACATTTACTCTTGATTCTATCACATGTATTGGTAATTGAATCAAGTATGACATTTGTTAGTTGATACCATTCAGTATACTTTTTGTAATTTCTTGTCAGTTCACCCATGTTTAATATGATTTCATTTAACTTTGCATCAAATTTTCCAAGTTCTACATCAATAATAGAGTTAACAAAGTGTATTTCATCTATTATTTTGCGTGGAAAATTCCTGTTCATCCTTTCCTGCTCTTTGGCTGTGAATTCCATAAGAGTTCTGGCCATATTGAAGACACTGTCCACTGCTGAAGGCTCCAATTTGGGAATCCTGTACCCTTGTGGGTAAGGTCTGTGCCAATTGGCTTTTCCTTTGCCCTTGCCTTGATGGTTCTTGGGACCTTTCCGTTTCTTCTGAGGTCCTTTGGGATTGTCCTTGGACACTTCTGGAGCTGGTAGACGCCACTGGGCCTTCTGTCTCCAAAGCTGGAGTCATTTCCAACTCCTTCTTCTGGTCTATGGATAAAAGACTTTGGTTATTCAACCAATTCTTTATATTTTTGACTTTGTCTTTGCAGGACAATGGGCTTCAACCTCCTAAGAGTTCTATGGTCTTCTCCTGACCCAGAAAGCTCTTGATGTGTAAGTAGGAGTTCATGCCCCCCTGCCAAAGGCTTGGGCATATTTCCCACTCCTCTTCTTTGGCTGCTCTGAACCAGTTTTTGTAGTGGCATTGAAAAATTTCTATTTCTGCCACTTGAAAGTGGTTCAGCCCTTGAAGTATTATCATGAATCAGTCCAGATTCAGAATTCACGTCAACATTTGTGGGTACAGACCTTGGGGAACGGGGGGAAACTCTGGCATCCTCCATATTTGTCTTTCTTGAGGAAGATTTGACACTTCTGGATTTGGTCTTGCCTCTTCCTTGTCCACATCCATCTGGTTGGACTGAATAGTTGCTTCCATTTCTGGTATGCACCATTTTGACCTCAATTCAAGATAAAACAAGAATTGGAAACAAAAAACACACACCTTTGGTTGGATGATTGGATTGTTCTGTTTTAAATAAAGTGACTCTTTTATCAATTTTCACTTCAATACTGTCTTCAGATACTGCTTCTGAAGATTCTGGACTAGTAATGTATCTTTTACTAAGTCTGTTGCCAGCTGCACAGTATATGATTAAAGACACTAGAGAAATAATTGATAAAAGAAAATTATTTTTTATGCTTTTAAGATAATTTTAAGATTTTTTATGAATTTTGATTTTTTAATATTGAAAAATTATTCTTTTTAAAGGAAAAGAAAAGAAAATTTAAGATTTTGAGTCAAAATTAGTTCAGAGTAACTCAAAGAATAATTTTATAAGTTTTTGGATGTGAAAAAGCCACATGTAAAAACAGTATAAAATTAAACCAAATTCCTCAATGAAAAAGATTTTAAGACAATTTCAAAGTTAAAAATAATTTTAACTTTAAATTGAAAGATAAAAACCATTAAACCAATATATTCTAGAACTTAAAAATATATTAATTAAGGGTACAAGGTTCAAAAAACATGGCCAGGCCCCCAAATGTAAGATGTGTCTATGAAACTGTTGATAATATTACTATTAATCAACAGTACTATGACTGTTCTTATTAAATATAATAATAAAAAAATTATCATAACCTCAATTAAATAATTAAAGAAAGATTTCTTTTACGTGTTATACACTACTAGTGATTATAACAGTAAGCAGTAATTGTCTACAAGAATCAATTACAAGAATTTAATAATAAAAACTTCTTTTATTAAAGTAATAAAATTATTTTAATATATAGTTATCTTTTACAAGAATGATTATAAAGGTAATTCTTGAAGAAAACTATTAATAGAGAAAAAGCTTAA
Organism: Austropuccinia psidii; assembly: GCA_023105745.1. Taxonomy (NCBI): domain Eukaryota; kingdom Fungi; phylum Basidiomycota; class Pucciniomycetes; order Pucciniales; family Sphaerophragmiaceae; genus Austropuccinia; species Austropuccinia psidii. Next base: position 38,546,887 of record JALGQZ010000010.1, on the reverse strand, counting down.
GAATTGAGATAAATTACTCACTATTAATCTAATGAACCTTTTAGATGATAATAGTAGAGCAATTTGACATGGAATTGTGGATTTGATGGATCAAAATTGATTTAAAACAGTATTACAACAAATTATAGTTTATTTATATGATTTCACGTCTTTCTGATTGATTTCTGAAAGAATAAAATACTTAATAAATAGTTTTAACTATTACTTAATTGTTTGGTAATAAAGGTATAATATAATAATGTGATGATGCGGAAAAAACAGCAAGAGGAGGCCTCTTTTAAGTCTAAGAAAGCTCACAGAGGCATTCCATGGAGGAAACTGAAAAACCAGTAATTGAGAAAAAAATAAAACTTTTTGGATTATTTATTGCATCGTTTGTTGTCACATAAGATTATTATAATTACTTAATTGAGACTTTTACGTGACTACCAACCCATTTATGGTTAAGAATAAATGGAGTAACAACTGTAAATATTCTTTTATTTAAAGATAATCATTTATTTCTCAAAGTTATCAATGTTCTTGGAAATTTCATCACAGAATTTATTTTATGTAAAATGTTAAAGATTCTGTGTTTCACGTGGAATCATCAAAAATGGACTGTATGTAGAACTTTTAATTTTACATATAAAAGTATAATTCTTTCTGGTTTTTATATGAATTATACAGTTCTTGATTGGTCCTGAAAGTTTCAGAAAGATTCATTAATAATTGTACTTTTAATGAATTTTTGAAGTTTTTACCTCATTTCTACATAGAATTGCAAATAGCAGTATATGGCTGGTTGCTATGAGGTAAATCAATGGATACTAGTCCAAAAAGGGTTTTAATTACCCTTTTGGGGTTTATCTATTGTAATTTGTTAGGAATTGACATGGTTACAGGAGTCTAAGTTGTTCTTTACCTCTTTGGCACCTCAAAATAGCAAGTTATTTGCTATTTTCTTATAATTTAATGTAGTTGTAACATGGTAACCAAGTTCCCAAAAGGCTTTAGTTTACTAATTGGGCCAAGATCAGCTATGGATCCAAGCTTTGGAGCTGTCCATGCCTCAGAGGCCTTAGAAGTTGGGTACCCTGGCTCTCTTTGATGTCTTTTGTCCCCCTTGCCTATTTTTTACATCAAAATAGAATTTTAAGCTTAAAGTGAGATATCCACTATGGGTGTACCAAAAGTGCATGTAAGAATACCATAACATTAAGTGCTCAAAACATGCATAACACTATTCTTAGTGTGTATGTAACATGGGATTTCTCACATTCCCATTATTTTGGCATGAAATAGAGAAAAACAAAAGTTTTCACGGATCTTTTATGTGGTATTGATGATGTTCTATTAAAGTATTTTGCATATTACCACCTCAAAGAGTTGATTTGAGCTTATTCACTCTATGGAGCTACCCTAGGTGAGGTTTTGTGTAGAATCCAAATCTGGCATTAAATCCATGGATTTACTTACTCAATAAAAAGTTATTCATCTTTTCTGAAATAAAAAATGATTAATTTTGAATATATGCATGACTTATGGGTTATTCATAGTTCAGAATCTATTTTTAAGATAATTGTGGCCTATTTGGGTATGTAAAATATACCTCAAGGCTCACAGAAAGGGATTTGGCCTTGAAAAGATTCTCTTATAAAGCGCTTCCCAGACTCAAAAGTCATGTTATGCATTTGGAACATCAATAAAGATTTATCTAGCCATTTCATGAAGAAAATTGGTCATGGCACTTATTTTGAAAATTTTATGGGCTTTTGGAACCCAGTAATGGAATTTTGTCTTTCAATTTTATTCTTATTATTGTTTTTATTGATGAATTTGGGATTCATTTCTCAGTTTACGTATTCATCCACCAAAAAGTATTTCAAAGAAAACTGAAAGAAGCTTCAAAAGAAAGTCAAAAACTCTTAAGTATTGCAATATTTGGAAAATACGTGCCTTCCTCTAAAGGAGTATTATTTGCCCTGCTGGACCAACCACCATTTCCACCTGGGTGTGGGCTCCACCTCAAGAGTTGAGGGTGCCCATGCCATGGTTAAATGTTGGCTCCAGAGGTTCACTGGTACTCTCCTGGAGGTAGTGAGGGCTCTTCACATGGCTTTCAGAAAACAATTTATTGAAATAATCAACTGGATATCCAATGAAATGTTTTTCCATGTCAACAAGTTTCCTCCAAATATCTGTGCTCTCAATGGAAAGCTGTCTCATCATGTCCTTCAGATGGCCTTTGATAACTTCAAAACCAAATTTCCCCCCAATGAAAAATGCACCAAGAAATACAACAATTATAAAGGTATTCCTTGAAAGCACAAGAACCAACAGGAATTTTCCAAGTGCCAAAGGCTGCAGATATCAGACTTCCATCCTTGGTGGAGTTTTAATTTAACTGTGAGAATTCTTTGATCATCAAATACTTATTTCTTCTTTCTGATATTATTGTAAGACTGTTTATCAAGGTGATGATCAAAGTGTTGAGAAAGAAAGAAAGAAGGAAGCCAAAAGAATATTTGAAGATATTTGGGAAGACTTTTTTCAAAGACTAATGGCAGAAATCACCCCAATTCTTCAACATTTTCAAGATGTTTTTAACAGAAAAGTCCCAAGCAATCAAATTCCCAAGAGTTAAGAGGATGATTAATATTATGAAGACCCACTATAACGAAAGAATATCTGTGGAAGACCTCAAGGAGCCAAGTATAAAAATAAAAATGAACCCTCAAGATTTGAAATCATTCAAAGTCAATCCAAGAGAAGAGGAAGACTCCCATCAGAATTGACCAGCACAAAAACATCAAAATCACAGTCAATTTTACCCCCTCAAATTATGGAAGTGGTTTAAGCTGAAGATTTTGAGGCCTAATTATCAAAATCAATAAGTTCATCAGATTCAATACCCTCAGAAACTGAATTAAATGAATATGGGAAATAAGGGGTCACCCTTAGAAGGTCCAGAGGATTTGAAATGGGTAGAAAAACCTCATAAAGAAAGTCCCACAACCTTCCACAAGTTTTAGGCTATATGATGCAATTGACTTGACCTGTGAGCATTTCCAAATCAATTAGAACACAAGTGATGAATGCTCCAAGCTCTTTGTGAGTTTCTGATTCATTTCAATGTAATTCTTTTGTGTTTGAATTTGAATATTTATTCTTTTTTTGACCTAATTTTATCATATAACTGGCTCAGGAGACTTGCCCAAGCTTCTATTGAAACACACCTTAAAGCCAATCAATGTCCAGAGTAAAGGAAACCGTGGCTACATAACAGTATCCCACTATATTTACAAGACTAAATATCAATGAGCTGATTTCAGAGGTGACTTGGCTGAAGAAATTCAAAAAAAATAAAGAACTTTATGAAGCCATGAACACTTTGATTCCCTCAGTATCCTTTTATTTGGACAGAATTCAGTGGAATGATGATGTTGGCCAGGCTCCAAAGAGAAAGTGGATGTCCATGCCTGATGTAGGGGATCCAATTTAAAATAACTATCAAAGACCTGTTTTATTTCATTCCAAAGTCCAATATTTCACTTTTTCTGCTTACTTCTGTCCTCCAAATGATAATCAACCCAATTTTATCTGCATCTTAGATAGATTTTCTCATTTTGCTCCATTGGATATAATCATTTCTAAAGCTTATCCAGTCCTCCCCATTACAGTGAATTGGGAATTTTATGCCCAACCAGAAGCCACAGGATGTTATATTAGTCCAATCTTCCTCCCCCCTCAGAAAAAACAAACTATTTTGGAGGTTTATTCAGATTGATTGATTTTTTTATACACAATTTATACCAATTATCCCCCTCCTCAGTCCTATTTGTTGCTTAAATCCCACCTCAGTCTGATTTCTTATCAAACATGTGGCACTTTTGTACTTGAAAATAGTCTCATTACAAACATGAGAAAAACAATTCTTGTGCTTTCACTTGTCCCACCAAAAAATACACAAAAATTATGGGCTTTTAGTTTTTAATTGTTAACATTGAACCCTTAATTTTTTAAAAAAATGAAGGAAATTCATAAGTGGAAGATTTTAAATTGATTTATTTTTAAAAAATTCCATTTTGTCAAATTGGCCAAATTTGAAAAATTTGGGGATATTGACATCCCATATTGCAAAAAATATGGCAAAAAAAAACTTCAAAACTGAGCATGAAGATTTTTTTTTAAAAAAATAGGTCACTTATGTGTTTTGGCCATAAATTGGTAAAAACACATAAGGGCTTACATGTTTTTACTAAAAGATTATGTGTACTTACCAAACCCCAAATGAAAACAAAACAAAACAAAAGAACTCTTGATATATCATATGAATTTTGGAAAATGAAAATAAGATTTCATATTGAGGAATTTTCTTTTTACATGTTGGATCCACCTGTAGAGTCAGAAAAAATTGAAAGTTCAATCTTTTAATTATTCACTTATTCAAAAATATAAGCTTGAATACTTTTTCCTCACATAATTCCCAATTTTTTTCTAACTAATTTCTCAATAATCAGAAACTTTTTTTGTAATTATTTATATTAAAAAAGATTTCACTTTTTTGATTATCCAAAAAAATACTTGGATATTTCATTCAAAATAATTGTCAATAATATTGAAGAAAATAAGAAAATATGCATAGAGTTCTTTCAAAATATCTATATTAAAAAGTCCAATGATATTACAAATATTTACTAGGAAAGGTTACATAAATGGTAGAAATAATATAATTAATGTTCCAATTAGTTAAATCTCATCTGAAAAAGGATAAGAATATATAGTCATATTATTGAAAAAATAAATTAAATAAAAGTCAAAATCCTATTGAAAAAAGAAGTTTAATTAAAAAAGGAATAAATAATTTAACCTACAAGAAAGCTTTTTTTGGTAATTGACTGGTATGAAATAGGAGGTTTTTCACAAACAAAATATATTTATTTTGAGATCTTTTATTTAAGAAAATAAAGCCATTTACTGATATAAAATATATTTTATTTAATAAAAAAGCTCTTATTTTCATAAGTATGTGCAAATTTCATCATTTAATGACAGAAACATTTTCTTATGATGCATTTTTTCTTTTAAAATTATTTATACTTAACCTATCCATAAAAACAGCTTAAAGATCAAATTTTGAAAGTTAAAAATAAACTTATTTTTTTAAACATGGAAGTTCAAATTCATCAAATAGCCTAGAGGTCTGTTGTGAGCCTTTAAGATATGACCACATATCCAAAAAGGTCACAACAAACGTTTTGTAATAATTATACTTATAATTATCTCAAAGACTAGTAAGAATACCATAAATAGGTACAGAATCTGAATTAACTCAGAATTTAATGAGTAAACATGTAAAATAAGTTACAGCATTATATTCTGCATTGTAAAATACACATATGTCATTTTTAGGGCATATCTGAAAAGTCAATAATTATTGAATTATAAGTAATAATACCTCAAAAAAGGTATAAAACCTTATTTAACTCAGAAAACAATGAACCAACATGTGAAATAAATTGTACCATTGGATTCTCCATAAAAACCACACATGAAACAATTATAATTCTATTCTCTAAAGTCAATGCTTAAGGAATAAAGGTGAATATATGCACTTTTTTGATCAATGCATATATTCATGGTTTTTAGCTAATATCTCTTGAAATATACAAGATAGAGAGATAAAGAAAAATAAAGCCACCATATAGTTACTGTAAGAGCACAGATATGAGATTTCTTTTACAAGTTGTAAACAAGGTTAAAACTTGTAATGGATTATTGATCAAAATCAATGGTGCTGTTGACCACTTTGTTGTGAAAGTGGTCCAAAATTAAAAAATGTAGGAAGTCAGATTCTACTAGCTCATACATGAAGAATGATGTAATTTTTATCATAATATTCAAGTTATAACCCTTTGAAATCATGGTTTGAAGTTTAAAATATTAAATTTCAACAGAAAAGATGAGTTACAAGAAAAATCATCAAAAATAGAGTTTTGATTATGTAATGAAATTCTCTTAGCAGTTTAATGAGGACATGCTAAGATATGAGAATACACTTTCAGAATAGCTTCAGCGTGTATAGCTCAAAAGTTATTAATGATCAAAGTTTAAGCTTAAATTTGATCATTTATGATCACTCACTGTAATCTTATTTTAAGTTTAACAGTTATATGAGTGATAGAACCAGTGAATACTATTAGTTTAGGATTAATGCTAATAAAATACACAAATTTTAGGCTTCTTTCAAGCCTATGATGTCATCAAACTTAGAGTTATAGTGATAACTCTAAAGAGTTGCGTAATAATGAGATAAGATGGTTTGATCATGATGTAATCATCACTAAACCTTAAAATAATGATCATTTCCAGTGGATACCATCAGTACACGTCTACTAGAAGCCTACTGGACTCTAGAAGCGAGGTATTTACTATAAATAGAGCTCTTTCTACTCTATTTTCCCCAGAAAGATGCATTAAAACATTAAAACAATTAAATCAAACAGTAAAATCTCTATTCTTTATATATTAATCTTTTATATTATTAAAGACAAAAGGTAATCTTTATCATAGTCATCATTTTTGACGTGATTACTTCAATTGTTCTACTGTTTTGCTATATTTCTCTTAAATATCTCAAATCCACATAAGATAAAGAAAATCTGTAATTTCTCTTATTTTTAATTGTAAATACAATTTAAATAAGTTGGATTTATATCATTTGGCATACGCTTCTTCAAAATTATTATAATAAGTGCTAAAAGTAGGCCATTTTCTCTTATTATAATAATTTATCTTTATTATTGCTTTTAATAATTCTTTAATTAATATAGCTAGTATTTATATTAATTTATAACTATAATATTAGTAATATCATTGTTATTAATTGTTTTTCATTAATAAAAAACAATTTTTTACGCCTTTATTACTTGTTGGTAACAATAGTAAAGTGCTTTTAAATATATTAATATATTTATTTATTATATTATTTTCTTTATCATATAAATTATATTATTTTATTTATTCAATAATATAATCATTTTTCCGCCTTAATTATAATAATTCTTTATTATTATAATTATTTTTATCTTATTTACTTTATTTATAAGGACATTTAGAGTACAATAAGTAAAATATCAGTAATTTTTACTTATTGTTTCATAGTCAAACCTTACATCTGTGATAAGGAATACTTGAACAAAGTTAGAAAACTTATTTGGATCATTTCAAAATATGGATATATTCTAGGTTAGGTTTTGAGTAAGTTCAAATTAAAGGGTTTAATTGAAATCTCTAGAGATATTTTTCAAATAATTGAAAGCTTTACAGAAAATTTAACTTATAAGGAGCTTATTTTAAATATTAATTTACAAATAAATATTGTTTTTCAATAGATCTAGAAGCAAAATACCATACAATATTTTCATTATCTTCAAATTATATTCTCAAGCTTAAATGAAAAAGAAGACTAGCTACAAATCATATATCGCTGAAGATATGTAATGAAAAATATTTATCAGTTCAAAAGTAATAAGAAGCTAATAGAACTCCTTAGAAATAACCATCACTACTGAAATCCTCCCAACAATTACCACTAATTCCTGCAATATCATAGAAAAAATAGATCGTCCTTTATCTTTTCTGTTGATTCAAAAATTCATCCTCTTTAGAACCTTTTGTTCTTTTTCGTCTCCCAAATTTCCTTGCTTTCAACCATCCCATTTCACCTTATTTCCCATTCTATCATGTGGGGAAAGGGGCTCAACAAAATCATTCCCTAAAGCTATTTAAAAAGAGCCATTTTTGTATAATTAAAATTTCCCATATTGTGTTGTGTATTTTATGTTATCTCCAGCTCTTTTGCTTTTTCCCCATTGTATTATACTTAAGAGAAAACACTCATGCTTTTTGCACCTTAAAAGGTATTATTCCCTGTTCCCCATTGTATTATTCTTAAAAAAAAAGACTCACATATTTTCCCCTTAGAATCTTTTCCTTGAAATATCTAATATATTATGAGACTGGTACTCTAAAATTAGAAAAAATATTGGAAAATAAATGACCAAGAAACTTTTGAAATTTATGAATTTATCACACTAAATTAGATCCTTTAATTTAATTTGAAAGGAAGAATAGAAAGCTTACTAGTGTTTCGTTTGTCCTATAATTTAGTAGCTAAAACCAAACAACTTAAAGAAAATACCATTTATTGAGAACTTTAACCTTAAAAAGGAAACGTTCTTGCCATTCTGAGCTTGAATTGTGATTTTCAACTCGAAGAAAAACTTGCACATGATTGAAAATGATGATTCCAATATTTTACAGACCAATATAAACCGGAGTTTTTTACCTAAAATTCATTCAAAAGGAAACTAAATTACTTACTGAAGTATTTCCAGAAAACCTATATTCTGAAAAAACATAAGAAAAGATTAAAAAAATAATAGAAATCACTAGAAAATAGTTTAGTATTATGAATGGAAAAGCTGATAAGCTTTAAAGCCTGATTGAATTTATCAATAAGATGTGGAAAATTGTAAATATTGGCGCTTATTGTAAGATGATTGACAAAACATTTCCCAACACTATGATGTAGAGAGAAATTTCCCATTCCACAAAAATTATCGGATAAATTTTTACTCTAATCATAATGAAAAGCTTGTGCAAGAAACAAGAATTATTTATCTCTGGACAGCTTTAGGACAGATAATGGTACTCTTTCTCGCAACAAAGAAAACCATTCAAATAAAAATCAGCCTAAAAGAAAATGAAATGGACAATAATGTGCTCCAGAAATGAACAGACCTCTCACTAAACACAAATAAGAGGATTATAGCTATCTGAAGATAGCTAAAAAAATGAAAACAGCTTTAAATACAATCAATATCCTAGAGAACAAAGAAGGAAGCCATCTTAGCTTATAGAGCCAACAACTCACTGTTCGTATAACTCTTAGAAACTAAAAAACTTACAGAAAAGAGCTCTTGGAAAATGGCTCTTGGAAAAAGGCTCTTAAATATTATCCTTGGGAGTAGGGAAGGTCAAAATTGAACTTCCAAAAAACAGTCTTGTTAGTAACAGCTACCTATATTGTCTCAACTTGTAACAAAACGTTTTAATAATTTGTGATACCTTAAAAAACAAATTCTACACCAAGCCTTTCAATAATGACAGGTTTACTTGATTAAAAGAATAAAGTAATTCCTGATGGAGATTTTTATTTTAGAAATATCCTTTTTAAAACTACAAAAGATGAATTCTTATTCACTAACAGATTAAAACTAAGATAATATGAATTCATAATTATAGTGGAAAGATTGCTATCAAACCTCTATTTATTAGGTAGCTCAGCATGAAAAAGCCAAAAAAACCCCCTTCTCCGGTATTTCTCCTAAAGAGATATCCAGAAGAGAGTTTTTTCATTGAAGATTATTTAGTATAATTATTTAATCTTATATCTCAGACTATAAATACCTTATAAGAGAGCTAATTGTTTCACTCGTTTCTTTTGGATTTTCTTCCGTCTATATAAGTCAGAAGAATTCAATTAAGTCAAAGAACTAATGAGTTAAATTAAAAAACATGCTAATAAATATATAACAAGTTTTGTCTCTGACAGAAGTAATTAATTTTTTAATAAAAATCTCAAAATCGTATTTGTAAATGAAGGGATATATCACCTTAATAGCGCATCCTACTTACCTGAACAACATCCCTTTTCCAAAAAAAATAAACATAACCATGGTTAATAAGGAAAGGTGTTTTTCAAAAAATCAGAATTAGATCCTAGCTTTTAGAAAGAAGCCATTGAGACATATAGCTATTGGGAAAAGTATGCTACTAACGAAGTATAAAATTCAAAAAGAATTCCTCAAAATGGTTTGAAAAGAACCCTATTTCAAGAACACCAAATAACTTTGGAGGTAAAGCACCGTTTTCTACCAAGCTCATTAAGGGAAAATTCAATTACAGGGGTTCAGAAGGGATATTTCTGGGGTATGAAGAAGAGAATGAGATCTTCAGTATCCTATAGAAAATACAGATAGAATGAGTCATCCACTCCATGTTAACTCTAATCCTGAAATATTTCCTCTAAAATATGACGAATAATCAACAAAAACATCTTGATAATTTCTTATTACAAATTCCCAAATTAGACCTTTAAGATGATGAATATTATCAATATTCTATTATCAAAACCTGTTTCACTATAAATTACCTCAGATTGGACCTACCTTAGGGCACTCATGACATTATATATTCAAAATACCACAAATAAATAAATCAAAATTAAAAAATTAATCAAAAATGAAAAATTATATTTTCCCCAAGAATGAAAGCTATTTGTGGCTTCTTTAGTCCAAGTTAATGCAAGGAATAGATATTTTAGGAAAAGTAGGATATCCCCAAATATTTATCAAAGGATCAAGACGCAGCTAAAATTTAGAAAAAGTAGTAAACTGCGTCACCAATGACTCAAACTACTACCAAAAATATATATTAGCTCCATAAAAAGGGAAGTATATATATCCCATAAGATTTGAGATTAAGATTACAGCTAAAAATCATTTTTGGACACCAAATAATTTTCCCAATAGCAGTAACCCGATAATTGAAAATGTAAAAAATGGTGGAATTTCCAAGTTCGAAGCTAGACTTTGTGTTATGTCCTTAAATGATAAAGAAGGTGCTTATTTAAAATATTTCTTTGAAACAAATAGAAGACCTAGCTTATTAATAATTGTTTTGAATAGTTGAAATCTAAAAAATTTAAAAGTAAAATAAACGGAATTTCGGTGTACTATTTTCAATCAAAAACCGCTTGAAGGTCTTTATATATAAAGATCTAATGGTATAATAGGAGAAATTGGTTTCAGAGCCTTAATAATTAATAGATTATCTTACAGATTACAGAAAATTTCTCAATTTTTTTATAAAGAGCTCAATAAAAAATAAATGACGTCAAAATCAAAACACTGAAAATTATATCCATATTTTTATCGCAGGATAGACCTAAATAAGAATATATACTTATATATTATTGTTTATGATCCAGTTTTTGGTAGATTTCGGGCTTGATATTTTGAAAAAATAAATAAGTAGATTATTTGGAATGGGGGCTTGGGGATCAGAAAGGAAGGAAGCCCTTAGGGTCCAAACCATACAAAACAAAACCAAAACTACTATAATTCAAGAAAAAATGACATTTAAAGTGAGAATATTACAATAAGATTCCTCTCATACTATAGAAAGCTTCGAGAAGCGTGAAACCCTCCTTAAACCAACACCTAAAGAGCTTCTATTCATAAATAGATGCGCCATTTTAATTTACAATCCTTAGCCTAATTCACTTGTCTCAATATAAGATTTTATGTCTCTTTTCTTTGTCAATTTTTTATGAATTCATTTGAAAAACACTTCAGAACTGTAAAGATTTCCTTCAGCTTTCTGAAAATACCAAATAACTTGAGCTAAGATAGGAATTGGGTTATATAAAGGACCCTAAGAGTCAATTTTACTAATTAACTGACTAAAATTAAGCTTGAGCTGAGTAAAGACAATAATCCTTTCGACCCATTATATATATTAATTAAGCAGGGGGGTGAAGATTTTGAAATAGTCTAATTTTAGAAACAATGATATGCAGGAGCAGGATATAATTCTTTGAGTATCTTCTCTCATATTGGTGAATGGGCATGACAGTTAATATTAAGATAAAAAAATACTTTTAATATATCATTAATATCAACAGCCTAGATTTGATGAAAATAGTTTTGAAAAGCGTTTATTATAATGGAGCTTGATATATTACTTTTGAACTGAGCTTTTCTGGGGAACTGGTTCAAATTGGAAAATTAAACTAAAATTAATTTCAACTCAGAAAATTCTAGGTTATATGAAAGCTCAAATCCCACCTAATTTAAATTTAATATCATATATCTTACAGTTTAAGTCAAAATAACAATGAAAAGCTCACAGGTATTTATTAAAGAAGGAACTACTTGGAAATGATCACCACCACTTATACAGTCCTGAAAATTACCACTGGTGCCTGAAATATCATAAAAGATAGTTTTACCTTAATATTTACTATTATTTTGAGTAGCTATAATCTCTCAAGAATGGTTTCCTTTTCTGATAAGACTTAAGAAAATAGAAATTGAAGCTTCCTTGTTGGTCCATGTCAAAAACCACCAGGAACAGTGATAAGAGGTCATGATGCACTTACAAGATAAGATTTAAGAAGATAGTGACAAATGCTTTTTTCTCATTCTAAGATCAAATACTTCAAATATAATAATCAAAGGGGAGGAAAATATAGAATATCCGCTAGAGTGAGTTCTTTAAGTAGTACAGCTAGAAAGATTTGAAAAAAGAGCTCACCCAGCGCTATGTGACGATATAAAGTTAATATCTTGATCCAAGGATATATGAATAGCATAAAATTGCATCATCTGGAGATTGAAACCCCCTTCCAAAACTTTACCATCGAAAAATATCTACACATAAAGAAATTTGAGAAGGTATTATCATTTCTAATGCTCAAGCTCAATTTATAAGGGTGTTTTCTCGCATGTCTTGAGTATTTATCAAAATTTACTTCATTGAATTCTTAATTATCATATCTTTTATAAAAAGAAACACCCTTTTCAAGTATGACATGCACTTCTGTAATAAGATATTAATTGATACCCGAACTACCATCTGATTATTTCAGTGGATTTTTTGTCAAAGGTTGGTGTAATATGTGAACAAGGACAAAGAATTTGAACAGGGTGTTGAGTCAAGTAATACAGGAAAACATACTCTGAAGAAAAAGTTGAAAATTCCAAAAATTTTGTGATATCGATACCGAAAAGTGCGGGACCATCAACCAACTTCAGAATGCAACCCATTTAGGAAAATATGAAATTGCCTTCCCAGACAGAATTTCTTCATAGGTTGAAAGATATCAGTCCTTTCCTTGAAGTAATACCATGATTAGAAGGCCCCAATTAGATTATCATGGAATCATTGAGTTTCAAGCAAGGTAGTCGATGGCAAAATAAAGGTAATGTCTTCAGCCCCCGTTAGGTAGAAAAGAGAACCAATACCTTAGCATAATTTGGTTTCATTAATTACATAATATGTGTCCCTGAGTTTAGAAAGATAAATGGCCAGAAATATCATTTAATTTTGTATATCAGATTTCTGATATGAATCAATGATTCTATTGTTAAGGTGCTTTCGAGAAGAAGTTAATTTACCCAGAGTAAATCCCTATTCCATCCCTAAAGAGTTCAAAAGTGCATCCTGATGCCATTTTATGTATATATCCACACAATTTTAATTTAGTGAAGACACAGAAACACGTTATTTGGATATGATTATTCCATAAGCAAAATTGGATACAAATAGCCATGAACATATCAACTTTCTTAGAAATATGAATATATCGTTCCACCTTTGCTACCTCAAAACGAATTTAAACTGTGATTTTTGAGAGAAAGGGTCATCAGAATAAACTGGATTTATTAATGGCATACAAAACCTTATCAACATTCATAATAATCACTTCAAAATTGAGAATAAACTTCATAGGAGGGCCAAAAAAGAACGGTTTCCTAACTCCTGACTTAAAGGTAGACCTAGCTGAAATTAAAATTGGAAACCAGCTAATTTCTTTTTCATAAAACGCTGATATCAAATTTGATAACATCAAAGATAAAGTAGGGGCATATAGCTCTACAAATTATAACCCTGGCACAGAGGAAAGATTTTATTTCTTCCAGCGAACCATTATAATCATGCTTAAAATCAAAAAATCAGAAAATAATAATCTTCATTTCATTTGAACAAGGTATAAATTTTCGGATATCATGGTCCTTTATTCTATGCAGTTGAAAAAATCAAGAATTATTCCATAAGCAAGAAAGTGGGACAGACAACACCTGGCCCAGACTTTGAGGGATCAAAATATCTTCAGCTAATGGAAGTGAGTCAATAGCCTTCAATTACTTGTCAAAAACATTTCAATAGGAAGATTACTTAATTTTTTTTGGTGAATAAGATTGAGTTGATTTTTTCTGGCTGAAGGTAATTTTTTCAAAAGGCTTAAAATAAAGAAACAAAACACTCTATATTCGAGTTATTGTATTGAGCCTCCATTTCCCACAGAACCCGGCCACTTTTTCTTTGAAAAGGCCTAATTAGCTGGAAACAGTTGTGATGTTTGGTGTACATGGGGGACTGAGACAGAGCTCAAGTGTCAGAAAGGTAGATGGTATGTACAAAAGTAGATTAAAAAAAGGAATGATATGGTTAGAACTGCAGAGAAAGACTAAAGACTTTATTACAGGTCCCTTAAAATATCTATAGTACTAATGTTCCAATATCTCCTCCTTATCTCAAAATGACTAAGCTTTTCCAAAAAGAGAGATTTACTAACATATACAGTTTTCAGAAGAAATCATGAAAGAATTTAGCTTTAAAATAATTCCCAATTTAGCCATAGTGATTTAGATTAAGTCAATATTATTCCAGAATGTGAGCCTGTGAGGTATGTATGTCATACCCAGAAGGTCACAAATAATTTCTTATACATTTTATTTAGTACTTAACTCACTTTTTAAATTAATTCAAAACAAAAAAGAAGTTTTTTACAGCTCTGTTTTGGATAAATAAAGCTATAATTGTTATTTAAGCCTTTCAGTCTACACTAAACATCAACTTGGATAACTTCATTGGGCGTTATATCCAAAAATAATTGTTTTGGCTGTTTTCAGAAAAAGTAAGAATTTTACAGAAAACTTAACAAACATTATAAATTTTTGATGAATTCTTGAAATTTTAATTTTAACACTTACTTGAAGTGATAACATGTATATGTAGACTCAAAAAAAAGTTTAATTTGAGGTGTTGTTTATATTTACTTAGCTTACTAAGGAAATACATTATTTGAATATTGAATGGACTCAATTAAAGCCTACTTGAGCACACGGTATGGCTTTGAATAAATCAATTGGAAAAATCAATACAAGAGGGGAAATAGTCAAAGGCTTCAGCATTTCCCAAATTTTGAATATGCAAGATCTCAGTCAGTGTTTCCCACCTGTATTGAGGAATTTCGAATTTAGCTTAAGACTTAACATTAAAATTCCATTTGATATTAGTGTTTTAAATGGTTTATCCTCCATTTGAACAGGAATTAAAAGGCTAAAAGGGGTAAATCCCATGGAAAAGACTTTTAGTATATTAGTCTTAGAGTCAGCTTAGAAATAATAAACAAAGATGAAGGTTAAAGTTAATCAAGGTTAAGAATAACAATTTCAGCTTAAATTGCAATTGAAAATTAAACTTTTTGAAGCTAAAGGCATATTATTGATGATTATTTTTTGGTATTAGTCAATTCCATATGAATTAATTTGTTATTGCAGAGGAAGTGTCTTAAGGAATAAATATCTCCATTTTTTTTTGTACGGACCATCCATTTCAAATAAATAAGTAGAGCCAATCTCTTTATTAATATGTATTTTATAGGATAAAATCCTATAGTATTATGAATAGTTACTCCGGGTTTTATTTGTGTTTGTTGCTCTAGATGAAGGAATGAAAGCTTAGAGCTTCATTATATCTTTATAATCATTGATAAATATGTGAATATGTAGAATCCTGCTTAAAGATACTTTTTAAAATACATATACTTCAACAAACCCCGAATTATTAAGTTGGGTGTTTTTTGACTTAGTGTAATTATTTAATAAACATTTTAAGGCTTTGTAAGTGTGTTGCTATCCAATAATAGATCATAAGTAAGGTTTAATCAAAATTCTATTTCTCTCTTATTATTGGTTTTTATAGAATTAATTCTTTAAGTTATTATTACACCGTCATTTTTAATACACATATGTGTGAATAATATTAAAATTATCTATAGCTTGGCTTGAATTAATTAAAAAATATAGTTTTCTTGGGTGGAGCCGTAATATTCTTCTTATCATGATCCTCAGTGACTTATAGCAATAATAGAATAATTATATTATTCCAAATATAATTATTATAATTCTTATCATTGGTATTTAAGAGAATAGTGATATTTTAATATGTAGTTTCGGATTAATAATAATAATAATAGTAATGATTATTTAGATATTTTGCACTTCTATATTTATTATATTAGTTTGTTTTTGAGGAGAGAAATAGTGGTCTTAATAAAAGGAATTACTGTGAAGGGATTAATAGAAAAACCTCAAATAGAATCTTTGAAGAAGTTAAGTGATTGATTAATAAATATTATTTCTGAAGAATAATGAATGAAAATGTCCAAAGAAAATGAATTTGAGATAAAATAATATGGATTATGTCAGTCTGCATTTGTACCTTTATCATAAAGAATAATTATGGCTATATCAATCAAAAAACGATATATATAAATACTTTTTATATGAATATGGTGATAAGTTCTTTTTTCAACACAGGTAAAGCTGAGAGATTCAAAAGGTCAAGATTTTTTGAATATCCAGTTCCAATTACAGCTTATACAGAAATAAATGGAATATTTCCCTATGAAACTCTTGATGATATTACTATTTATCAAGAGTTCTATTACTGTTATCATAAAATATAATAAATAAATTTATTAGAAACACAAAACAATAATCAATTTCTTAATGTTTTTTTTTTTCAATTTTAATACACTACTAGGGTCTATATCAGTAAGAATTGAGTGCCTATTAGAATCAAGTACAAGAAGCTTTAATAATAAGATTTCTTATTAAAAAAATATGAAATTATTTTGATTAATAATAATCTTTTGAAAGAATAATGATTATAAATTCTTAAAAAACCAAAAACGCTTGGAGAAAAAACCTTCAGAATTGATTAAGTCACTCAAACGTACTCTCAAAAGGTCTTGGAAAGACTTGGAACAGTGATTTGACATATTATTTGTGAATTTAAATACTCAAAAGTTGATATAAAGCAGTACTACAGCAGCTATAGCTAAAATGATATTTCAAATAGGAGTATTATTTGCATTAGCATCTCAACAGCCTATCTGGAAAAATTCTAATACAAAGTACTTAAGCTTTTTTATTTAAGATTTAATGGTTAAACTGAATGATAATGATGAATGTTGTGAAAATGGAAATAGTAAGCTTCTTTCAATGCTAAGGCAAATAATAAAAGCTTTCCCTGGAGGTAACTTGAAATAAAAGAATAAATTTCTCTGTATCAATTATTAATTCACTTTCTGGCATCAAAAAGTATCATAATTACCTAATTAAGGCCTTATGTGGCTACCAACCTCTTTATGGTTAATAAAGAATGAAGTTAACTCCTCAAATACTATTTCATTTTAGGGAAACATTTTCTTTCTAAAAGGTATCAACTGTTTTGAAATTTCATTTTAGGTTGTATTTTCTGTGAATTTTTGAAGATTCAGTATTTCAAATGGAATCATCAAGAATATACTGTAAGTAAAGATTTTAATTTAAATTATTAATTAATAACCGCTTCTTGATATAAGGTGTCTTATCCTTTTTACTATTGGTCTCAAGAGTCTCAGATGGATTAATAAAGAATTGTTTTTTAAATGAATTTTTGATGTTTTACCTCATTTTCTATGTGATTGAAGTGAATAGTAAAGTAAAAGCTGATTTCCATGAGCTAATTATATTGATACTAGTCCCCAAAAATATTCCAATCACTCAGCTACTTATTACCTACTTGTCATGTCAAAATAAAATCTCATTTGCTATTTTCTCATGATTTAATGGGGACTTGACCTTATGGAAAGGTTTCTAAAAAGTTTTGAAAATGGATTAAAGATAAGCCATTGATCTAAGCTCCAGGAATGGATATTCCTGAGAGGCCTAAGAAACTGGGGTACCCTGTCTCTATTTGATTCCTTTTCTCCCCTTGGCTATTTGTATACAAAAATAGTAATTTAGGCTTAAAGACTAATATCCACTACGGGTGTAGCAAAGAAGTAGATTCAAGTGCCACAAATGATATTAGAGTCTATGTAACATGATTATTTCCAGAATCCCATTATTTTGGCATGAAACTGCAAAAAAATACAAAAATTGTTTATGTGGTATTTCTGGTCAGGTATTGAATTATTTCCCATATTACCACCAATAAGAGTTAATTTAAGCTCATTCACCTTATGGAGTTACTGTAAGGTGTGGATATAAAACTTTGATAAAATAACAAGTACTTTTCCTGTCCTCCAAATTTGTATAAGGTAAAATCATTTAAAAATAGTAAGAAATGGTATTTTTAAAGGAAAACACACCAATTTTTATTCTTTTTAACTTTATAAGTATAAAACAATAATATAATAAACATTCATTGTTTTACAAACAATAAAGATTACTCCAAAAATACTCTAAAAGAGATATTTAAGGCTACAAAAGAAATTTCTTCAAGAGCAATTTCAATTGGAATTAATTGAGAAAAGAACTGCAAGCAATTAATTAAAGAAAAAGTCTTTAAAAAGATATTTAAAGAGAAAACACGTCCAAAAGTTACCAGAGTGAATTTGGAAACAAAGTGACAAAGCTAACAGTGATGAAAGATGCTTTAATTTACTTTGGGGTGGTTCAGGGGTAAAAATGATTATAAGAGTTACAAACAATGATTATAATGATTTTTTCACGTGGTTAAAAGGTTTCAAAGGATTTAAAAAGGGTGGTTGAAATCTTTTGTTGATTGGTTTAACAGTGTTTAAACTAATTATAAAAGGAAAAGATTCTAACATGAAGAGAAAAGTGGGGCAAAGAAGACATTCTTTTATAGCCATCAATTTTCCTACTCAAAAAGTAAAATTTACTCTTGTCAGTCTTGAAAAACAGTCTGCAAACAGAACAGCCAATTATGGCATCATTGAACCCTGGTTTAGACCAAAAAAGGGTTGGTTTGAGCCATTTTAGACCCTCAAATCAGCCATTACTATAGCAATACCTGGTCTAGAGCCTTCAGAGCACATAAGAATGTGTGTAAGAGGCATAGAAGCCAGTTAAAACTGTTTTTACTACTATTGTTTTAACTTAAGGGTAGTTCTACCCTCTTGGCAGCAGTTGAAACTACCCTGGTCGGTATCAAAACCTCATCATCAATTGAGTCACAGACCCTGTGCCGCAATTCCATGCCAAAAGTAATGAACATTTGCGTGGATTTTGACATCTCACGCCAGTCAGCAAGGAATTTGGGAGTCTAGCTCCCCCTTAGAGCTAGAGTGTCTTTCCCCCCCCAGAATTAATCTTTCCAATTGATTTTTTCTTTAATTCCTCATCATGTAATACAATTATAGTTTACATATGTAATTCAATTGAGTTTTTAATTACACATCTGTAATAATTGATACCTCATATGTGAATTAAAGCTCACTTATGTAATACACGCACACATTTTGACATTTCAATTGAAAATACTTCAATTCCTCATAACTTCTAAACTTAACACAACACCTCAATTTTAACACACAAATTTATGGTTAACACCACATGTGGTGTGAATTAAATTAAGGTTTTGAGGATTTTCATACTTTTGTACAAAAAATACTAAAAACTTAATCTAAGCTTATTTAGAGTTGAGTTACAGAAATTCCAACCAGAGGTGACCCCACTTTATTCTTTATCAGGAATCCAATGGTGTGATAATTTCTTTATGTTTATTTATTGGATAAAATGTTATAATATATTCTATATAACCTTTTACAAAAAATATTTTAATTTCATAATTTTTATGAAAAATTCATTTTTACTTAGTTTTTACAAGTAAAAATGTATTTTCATAATTTTGAATTTTATTGTAATTTTATTTTTAAATTATAATTGAATTTTGATTTTTAAATATAAATTTGTATTTATATTTCAATTTTTATTCTTATAATATAAATAAATTTTTTTTATTTATACTGGTATCTTAATTTATCATTTGTGGTCTTTTGGGTATATGAAAATACCTCTAAGGCTCACATTCCCTCCCCCTAAAAAAGGAATATTACTTTGTAATATTGTTATTTCTAGTGTGCCTAAACCTTCTGAGAATTTTAGTAGCTTCAGGTATGTCTTTTTCTGGAAACCATTCATCTTCACAAGCTGGGTCACTGTACCTAACAAGATATTCTCTTACTTTGTTGGTTCTCAACTTTCTTTCTTTGAGAACTTTGGTAATTTTCTTACTTCCAGATGACTCAATAGGAGGTATAACTTGGGGAACTTTATTCCTCAAGGGAAATGTTTCAGCAGAACTAGATTTGTATGGATTTATCAAGCTCACTGGAAATGTAGGATTCTTATTGCTAAGTTCTTCGGATAACTCTACTTCAACACCATTTTCCCCATGGAGGGCCTTGATAACAAAAGGTCCTGCAAAGGAGTCATTCAGCTTTTTACATCCTTTGATGTTATTGAAGTTAGTGGTGGATACAAGAACTAAATCCCCCAGTTTGAAATCTGGAGTTGCATGTGATTTATCCCATTTGTACTTATCATATGCAAAAGAGTCTTCCATGCACCTTACTGCATGCTTTCTAGCTTTGTCTAGCATTCCCTTGAAGCTAGAAGCTGTGGGATGTATTTCAATAAAATCTTTCCTCAAAGAATTTTGGGGTAATTTGGGGTTCCATCCCTTTTCTAGGATAGCAGGAGTTTGATTGGCACTGGCATGGATTTATGTTTTATATGCTAATTCCAGTGCTGGCAACAGAGTGCACCAATCATGGGTAAATCCATCACAATCGTTGAATTTAAGGCCATATGCACAAAATATTCTTACCATGTCCTCTAAGGCCTTGATCATCCTTTCAGCTAGACCATCAGTTTGTGGGAGGTAGGCTGTAGAGAAGGACAGCTTAGTGCCAAATAATTGGTGAAGATTTGTCCATAGTGCTGAAGTGAATTTGGGATCCCTGTCACTAATGATATTTGTAGATATGCCAGTCCATGACACTACTCTATGCCATATCAGAAGAGCTGTACCCATGGCTGTATCATCTTTGTTACATGGTAAGAAGATCGGAGTTTTACTGAATCTGTCTACAATCACTAGGCAAGAATTATAACTTCTGTCACCTCCTGGTGGTAGGCCAGTTACCCAATCCATATGGGCAATTTCCCAAGTTCTGCTGGGTTCTTGGATTTTCATCATACTTCCAAGTCTCTTTCCAGTGGATTCATTTGCCTTTCTACATCTGTCACAGGTTTTGAAATACTCTGCAACATCTTTCTGCCACATTGGACACCATATACAGGTCTTCACTTTTTCACTTTTTCTGTCTTCAGACAGATGTCCTGAAAAGGGGCTGTAATGGCATTCTTTTAGTATAAGATTGATTTATGACCTGTCCACAACTGTCATGACAGATGTGTGCTTGGTTCTGTGGTAAATTATACCATCCAGTAGGCGAAACGTTCCTTCATCATAAGATTTCTTGCATACTTCATCCAAGGCATGTATTACAGAGTTGTCTTTGAAGTCTTTGTTAAGTAATTGGAATAAGATGCTACAATTCTTATCTTGAGTGTAACCGTTTCTTACTTCTTCAAAGAAGGCGGTATTCAAGTCTGTAACACTTATTCCTTCTATTGGGATCTGTGGTGAAGCTTCTTCTGGCACATAAGCAGGATTATCAATATCATTTGGTAATGGCCATCTGCTTAGTCCATCTGCATTTTTTTGAACATTCCCATCTTTCTGAACAATAGTCATATTGTCCCTGTATTCTTGTATGGCTATTTGCCATCTGAGCATATGTCTGTTAGGTTTTTTCATGTTTAAAAGCGATTTGACAGCTGTAAAATCTGTTATAACTTCAAAAGCACATCCCTCTAATAAGTAGTTCTATTTCTCCAAGGCCCAGACAAGGCATAGACATTCCATTTGACTTGCTCCATATCTGGCTTCAGTTGGTTTTATTTGCCTGGATATGAAACATATGGGTCCTTCCACAGTTTTATCATTTATGATCTGGACTTGGTGAAGTGCAGCACCCAGCCCATCCCCTGATGCATCAATATACAATTTAAAAGGAAATTTAATTTATGGCATCAGTAAGAGTGGAGCATTGGTCAAGGCTTCTATTAGAGACTCAAAATCTTTGACTCTGTCAACAGTCATTTCAAATACTGCGTCTTTGTCACACATTTTATAAAGTGGTATTGCTATGGATGCAAAATCTTTAATGTGTTGCCTGTAATATCCTGCAAAACCTAAAAATGACTGAATTTCCTTTTTGTTCTGAGGAATGGGCTTTAGCAATACCGCTGCAACTTTGTTTTTGTCAATTCCAAGGGACAGACCAGATACAACATGTCCTAGTGCTTTAAGTTCTTTAAATACAAAATGACATTTCTTCAAAGAGATTTTCATGTTCACTGATTGAATTTTTGTCAAAAATCTGGACAATCTGTATATGTGCTCTTCCCAATTCTTGGAAAAGACAATAATGTCATCAAATTAAATGATTAACCATCCCTCTGAAAGTTCTTCAGGGAAGATTTCATTCATCATTCTTTGGAAGTGTGAAGGTGCATTTTTGATACCAAAGGGAATTCTTAAATATTCATACACTCCAAAATGAAAAATAATTCTCAAATACTTTCTTGCTCTTGGTGTCACCACATTTTGATGGAATCCTTTAAGGGCATCCATAGTGGTTATATACAATGCCTTAGATATTTGGGTAAGGGCAGTTTGAAGTTTTGGTATTGAGTACCTATCTGGAACAGTGTAAGTGTTCAGAGCTCTAAAGTCTCCAACAATTCTGGATTTTCCATTATGCCATGCCACTATGACTGGTGTAGGTATTTCTACCTCTTCATTGTGGCCAAAGTTTCTTATTACACCAAGGTCTAAAAGCTCTTTGATATGAGTTTCCAGAGATTCTCTTGACTTGGGACTTGCTGGGTATGCAGGTCTCCTTAAGAGTGGTGGATAAGGTATTTCAATATTAAGAATGATGTCAACCTTATGACCAATAATTGCTTCTAGAGGTTTTTTGTCTGAAGCAGATTCTCGTTTGTGGTCATACAAAGTGGAAGAAATTTCATTTTCTTGTTAATCAGTCAGATGAAGGCTTATTTCAGCCTCCCTCAACTGTTCACATTTGAATTTTTCCAATTCTAAGTTGACTGGTGATACTTTATTTACTGTAATTTGTCTTTTGAATGGTAAAAAGGCATATTTATGACACTTATTTTCTCCAATAGTAAAGTATCTGTCTTTGTTGTTATGCAAATCCATCCCATACATTATTAAATAGTCATTTCCCAATATAAACTGGGTACTACAGCAGTTTTCCATGATAAAAAATTCAACTGTCATTCTTAAATTCCCATTAACGTGTGGGAATATTACATTGGTCTCAAAAATTCCTAATGCTTTCATTGGATTACTTGGACTGTGAGCCTTTGAGATATGACCACATACCCAATAAGGTCACAAAAAAGACTCAGAATAATTATACCTTTAATATAATTATATTAAAAGTACTTAGAATAATTATACATTAAAAATAATTACTCAAATATACAAAAAATACCATAAATTGGCACAAAAATTGGTTTAACTTAAAAACCAATGAATCAACATGTAAAAGAAATTATACCATTGGATTCTCCATGGTAAAATACACATATACCATTTGTATGGCATATCTGTAAAGTCAATATTTAATGAATTATAAGGCATAATACCTTATAAAAACCATAAAACCTTATTTATCTCAGAAACTAATGGAACAACATGTGGAATAAATTGTAAAAGGGGATTCCCCACAAAAATCCACACATAAAACAATTAATAAGCTAATTTCCAAAGTTAATACTTAAGGAATTAACCTGAATATATGCACTTTTTTGGTCAACGCATATATTCAAGGATCATAGCTAATATCTCTTAAACTATACATGATCAAATGATGAACCAAAAATAAAGCTACCACGTAATTACTGTAAGAACACAGATATGAACTTTATTTTACAAATTATAAACAAGGTTAAAACCTATGATGAAATATTGATAAAAATCAACAGAGCTGTTGACCACTTTGTTGTGAAAGTGTTCCAAACTTAAAAAAAAGTATACAGTTGGATTCTACTAGTTCATTCGTGAAGAATGATGTAATTTTTATTATTAAATTCAGGGTATAACCCCCTGAAATCAAGGTTTGAAGTTTAAAATATTGAATTTCAACAGAAAAGATGAGTTACAAGAAAAATCATCAAAATTAGAGTTTTGATGATGTAATGAAAGGCTCTTGGCAGCATAATGAGGTTATGCCAGGCTATCAGAATTCACTCTCTGAATTGCTGTAGCGTGTAAATCTTAAAAGTTATTGAGGATCAAAGTTTGAGCTTAATTTGAGCAGTTATGATCACTCACAGTAACCTTAGTTTAAGTTTAACAGTCTTAAGAGTGATACAATTGGTGAATACTATTAGTTTATGATTAAAACTAATAAAATCCACGAAATTTGGGGTTCTGCCAAGCCTCTGATGTCATCAACTTTAGAGTTATAGTGATAACTCTAAATAATGGTGTAATAATGATGTAATATGGTTTGATAATGATGTAATCATCTCCAAACCTTAAAATATTGATCAATTCCAGTGGATATGATCAGTAAACGTCTACTAGAAGCCTGTTGGACTCTAGGAGGGAGGTATTTACTATAAATAGAGCTCTTTTTACTCTATTTTCCTCTCAGACGCATCAAAAACATTAAATCTATTAGATCAAAGGTAATCTCTTTATTCTTTATATATAAAACTATTATATTATTAAAGACCAAAGACCACCTTATTATAATCATCCATTTTGACGTGATTAAATCATTTATTTAATTGTTTTTGTTAAAAATCTCTCTAAAAAAACTCATTTCCACGTAAAAATCCAGAATAATTTGTAATTTTCTTTATTTTTATTGTAAATACAATTTAAAAAGATTGTATTTATATTTTTGGCGTAAAATATTTCAAAATTATTATATTAAGTGTTAAAAGTAGGTTATTTTCTCTTATTATAATAATTTCTCTATTATTACTCTCTTAATAATTCTCTAATTAATATAAATAGTATTTATATTAATTCATAACTTTAATATTAGTAATATTATTGTTATTAATTATTTTTTATTAATAAAAAGCAATTTTTTACGCCTTTATTATTTGTTGGTAACAATAATAAAGAGCTTTTTAAATATATTAATTATTTTATATTAATATATTTATTTATTATATTCTATTTTCATAATATAAATTATATTATTATATTTATTTAATAATATAATTATTTTACGCCATAATAATAATATTTATTGATTATTATTATATTTTTAATCTTATTTATTCAATTCATAAGGACATTCAGAGTACAATAAGTAATAAATTAGTAATTTTTACTTATTGTTTCATAGTCAAACCTTACATGGACAATTGAAATTTATACCATCAATTGGTAACAATTGGTCTTCAAAATTTGGTACACACATTTTAAGAAAGGATTTACCAACACAAGAGCAGAAGGCTCCTGGGTCAAGCAAAGGTTTAGTGGGCTTATTGTCAATCACCACTTCTGTTATACAGGAGTTACCAGCTGTATAACCTTTCCCCTGTTTGGTTTTGTTTTCACAAGTTGTGCATCTTGACACCAGGGCGAATCTCGCGTCAATTGTCGGCGATTGACTTCACGTCGCACCGCTGTCAGTATAAAATCTTGCTTCAGTCGTGTTAGTGTCACTTTATAGTCACTGGATTTAGTGGGTCACGTCACGTCAGCGTCAAGACAACGTCAATCGTCACATGTGTCACATGAGAATGTCACTCAAAGACCAAACCCATTTCAACACTATTCACAATGTTCGGGTAATTTCACCCCATTGGCTTCCGCCCCGATGCTTCGCATGCTTACGAGCCCGCACCGCCCTCCAGATGAGACTCCGACACTGCCGCCCCATCTCCGTCCTCACCACTCCTTATGCTTTCACACCCCCGCCCTTATCATCTTTATGCTCACGTGGTGCACTCCCGACACCACTTATCCTTACGCTCGCGGAGTGCCCTCCCGGTATGCTCCCGACATCGCTTACGATCAGTACGCTCGCGGAGGGCACTCCCGACATGCTCCCGACCCCAATTATCCTTACGCTTGTATAGTGCCCTCCCGACATGCTCCCGACACTGCTTATCCTTACGCTTGTGTAGTGCCCTCCCGACATCCTCCCAACACTCCTTACCATCCTTACGCTCGCGGAGTGCACTCCCGACATGCTCCCGACACCACTTATCCTTACGCTTGTGTAGTGCCCTCCCGACACCACTTATCCTTACGCTTGTGTAGTGCCCTCCCGACACCACTTATCCTTATGCTTGTGTAGTGCCCACCCGACACCACTTATCCTTATGCTTGTGTAGTGCCCTCCCAACACCACTTATCCTTACGCTTGTGTGGTGCCCTCCCGACACCACTTATCCTTACGCTTGTGTGGTGCCCTCCCGACATGCTCCCGACACGACTTATCCTTACGCTTCCGTACTACATCCATAGTGTACGGTAGCTTGTTGGCGTACACGATGAAGGCAATCGCCGAAATATGCTGAGTGGCCTTCTCTGCCAACAGGACCTAAGGGGAAATTGGTCAGTATATTCACAATGTTGTGGTTAGGGTTTAAATCATGAGACTCACAAATTAAAACCTAATAAGTGGACTATTTAAGACAAGAATTGTGTCTCCTGTTTCGCCAACAAACCATTTTATTTCATATAATTCAAATGGAACACTTTGCTTAGTCCTTACCTCATGAGCGTTGAATAGTTCAAAAGTTGACTTTAGTAGGTTTCTCACTAGTCAGCTTTATTCAATGTCTCACAGGGAAGTGATTTCATTTGCATGATATGAAATAATTTGCAAAACATTGCCTCCTTCAATTTCCCAACAAATCCCATTTTGCAAATGTGATTATTTTACTTGCACCTTTTTTCTTCAATTTGGATCTTTTTATTCAAAAATTTTCAAACAAGTTATCAATCAACTCGTCACTATCTATTTGCTTAATAAACTACCTCCGCTATGGCCCAAACCCCGGGAAATTCAACTGAATTCAATGAACGACCAACTTCAGCCCCAGAGAGTGGAAGTGAAATCTCTGATATCGCCAGTAGTCGTGAATTAGGCATTGAAGTAGAGAGCCAGTCACATGAAGATAATCAAGATCCACCAGTTCTTCCAGAATGTGAGTATGCATCCATCTTGAATATTTCTAATCTCCCAAAACCTGATATTGTGTCATAGCCTTTATTTCAGGTCAGCCTCCAAGCTCTCAGAAACCGAATTTTAAAAGCTATGAGAAGGAAAAGACTGTTGAACCTTGTGCACCGACAGAAGATGATGGGCAAGATGATGTAATTTTCAGTGGGGAGGTGGAAACTATATCCAAGGAACAATTTGTCCCCAACATTGCTCAAACAATCCCAAGGCTTGAAAAAATCCAAAATGATAGTAAAATTCCTGATTATGTGCGTCAAAAGATTGCTGAAGCCATGAGCCTGCTCAAAATGGATTTGAACCGTAAGTCCATTACTAATTCAAAACAAAGTTGATAAAAATAGCTGCTTACAATATATGGGCAGGTGTGGAGGTGGGAGAATCTCTACCTGAAGGATCTCGAGTCGTAATTGGATTTCCAGGCAAAGGATTAGGAAAAAGACCAAATATACATGCAACCAAAAAAACAAACAAAAAACGCCGTACCTTTGAAGCCGCAAACGATTCTCCTGATCAAGGTCATGAAATTATCAATGTTGAAGGGGACCATATTGATAATCAACCTCCGCATACTGAACCCCCCCAATACTCAATGAAACAATCCATGATGAAGCTCCACATACTGAAAGCCCCCTGATACCCAATGAAACAATGCATGATGCAACCCCTCCCGCCTCTCCTCGGAATATTCAAGCCTTTCAAGAAAGGGAAACAATTAAACATGATACAATGGGATGAGATATGACTGATCTAGTTCCTGACCCTGAGCCCGAAGTGTCATCGTCTGCTAATTTTCGAGGAATATTTTTATGCCGCATGGAAGAGTTTGCAGGCGTTTTGAATTATCATTCCAATATTACTCAACAATCATGGAAAAGGGGGCTTGATAATATCAATAGTATTTAAAAAAATCGATGGGACAATTTACCAACAAAAGATGCTCATACATTCCTGCCTGTTGATATTAAGGTGATCAGTAACTGAGAGCTTAAAATGCCGGCCTGGCTGGAGGACCTTGAGATGGCAGGTGAGTTTTATCTTTGTGCATGATACATGTTTATTGGCTGTTGACTGGTGATATAAATTGCAATATACAGGGTTAGATTTTTTTAAGCCAACCAAAACAGAAGCGTTTTTTGATCACAACATTTGGAATCTCAAATTGATGAAGGAATCAGCTAAACCTCCAGAGAATCTCCCGAAATCTGAACACTCCTTCTTCAAAATGGTTCAGAGCCTTCTTTATCCCGCCAATCCAGTTAAACATTTTTGGGCAAATGTTATGTTTGAATCCATTAGTTTAGTCTCATACAATGTGATTGCACCCAAACCATATGTTGCACCAACATCAAATTTGACCAATCCTCTTGGACTCAAACGGGGAGCAGTTGAATACCTTGCCTCCTGCTTGAGTAAATCAAAGCAACGTGCAACCCATCTTAGCATTGAAGGTGGCGGGGCTGACAATGAGATATCCACAAAGCCGCACAAGAACCTGGAGGATCTAATGGATACAGTTATCCATTTGATGATTGCGTACAACATGGTACGTGCACATACAAAGGTCGAAGTTAATGGAATCAAAGGCAAACTCACGAACTCAAAAAAAAATGAGGCCATCAAAGATCTTTTGGAGTGTCACAAGAATCTTGGAATAAATCGAATTTGCTATGGTATATTAGCAGCATTCTGTGCGGCGGGGGTTTGTGGTTTGATGGTATGCTCAGATGACTGGAGAACAAGCTCAGTTAAAGGGGCTTTATCACTAATTGACATTTCCGCAAAACTTTCAGAGGGTAAAAATCTAGTGGAGCCAGTGTGGCTACGTACTAATAAGTATATATGTAATTTACTGAATAGAAGTTTCTTCTCATCAGAGTCTTTTAACCCCACTGTACCTCTTAGATTTGAATTTGCATGATGCTTAGTATTAGACTTTGGTGATGCCTGGGTGGCGAAATGTGGTCTTGGTTCAAGTGATGAGGTCACCTTGACGGTACCCAGGTCAGCTAAACTCACAACCAGGATTGACCCGTTTTAGATTAGCTTTGTACTAGATAGATTGTAATTTAATTTTGCAAAGTGATTTATGAATTTAATAATCATGACTTCCTATCCTACTACTTCCCGGATGCCACAGTCTGAGTACCAATAGTAATTGTATGGCGGCATGCCTCCGACAAGACGCAAGCTGAGTCAGGCGTTGTGCCCGCGAGTAGCACCCGCGGGGGCATTGCGGGAAGTCGCGTTTATCACTTCCCGCCAGCCCATAATAGGCCAAATGTTCCTGTGTCTTTCAAGAGCACTAGGATAGCTAGGGATCCGCAGCAGGAAGCATATTGGATTTGCGTGTGCTTGCAATATTCCAAATGGTTGAATTGGAAAGTGATTGCATGGGAACATCAATGTGTAAAATTGAATAATGCACTATCCACTGCAATTTTCAGATTCAGTTATTTGAGATCGCGAATTTGTCAAGGTCAGGTGTGATCTTTCTTTTTAGCCGCAATCAAAAAAGATTCATCAACCACAATTCAATTTAGGTGATATTAATAAATCAGTAATCATTCAGTTTCATTTCATATTCTTCTGAAAGCATGTCATTCACGAAAAAAAGGAAAAGAGCGTAAAAGGGAACTCGTGAGAAAGCGTCCGGCTGAGGAAGGAAAGTGTGAGTTGCTTGCTTAATCTCAGTGTATATATGCTTCCACATTTATGTGGCACCCTCATTGGGCCCCACGGAAGAAAATTGGCTTTAGTCGGTCCAGATTGTGCCAATGTCATGTGGGCTCCAACAGGCAAGTCAAAGGATGTGTGCCGAAGAAAGCTCCTTGGCAGTATCTGATATCTTGTGTGCTTCAACACATAGTGGTCCCTCAAGGGCTCGGGAATAGTAGCAGATCCCAAAAGACAAATGAGGGTAAAACAACCCGAAGGAATAGGTTTTTTTCCTACTCCCGACCAACAGCACAAATATCACGCCAAGTGAAATTCGGAGGGTTGTGGATGTCAATCAGATCAAATGCATTCACTTTGGCCGTGTGGCAATTTTCTCTTCAACCGGATTACTCATTGCCCTTGTTGAATTCCAACCATTCACAACAATGAGTGAAGTCAAGGTCAATCAATGGGATGAATTATCACAATTCTTATTTCGCGAAAAGAGATTCACCGACCCGATTGCAACCAATGGAGCATTACTTGAGGGATTTATGTTCCCGATTGGGTGGCGCAAATGCAGCACGAAGAATGAACAATTTGGTCTGTATGGAAGTGTTGGGAAAATTGAAAACGCAAAAGATGAATGGCAGAACCGAGGTGCCAATCTTAGCTCTGTGGGTTGCATTCTAGGTCAATCCTTAAGATATGTTGGGGATAATTTATTTCAGAAGTTCCAAAATTGCTACAGCTCATTGGGGGTTCCGTCTTTTGATCAAGTCAACTATGAAGGAAATATTCCGGCAAATCAGGCTGCATGCAAGTTTGCTTCCGCACTCACTTTCACCATGAATGGATTCAAAAACGAACCTCATGTTGATAAGGATGCATCGCAGTATGCTTCAGGATGGTGGTTTCAAGCTGATAAGCGGACCAGCCAAATTCAAACAGATGCGTCAAAGCGGTGTACAGGTGGAAAATTGATTTTCCCAAATGAGCATTTTTGGATTGATCTATCCGCATGTCATGGGCTCATTCAGGTAGTGTGGGCCAGTAGTACATTTGTTCATTATACTGATCCAGCACAGGACAATGAAAGCACGACACTAGTGGGTATGTCCGCACAATGCTCAAGCAGGTTAGCAAAAACAATGCGGCAAAAAAACCATGGCTATTATGAGATTGGCAAGAGAGCGGGCTATCAAATCAGGGATGGTAATACAATCTCATGCGGATTCAAAGAATGAGGAGATTTTCATGTGTGTTGGGTAAGTAATGGTCGGGTAAGGCAGAGGACAATATACACCAGGATTGGATGGATTTGAGTGCGGGAGATGGGGTGTCTGACATGAAAAAGGGGTGAAGTGGATTATGTATGGTGGCATGCCATCGTACATCTGTCCTGGTTTGTTGCTATTGTCCAGGATGCCAATGCTTCACACACAAATCCTCATGCTTGTGCAGGTTCTGACAATGCTAAAAGTTCCTTACGCCTATGCGGGGTGCCAACGCTACACACGCCAATCCTTGGGCCTGTGCAGGCTCCCGAAAATTTACACGCCAATCCTTACGCTTGTGAAGGTTCCCAAAAATGCTAGAAATTCCTTACGCCTGTACAGGCTTTCGACGATTCACACGCCAATTCTTACGCTTGTGAATGTTCCCCACAATGCTGAAATTTTCTTGGCCTGTGCAGGATCCCAAGAATTCACATGCCAATTCTTATGCCTGTGCAGGCTCCCAACAATTCACACACCAATCCTTATGCTTGTGAAGGGTCCCAAAACTGCTAAAATTCCTTACGCCTGTACAGGCTTCCGACGATTCACACGCCAATCCTTACGCTTGGGAAGGTTGCCAACAATGCTGACAAATTCTTACACCTGTGCAGGCTCCCGACAATTCACACGCCAATCCTCATGCCTGTGCAGGCTCCCAACAATTCACACGCCAATCCTTATGCCTGTGCAGCCTCCCGACAAGTCACACGCCAATCCTTACGCTTGTGAAGGTTCCAGACAATTTAAACAATTCAACACATGTGTAAGCTTAATAGTGTGTGACCATAGGAAAGGCCATGTTTCACAAATCTGGAGTGGATTGCTCACATGCGGAAAGCTCCTGCTTTTTTACAGTTAAGAATGGATATAGCTCTAAACCATGGAAGAAGAAAATATAGGAGACGGTAACGGCAACTATTGGCCCATTTTGGGAAAAAGAGGTTCACGAAAACAAATACTCACTCAAAATTTTGGTGGGGCACTTACAAAAATAATTCTCACGCAATCAGGGTTTTTCTCTGAGGAGGAAATAAATAATTTTTACATGAACAAAGAACATAATAGAAATTGAACATAACAATCATTTAAGACAAAGAATTAATTTAAAAGAAAGTATTACAAGACATAAAAAGTGGAAAGAAGACAATTTTTTTTTTAAATTTTATTTTTCTGAGAACCTTGAGACTATCCCGGTGATGTCCTCCTTTGGATAAGCCTCCATTGCCTTGGCAAGGAGGGAGTTTAGTTCCTCCCGGAATTCCCGGTGCATCTCATTTCAATGAGTTGCATCCACGAAAGGAATCATGTGGAGCAAGCAACGATGCTCCAACAAGATTCGGTTGATCGATTCGTGGACGATGGCTCGAGGAATCATTAGGGTCGGTCGCAGGTCAGTGAATTCCTGGCGAGCGTCATCGTGGGAATGAGAGGAGGAGGTTGGGTTCTCGGGGGCAATGGAGGGGAAGATGGTGGAGTCGGTGAAGAAGAAGGGGGATGGGGGGATCCGACGGGCGTATCGTCGATGATGATTATTGAGCGAGGAGTGGCGGGACAATCTGGAGACGGTCGAAGAAAAAATGAGGAAAAGTGGATATGGATCAAAGAGAAAGAAGGGGTGACTTACCATAAGGTTCCTCCGTGGATTGCGTAGGAACCACCTCAGGTTCTGGCTCACAAGTCGTATTGTCCTCAGGTTGATGGGACGATGGACTCAGGCCAGGAATAGGTGGCTCTTCGGTTCGGGAGGGTTCTAAAAAAGGAGTAAGAGTCAGTTCACTCGACTCAAAAGTGAAAGTGAAAATGAAATAAAACTTTGGCTGCTTACCGCGGAATAATTCCTCAGACCATCGGGTGCCACTCGGGCCTGGAGTGGGTTGCCGGGGGGTTTGCTCGCGAGGCAAACTAGGAATGGGAGAGTCATGTCGGGTGGTTTTGTTCTATGAGTAATGGAAAAAAGTCAGTATTATTGCGTGAAGAGAAATGAGATAAGGAGGAGAAAGAAAACTTACTTTGGCGTTTGAATCCCATCGGTGACGATCAGCCCAAGCTCGAATGTCCTCTCGCCATCGCCATCCTTCATCGGCCGGATAATCACTTTGCTCCGGGCAAGGAGTGAAGTGACCATCGGATGGTGGCCTAGGAGGGGGAGTGGACAGGGCTAATCGTCCGGAATCGTTCCCGTTGGCCTGTTTGGGGGCCCGGAGTCCATTCACGCTCGGAAATGGTTTCATCATCGTCGACCACAAAGGAGTCCTCGCGAGGGTGTCTTGGGCGGGAACTCCTCTGGCCTCGTGGTCGGAAGGGGCGGACAACAAACAAACATTTCTTGTGTGCTTGTCGGCAAGCATCACAAGCGTCATTTGTCGTCAAGGAACGAATGCAGGGGATACCCCGCTTGGTGCATAAAGTGCACGACATCTAAAAACAAAACAGTTGAGGTTAGTAACTGCATACAAAGTAAACAATCAAGAGAAAAAATGAAGACGTACGATGAATTATAAATTTAAAACGGAAACAAAATAAGAACACTCTAGTCCGAAGTTTTTAAAAGTCTGGAAAAGAGTTGTGAAGAAAAATAAGTATTAATATCGGTACATAATGTTGACAAAAGTTAAAAAAAGAGGTAACCCACGAGGTGGATAGAAGGGAGGTTCTGAAAGGATCAGCAGAAGAAACAAACAGGCAAAAGTAAGGGGAGTGGGTTTAGTGGAGTGCGAAAGACAAAAGTAGAAAGGCAGGGAGACCAAGGGGAATACGCACAAGAAGGACAAACGCGGGTGAGGTTGAACAAAGTGGAGCAGGTGAGAAAGAAAGTGAAGGGCGTGTCGTGTGAAAATGGTCTTTTATACCATGGTGAAGCTGAGACGATCTCAGCAGTTGCAGCACCCGCAAAAGGCTCAGCTTCAAGGCGTGTGGGCAAAATTGAAGCTGAGTCTCAGCGAATGCTGCAACTGAGAAGTGAAATGCTCACGTGAGGCAGAAGAACAATGGGGGTCTGGCTGAGTATTGCAATTTATTGAATTGTCAAGCTGAGTCAAATCCCCTTTGTTTCCTTAAATAGCCACCCGATCACCCAGGAGGGTGGTCGTGAGGCCCTTGTTGAATGTGCATTGTGGGTGCAATGCACAAGTGACCCATGCAGAAATGCACCCGGTGCATTTGGTCATAATTGAAATGCTCAGTGGCTGAACATTTTAATTTCACAGTGTTTGAACTATTGATATAACAATATCAAATGCACCATGCTGAGCCATTTCTCAGTCGTTTTTGTATGTGTCAGCCTGTGACTCAAAACCAGAGCACAAGCATGACAGCTAAAATACCATAAACCAATGGTATAGCCAAAATACCACCAAAACATGGAACTGAGCAAATTAGCTCAAAAGGTATCAAATGAAAGATGAAACTCACCTCTTTCTGAAAATATAAGTCCCATCACCATAGGACAAGAAATAACAAAGTTATTCCTGCTCAAAGTTATTGCTGAGCATAAACCTTAATTTTCACCTCTCATCTAAAATCTAGAAGGAGAGGCTTAACCCCATCAAATGGGTATTCAAAATGAAGCTCTAAGCCAGGGCTATCTAATGGTGATAGCCAAACTGAGCTAGCGCCAGTATTACTTGAGTTATGGGCAAATTCAGACCAAATAAGGGTGAACAAAACATTCACCTCTCATCTAACTTTGACAGTTTTAGTGTGAGATACTTAAAGTGGGGTCTTTTTGGAAAGAGCACAATCAGGGCTATCTGATGGTGCCATCCATTTTCTCATAGCCCAACTACAACAGAAGTTATTGGCCAAACAAGCATAATACAGCTTTTGTCCAGACCATGCCAATGTACAAAAATACTTGTACATGGGATAACTTTGTCATATTTAATGATAACCATGTCATAGAGCTCATACAGAGCTATTCAATGAACCAATTATGAGCTTGATATATCAAAAACTGACAGAGTTATGACCATTTTAAGGTCAAAATCCCACCTGCTGTCATATACAGCCTTACCATGGGATAATATCCCATAACCATGAATATGAGGTGTCAAATAGACAAAGAAGCATGTTTTTACTTCAATACCTCATATGTCAGTCAATACTGGGGTCCCATACAGTTTCTGTACAGCATTCTACGCGTCATACACGTCAGAATCAGGCTGTGAGGTCCCCAGATGAAAATTTTCACCCTGTATTGGTGAAAACCGCCCAGATGTGGTTTCAAAACCACATCTGAGCCCAATACAGGGTATATAGGCTGTTTGAAAACCACAAGTCTGTCCTAGAGAGTGAAAAATCTTCAATTCCTCTACGTGGAAAGGTCTAGCAGCCTTTCCACCTCAATTTCAGGATAAAAGGAGGGTTTTTCACAGCCAAAATCACTTCCTCATCCTGCTCTTGAATAACCTACGTAGTAAACTGTCAAAAACAGTTTTACTCTTGGTTAATAATCAGGTATAATTATAAGTTTCAATTATTGTAGTCTTTTATTATTGTAACCCAACAGATAAAGCTGCACCCAGGGCTTTCAACAGCGCTCACCACCACTATAACCACTATAGTAAAGCCCTTTAAATTTATTTTTAATCATCTCAAAACCTTCTTAAAGCATTTTTACCGTGTCAAGAACATAGTTTGAGTTGTAAATAGCCTACATTAACACTCTTTCATAGTTTCATCCTGACATTTTGGGGGCCTGGCCGTGTTTTAAATCTTTTTTTGGACCTTATAAGTAAGTCTTTTCTCTCTCTATGACTTATTAACCAGTGTTTTATCTTTTTTTAGGTGTAATTTCTCTATTTAAAAATATATTTTATATATATTTATCTTTCTTTATATATATACTCATATTATAAGAGTATTTTTCACGTGGCTAATACCCACTGAATATAACTATTTTTGGCGTGTTTTGTATATAAAAACACATAAGCCATCAATAAGTCCTGTATTCTTGACTGAAAAACCATCAGTTGGGGCGTGGATTAAGTGTATTGTTAAGTCAATAACACTTATACAAAAACCACTTGTACAGAATACACTTGAAAACCACAAGTGTATCTGTGGGATACTGGCACACAAACTGTGAGCCTTAGAGGTAATTTCATATACCCAAAAGACCACAAATACTAAAATAACATATTAATATAAATAAAATAAATTTATTTATATTGTTAAAATAAAAAATCAAAATATAAATATAAAATTATATTAAAAATAAAAAATTAATTACAATTTAAAAATAAAAATACATTAAATTTTGTAAGTATAAAATTACATTTATACTTGAAAAAATTAAGTAAAAATGAAATTTTAACAAAATTGTGAAAAATTAAATAAATTTGGAAAAAAGTTAAATAAAAATTATTATGACTTTTTATCCAATAAATAAACATATAAAAATTATTTCAACATTGGATTCCTCATAAAAAATCAGGTGGGGTCACCTCTGAGTGAAATTCTTGTAACTCAACTCTAAATAAGCTTAAATTAAGTTTTTAGTATTTTCAATACAAAAGTTGAAAATCCTCAAAACCTTAATTTAATTCACACCACATGTGGTGTGAACCATCAATTTTTGTGTTAAAATTGAGGTGTTGTGTTTAGTTTAGAAGTTATGAGGAATTGAAGTATTTTCAATTGAATTCAATTGAAATGTCAAAATGTGCGCGTGTATTACATAAGTGAACTTTGATTTACATATGAGGTGTCAATTATTACTGTATTGTACTGTACAATTGAATTGAATTACATATGTAAATTATAAGTATAATACATGATGAGGAATTAAAGGAAAAATAAATTGGAAAGATTAAATTTGGGGGGGAAAAGGAACTCGAGCTCTAAGGGGGAGCTAGACCCCCAAAATCCTTGCTGACAGGCGTGGGATGTCAAAATTCACGCAAAAGTTCATCACTTTTGGCCTGGAATTGAGTTACAGGGTCTGTGGACTCAATTGATGATGAGGTTTTGATACCAACTGGGGTAGTTTTAGCTGTTGCCAAGAGGGTAAAACTACCCTTAAGATAAAACAACCATAGTAAAAACAGTTTTAACTGGTTTCTACGCCTCTTACACACATTCTGACGTTATTTGAGGGCTCTAGGCCTGGTATTGCTATAGTAATGGCTGATTTAAGGGTCTAAAATGGCTAAAAATGGCTAAAAATGGCTTAAACCAGCCCTTTTTGGTCTAAACCAGGGTTCAATGATGCCATAATTGGCTTTTCTGTTGTCAGACTGTTTTTCACGACTGACAAGAGTAAATTTTACTTTTGGAGTAAGAGAATTGATGGCTATAAAAGAATGTCTTCTTTGCCCCACTTTTCTCTTCATGTTAGAATCTTTTCCTTTTATTAATTAGTTTAAAACTGTTAAACCAATCAATCAAAGATTCCAACCACCACTTTTAAATCATTTTAATCCTTTTAACCACGTGAAAAAATCATTATAATCATTGTTTGTAACTCTTATAATCATTTTTACCCCTGAACCACCCCAAAAGTGAATTAAAGCATCTTTCATCACTGTAAACTTTGTCACTCTGTTTCCAAATTCACTCTGGTCACTTTTGGGCGTGTTTTCTCTTTAATATTCTTTTTAAAGACTTTGTTCTTTAATTAATTGCTTGCAGTTCTTTGCTCAATTAATTCCAATTGAAATTGCTCTTGAAGAAATTTCTTTTGTAGCCTTAAAATATCTCTTGTAGAGTATTTTTTGGATAAATTTTTATTGTTGGTAAAACAATAAATTTTTATAATATTATTGTTTTATACTAATAAAGTTATAAACAATAAAATTGGCGTGTTTTCTCTTAAAAAATAATATTTCATACTATTTTTAATTGATTTTTACCTTATACAAATTTTGAGGACAGGAAAAGTACTTGATTTTTAATCAAAGTTTCATATCCACACCTTACATTTGGGGGCCCAGCCGTGATATTTTACCTGTGACATATTTTTTTACTCTTTTTAAATCTTTTTTCTTATATTGAAACATTTAAAAACATATAAAAATACTTATAATTCAAAAAATCCATAAAAAATAACTTTTTTTTCATATTATAAGTGAGGCTTATATTTTTATTTCTTTTTTGAAATAACCTTTTTTTTACTTAATTAATTGGCTTTTTCATGAATTTTAGTGTCTGACAACGTGGTAAGACAAGAAAACATTGAAACAGCCTCAACAGTAACCAGCATTATCCCTGCCAGTACTGTTAATTCTGATCATAATAGTACTGTTATTGTGACTCAAAATAACCAACCTGAACCAATATCTTCTGAATTAATTAACTTGGACATAAGTAATACCCTTCAGAAAGCTAAAAATTTGGCCAATAGTAAGTTTTTTGACGTAAAAATACTATTTTAAGCCTTTTTAACCATAATTATGCCTTCAACCAGATCAGGAGCCAGCTACAACCCCTCAAGCAGCTCCCAAAAAGGTAATAGACGTGATTATGGCATAGGCCAACCAGGTACAGAAGGAAAAGGGTCAGTTGATGACTTCCAAACAACTAAAATGGGTCATTCTGAAGCTGATAATACCATTTTACCTTCAAAAAGAGCTGACACCGCCACAACAAGCCTCTGTGGACATATACAAAGCCAGCCACAGTGCATACAACAATGCACTTCAATTCAAAGAGTACCAGATCCTTGCAGACCTGTGGAAGAATTGCATGAATTATTACCTGACAGTAAGAAAATTCTCGGGCCATCCCAACACTTGCAAATTGCTCAATGGATGGCATCCATTGATGGAGAAGAAAAACATGATGCTTTTGACACTAGAATGGAGGAAAAACAACCCTTCACCACCCAAACCAGTGCCAAAAACAGCCCCAGTGGCCAGCAGCAGCAATTCCAACGTGAAAAAGCAGCCACAAACTCCAAACAAGGGCAAAGGGAAGGCACCAGCCCCAA
Organism: Austropuccinia psidii; assembly: GCA_023105745.1. NCBI lineage: Eukaryota > Fungi > Basidiomycota > Pucciniomycetes > Pucciniales > Sphaerophragmiaceae > Austropuccinia > Austropuccinia psidii. The sequence goes on along the minus strand of JALGQZ010000010.1, from coordinate 38,507,790 downwards.
AACCTTACAGCCAGGGCTACAGAATCCCAAAGATTCAGCAAGATGCCATGGAAAATGTATTTCAGATGGCCAGAACCATGATGGAATTACAGAAGAAGGAGGAAGCCAGATTAAGATTCCAGAAATGATTTCTGACATATTTGATTCCATCCCAGAGTTGTATAATGCTATAAATGACGTGAAAAAACATCTTTCTGATAAAAATGACACCATTTGTAACAACATTAAAACAAACAACCTGAGTCTGTGCCAAATTAATGAAACACTTATGTGTTTTGAAAAAGTTTTAAGAACAATTAAAAATTCTAATAATGACAATTCTTCTAACATTAAAGTAAATGAACAATCTGCCATTATTAAAGAATTAACAGATAAATATTCTAAATTCAATATTGATGACATGATTGAAACAAGAATTAAACAAGCCATAAATATTATCAAAACAGATAACAAGAAAGTCCTTGATGACATTTCAAATTCATTTACTGAAGTAAAGACATATACCATTGCCTTGAAAAAGTGTTTTGATGCTTCACAAGAAGAAGTATCAAAATTATCAATGAAATTGAATCAAGTCACTGCTGATAATACAAGACAGACAGAGTTATGGCAAGAACTGACACATAAGGAAGACATGTATAAAATTGAAGTAATAAATTTAATACAAAGCTTCCAACATGAATACAGAAATTCCCAAAGGTGTAGCAACAGTAAAATGAATGACATTGAGCAAATACTGAAGACCTTACCAAGAATGTCTACACCTCTAAATCAAAATGAGGGCACAAGAATTCCAAATCCACAAGTATTGGATCCTGATAATTCACAATTAAAAAATGAATCATCCACTTCTTTTCATAACTTGGAACCATCAATGGGCCAAGCACTCTTGAAAGAAGTTCCAAAACTTAAAAAATGGCCTCACTTCAGTGGTGAAGGAGAGTATGACCATATGGAATTCATTAGAGGTATTGACATGATCAAAGAGGATTTTGAATTACCAGACAGATTGGTAACAGCCAGGTTTAACACCTTGTTTACCAGATCAGCTCACAGATGGTACATCAAAATAAGACAAGCACATGGACACCACAGTCGGACTTGGTGGAAAACCCAAATCATCAACAAATGGGCAAATGATGCTTGGAGGTTTAAAGTTGAAACAGCCTTTGAATCTGCCAAATTTAATGCTGATAAAGACAGAGCTTTACCATGGTTTTGCCAACAAAAGGACAAATTAACAGCATTATATCCTGACATGTCAGAGTTTATGATCCATAGAAAAATTCTGAGACAATGTGGAGGTGACTTAGAGCATGCTGTCAAAAGCAGGACTACTGAACAATCTTCAGCAGGAGATATTATCAATATACTAGAAGAAGTAACCACCAGAACCAAAATTGGTTCTAGTAGGGTGAATCTCAAAACAAGGTTTAATACACCTTGGAAAGATTCTGTGGACAAAAGCCCCAAAGAAAATTCTAGTAATATTAAATATAAATCTGCAGATACAGTCAGAAAATGCCATATTTGCCAAAGCACCACCCATTTATCCAATACATGTCCAAAAAGGGGGAAAATCAATGAAATTGACATTGAAAAGGGACCAGATGTTGAAAAAGAAGACATAATTGAAGACAATTCAGATGATAAGTCATCCATATTTTCTGAATCTTCAAAAGATATAGAAAATATCAATGCCACTTTTGACATCATGGAATCTTATTCCCACTTACCACAATTGAGCAATGGTCAAGTTGATTTATCAAAAGTTCAAGATGCACAACTTATGAAGACAAAACCAAACAGAGGAAAATGTTATACAGCTGGTAACTCCTGTATAACAGAAGTGGTAATTGACAACAAGCCCACCAAACTTTTGCTTGACCCAGGAGCCTTCTGCTCTTGTGTTGGAAAATCCTTTCTTAAGACTTGTGTGCCAAATTTTGAAGACCAATTGTTACCAATTGATGGTATTAAATTCAACAGTGCAAGTAATCCAATGAAAGCATTGGTAATCTTTGAGATGTCACAGGGGCTCTTGGAAGAAGAGGGCCTGGCACTCAGGAATCAAGAACTCACTTGGAAGGCTCCAAAGATAAAGAATAATAAGAATGAATTTCTTTAAGAAAGAATAAGGGGGAAAAAAAGTATGCCAAAAGATGAGATAAGAAAAAGATGAAGCCAATGGCCAAAGATAATAAAGAAGCCAAAAGCCAAGAAGCCAACCAAGTGAATCCTCAATTCACTGTTTCAACCTGCCAGAAAAGGAAATGGAATTAGTATAAGGATATGACCACCAATATCCACTGGACAGGCGAGGAAATAAAAGAAAAGGGTGCTGAATGACTGACTTAAGATTATCAGTATTAACTTTAATAAGGTAAAAGAAAAAAAGGATAAAAATAAATCCACTATATTAATTAACTGGGAAAAAAGTCCCCAGGTGCTGAAAGGTGGCCAGTATATGTGAAAAGCTGAAAGGTTGATCCTGGAAGGTGGATCAATGACTGTATTGTCCGAATCGGGAAATACAGTTCTTGCCATCTTGAAATTTGAACTGTGTGATGGAATTCACACAGTGGAATAATGTGAGCCTTTGAGATATGACCACATATCCAATAAGGTCACAAAAAAGATTAATAATAATTATACCTTTAATATAATTATATTAAAATTAATTAGAATAATTATACACTAAAAATAATTACTCAAATATACAAAAAATACCATAAATTGGTACTAAAATTGGTTTAACTTAAAAACCAATGAATGAACATGTGAAATAAATTATACCATTGGATTCCCCATGGAAAAATACACATATACCACTTTTATGGCATATCTGTAAAGTCAATATTTAAGGAATTATAAGGTATAATACCTTATAAAAATCATAAAACCTTATTTATCTCAGAAACTAATGAAACAACATGTAAAATATATTGTACCAGTGGATTCCTCACAAAAATCCACATATAAAACAATTAATAAGCTAATTCCCAAAATCAATACTTAAGGAATTATCCTGAATATATGCACTTTTTTGGTCAACGCATATATTCAGTGATCATAGCTAATATCTTCTAAACTATACATGCTAGAATGATGAACCAAAAATAAAGTTACCACGTAATTACTGTAAAAACACAGATATGAACTTTATTTTGCAAATTATAAACAAGGTTAAGACTTATGAGGAAATATTGATAAAAATCAACAGAGCTGTTGACCACTTTGTTGTGAAAGTAGTCCAAACTTAAAAAAAAGTACACAGTTAGATTCTCCTAGTTCATTCGTGAAGAATGATGTAATTTTTATTATTAAATTCAGGGTATAACCCCCTGAAATCAAGGTTTGAAGTTTAAAATATTGAATTTCGACAGAAAAGATGAGTTACAAGAAAAATCATCAAAATTAGAGTTTTGATGATGTAATGAAAAGCTCTTGGCAGCATAATAAGGTTATGTCAGGCTATCAGAATTCACTCTCTGAATTGCTGTAGCGTGAAAACCTTAAAAGTTATTGAGGATCAAAGTTTGAGCTTAAATTGAGCTGTTATGATCACATACTGTAACCTTAAATTAAGTTTAACAGTCTTAAGAGTGCTAAAATTGGTGAATACTATTAGTTTATGATTAAAACTAATAAAATCCACGAAATTTGGGGTTCTGCCAAGCCTCTGATGTCATCACACTTAGAGTTATAGTGATAACTCTAAATAATGGTGTAATAATGATGTAATATGGTTTGATCATGATGTAATCACCCTCAAACCTTAAAATATTGATCAATTCCAGTGGATATGATCAGTACACGTCTACTAGAAGCCTGTTGGACTCTAGGAGGGAGGTATTTACTATAAATAGAGCTCTTTTTTACTCTGTTTTCCCCTTAGACGCATCAAAAACATTAAATCAATTAAATCAAAGGTAATTTCTTTATTCTTTATATATAAAACTGTTATATTATTAAAGACCAAAGACCACCTTGCTATAATCATCTATTTTGACGTGATTAAATCATTTATTTAATTGTTTTTGTTAAAATCTCTCTAAAAAACTCATTTCCACGTAAAATCAAGAAATTTAGTAATTTTCTTTATTTTTTATTGTAAATACAATTTGAAAAAGTTGTATAATATTCTTTTGGCGTAAAATATCTCAAAATTATTATTTTAAGTGTTAAAAGTAGGTTATTTCATCTTATTATAATAATTTCTCTCTTATTATTACTCTTAATAATTCTTAATTAATACAAATAGTATTTATATTAATATATAACTTTAATATTAGTAATATTATTGTTATTAATTGTTTTTTATTTATAAAAAACAATTTTTTACGCCTTTATTATTTGTTGGTAACAATAATAAAGAGCTTTATAATATATTAATTATTTTATATTAATATATTATTTATAATATTATAATTTCATATAATATTAATTATATTATTATATTTATTTAAAAATATAATATTTTTACGCCATAATAATAATAATTCTTTATTATTATTATTATTTTAATCTTATTTATTTTAATTATAAGGACATTCAGAGTACAATAAGTAATAAATTAGTAATTTTTACTTATTGTTTCATAGTCAAACCTTACATTTGGGGGCCTGGCCGTGATATTTACTTAAAAGACCTTTAAAAAAGATTCTATTTGGGTTTATCCAATAATAAATTATATTTATAATCATAAAATTATATAATAATTTTATATTTTATTGATTTTAAAAGCTATTGAGGCATTTGGAAAGTAATTGTACTGTCGTACACGTGGTTTTTCACATCCTTAGACTTGCAAGAACTTTCTTTGAGTGACTCTAGTGATTAAAAAAGATAATTTATAAATTAAAAATAATTTTTATTATAATTTAATTTTATAAGAATCATATTCATTTTTTATTTTATTCTTTAAAAATAAAAATATACATAAAAAATATTAAAAAATATTAAAAACCAATAAAAAAGTTATTTTTATTCATTTTTATTCATTTCTTTATTTATTTCATTTTTTTAAGATATAAAAGCAATTTCTACGTGGAAAATTGCCATATCTTGCCAAAAATAACACTTCTTATAAAAAGACTTATATTTATTTGTCTTTTTTAGTGTTTGAAGATAACCCAACAGAAGACAACCAAACTACTGTTGAGAGATTGGTGGAAGAAACTTGTCAAAGTTCTCCAACACCAGTTATCACCAAAAGAAAGAAAGCTAAGAAATTAGACTTTCCAGGGCCCACCATTCAAGACTCTGAAGGTGAGCACCTCTTTTTAAATTGCCATAAAAGAATTTTATTCTAAAATACTTTTATTTTTTCTTATTCTTTAATTATGACTACCAGAAGAGGTTCCCAATACTCCATCCAATCAGATGGAGCTGGACTCAGAAGTAGAATTGATCCCTCAAAAGGGAAAAGAAAGGGCAATATCCCCAGTGGAACAGAATCCACACAAGGAAGTGCCTTATCCCAAAGGCAAGTCCCAGAAATGCCCATGATATCTGAGCCTGAATTGGAACTAAGTATGAGTAACTCAAACAGGTACAAATCACATTCAGAGGGCTCAAATAGATATCTACATGAGCCAGTACAAGCAGTATTACACAGTATACAAGGACAAAGACTGGGAAATGCTGCCTCAAATACACCAAGGAGTGATGAACTCCTGGCACATCCTGAAAAAGTTCCTCAAAGAGGAGGAGATAGTGAAATACTCCAATGGATGGAATCCACTGTCATCCAAACCTCAAATCAAAAAAATCAAGGATTATCATGCCAAAAAGAGGGAGGCAACCAAGGAAGAAGCCCCAGTAGCTTCTACCAGCAAGCCTCAAGCCAACCCACTTCCCTAAGAAGGGAAGAAGAACAAGAAAAAGCATTGGAGGAAACCATATTCCCCAAGCTACAGAATCCCAAGAATCCAAAAGGATGCCATGGACAATGTTTTCAACATGGCCAGAACCTTGATGGAATTCAAGGACAAGGAAGAGCAAAGAATGAGACAACCTCATTTCCCAAAGAAATAACCTTGTCCAAAGATGTTGTAAATACTTTAACAGAAATTAAAAATAGTATATTACCTCTAAAAGAAATTAAAAACAGTCTATTATCACTACAAGAAATAAATAACAATTTATCTTCTTTAACAAAAATTGTTGTGCAAAACAAGAAAGAAATTGACAACATTAAGTTTATTGTTGAAAATAATAAACCAAAGAATTTAATTGACAATACTCAAAAATTAATACAAGGACAACAAGAATTGTATAAATACATAAAAGATATCAAAGACAAGACTTTGACAATCAATTATGATGTGAGTATTGATAACCTTACAGAAAAATTAAATAAATTAAGTATTTCTGTAGAAAAATTTGAAGAAAAGACTTCATCACACCAAAAATTACTTTTGGACCATGTGGAAAAAAGTGATGAAGCAAGAATGCATCTAAAAGATGATATTCAAAGTGAAATAAGGCTTATTACAGAAAAAATGGATAAAATTAATGAGGCTAATTTAAACATGCCAAAGTTATCAACACCATTTTCCCATATAAGAAGCCCTATAAAAACAAAAGAGGAATTGTCAAATCCTTTCATAACAGACTTGAGTCACCAAGACAATAACCAAGTCTTAATGAAGGAAGCACCTCAATTGAAGGAATGGCCAACATTCACAGGAGAAGGTGAATATGACCACATGTCATTTATTAAAACAATTGACATGTTACAAGAAGACTATGCCATACCAGATGAATTAATCACTGCAAGATTACATTCATTATTTGAGAAATCTGCAAAAAGATGGTATTATGGCATAAGACAGACAAATGGTAAAAATACCTGGTCTTGGTGGAAACAAGAAATAATCACCAAGTGGGCAAATGATGCCTGGAGGTATAAGATAGAAAATGCATTTGAAAACTCTTTCTTTGACCCAGAGAAAGATAAACCCTTAACTTGGTTCTTAAAACAAGTTGAAAGGCTTAATGCACTGTACCCAGAAATGTCACAGAAGATGGTGCACATGAAAATACTTAAAAAATGTGGAGGGGAACTAGAACATGCCCTAAGAAGCAGGTGTATAGAACCATGCTCCACAGAAGAGTATATAAATGCACTAGAAGATATAGTGACAAGGACAAAAATTGGCAGGACTTGGAAAAAATTGGACATTAAAAGCCCAAATAAACCATTTATCAAGAAAGATAAATCAAAAGAATCCTTTAAACCCAATACATCCAACAATAATGAGCAAAGAAAATGCCATAAATGTGGAGGTATTGGACACTTAGCCAATAATTGCCTTAAAAAAGCAAAGATTAATGAAATTGTGGAAACAGAAAACCACAATGACAAAGAAGAAGAATCTGACTCTGAAAAAGAGACAGAAGAGTCAGAGAGCTCTGAAAGTGATGAAATCAATATAATTAATGCACAAATTAATAATATTGATATAATTTATGAAGTACTGGATGTTAACTCAAACTTGCCACAAGTTGGAACATCTGACACAAATCTGACAAACATACAAGATGCCAAAATGTATAGAACCAAACCTGCAAGAGGAATGGGATATACAGCTGGAAAATCAAGTATTAGTATTGTTATGGTTGATAACCAAGAAGGAAAGGTTAACTTGGATACAGGAGCATATTGCACTTGTGTTGGCAAAAGTTATTTAAAAACCATTGTCCCAGACTGGCAAGAAAAACTTATGCCAATACAAGGTGTCAAATTTAGTAGTGCAAGTGAGAGCATGAAGCCCCTTGGAATAATTGATTTAACACTAATTTTCCCTCATCCCTCACAATGTGTCAGAATCAAAGTAGAGTTTGTAGTAATGGACAACTGTACTAGTAATCATTTCATACTTGGAAATGACTACTTATCAATCTATGGTATAGATATCTCCAACCAAAAGGATAGATATTTTACCATAGGAGATAATAAAAGACAAAAATTTGGATTCTTAAATAACAAAAAACAAATCACAGTTATTAAGAATGAGGAAAAAATTCCAGAAAAAGAACTTTTTATATCTGAACAACTCAGAGAGGCAGAATTCAATCAAGAGTTAACAGAAAAAATGAAAGAAAAATTGATTGACCTCTTATTTAAGTATAAAAATGCCTTTGCAACTGACAAAGAGCCACTAGGTGCCATAATTGGACATGAAGTGGATATAATTCTTAATGTAGAAAAACCTTACCCACCTTTATTAAGAAGACCTGCTTATCCAGCCAGCCCAAGAGCTAGAGAAGCCCTAGAGGTGCACATTAAAGAATTAATGGACCTTGGAGTATTAAGAAAGGTTGGACATAATGAGCAAGTAGAAGTTACTACACCTGTCATTATAACTTGGCATAATGGAAAATCAAGGATGGTAGGAGACTTCAGAGCCCTGAATACCTATACCATTCCAGACAGATATCCAATACCCAGAATCCATGAGACATTGACCCAATTGTCACAAGCTAAGTTCATCACAGCTATGGATGCTCTTAAGGGTTTTCATCAAAATGTCTTAACAGACAATGCCAAGAAACTACTAAGAATAATAGTCCATTGTGGAATTTTTGAATACTTAAGAATGCCATTTGGGATAAAAAATGCACCTTCCCATTATCAAAGAATGATGAATACCATATTTCCTGAAGAATTATCAGAAGGATGGTTAATAATCTACATTGATGATATCATAGTTTGCTCAGAAACTTGGGAAAATCACCTGACAAGACTAGAAAGGGTACTACAGAAAATAGTCCAAGTAAATATGAAAATTTCATTGAAAAAATGTCATTTTGCATATAGTGAATTAAAAGCCCTAGGACATGTAGTATCTGGCCTTAGTCTAGGCATAGACAAAAATAAAGTAGCAGCAGTACTACTTAAACCAATGCCTCAAACCAAAAAAGAAATGCAATCATTTCTAGGATTTGCTGGTTACTATAGACAGCATATAAAGGACTTTGCAAAGATTGCTAAATCCTTGTATAAGCTATGTGACCAACAAACAGTCTATGAGATGACAGAAGAAAGAGTCAAGGCATATGAAGAATTGAAAAATTCCTTAACAAATGCCCCATTTCTTCTAATGCCAGATTGGAAACTACCCTTCAAACTGTACATTGATGCTTGTGGAGAAGGACTAGGTGCTTCACTTCACCAAACACAAATTATCAATGATAAACCAGTGGAAGGACCAATTTGTTTCATTTCAAGGCAAATAAAGCCAACAGAAGCAAGGTATGGAGCAAGCCAAATGGAATGCTTATGCTTAGTGTGGGCTTTGGAAAAACTGCATTATTATTTGGATGGCACAGTATTTGATGTAATCACAGACTGTAATGCTGTGAAATCACTATTAAATATGAAGACTCCAAATAGACATATGCTGAGATGGCAAATTGCTATCCAAGAATATAGAGGAAATATGACTATTGTTCATAAATCTGGAAATATCCATAAAAATGCAGATGGTCTTAGCAGATGGGCTCTAGCAAATACCCCTGACAATCCAGCATGGGTACCACAAGAAGAGCACCATATAGAAGGAATATGTGTTACAGACATTGGCACAGAATTCTTTAACCAAGTTAAAGAAAGCTATAAGACAGACAAAAATTGCCATATCTTAAGCCAACTTCTAATGAAAGACTGCAAAGATCCATCACTTTCATCAAAACTAGATGAAATATGGAAAAAGGCATATGATGAAGGAAGATTTCACCTCCTTGATGGAATCCTTTACCATAGAACAAAACACACATGTGTTATGGCCTTAACAGACAGAACACTAATAAACACTATTTTACATGAGTGTCATGATAGTGTTGCATCTGGACATCTCTCAGAAGATAGGACACTAGAGAGGGTGAAAACCTGCTCTTGGTGGCCAAATTGGAAGAAAGATGTTGCAGAGTACTGCCAAACCTGTGACAGATGTCAAAAAGCCAACAGAGCCACAGGAAAGAAATTTGGAATGATGATCCAAATCCAAGAACCAAAATCCCCATGGGAAATAGTTCATATGGATTGGGTAACAGCCTTACCTCCAGACGGAGACAGGAGTTATAATGCATGTCTAGTGTTAGTTGACAGGTACAGTGAAACTCCCATGTTCTTACCATGTCATAAAGATGACACAGCTATGGATACAGCCATAATGATATGGAATAAAGTCATTAGCCACACAGGCTTATTCCAAAATATTATAAGTGACAGAGACCCAAAGTTCACTTCAGCATTATGGACAAACCTCCATAACTTGTTTGGGACAAAGTTATCATTCTCAACAGCTTATCATCCTCAAACTGATGGTCTAGCAGAAAGAATGATACAAACCCTAGAGGATATGATCAGAAGATTCTGTGCTTATGGGCTAGAATTCAAAGATTCTGATGGTTTTACCCATGATTGGTGTACACTAATACCAGCACTTGAACTGGCATATAAGACATCAATCCATTCTTCTACTGGCAAAACACCAGCAATGCTAGAGAAAGGTTGGAATCCAAGACTTCCTTATGATACCCTCAAAAAGGACTTAGTGGATATACATCCAACAGCAAGCAGTTTCAAGATAATGCTTGACAAAGCAAGACACCATGCAAACAGATGCATGCAAGATTCTTTTAAATATGCAAAAGAAAGATGGGATAAAAGTCATAAACCACCTGACTTCAAAATAGGGGACTTGGTTTTAGTATCAACCCTTAATTTCAATAACATAAAAGGCCCAAAGAAATTGAAAGATTCCTTTGCAGGACCATTTATGATAAAAGCACTTCATGGACCCAATGCTGTGCAATTAGAACTCACAGGTGAACTAATGAACAAACACCCAACTTTCCCTGTAAGTCTGATAAAACCTTACAGTTCAAGTGACAAGGAGTTATTTCCACTAAGAAATAAACCCCCACTTGAAATTCCCCCCTTAGAGGAAGGAGAGGAAAAGAAAATAGTAAAAGTCCTTAAAGAAAGAAGGACAAGAAACAAAAAAGAAAGGGAATACCTTGTAAGGTATAGAAATTCAACTCAAGAAGATGAATGGCTACTTGAGAAAGATATAACAAATGCTGATAAATTACTAAGAAGGTTCAGACATGAAAGAAAACCTGAAAAATAAAAAGTTAAGCATTATTGAGCTTCAAGACTAACAAAAGTCTATTGAAGAGGTAGGACAGTGGATGATACCCTAATCACATATATCAGATTGTGGTACAATCTTTTTTGGTGGTAGGGAATGTGAGCCTTTGAGATATGAACACATATCCAATAAGGTCACAAAAAAGATTAATAATAATTATACCTTTAATATAATTATATTAAAATTGATTAGAATAATTATACACTAAAAATAATTACTCAAATATACAAAAAATACCATAAATTGGTACTAAAATTGGCTTAACTTAAAAACCAATGAATGAACATGTGAAATAAATTATACCATTGGATTCCCCATGGAAAAATACACATATACCACTTTTATGGCATATCTGTAAAGTCAATATTTAAGGAATTATAAGGTATAATACCTTATAAAAATCATAAAACCTTATTTATCTCAGAAACTAATGAAACAACATGTGAAATAAATTGTACCAGTGGATTCCCCACAAACTTCCACATATAAAACAATTAATAAGCTAATTCCCAAAATCAATACTTAAGGAATTATCCTGAATATATGCACTTTTTTGGTCAACGCATATATTCAGTGATCATAGCTAATATCTTCTAAACTATACATGCTAGAATGATGAACCAAAAATAAAGTTACCACGTAATTACTGTAAAAACACAGATATGAACTTTATTTTGCAAATTATAAACAAGGTTAAGACTTATGAGGAAATATTGATAAAAATCAACAGAGCTGTTGACCACTTTGTTGTGAAAGTAGTCCAAACTTAAAAAAAAGTACACAGTTAGATTCTCCTAGTTCATTCGTGAAGAATGATGTAATTTTTATTATTAAATTCAGGGTATAACCCCCTGAAATCAAGGTTTGAAGTTTAAAATATTGAATTTCGACAGAAAAGATGAGTTACAAGAAAAATCATCAAAATTAGAGTTTTGATGATGTAATGAAAAGCTCTTGGCAGCATAATAAGGTTATGTCAGGCTATCAGAATTCACTCTCTGAATTGCTGTAGCGTGAAAACCTTAAAAGTTATTGAGGATCAAAGTTTGAGCTTAAATTGAGCTGTTATGATCACATACTGTAACCTTAAATTAAGTTTAATAGTCTTAAGAGTGCTAAAATTGGTGAATACTATTAGTTTATGATTAAAACTAATAAAATCCACGAAATTTGGGGTTCTGCCAAGCCTCTGATGTCATCACACTTAGAGTTATAGTGATAACTCTAAATAATGGTGTAATAATGATGTAATATGGTTTGATCATGATGTAATCACCCTCAAACCTTAAAATATTGATCAATTCCAGTGGATATGATCAGTACACGTCTACTAGAAGCCTGTTGGACTCTAGGAGGGAGGTATTTACTATAAATAGAGCTCTTTTTTACTCTGTTTTCCCCTCAGACGCATCAAAAACATTAAATCAATTAAATCAAAGGTAATTTCTTTATTCTTTATATATAAAACTGTTATATTATTAAAGACCAAAGACGACCTTGCTATAATCATCTATTTTGACGTGATTAAATCATTTATTTAATTGTTTTTGTTAAAATCTCTCTAAAAAACTCATTTCCACGTAAAATCAAGAAATTTAGTAATTTTCTTTATTTTTTATTGTAAATACAATTTGAAAAAGTTGTATTATATTCTTTTGGCGTAAAATATCTCAAAATTATTATTTTAAGTGTTAAAAGTAGGTTATTTCATCTTATTATAATAATTTCTCTCTTATTATTACTCTTAATAATTCTTAATTAATACAAATAGTATTTATATTAATATATAACTTTAATATTAGTAATATTATTGTTATTAATTGTTTTTTATTTATAAAAAACAATTTTTTACGCCTTTATTATTTGTTGGTAACAATAATAAAGAGCTTTATAATATATTAATTATTTTATATTAATATATTATTTATAATATTATAATTTCATATAATATTAATTATATTATTATATTTATTTAATAATATAATATTTTTACGCCATAATAATAATAATTCTTTATTATTATTATTATTTTAATCTTATTTATTTTAATTATAAGGACATTCAGAGTACAATAAGTAATAAATTAGTAATTTTTACTTATTGTTTAATAGTCAAACCTTACAAATAAGAAATGGCCTAATTGGGCCAAGGCCATACAGGTTGATTGAATAAGGCCTGTACGGATGAATTGGGTTGTCCAAGGAGTATTGAATACTTGATGTCTTGACAACTGATTTGAATTATGTAATACCTCTTGAGAATTGACCTTAGAATAATCCTGAATGAATTGTACCAACCCAACTCCTGCAGATACAGGTGGTTGGGATCCTTGAACGATCTTCTGAATTACCGCCATGGATTGTCAGACTTATAAGCTCAAAAGTCCTCCTTCAAAATGGGTGTTGTAATTATGGACCTTAAAATGGAAAGGTGGAATTGGGTCCTGAAAACGTCACCATTGGATTGCTGAGTAAAAATGGTGCATAATGGTATATAATACCATATATGCACCACACCTGCAATCTTGAGTACGGAGTGCATGAAGGAAAGGAAAGAATTCCCCTTAAGTTGAGGGAAATGCTTGTTGAGATGATTTGGTGGCCTCTGGTGGTTGCCAGAGGCCATGACGGTGAAGTTGGTCGATGGTGGTCCAGGGCCAAAAATGGATCCAAGGTGTTTTTGGTCCAATTTGGGTCCAAGGGATTGGTGGCCAAAAAATGGCTCAGGTGGGCCCAATTGTGGTTTGGGACCCACCTGGCCTTGGGGGCTAGGTGGCTGCCCCCTTTGGCCCCTTTTGGCCTCATTGGATTAGGCCAAAAGGGGACTAATCCGCCTACGGACCGCGGACCGCGGCTTACGGACCGCGTATTACGGCCCACGGACCGTGGAAGCCGTGGGGGGCCTAAATGGCCCAAAAAGGCCATTTAGGCCAAAACCCCCATAATGAAAGGGGTGGCCAGGAAACCAATGAAGGTGGCCATGGGGCCTGGAAGCCCCTGGAAGACAAAGGGACCCCCCAGGCCCAAAAACAGTGATGGAGGCCTGGGGGTTGGTGAGGTGGAAATTGGCCAAGAGGGCCAATGACGCAGGATATGGCCTGAGGCCATAAGTGGCCAATGGAATGGGTTATGGCGTAAGAGCCATGGAACACCCAAAAGGGGTCAATTGGCCATAAATGATATGACATGGCCAATTGGCCCCAACTTGGCTCCAGGTTGGATTGCCGCCGCCATCAAGGAGGAGGGTCAAAATACGTGGTTGTGACAGTACCCCCCTACCTTGAATGGTGAGCTCCTGAGCACCAAGATAAGGTAGAGGCCTGTTGAGGCTAATGAGACGGATTTGACGTAAGGATTCCAGAGGTATTGAATCTTGAAAAGAAGAATTGAACTGATAAGCTTGTTGGCATATGAATTGAGGTTGACTTGATCTTCTCTTGACATTTGGCTTTGACAAAGTTGAAGACATGATTTGAAATAAAGATTTTGGCGTTAAAGAGTTATAAGAAAAGAAATTTTAAAAGAATATAAGGAGTAAAAGAGAAAAGAAAACAGATATAAAGAGAGAAACAGAAAAAATAAAGAAAATGAAATTTGAGGAGGAATCCAATCTTCATCATGGATTACGACAATTGATTTCGAAAATGACCAAGGACCTGGATAAAAGAATTTGATGCCAGGTGCTCACAGAGTGGCCAAGGTGATGTTTTGACAGATTGTAGACCCCTCAGGGAAGTGCACACCAGGAGAGGAACTTACTTTTAGTAGTTGCCACTCCCGCCAGTGCCATAAATAAGAAAGATCTTGATAAATGAATGTGTTGAAAGAATAAAGTCTTGGGAAGGAGAATAGAAAAGGAATGGTCCATTTGCCCAAGTGTAAATGGCCATAAATTTGGAATTCGGATGTTGAAAGCCGGGCCAAGAAGTCTGTGTCCAAATTGAAAAGTGCTCACAGAGTGGCCAAGGTGATGCTTACAACAAAGAAGAGTAGAATACCCCTAAAGGTGCATACCAGGAGTGGGACTTACTTTTGGTAATTCCTCTCCCCACCAAGCACCATAAAAATTCAAGCCATTGAAGATGTGGGTCCTGGCTTGTCAGGATATAACGAATGAAAATCTTTGACAAGTTCAGGACAATTCTTGAGGTTTTCAGCTGGTTCCCATGTGGATCTTTCTGAATCTTGACTGAAACCTTTCCATTCCACCAGATACCATAATTTTCTTCTCTTGAGCTTTGAATCCAGTACTTGAGAGACTTCCCATTCCTCTTCTTCTTCAATAATGATTGGAGGAGGAGGCTCTTGATGCCGATTTGGGATTGTTGATGTCTTGACTGGTTCCAAGAGTGAGATATGGAAGACTGGGTGGATGGATTTCCATTGAGATGGAAGCTTGAGATGGTAAGCATGAGTACTGACTTTCTTCAAGATTGGAAAGGGACCCAACCATCTTTCAGACAGTTTCTTGGTGGGTCTAGTTGATTTGATATTCTTGGAAGAAAGCCATACCATGTCACCAGGATTGAAAACAGGTGGACTTGCTCTACTTTTATCTGCATACCTCTTAAACCGGTTTATGGCGATTTCAAGTTCTCTCTTGACATCTCGCTGTACTGATTGGATTTTTGTTGATAACTTTCCAGAAGGAGTATCTTGAGTGATGTGAACTGAATCAAATTGTGGATCTCTTCCATAAACAGTGAAAAACGGTGATTGCTTGGTTGAAGAGTGATCAGAATTATTGTAGGCAAATTCAGCCAGAGGGAGCCAGGTGTTCCAATCATCTTGATGATAACTGACATACATCCGAAGATACTGTTCTAGTATCTGATTTACCCTCTCTGTCTGTCCATCAGTTTCTGGATGGTAAGCAGTTGACAAGTCTCTTGAAATCTTGAGCTGCTGACAAAGATTGGTCCAGAAGGAAGAAACGAAGAGTGAACCTCTATCACTGACAATGCTTGATGGAAGGCCATGCTTTGAGAAGATATTCTTGATGAATAAATGGGCCAAATCCAAAGAAGTTATTGAAGACATTGTTGGAATAAAAACTGCCATTTTTGAGAATCTGTCCACTATGACAAGGATTGAGTCAAAAGAATTGGACAGGGGCAGTTGAGTGATGAAATCCATTGAGAGACAAATCCAAGGACCATTTGGAATTGGAAGAGGTTTGAGGAGTCCAAACTTCTTATGGTGGATATTCTTGTTTCTTGAACACTGTTGACAGGATGATACATAATCCTTAATGAATTGAGTCATGCCGGACCAGTGGAAATCCCGCTTGACAAGTTTGAGAGTCTTCTCTTGGCCAGGGTGTCCAGCTAGAGGAGAATTGTGACGCTTTTGAAGAATGCTGAGTTGAATTGTGGAGTCATTTGGGACTACCACCCGATCTTTGAAGAGAAGAAGTTGGGAGGAGGAATCAAGAGAATAATCTTGGACAGATTTACCTTTACCCAAATCTTCAAGGATACTTCTGTACTGAGGATCTTGCCATAATTTCTTCTGAATTGAATCAATCAAATTTGAAAAAGAATCCACCTTGACTGCAAAAAACTTTGAGGGTTGAACTTCATCTTGCTTAATGAGTTGTTGAAAATTCATTGGATTCTTGCTGATGAAATCCTCCCCCCTCTCCGGATAGACGTCGTCCCGACGTGATAAGGCATCTGGAAGAGTTGCTAGGCAGCCAGGGCGGTAAGTGATTGAAAAATGAAATTCAGATAAGAATTCAGCCCAACGGGCTTGACGGCGAGTAAAGATCTTTGATGAAATAAAGTACTGAAGAGAAGAATGATCGGTGAGAACTTCAAAAGGAGAGGACAGAGAAAGAAGAAAAGCCCTCCAGCGCTTGAGAGCCCAGACTATACCAAGGAGTTCCTTGTCATGAATTTCATAGTTGAGTTCTGCTGGAATAAGCTTGCGGCTGTCAAAGGCAATGGGATGTTTTCCTGAGTCAGAGACCTGACTCAGTACAGCACCCAAAGCATAATCGGATGCATCGGTCTCTACAATGGTCGGTAGAGAAGGATTGAAGTGGGAAAGGATTGGAGCAGTAGTGAAGGCCTCTTTGAGTTGATGAAACTGGCTAAGAGCTTCCTCGTTGCGGGGGAAACAGGAATCTTTCTTGAGGAAACTGGTGAGTGAACTGATTTTCTTTGAATAATTCTTGATGAAACGGCGGTATCAGTTGGAAAAGCCAAGGAAGGATTGAAGAGCCTTGAGGTTTCTTGGAGGAGGCCAATTAAGGATCTGCTGGACTTTTGCTTGGTCCATCTTGAGGCCTTCAGAAGAAACAACATAACCAAGATATTCTACACTAGAAACATGAAAAAGGCATTTAGAAGCCTTGGCAAAAAGGCTATTGGCTCTGAGTCTGGAAAGAACAGTGGACACATGGGTGACATGTTCTTCCTCAGATTTGGAAAAGACCATAATGTCATCCAAATAAACCACAACAAAAACATCAAGAAGATCTTGGAATATATCATTGACAAGATTCTGAAAAGAGGCAGGAGCATTGGTGAGCCCAAATGGCATAACCAAGTACTCAAAACTGCCATATTTAGTTCTGAAGCATGTCAAATGTTCATCACCCTCCTTGATTCTGAGCAGGTTATATGCACCACGCAAATCAATCTTGGAGAAGATAGAAGAACCATTAAAGACATTAAGAAGCTGGTTCATAGGAGGAACAGGATATTTGTTCTTCCTAGTGACAGCATTGAGTTTGCGGTAATCAACACACAAACGGAGGCCACCATCTTTCTTTTTAACAAAGAGGACAGGTGCTCCTGTTGAGGAGGAGCTTGGCCGGATGAAACCTTTCTCTACATTCTCTGAAATGTAGGCCCTGAGTGTATCTGACTCTTGTTTGGATAAAGAGTAGATCACCCCAACTGGAGGTAGAGACCCCTCCAGTTCGATATGATGATCACAGGCACGGTGAGGAGGAAGTTTCTCTGCCTTCACCTTGGAGAATACATCCAAGTATTGGTGATAAACAGAGGGAACAACCTTCATCACGGTTTCTACTTCTTCTGGCTCTTCCTCTTCATCCCACAACTCCTCCAGGGAGTCATGATAAGATGAAGGAGGAAGGTCAATATTCCCAAAGAAGAGATGAAGTGAAGATACAGAATTATCTTCCCCAACATCTTGAATCTCTTTGAAGACTTCATCTCCAGATGATGGTAATGACAGATGGGAATTAAGGGAAGGAATATGGACAGAAGATGGAACTGATGGTGTTCTAGAATCACCAACCAGAGCTGCACATGATTTGGCAGAAGAAGAGTCATTATGGAAGGAATTGGAAGGATCAGAATAGTCCTTTTGATCAGTATTAAAGGTGATCAGCCCTTGCCTCCAATCAATAGAAGGATTAAAATGATTGAGAAAGTCAAAGCCCAATATGAGGTCTTCTCCCTTGGGAGTATCAATGACTAAAAAATCCCATTCAAAGCTTGGGAAGGAAGGGAGCTCAACCATATATTTAGTATGGTGAGTCACAAATAAGGAAGGGGACTCAGAGGAGTCCAAAATGATAAGAGGAATCTTCTCTGGAAGTTCTGACGTAGTCAATGAGTA
Source organism: Austropuccinia psidii (assembly GCA_023105745.1). NCBI lineage: Eukaryota > Fungi > Basidiomycota > Pucciniomycetes > Pucciniales > Sphaerophragmiaceae > Austropuccinia > Austropuccinia psidii. The sequence goes on along the minus strand of JALGQZ010000010.1, from coordinate 38,489,030 downwards.
CTTGTGAACAAACTGCTTTGCAATGAATGAGTGTGTAGCACCAGAATCAATGAGAATACTGTAAAAAACATCAGAAAGAGAAGAGAAAACAAAAAATTTAAGAGAATTTTTGACACCAGTATTCAGAATGCACAATTGTGCTCTGGAAGGAAAGCGGTGAAGACCATTGAACACAACATGATCTTCACTCAGGCTTTTCCCTGGCTCGGAAAACTGCCTGACGGTTGGGTAAGCTTGTTTTGAGGCCTTTTGACACAGGACTCAAGACTATGCTTCCCACCACAATAGGTACACAACCCCTCCTTGATTCTTCTTTCCTTTTCAGAACCTTTCAACTTGAAGTCCTTATTCAACAATGAAGAATGGGGCTTGTCCCGCTTTTGAGAATGAAATTTCTTCTTTGGTCTTGAACTTGAAGAAACTTGATGATGAGAAGAGTGAGACTTTGAGGCTTGAGGCTTCTTCTCTTGATGATGATTCTTTTCCTTCTGCCTCTCATGGTACCTGGTATCAAGTTCCAGGCTGACGTCCATTAAGTCTTGAAGAGAATCAATGTTTGAAGGATGGGAGGCCAATTGATCCAGAATCCTGGAGGCCAAACCCTTCCTGAAATGATGAATAAGAGCCCTTTCACCCCAATCCCCAATTCTTGAAACCAAACTCCTGAAATCGGCAATATACAAAGCAACATGCCCACCTTCTTTCATCCTAAGGCCATCCAATTCAGCTTCTGCTTTTCTAACTTCATTTGGGTCTCCAAATAAAGTGAACAATTGGGATTCAAATAATGGCCAGGAATTGAGGAGATAATTTGAGTCTTGATTATTGAGGTTGGAAAGATAAGGCTCAATCCATTTTGCAGCCCTGCCAACTAAGAGTGAGGTGGCATAAAGAACCTTCTTTCTGTCTTGAGAGAAGTTTGCCGGATCATTATGAAAGATGAGTTGACAAGATTGAATAAAGCTTCTGACTTTGAAGGGCTGAGTCCCATCAAAGCATTCTGGAGCCTTCATAGAGGGAGTCTTGAAAGCTGGTGGTCTTGATGATTCAGAAGAAGAAGCTGCTTGAAGATTGGCCATAATCTGAGTCATTTGCTGCATAATGGCCAATAAAGACGGTTCAGACTGATGAGAGGCAGGCTGATCAGACTGGGCTAGAGTTGGTCCTCTGGTGCCCTCAGATGCTCCCACAGGAGCAGGAGCAGCCTCAGTGCCATTAGACTCTTCCTCTTCCACAGAATTCTCCTCCTCCTCTTCACCATCTTCACCTTGAACCTTGGGACTGGTTCTTGAAAATCCTGGGAATACGCCAACCACTCCTGATAAATACATTGATCTTCTTGGCCCTCTTCCTTCCTTCCTGGATGGTGCTGCTCCTTCCATAGTGGGTCCTCTGTCCAATCTGGCCCTCAGTTGAGAAACTGCTGGGGTACCGTCAAGAGGAGCCCTTGGAGTTGGAGTCAGAACAGCTTGAGTTCTGGCCTGAGATCTGGTCTGTCTTGCTGGAGGTGAATGTTGAACTGGCATGATTTCAGGAATAATCAACCAAAATAAATGAAATAAAATCAAAATTTTCTTGAAGTACGAAATCAACAATCAAATCTTGAGGAAAATGGATAATCAATGAATCAAAATTCTTCAAATACGTCAATCAATCAAATCAACTGAGTCTTGAAGTAAAAATCGATATCAATGAGAATCTTGAAGTCAATAAGTCAATCAATCAAACAATCAAAATCAAATCAAATCAAAATCTTGCATAAAAAATCAATCGATCAAAATGAATTCTTGAGTCAAAATCAATTTATGTCAAAAATCTTGGTGTGAATAATCAGCAAAATCAATAAAATCTTCAGGTAAATCAATTATCTTGAGGTCAATTTCAATTATGTCAAATTAGTCAATCAAATCAATTTTCAAGTGAATTCTTCCAAAAAATCAAAATTCTTGAGGAATAAATCAAAGTGAATCCTGATATGAAGAACGTGTCTGAATAACCTGATGAATAACTTGAGAACCAAAGATAAAAATGCCTGAATTATGGATAAAAATAGATTGATTAAGATTGAGAATGAGATTGAAAAGATAACAAAAAATAAAAAATGGGTCAGCCTTCAATTTTCAGAATGAGGAATGAATGAGAGAAAATTGAGAGGTGACGAAGAATCATAAGATCATAAAATGTTAAAGAATCATAATTTTGATAAAACGAATGAATGAATTTAAAATATAAGAATAAAAGAATGAATGAATGAAGAAGAATTATGAGTTAATTAATATAATGTCACAGGGGCTCTTGGAAGAAGAGGGCCTGGCACTCAGGAATCAAGAACTCACTTGGAGGGCTCCAAAGATAAAGAATAATAAGAATGAATTTCTTTAAGAAAGAATAAGGGGGAAAACAAGTATGCCAAAAGATGAGATAAGAAAAAGATGAAGCCAATGGCCAAAGATAATAAAGAAGCCAAAAGTCAAGAAGCCAACCAAGTGAATCCTCAATTCACTGTTTCAACCTGCCAGAAAAGGAAATGGAATTAGTATAAGGATATGACCACCAATAACCACTGGACAGGCGAGGAAATAAAAGAAAAGGGTGCTGAATGACTGACTTAAGATTATCAGTATTAACTTTAATAAGGTAAAAGAAAATAAGGATAAAAATAAATCCACTATATTAATTAACTGGGAAAAAAGTCCCCAGGTGCTGAAAGGTGGCCAGTATATGTGAAAAGCTGAAAGGTTGATCCTGGAAGGTGGATCAATGACTGTATTGTCCGAATCGGGAAATACAGTTCTGGCCATCTTGAAATTCCAAGGCCATACAGGTTGATTGAATAAGGCCTGTACGGATGAATTGGGTTGTCCAAGGAGTATTGAATACTTGATGTCTTGACAACTGATTTGAATTATGTAATACCTCTTGAGAATTGACCTTAGAATAATCCTGAATGGTTTGTACCAACCCAACTCCTGCAGATACAGGTGGTTGGGATCCTTGAATGATCTTCTGAATTACCGCCATGGATTGTCAGACTGATAAGCTGAAAAGTCCTCCTTCGAAATGGGTGTTGTAATTATGGACCTTGAAATGGAAAGGTGGAATTGGGTCCTGAAAACGTCACCATTGGATTTCTGAGTAAAAATGGTGCATAATGGTATATAATACCATATATGCACCACACCTGCAATCTTGAGTACGGAGTGCATGAAGGAAAGGAAAGAATTCCCCTTAAGTTGAGGGAAATGCTTGTTGAGATGATTTGGTGGCCTCTTGTGGTTGCCAGAGGCCATGACGGTGAAGTTGGTCCATGGTGGTCCAGGGCCAAAAATGGGTCCTACGGGATTTGTGGCCAAAAATGGATCCAAGGTGTTTTTGGTCCAATTTGGGTCCAAGGGATTGGTGGCCAAAAAATGGCTCAGGTGGGCCCAATTGTGGTTTGGGACCCACCTGGCCTTGGGGGCTAGGTGGCTGCCCCCTTTGGCCTCATTGGATTAGGCCAAAAGGGGCCTAATCCGCCTACGGACCGCGGACCGCGTATTACGGCCCACGGGCCGTGGAAGCCGTGGGGGGCCTAAATGGCCCAAAAAGGCCATTTAGGCCAAAACCCCCATAATGAAAGGGGTGGCCAGGAAACCAATGAAGGTGGCCATGGGGACTGGAAGCCCCTGGAAGACAAAGGGACCCCCCAGGCCCAAAAACAGTGATGGAGGCCTGGGGTATGGTGAGGTGGAAATTGGCCAAGAGGGCCAATGATGCAGGATATGGCCTGAGGCCATAAAGGATGATGGAGGCCATAAGTGGCCAATGGAATGGGTTATGGCGTAAGAGCCATGGAACACCCAAAAGGGGTCAATTGGCCATAAATGATATGACATGGCCAATTGGCCCCAACTTGGCTCCAGGTTGGATTGCCGCCGCCATCAAGGAGGAGGGTCAAAATACGTGGTTGTGACATGAGACCAATGTCATATTCCCACACATAAATGGGAATTTAAGGATCACAGTTGAATTTGTTGTTATGGAAAATTGCTCTAGTACCCATTTTATATTGGGAAATGACTATTTGATCATGTATGGGATAGATTTACATAATAACAAAGACAGATACTTTACAATTGGGGACAATAAGCGCCAGAAATTTGCCTTTTTACCATTTAAAAGACAAATTACAGTAAACAAAGTATCACCAGTCAACTTAGAGTTAGAAAAATTCAAGTCTGAACAGTTAAATGAGGCTGAGATAAGCCTTCATCTGACTGATAAACAAGAAAATGAACTTTCTTCCCTTTTGTATGACCACAAAGGAGCATTTGCTACAGACAAAGAACCTCTGGGAGCAATTATTGGTCATGAAGTTGACATCATTCTTAACATTGAGAGACCTTATCCACCACTCTTGAGAAGACCTGCTTATCCAGCAAGTCCAAAATCAAGAGAAGCTCTAGAAATTCATATCAAAGAACTTCTAGACCTTGGTGTAATAAGAAACGTAGGCCACAATGAGGAAGTAGAAATAACTACACCAGTCATAGTGGCGTGGCATAATGGAAAATCCAGAATGGTTGGGGACTTTAGAGCTCTGAACACTTACACTGTTCCAGACAGATACCCTATACCAAAAATCCAAATTGCCCTTACTCAAATATCTCAAGCGGTGTATATAACCACTATGGATGCCCTTAAAGGATTCCATCAAAATGTGGTAACACCAAGAGCAAGAAAATACTTGAGAATTATTGTTCATTGTGGAGTGTATGAATACTTAAGGATGCCCTTTGGTATCAAAAATGCACCTTCACACTTCCAAAGAATGATGAATGAAATCTTCCCTGAAGAACTCTCAGAGGGATGGTTAATCATTTACATTGATGACATTATTATCTGTTCAAAGACTTGGGAGGAGCACATGTACAGATTATCAAGAGTTTTGACAAAAATCCAATCAGTAAACATGAAAATCTCCTTGAAGAAATGTCATTTTGGATTTAAAGAACTTAAGGCACTAGGACATGTTGTATCTGGTTTGTCCCTTGGAATTGATAAAAATAAAGTTGCAGCAGTATTGTTAAAACCCATGCCTCAGAATAAGAAGGAAATTCAGTCATTCTTGGGTTTTGCAGGATATTACAGGCAACACATTAAAGACTTTGCATCCATAGCAAGACCACTTTATAAGTTGTGTTACAAAGACACAGTATTTGAGATGACTGTTGACAGAGTCAAAGCTTTTGAATCTCTAAGAGAAGCATTGACCACTGCTCCACTCTTACTGATGCCAGACTTTAAATTACCTTTCAAACTGTATATTGATGCATCAGGGGATGGACTAGGTGCTGCACTTCACCAAGTTCAGATCATAAATGACAAACCTGTAGAAAGACCAATATGTTTCATATCCAGGCAAATCAAACCAACTGAAGCCAGATATGGAGCAAGTCAAATGGAATGTCTATGCCTTGTCTGGGCCTTGGAGAAATTGAACTATTTCTTAGAGGGATGTGTTTTTGAAGTAATAACAGATTGTACAGCTGTGAAATCACTTTTGAACATGAAAACACCTAACAGACACATGCTCAGATGGCAGATAGCCATACAAGAATACAGAGGCAATATGACTATTGTTCATAAGGATGGGAATATTCATAAAAATGCAGATGGACTAAGCAGATGGCCATTACCAAATAACATTGATAATCCTGCTGATGTTCCAGAAGAAGCTTCACCACAAATTCCAATAGAAGGAATAAGTGTTACAGACTTGAACACCACCTTCTTTGAAGAAGTCAGAAATAGTTACACTCAAGATAAGAATTGTAGCATCTTATGCCAATTACTTAACAAAGACTGTAAAGACAACTCTCTAATACATGCCTTGGATGAAGTATGGAGAAAATCTTATAATGAAGGAAGATTTCACCTACTGGATGGTATAATTTACCACAGAACCAAGCACACATGTGTCATGACAGTTGTAGACAGGTCATTAATCAATCTTGTACTGAAAGAATGCCATGATAGTCCCTTTTCAGGACATCTTTCTGAAAACAGAACAAGAGAGAAAGTGAAAACCTGCATATGGTGGCCAATGTGGCAAAAGGATGTTGCAGAGTATTGCAAAACCTGTGACAGATGCCAAAAGGCAAATAAATCCACTGGCAAAAGACTTGGAAATATGATGAAAATCCAAGAACCAAACAGACCTTGGGAAATTGTCCATATGGATTGGGTAACTGGCCTACCACCAGGAGGTGACAGGAGCTATAATGCTTGCCTAGTAATTGTGGACAGATTCAGTAAAACTCCAATCTTTTTACCATGTCACAAAGATGATACAGCCATGGATACAGCTCTTCTGATATGGAATAGAGTAGTGTCATGGACTGGGATATTTACAAATATCATCAGTGATAGAGATCCCAAATTCACTTCAGCACTATGGACAAATCTTCACCAATTATTTGGCACTAAACTGTCTTTCTCTACAGCCTACCACCCACAAACTGATGGCCTGGCTGAAAGAATGATCCAAACCTTAGAGGACATGGTGAGAAGATTTTGTGCATATGGCCTTGAATTCAAAGATTGTGATGGATTTACCCATGATTGGTGTACTCTGTTACCAGCACTGGAATTAGCATATAAAACATCAATCCATGCTAGTACCAATCAGACTCCTGCTGTTCTAGAAAAAGGATGGAACCCCAAGTTACCCCAAGACTCCTTGAGGAAAGACTTAATTGAAATACATCCCACAGCTGCTAGCTTCAAAGGAATGCTAGACAAAGCTAGAAAGCATGCAGTAAGGTGCATGGAGGACTCTTTTGCATATGCTAAAGACAAATGGGATAAATCTCATGCAACTCCAGATTTCAAAGTGGGGGACCTAGTTCTTGTATCCACCACTAACTTCAATAACATCAAAGGATGTAAAAAGTTGAAAGACTCCTTTGCAGGACCTTTTGTGATTAAGGCCCTCCATGGAGAAAATGCTATTGAAGTAGAGTTATCTGAAGAACTTAGCAATAAGCACCCTACATTTCCAGTGAGCTTGATAAAACCATATAAATCTAGTGATGCTGAGAAATTTCCCTTGAGGAATAAGGTTCCCCAAGTTATACCTCCTATTGAGACATCTGGTACTAAGAAAATAACCAAAGTTCTTAAAGAAAGGAAATTAAGAACCAAGAAAGTAAGGGAATACCTTGTTAGGTACAGTGACCCAACTTGTGAAGATGAATGGTTAGAAGAAAAAGATATACCAGAAGCTACCAAACTCCTGAGGAGATTCAGACACACTAGAAACACCAATATTACAAAGTAATATTCTTTTTTTAGGGGGAGGGAATGTGAGCCTTGGAGGTAATTTCATATACCCAAAAGACCACAAATACTAAAATAACATATTAATATAAATAAAATGAATTTATTTATATTATTAAAATAAAAAATCAAAATATAAATATAAAATTATATTAAAAATAAAAAATTAATTACAATTTAAAAATAAAAATACATTAAATTTTGTAAGTATAAAATTACATTTATACTTGAAAAAATTAAGTAAAAATGAAATTTTAACAAAATTGTGAAAAATTAAATAAATTTGGAAAAAAGTTAAATAAAAATTATTATAACTTTTTATCCAATAAATAAACATATAAAAATTATTTCACCATTGGATTCCTCATAAAAAATCAGGTGGGGTCACCTCTGAGTGAAATTCTTGTAACTCAACTCTAAATAAGCTTAAATTAAGTTTTTAGTATTTTCAATACAAAAGTTGAAAATCCTCAAAACCTTATTTTAATTCACACCACATGTGGTGTTAACCATCAATTTTTGTGTTAAAATTGAGGTGTTGTGTTTAGTTTAGAAGTTATGAGGAATTGAAGTATTTTCAATTGAATTCAATTGAAATGTCAAAATGTGCGCGTGTATTACATAAGTGAACTTTGATTTACATATGAGGTGTCAAGTATTACTGTATTGTACTGTACAATTGAATTGAATTACATATGTAAATTATAAGTATAATACATGATGAGGAATTAAAGGAAAAATAAATTGGAAAGATTAAATTTGGGGGGGAAAAGGAACTCCAGCTCTAAGGGGGAGCTAGACCCCCAAAATCCTTGCTGAAAGGCGTGGGATGTCAAAATTCACGCAAAAGTTCATCACTTTTGGCCTGAAATTGAGTTACAGGGTCTGTGGACTCAATTGATGATGAGGTTTTGATACCAACTGGGGTAGTTTTAGCTGTTGCCAAGAGGGTAAAACTACCCTTAAGATAAAACAACCATAGTAAAAACAGTTTTAACTGGTTTCCACGCCTCTTACACACATTCTGACGTGATTTGAGGGCTCTAGGCCTGGTATTGCTATAGTAATGGCTGATTTAAGGGTCTAAAATGGCTAAAAATGGCTAAAAATGGCTTAAACCAGCCCTTTTTGGTCTAAACCAGGGTTCAATGATGCCATAATTGGCTTTTCTGTTGTCAGACTGTTTTTCACGACTGACAAGAGTAAATTTTACTTTTGGAGTAAGAGAATTGATGGCTATAAAAGAATGTCTTCTTTGCCCCACTTTTCTCTTCATGTTAGAATCTTTTCCTTTTATTAATTAGTTTAAAACTGTTAAACCAATCAATCAAAGATTCCAACCACCACTTTTAAATCATTTTAATCCTTTTAACCACGTGAAAAAATCATTATAATCATTGTTTGTAACTCTTATAATCATTTTTACCCCTGAACCACCCCAAAAGTGAATTAAAGCATCTTTCATCACTGTAAACTTTGTCACTCTGTTTCCAAATTCACTCTGGTCACTTTTGGGCGTGTTTTCTCTTTAATATTCTTTTTAAAGACTTTGTTCTTTAATTAATTGCTTGCAGTTCTTTGCTCAATTAATTCCAATTGAAATTGCTCTTGAAGAAATTTCTTTTGTAGCCTTAAAATATCTCTTGTAGAGTATTTTTTGGATAGATTTTTATTGTTGGTAAAACAATAAATTTTTATAATATTATTGTTTTATACTAATAAAGTTATAAACAATAAAATTGGTGTGTTTTCTCTTAAAAAATAATATTTCATACTATTTTTAATTGATTTTTACCTTATACAAATTTTGAGGACAGGAAAAGTACTTGATTTTTAATCAAAGTTTCATATCCACACCTTACACAAACAGTGTGACAGGGTACCAAAAGCTGTAATTCTGACATGGAATTGTTGATTCAATTACACTGTCATTATACAGGGCACATTGTAGTAACATACAAGCCCACAGGCCAATCTTAGACGTGCAAAACCAGCATTTTTAAGAAGTCTTAACTGAGCTGAGTCCTCCCTTTTTCTGCCTTTATTTCAGTGGAAGAAAATTACATCCCACTTGAGACCCAGTCACAGGCCAACACACCAGTGACACCCTCAGAACCAGAGGGAAGCAAGGGCAAAGGAAAGAGGCACAGTGAAGGTCTCATCACAGCCAAGAAGTGGACACCAATAGCCACTCAGAGAAGTAGAAAACTGTAAGATTTGACTATGAAACTGATGATAATATTACTATTAATCAACATTACTATGTCTGTTCTTATGAAATATAATAATAAAAAAATTATTATAACCACAATTAAATAATTATAAAATTATTTCTTTCACGTGTTATACACTACTAGTGATTATAACATTGAGCAGTAATTGTCTACTAGAATCAATTACAAGAAGAATTTAATAATAAAAACTTCGTTATTAAAATAATAAAATTATTTTAATATATAATTATCTTTTAAAAGAATAATTATAAAGATAATTCTTGAAGAAAACTATTACTAGAGAAAAACTTCAAGAATTAAAAATAAATGACTCACTAATACTCCAAAGAACTTATTGATAGATAAGAGTAGAGAAATTTGACGTGGAATTGTGGATTTAAGGGATGAAAATGATTTATAACAGTATTACAACAATATATAGTTGTATTATATGATTTCACGTCTTTCTGGTTGATTCTGAAAGATTTAAAAAACTTAAGAATAGCTTTAACTAATACTTACTTGTTGGTAATAATGATTTAATAAATTGATAAAATGATGATACGGAAAAAACAGCAAGAAAAGGCTTCTTTTAAGTCAACAACAGCTCACAGAGGCGTGCCATGGAGCAAACTGAAAAACCAGTGAGTGAGAAAACAATAAACCTTTTTGGATTAATGATTGCATCATCTGTTGTCACGTAAGATTATCATAATTACTTAATTGATGCTTTTACGTGACTACTAACCCCAATATGGTTAAGAATAAAAGGAGTAACAACAGTAAATCTTCTTTTATTCCAAAATAATCATTGATTTCTCAAAGTTATCAATGTTATTGCCAATTTCATCACAGGTTTTAATTACTGTGAATTTTTGAAGATTCAGTGTTTCACGTAGAATGGTCAAAAATGGACTGTAAGAAAAACTTTTAATTTTACTAGTAAAACTGTAATTCTTTTTTGTTGTACCATAGATAATACATTTCTTCATTGGTCCTGAAAGGTTCAGAAATATTCATTAAGAATTGTATTTTTAATGAATTTTTGAAGTTTTTACCTCATTTCTACGTAGAATTGCAAATAGCAGTATTTTGCTGGTTGCTATGAGGTAAATCAATGAATATGGATCCCAAAAGGTTTTTAATTACTCTTTTAGGGTCTAGTCATGGGAAGTCATCAAGAATTGACGTGGTTACAGGAGCCTAAGTAGCTTATTACCTCCTTGGCACGTCAAAATAGCAGGTTATTTGCTATTTTCTTATGATTACAGTAGGTGTAACTTGGTAACCAAGTTCCCAAAGAGTTTTAGTTTACCAATTGGGCCAAGATGAGCCATGGATCCATGCTCTGGAGCTATCCACGCCTCTGAGGCCTCAGAAGTTGGGTACCCTGGCTCTCTTTGATGTCTTTTGTCCCCCTTGCCTAATTTTTATGTCAAAATAGTAATTTAAGCTTAAAGTGAGATATCCACTATGGGTGTACCAAAGGTCCATGTAGGAATACCATGATATTAAATGCTCAAAACATGCATAACACTATTCTTAGTGTATATGTAACATGGGATTTCTCACTTTCCCATTATTTTGGCGTGAAATTAAGAAAAACAAAAATTTTCACGGATCTTTTATGTGGTATTGATGATGTGGTATTGAAGTATTTTCCATTTTACCACCTCAAAGAGTTAATTTGAGCTTATTCACTCTATGGAGCTACCCTAGGTGAACTTTTGTGTAGAATCCAAATCTGGTCTTAAATCCATGGATTTACTTACTCAAAAAAAAGTTATTCATCTTTTCTGAAATTGAAAATGATGAATTTTGGATATATGCATGACTTATGAGTTATGCATAATTCAAAATTTCTTTTTAAGATAATTGTGGCCTATTTGGGTATGTAAAATATACCTCAAGGCTCACATTCCCCCCCACCAAAAAATAAAATTGTACTACAATTTTATTAGTGATAAAAGAATAAGGCCCCAAAGGGGTTTAATGTCCACTGTCCAACCTCTTTACATTACTCAGATCAAGTAATTTAAAGCACATTTATAGACATATTCAGGCTTGTGGCCTTCTTTTATGTCTAAATCTTAAGAGTTTATCTGAGTCAGGTATTTCTGATTCTGCCATCCATTCATCTTCATGTACTGGATTTCTATATCTGACAAGATATTCTCTTTGATTTTTACCCCTAAGTCTCCTTTCTTTAATGACTTTCTTTATCTTTTTGTCTTCATTCTGTTCCACAGGTGGTACAGCTAAAGGAGTTGGGTTTCTTAAAGGAAACAATTCTTTATCAGCTGGTTGATAAGGTTTTATCAAGCTGACTGGAAATGTGGGGTGTTTATTTTCTAATTCGCCACTCCATTCCACTTGAACTGCATTGGTTCCATGTAAAGCAACAATAACAAAAGGTCCTACATAAGAATCTTTAAGTTTCTTTGGGCCTTTGATATTATTAAAATTCAAGGTTGAAACTAGAACTAAGTCCCCTACTTTGAAGTCTGGTACTTTATGACTCTTGTCCCACTTCTGTTTTGCATAATCAAAAGCATCATCCATACTTTGTTTTGTGTGGTGTTTTACTTTATCAAGCATTAATTTGAAGCTGGAAGCTGTAGGATGAATGTCAATCAAGTCTTTCCTCAGTGTGTCTGCTGGGAGTCTTGGATTCCATCCTTTTTCTAACATAGCAGGAGTTTGTCCTGTGGAAGAATGGACTGATGTCTTGTATGCCAATTCTAATGCAGGTATCAGAGTGCACCAGTCATGGGTAAAGCCATCTGAGTCTTTGGATTCTGATCCATAAGCACAAAATCTCCTGATCATGTCTTCTAAAGTTTGAATCATCCTCTCTGATAGCCCATCTGTTTGAGGGTGATATGCTGTAGAGAATGATAACTTAGTCCCAAACAATCTATGAAGATTGGTCCAAAGTGCAGATGTGAACTTGGGGTCTCTGTCACTTATGATATTCTCAAATAACCCTGTATGAGAAATAACTCTACTCCATAAAAGAAGAGCTGTATCCATAGCAGTGTCATCTTTATGACATGGTAAGAATATGGGAGTTTTGCTATATCTGTCTACAATGACTAAACAAGCATTATAATGTTTGTCACCACTTAGAGGAAGTGCTGTGACCCAATCCATGTGAACAGCTTCCCATGGGGATTTTGGTTCTTGAATATGGATCATAAGTCCAAATTTCTTTCCTGTACTCCTGTTTGCTTTTTGGCATCTGTCACAGGTATGGCAATATTCAATGGTTTCTTTTCTCCAAGATGGCCACCATGCACAATTCTTCACTTTTTCAAGTGTTCTGTCTTCTGACAGGTGTCCAGAGTAGATACTATCATGACATTCATGAAGAATGGTATTGATAAGTAATCTACTGCACAATGTCATAACACAAGAATGTTTTGTTCTGTGGTAAATGATTCCATCAAACAAGTGAAATCTTCCTTCAGAATAGGAATTTTTCCAAACTTCATCAAGTGCATTAACTAAAGATGTATCTTTGCAGTCTTTATCCAATAAGGAAGTCACGATATGGCAATTCTTGTCTTGTTTATAAGATTCTCTGACCTCCTCAAAGAATTCAGTCCCAATATCAGTTATGTTAATTCCTTCAATTAGAATCTGTGGTTCAGCTTCCAAAGGTACATAAGCTGGGTTATCAGGAGGGTTGGCTAAAGCCCATCTACTAAGTCCATCAGCATTCTTGTGAATGTTTCCTGCTTTATGAACTATAGTCATGTTTCCTCTATATTCTTGAATGGCTATTTGCCATCTCAACATATGTCTGTTGGGAGTTTTCATGTTAATTAGTGATTTAACGGCATTACAGTCAGCTATCACTTCAAAAACACTGCCATCAAGATAATAGTGTAGTTTCTCAAGTGCCCATACCAAACATAAGCACTACATTTGGCTTGCACCATATCTGGCTTCTGTTGGTTTGATTTGTCTTGAGATATAACAAACTGGTCCTTCTGTAGGTTTGTCATCAATAATTTGGACTTGATGTAGGGCTGCCCCTAATCCATCTCCACATGCATCAATGTACAACTTAAAAGGAATATTCCAGTCAGGCATGAGGAGTAAAGGTGCTTCTGTAAGGGCTTTCCTTATCTTCTCATAAGCTTTAATTCTCTCTTGTGTCATCTCAAATACAGTCTGTTGATCACAGATTCTATAAAGTGACTTGGCTAGAATTGCAAAGTTTTTCAGGTGTTGCCTATAGTAACTGGCAAACCCAAGAAAAGACATCATTTCTTTTTTATTCTGGGGTATTGGTTTAAGTAACACTACTGCTACTTTGTTTTTGTCAATACCCAAGATTAAACCAGAAACAATATGGACTAATGCTTTGAGTTCTTCAAAACCAAAATTGCATTTCTTAAGTGAAATTTTCATGTTCACTTATGCAACTTTATGAAGTACTCTTGCAAGTCTTTCAAGGTGCAAAGACCATGAATCAGAACATATGATAATATCATCAATATAAATGATAAGCCATCCTTCAGACAATTCTGTAGGAAAGATGGTGTTCATCATCCTTTGATAATGGGATGGAGCATTTTTAATGCCAAATGGCATTCTAAGATACTCAAAAATACCACAGTGAGTGATAATTCTAAGTAATTTCTTAGCTTTAGGCGTCAAAACATTTTGATGGAAACCTTTCAATGCATCCATTGATGTTATATACTTGGCTTTAGACAATTGAGTCAAGGTTTCTTGAATTATAGGTATTTGATACCTATCTGGAACTGTGTAGGTATTCAATGCTCTGAAGTCTCCAACCATTCTTGACTTATCATTATGCCATGCAATAATAACAGGTGTTGTCACTTCAACTTCCTCATTATGGCCTACTTTCCTTAGCACACCAAGTTGGATCAACTCTTGGATATGTTTTTCCAAGGCTTCTCTAGCTCTGGGACTGGCTGGATAAGCTGGTCTTCTAAGTACTGGAGGATATGGTCTGTCAATATTAACAGTAATATCAACTTCATGTCCTCTTATAGTGCCTAATGGTTCATTATCAGAGGAAAATGCATTTTTATATGTGTATAACACATTAATAAGTTCATTCCTCATCTTTGGTGACAATGATTGATTAATTTGTGCTTCAAAAAGTTGATTAGTCACAAAATAATCTTTGTAAGTATCCTTGACAGAATATAGTACAGATATCTGTTTTGGCATATTGGAGAAAGCAAATTTTCGTTTCTTGTTATCTCCAATTGTGAAATATCTGTCCTTATGGTTATTTATATCAATACCATAAATATTTAAGTAATCATTTCCAAGAATAATGTGCTGAGATGTGCAATTATCCATTACTACAATCTCAGTTTTCATTCTTACACTTCCTGCTGGATGTGGGAATACAATATTAGTGTCCAATATGCCCAGGGGGTACATATTGTTACTGGCACTACTGAATTGTACACCTTCTATTGGTAATAGATGGTTTTTCCATTCAGGAAGTATAATTTGGAGATAATCTTTGCCCACACAAGTGCAAAATGCCCCTGTATCCAAATTTACTTTGGCTTCAATATCACTCATCAGAACTGATGTGATACAGGATGCCCCAGCAGTATAACCCTTTCCTCTAGCAGGTTTTGTTTTACACATTCTGGCATCTTGGATATTGGTCAGGTTGCAGCAATCCTCACTGTACTGTGGCAAGTGGGTATGGACTTCTGTGACCTCAAAGAAAGCTGAAATGTTCTCAATGGGATAGTCCTCCACTGGTGTATCTTCAGAGACTGCAGAATCTTGATCAGACTCCTCTTTCTCTTCAGTACACTGAATTTCTTCAATGACTTGAACTTCATTGATCTTTGTCTTCTTAGGACAAGTGTTGGCTAAATGTGAAGTACTTCCACATTTAAGACACTTCAAGACAGGTCTTTCTGGTCTTCTTTCCTCTCTAGGAATCTTTGAGACTATTTTGGACTCTATTGGGTTTTTAATCCAAGTCTTACCAATTCTTGTCCTGGTAATGATATCTTCCATAGCATTAATGTAGTCCTCTGTTGAACAATGTTCCACACATCTGCTTTTGATAGCATGTTCCAGTTCTCCTCCAAACTTTCTTAATATTTTCATATTAATCATAGTGTCAGACATATCTGGGTGTAAAGCAGATAGTCTGTCTTTTTGTTTGAAGAACCAAGTAAGTGGTTTGTATTTTTCTGAGTTAAAATGGCACTTTCAAAAGCATTTTCCATTTTAAACCTCCAAGAATTATTAGCCCATTTGGTAATCACTTCAGATTTCCACCAAGACCAGTCATGCTTACCATGATCAATCCTCATTTTGTAATACCATTTTTTTGCAGTTCTGGTAAACAAACAGTGTAATTTTCCCACTATGATTTCATCAGGTATATTAAAGTCTTCTTGCAACATATCAATAGTCCTGATGAATTCAATATGGTTGTATTCTCCTTCACCAGAGAATGTTGGCCATTCTTCTATTTTGGGAATATCTCTTTCAGAGTAGGCATTTTCTCCCAAGAATGGTGTAAGACTTTCTTTAACAGAGAGTTTTTCTTCAGTTAAATGTGTAGTATTTCTTGGCATATGTGGTTCATGATTCTTATGAATTTGTTCCACACTTGCAATTATCTCATTCTTCAACTTTTGCCTTTCACTGTCACTTTTTGCTAAATGTATAGCAAATTGATTGGTGTTCTCAACTATCTTCAAGACATGGTCTTGTAGAGTCTTAAGTTGATCATTCATTTTAAAAATATCTTCCATTTCCTCATGTTGAACTTGGCACATGTTTTCAATTCTTATGCAAGAATTGGTAATTAAGTCAAGTTTGGCATTTGTCACTTGGTGTAATTCAATGTATCTCTTGTCATTTTTCTTTAATTCAACTATATCTGATGCAATTTTAGTTAACTTGCTATCAAGTTTACCAATTTCTACATGAATACTAGTTTGTAAACCAATTATTTGCGTGGAAAGTTTCTGTTCATCCTTTCCTGCTTCTTGGCTGTGAATTCCATCAGAGTTCTGGCCATATTGAAGACACTGTCCACGGCTGAAGGCTCCAATTTGGGGATCCTGTACCCTTGTGGGTAGGGTCTGTGCCAATTGGCTTCGCCTTGATGGTTCCTGGGACCTTTCTGCTTCTTCTGAGGTCCCTTGGGCTTGTCCTTGGACACTTCTGGAGCTGGTTTGGAGCTGGTAGACGCCACTGGTGCCTCTGTCTCCAAAGCTGGAGTCATTTCCAACTCTTTATTCTGGTCTATGGATAAAAGACTTTGGTTCTTCAACCAATTCTTTATCTTTTTGACCTTGTCTTTGCAAGACAGGGGGATCCATCCTCCTAAGAGTTCTATGGTCTTCTCCTGACCCAGAAAGCTCTTGATGTGTAAGTAGGAGTTCATGGCCCCCTGCCAAAGGCTTGGGCGGATTTCCCACTCCTCTTCCTTGGCTGCTCTGAACCAGTTTTTGTACTGGCATTGATATATTTCTATTGCTGCCACCTGAAAGTGGTTCAGCCCTGGAAATATTATCATGAATCAGTTCAGGCTCTGAATTCACGTCAAAATCTGTTGGTACAGACCTTGGGGAATGGGGGGCAACTCTGGCATCCTCCAGATGTGTCTTTCTTGTGGAAGACTTGGCACTTCTGGATTTGGTCTTGCCTCTTCCTTGTTCACATCCATCTGGTTGGACTGAATAGTTGCTTCCATTTCTGGTATGCACCATTTTTACGTCAATTTAAGGATAAAGAGTAAAAATAAAGATAAAAACACACCTTTTGGTGGTAATTTATTCTTTTCAGAATTAAATAAGGTGCCTCCTTTAGCAATTTGCACCTCAATACTGTCTTCAGATTCTGCTTCTGAAGATTCAGGACTATTGATGTATCTTTTACTGAGTCTGTTACCAGCTGCACAGTATTTGATTAAAGACACTTAAAGAGAAAAAATATGATAAAAGAAATTATTTTTGTGTTTTAAGATATTTTTAAAAGATTTTTTATAAATTTTATTATTTTTTAATATTAAAAAAATTATTCTTTTTAAAGAAGAAAATTAAAATTTAAGATTTTGAATGAAAATTAATTCAGAGTAACTCAAAGAATAATTTTATAAGTTTTTGGATGTGAAAAAGCCACGTGTAAAACAGTATAAAATTAGACCAAATTCCTCAATGAAAAAAGATTTCCAAAACAATTTCAAAAAAAAATATTATTTTAACTTTAAAATGAAAGAAAAAAAAATATTAAATTAATATATTTTAGAGCTTAAAAATATATTAATTAAGGGTACAAGGTTCAAAAAACACGGCCAGGCCCCCAAATGTAAGATTTGACTATTAAACTGATGATAATATTACTATTAATCAACAGTACTATGTCTGTTCTTATGAAATATAATAATAAAAAAAATTATTATAACCACAATTAAATAATTATAAAATTATTTCTTTCACGTGTTATACACTACTAGTGATTATAACATTGAGTAGTAATTGTCTACTAGAATCAATTACAAGAAGAATTTAATAATAAAAACTTCTTTATTAAAATAATAAAATTATTTTAATATATAATTATCTTTTACAAGAATAATTATAAAGATAATTCTTGAAGAAAACTATTACTAGAGAAAAACTTTAAGAATTAAAAATAAATGACTCACTAATACTCCAAAGAACTTATTGATAGATAAGAGTAGAGAAATTTGACGTGGAATTGTGGATTTAAGGGATGAAAATGATTTATAACAGTATTACAACAATATATAGTTGTATTCTATGATTTCACGTCTTTCTGGTTGATTCTGAAAGATTTAAAGAACTTAAGAATAGCTTTAACTTATACTTACTTGTTGGTAATAATGATTTAATAAATTGATAAGATGATGATATGGAAAAAACAGCAAGAAAAGGCTTCTTTTAAGTCAACAACAGCTCACAGAGGCGTGCCATGGAGCAAACTGAAAAACCAGTGAGTGAGAAAACAATAAACCTTTTTGGATTAATGATTGCATCATCTGTTGTCACGTAAGATTATCATAATTACTTAATTGATGCTTTTACATGACTACTAACCCCAATATGGTAAAGAATAAAAGGAGTAACAACAGTAAATCTTCTTTTATTCCAAAATAATCATTGATTTCTAAAAGTTATCAATGTTATTGCCAATTTCATCACAGGTTTTAATTACTGTGAATTTTTGGAGATTCAGTGTTTCACGTAGAATGGTCAAAAATGGACTGTAAGAAAAACTTTTAATTTTACTAGTAAAACTGTAATTCTTTTTTGTTGTACCATATATATTACAGTTCTTCATTGGTCCTGAAAGGTTCAGAAATATTCATTAAGAATTGTATTTTTAATGAATTTTTGAAGTTTTTACCTCATTTCTACATAGAATTGCAAATAGCAGTATTTTGCTGGTTGCTATGAGGTAAATCAATGAATATGGATCCCAAAAGGGTTTTAATTACTCTTTTAGGGTCTATTCATGGGAAGTAATCAAGAATTGACGTGGTTACAGGACCCTAAGTAGCTTATTACCTCCTTGGCACGTCAAAATAGCAGGTTATTTGCTATTTTCTTATGATTACAGTAGGTGTAACTTGGTAACCAAGTTCCCAAAGAGTTTTAGTTTACCAATTGGGCCAAGATGAGCCATGGATCCATGCTGTGGAGATATCCATGCCTCTGAGGCCTCAGAAGTTGGGTACCCTGGCTCTCTTTGATGTCTTTTGTCCCCCTTGCCTAATTTTTACGTCAAAATAGTAATTTAAGCTTAAAGTGAGATATCCACTATGGGTGTACCAAAAGTCCATGTAAGAATACCATGATATTAAGTGCTCAAAACATGCATAACATCCCTCTTAGTGTATATGTAACATGGGATTTCTCACTTTCCCATTATTTTGGCATGAAATTAAGAAAAACAAAAATTTTCATGGATCTTTTATGTGGTATTGATGATGTGGTATTGAAGTATTTTCCATTTTACCACCTCAAAGAGTTAATTTGAGCTTATTCACTCTATGGAGCTACCCTAGGTGAACTTTTGTGTAGAATCCAAATCTGGTCTTAAATCCATGGATTTACTTACTCAAAAAAAAGTTATTCATCTTTTCTGAAATTGAAAATGATGAATTTTGGATATATGCATGACTTATGAGTTATGCATAATTCAAAATTTCTTTTTAAGATAATTGTGGCCTATTTGGGTATGTAAAATATACCTGTAAGGTTTGTCTATGAAACTCTTGATAATAGTAACAATATCAAGAGTACTATGACTGTCCTCAGTAGAAAAATATAATATAATGAAATATTATAACCACAAATTTAAATATAATTATTAAAAATAATTATATAAAAAAATAAATTTAATTATTATTATAATAATATAATAATAAAAAAAAATATAATAATTATAATAAATTATAATTATTCTATTATTGTTATAGTCACTGACAGTTATAACAATAAGAAGTGTAAAGCTCTTAATGAGACTATTACACGTGGAAAATATAAATATTTAACCACTTATAAATAATATAAATATTATTTATAAAAAAGAATTAAACACACACTGTGCAGAAATAATTCTTTATAGAATAAAATTCTATATAAAAAAACTAATAATAGATAAAAAAATATAGAACTTTAAAGAAAACTTACTTATAATATTTATTTAATACAACAAGTTATAAAACAACAGTTATTATATTAAATAATGATTATAAGTTAAAAACACGCCAAAAATCAATAAAATCAAAGATAAAACAACTTTTTATACTAAAATTTATGATTAAAGAGTTTTTGAGAGGAATTTGTGGATTTTAAAAGATATTTAAGATGATAATTTTATATAATAAAATTTATTATAGATGATTACAACAATAATCTGAATTCTATGACTTCAATTCTTTAATTTAATAAACAAAGAATAAAAATAACTTAAGAATTACTTTTAATAATAAGATTTTATATTTAATAAAACTTTACCTGTTTAAATTTCTAATATGATTGGATTGATTATGAATGATGGACAAAAACAGTGATGAAAAGACTCTTTTTATGTCTACAGAGCAGCTCTCATGATTCATAATGGATGTAGAGGGCGTGCTCAGGTCAAAACTGAAAAACCATGCTTAAAAATTAAGTTCTTAACTTAAGGCAACTTATTTTTACTTCCAATTTAAAGTTATCAGTGTTATTCTTAACTCCAAGTAACTTTAATCCTCATTTAGTTTAATTATTTTAAGTTTTAATATAAAATAAGTTTATTTATATTAAAGTTCATCACATGAACAACATAAAATCAGAGTTTCAAGCAGAAATCTCTTAAACTGAATTTTTAATTAATTTTTAAAGAATTCATAATTTTCTTTAAGCTTAATTAAAAAAGTAATTTTCCAGGCTAATTACCCAGGAAACCTATTAATAAAAGATACTTAAAATTTAATTTATATATTGATAATATTAAATTCTAAGCTGTGTGAAATTTTCAAGCAAATCCATTAAGATTTGGATTTTTAATGAATTTTTGAAGTTATTACTATTTTTCCACGTAAAATAGCAATACACACAAAACCTTAAGTTTTGATAAGGTTTTGATGATTGAAACCTTAAAGTTTTAAGCTTATTTAAGCTTTTTAAGCTTGATTAAGCTTTGACAGTTCTTAAAACCTTGATTCCAAGCCTGCTTATTGGGATTTACCCTCTTGGCAGCTTGAAATTCCTGTCCAATTTAGGATAAAACCAGTTTAAACCTTAAGGTTGGATCAAAGTCTAATCTTAAAGTTTAAATAAGGTTGAAAATCCTCCAATACAGGTGGACAACCTTAATTGAATCCTTGCAGATCCAAAAAGTTGGGTACCCCAGCTCTATTTGGTCTTTTTCCTTTGTCCCACCTTTTTGCGTGGATTTTGCCCTTTTATTTATTTAAAGCCATACTATGGCCTTAAACCCTTTTAAATTGAGCTCACGCAGGATTTACATTCTGTATGGCAAATCCTTAGCCAATTCAGTAAATATACACCACACCTCAATTTTAACTAAAATTTTGGTAAAGTTGCATAAACCTTATGTAACTTTAAATTTAAGCTTAATTAAGCTTAAATTTAACAATTTTAAAAAAATGTTAAAAAGTTACATTAGTACTGTGAGATTCTTAAATCTTCTAATAACACAAGAAATAAGTGTTTTTGGGTATAACACCCTATGGGTGTACCCTAGGTTATTTTTGGTGTAGAATCCAAAAATGACATAATAATTATAACTTTGTTTATCCAAAAAAAAGTTATACTTATTTTTTATTATTTTTTATTTTAAATTCAACTAAAAAGTCTGTTTAAGACAAATTTAATTGTTTATAAAATCATTTGTGGCCTTATGGGTATGTTAAACATACCTCACAGGCTCACATTCCCTACCACCAAAAAAAATTGTACCACAATTTTCCTTTAGTGTACCCCCAAGTTATTTGGGGGGGGTATAATCCACTGTCCAACCTCTCTACTTATACTGTTCAAGTATGTAAAGCACACAATTCAAACTTTTATTGAGGAATTGGTCTTCTCTCATGTCTGAATCTTCTGAGAAACTTTTGGGAATCAGGTATCTTACTTTCTTCAACCCACTCATCTTCATGTTGTGGATTTCTGTACCTGACTAAGTATTCTCTTTCATTTTTACCCCTAAGTCTTCTTTCTTTTAAGACTTTCAGTACTTTCTTTTCCTCACTTGGTTCAAGTGGGGGTACTTCTAAGGGTGTTTCATTTCTCAAAGGAAATAATTCCTTATCACTTGATGTGTAATGCTTTACAAGACTGACAGGGAAAGTTGGGTGTTTGTTTCCTAACTCTCCTGACAGTTCTACTTGTACTGCATTTGTCCCATGGAGGGCTTTAATAATAAATGGTCCTGCAAAGGAATCTTTCAATTTCTTTGGACCTTTAATATTATTAAAGTTCAAGGTTGAAACTAGTATTAAGTCCCCTACTTTGAATTCTGGTGTCTTATGACTTTTATCCCATTTCTGCTTAGCATATTCAAAGGCATCATTCATGCTTTGATTTGCATGATGTCTCACTTTATCAAGCAGCAGCTTAAAGCTTGAAGCAGTTGGATGAATGTCAACCAAATCTTTTTTCAAAGTATCAACTGGAAGTTTGGGGTTCCATCCTTTTTCCAACATTGCAGGAGTCTTGCCTGTTGAAGCATGGATGGAGGTCTTGTAGGCTAATTCCAATGCTGGTATAAGAGTACACCAATCATGGGTAAAGCCATCAGAATCTTTAAACTCCAGGCCATAAGCACAAAATCTTCTGATCATGTCCTCAAGGGTTTGAATCATTCTTTCTGCCAGTCCATCTGTTTGTGGATGGTAGGCCGTTGAAAATGATAATTTTGTACCCAAAAGCTTATGTAGATTAGTCCATAAGGCTGATGTGAATTTTGGGTCTCTATCACTAATGATATTTTTAAAGAGACCAGTATGGGATATGACTCTGTTCCAAATTAGAAGAGCTGTATCCATAGCTGTGTCATCTTTATGGCATGGTAAAAAGATTGGTGTTTTGCTATATCTGTCCACAATAACAAGACATGCATTGTAACTTTTATCACCTCCAGGTGGTAAAGCAGTTACCCAATCCATGTGAACCACTTCCCATGGGGTACTTGGTTCTTGAATATGGATCATTAAACCAAACCTTTTCCCAGTAGCTTTATTGGCTTTCTGGCATCTATCACAACTATGACAGTACTCAATGACATCTTTTCTCCAAGATGGCCACCAGGCACATGTCTTAATTCTTTCCATTGTTCTGTCTTCAGACAGATGTCCAGAATAAATGTTATCATGGCATTCTAGTAGTATTGTGTTAATCAACATTCTACTACATAGGACCATGACACATGTGTGTTTAGATCTATGATATAGTATACCATCAAACAAATGAAATCTTCCATTATCATAAGATGTTTTCCAAATATCATCCAGAGAATTAGCCAAGGCTACATCTTTACAATCTTTGTCAAGTAGAGCAGTAAGAATATGACAATTCTTATCTTGCCTGTAGCTTTCTCTAACCTCTTCAAAGAATTCTGTTCCAACATCTGTGATATTGATTCCTTCAATTGGGATTTGAGGTTCTGCACTTGTAGGAACATAGGCAGGATTATCAGGTGTATTGGGTAATGCCCATCTACTTAAGCCATCAGCATTCTTATGAATATTTCCAGCTTTATGTACTATGGTCATGTTGCCTCTATACTCCTGTATAGCAATCTGCCATCTTAACATGTGTCTGTTTGGAGTCTTCATGTTAAGAAGTGATTTTACTGCATTACAATCAGTAATTACTTCAAACACACTACCATCAAGATAATAATGAAGTTTTTCCAGAGCCCAAACAAGGCAAAGGCACTCCATTTGGCTAGCTCCATATCTTGCCTCAGTAGGTTTAATTTGTCTTGAAATAAAACAAACTGGACCTTCATAAGGTTTGTCATTGACAATTTGAACTTGATGAAGAGCAGCTCCTAAACCATCACCACATGCATCAATATACAGCTTAAAAGGAAGTTTCCAGTCTGGTATCAATAATAATGGTGCATTGGTCAAGGCATGCTTGATTTTATCATATGCTTGAATTCTCTCCTGTGTCATTTCAAAAACAGTCTGTTGATCACAAATTCTGTATAATGATCTGGCATGGATTGCAAAATCTTTAAGGTGTTGCCTGTAATAACTGGCAAATCCTAAGAAAGACATCATCTCTTTTTTGTTCTGGGGCATTTGTTTCAGTAAAACTGCAGCCACTTTGTTTTTGTCAACACCAAGGCTTAGTCCTGATACTACATGTCCCAGAGCTTTCAACTCATGAAACCCAAAATTACATTTTTTAAGAGAAATTTTCATGTTCACTTGTAGAATTTTCCTAAGTACTAATGAAAGTCTCTCTAAATGTGATTGCCAGGTTTCTGAACAAATGATAATGTCATCAATATAAATGATTAACCATCCCTCTGATAATTCATGTGGGAATATGGTATTCATCATTCTTTGATAATGAGAGGGTGCATTTTTAATACCAAAAGGCATCCTCAAATATTCATAAATACCACAATGAGCTATTATTCTCAATAATTTCCTTGCATGAGGTGTTAAAACATTCTGATGGAAGCCTTTAAGAGCATCCATGGAAGTAATAAACTTTGCTTTGGATAATTGAGTCAAAGTCTCATGGATTCTAGGGATTGGATACCTGTCTGGAATAGTATAGGTGTTCAATGCCCTAAAATCCCCAACCATCCTTGACTTATCATTATGCCAAGTAATGATTACTGGAGTTGTGACTTCTACTTCCTCATTGTGTCCAACTTTTCTAAGAACTCCCAGTTTCATTAGTTCATGAATATGACTTTCTAATGCTTCTCTAGCCCTAGGGCTAGCTGGGTAAGCTGGTCTTCTTAATAGTGGGGGATAAGGTCTCTCCACGTTAAGCATGATATCCACTTCATGGCCTTTTATAGCCCCAAGTGGTTCATCATCAGAAGCAAAGGCTTTTTGAAATTGAAATAAAATTTCAATAAGTTCTTCCTTCATTTCTGGTGTTAATTCAGGACTAATTTGTGCTTCACTTAATTGATCTGACACAAATTTTTCTTTATTAACATTTTTTACTTGTTGAATGACAGTAATTTCTTTTCTTTCTGGAGAAAAAGCAAATTTTTGCCTTTTATTTTCCCCTATAGTGAAATATCTGTACTTATAATTATTAATATCAATACCATAGATATTGAGATAATCATTCCCAAGTATAAAGTGTTGTGAAGTACAATTATTCATAACAACAAATTCAGCTTTCAATCTCATACTTCCTGCAGGGTGAGGAAATATTATTGTAGCTTCAAATATACCCAAAGGATGCATATTCTGGCTAGCACTGCTGAATTTTACACCTTCAATTGGCATCAGCTTGTCTTGCCAATTGGTATAAATTTTGTCAAGATAATCTTTCCCAACACAAGTGCAAAAAGCACCTGAGTCAAGATGTATCTTGGCTTCTGTGTTATTTATCACAATATTAGTGATACAAGATGACCCAGCTGTATAACCTTTACCTCTGGCAGGTTTGGTTTTTTGCATTCTGGCATCTTGCAAATGTATGAGATCCATACATTCATCACTGTACTGTGGTAAGTGAGTATGTACCTCAGTGACCTCAAAAGAAACATTAATATTCTCTATACTAAGTTCTTCTGATGTTTCTTCTTCTTCTGAAGGTTCAGAATCACTTTCATGTAAAGCTACCTCAGTTTCTTTTGTGTCTTCCGCTTTTTCTACACTTATCTCATTGACTCTTGTCTTTTTTGGACAAGTGTTTGCTAAATGAGATGTGCTTCCACATTTATGACATTTCAAAGGAGGTCTGTCATGTGGTTTATTTGGTTTTGAAATTGGTTTCCCACTAGTCTTGTTGTCTATTGGGGGTTTATACCAATTTCTTCCAATTTTTGTTCTAGTAGTGATATCCTCCATAGCATTGATATAATCTTCTGTAGAGCAAGGCTCAATACATCTGCTTCTTATAGCATGCTCAAGGTCACCACCACACTTTCTTAATATCCTTTTATGTACCATTGGTTCAGACATATCAGGATGAAGGGCAGTTAATCTGTCCTTCTGTTTAAGAAACCAAGTCATGGGCCTGTCCCTCTCAATATTAAAAATGGCTTCCTCAAAAGAATTTTCCATTCTAAATCTCCAGGAATCATTTGCCCATTTGGAAATAACTTGTTCTTTCCACCAAGGCCAGGAATGTTTTCCATGGTCTTGTCTCATCTTATAATACCATTTCTTAGCTGATTTGGTAAATAATGAGTGTAATCTGGCACTTATGTATTCATCTGGTATGTTAAAGTCTTCTTTGAACATATCAATTGTTTTCATAAATTCCATATGATTATATTCTCCTTCACCACTGAAGGTTGGCCATTCCTCTAATCTTGGAATGTCTTTGTAATTGCAAGCAGTTTCCACATCATTACTTGAAATTGTATGATGTAAATCATTATTCAAGTTAAGATCATTTCTGTCAAGAAATGGTGTGGATTGCCTTGGCAATTCATTTTTTAGTGATATATTATTAATACTTGATTGAATATCTTCTTTCAATTCAAGTCTTGCTTTATCACTTTTTTCCAATTGTTCTTGAAAAAGAGCTGCATTGTGGCCAGTTGAATTTTCCAAGTTTTGAACTTGTATTTTCAATTCTCTTAACTGTCCAGTTATAAAAGAAATTGAATTCTCATCTGGTTGATTGAGTAAGGTAACTTTATGCTCAAGTCTTTCACAAATTTGCGTCAAAGACAAAATATTTGCCTTATTAACATTTTCAAGGCCAATAATGGTCTTTTGTTGGTCTTTAACTTGTACTATCTCATTGCCCAGCTTTTGTTGGACATGATCAAATGCTTTAAATTTTGCCATAATTTCTTTATTACAAGATTCAAAGTAAGTTACAAGCTTTACAGGGTCTATTTCTTTGGAAAGGATTGGTTCAATCTTTCCTCCTCCTTGTTTTTGAATTCCATCAAAGTTCTTGCCATATTGAACACATTGTCCATGGCTGTCTTTTCCTTCTTTGGAATTCTGTAATTCTGAGGGTAGGGCTTGTTCCACTTGGGCTTTGCCTTTCCCTTTGCCTTTTGCTTGCCCTTCTGGTTGGTCTTTGGGGCTTGCTTGGGCTTGTTTGGCACTTGTTGAGGCGGATTTTTGCTGGTGGATGCTTGAGGAGCTTCCACTTGGCTGTTGTCCTTGCCCTGGGCCAACTTCTTCTTCTGGTCTTCTGATAACATGCTTTGGTTTTTCAACCAAGCTTTTATCTGTTGGACTTGTCCTTTGACAGACATTGGTGTCCAACCCAATAGAAGATCTTCTGTCTTTTCTGGCCCCATGAACTTCTTCACTTGAAGATAAGAGTTCATGGTGCCTATCCAAAGACTTGGAAGGAGTTCCCACTCTTGTTGTTTTGACGCCAGGAACCAGTTTTTCCATTGGGATTGATAAATTTCCACAGTTGCCTGTTGGAAATGGTTCAGGTCTAACAGCAATAGCAGTTATGTCAGCTTCTGGACTCTCAATAAGAGGTTCAAAGGTGCTGGCTAACCTTTGGGAACTGGTGGAAGTTCTGGCATTCTCCATTTGTGCCTCTCCTCTGGGAGGACATTCTTGCCTTTTGGATTTATGGCTGGAATGTCCTGGTCCAGATCCATTTGATTGGATGGAGTAGTTGCTTCCACTTCTAGTAGGAGTCATTTCACGTCAATTTTAATAAAAATTAGAGTAAAAGTGGATTGAATTCACCTGCAGGACCTTTAAAGGGCTCTTTGGTTATTAAACCCCTTGGTGCTGGGCTGGTTTGAATTTCAATACTGGACTCTGAGGCTTCAGAGTCTGAAGAACTTTCTCTGATGGAAGACACTAGAGAAAATTTAAAAATATAAGTTATTTTATCAAATAATAAAAATAACTTATAAACTCAACTTATTGAATAAAGTTGTTTTTATGTAATTTATGGCAAATTACGTCAAAAATAAAGAAAAATGTCTAAGATAAAAGAAAAAAATATTTTTAGTAAAGATTTTTATTTTTAAAGATTTTTTATTTGATTTATTATTTTCTTTAAAGAAATAATAATTATGCAATTAACAAGTTAATTAATCAAAATTATATTATTATTCACTTTATACTAGAATAACTCAAAGAATAAATTTCAAGTCTGTGATGTGAAAAAGCCACTAGTTAGACAAAAGAAATTTATTCCAAGTCACTCAATAGTATATTGTTTCAAACAATATTCTTAAGAAAAAAATAACTTTATTAATATTATAAAGATTATTTATAAGGGATAAGTCCCAAAAAAGCCAATATTAAGACAAATATGGCAATTTTACGTCAAAAAACAGTAAAATAAGGTCTAGAATATGATTTATGTCCCAAAAATTGGTTTAAAATCACGGCCAGGCCCCCAAATGTAAGGTTTGTCTATGAAACTCTTGATAATAGTAACAATATCAAGAGTACTATGACTGTCCTCAGTAGAAAAATATAATATAATGAAATATTATAACCACAAATTTAAATATAATTATTAAAAATAATTATATAAAAAAATAAATTTAATTATTATTATAATAATATAATAATAAAAAAAAATATAATAATTATAATAAATTATAATTATTCTATTATTGTTATAGTCACTGACAGTTATAACAATAAGAAGTGTAAAGCTCTTAATGAGACTATTACACGTGGAAAATATAAATATTTAACCACTTATAAATAATATAAATATTATTTATAAAAACGAATTAAACACACACTGTGCAGAAATAATTCTTTATAGAATAAAATTCTATATAAAAAAACTAATAATAGATAAAAAAAATATAGAACTTTAAAGAAAACTTACTTATAATATTTATTTAATACAACAAGTTATAAAACAACAGTTATTATATTAAATAATGATTATAAGTTAAAAACACGCCAAAAATCAATAAAATCAAAGATAAAACAACTTTTTATACTAAAATTTATGATTAAAGAGTTTTTGAGAGGAATTTGTGGATTTTAAAAGATATTTAAGATGATAATTTTATATAATAAAATTTATTATAGATGATTACAACAATAATCTGAATTCTATGACTTCAATTCTTTAATTTAATAAACAAAGAATAAAAATAACTTAAGAATTACTTTTAATAATAAGATTTTATATTTAATAAAACTTTACCTGTTTAAATTTCTAATATGATTGGATTGATTATGAATGATGGACAAAAACAGTGATGAAAAGACTCTTTTTATGTCTACAGAGCAGCTCTCATGATTCATAATGGATGTAGAGGGCGTGCTCAGGTCAAAACTGAAAAACCATGCTTAAAAATTAAGTTCTTAACTTAAGGCAACTTATTTTTACTTCCAATTTAAAGTTATCAGTGTTATTCTTAACTCCAAGTAACTTTAATCCTCATTTGGTTTAATTATTTTAAGTTTTAATATAAAATAAGTTTATTTATATTAAAGTTCATCACATGAACAGCATAAAATCAGAGTTTCAAGCAGAAATCTCTTAAACTGAATTTTTAATTAATTTTTAAAGAATTCATAATTTTCTTTAAGCTTAATTAAAAAAGTAATTTTCCAGGCTAATTACCCAGGAAACCTATTAATAAAAGATACTTAAAATTTAATTTATATATTGATAATATTAAATTCTAAGCTGTGTGAAATTTTCAAGCAAATCCATTAAGATTTGGATTTTTAATGAATTTTTGAAGTTATTACTATTTTTCCACGTAAAATAGCAATACACACAAAACCTTAAGTTTTGATAAGGTTTTGATGATTGAAACCTTAAAGTTTTAAGCTTATTTAAGCTTTTTAAGCTTGATTAAGCTTTGACAGTTCTTAAAACCTTGATTCCAAGCCTGCTTATTGGGATTTACCCTCTTGGCAGCTTGAAATTCCTGTCCAATTTAGGATAAAACCAGTTTAAACCTTAAGGTTGGATCAAAGTCTAATCTTAAAGTTTAAATAAGGTTGAAAATCCTCCAATACAGGTGGACAACCTTAATTGAATCCTTGCAGATCCAAAAAGCTGGGTACCCCAGCTCTATTTGGTCTTTTTCCTTTGTCCCACCTTTTTGCGTGGATTTTGCCCTTTTATTTATTTAAAGCCATACTATGGCCTTAAACCCTTTTAAATTGAGCTCACGCAGGATTTACATTCTGTATGGCAAATCCTTAGCCAATTCAGTAAATATACACCACACCTCAATTTTAACTAAAATTTTGGTAAAGTTGCATAAACCTTATGTAACTTTAAATTTAAGCTTAATTAAGCTTAAATTTAACAATTTTAAAAAAATGTTAAAAAGTTACATTAGTACTGTGAGATTCTTAAATCTTCTAATAACACAAGAAATAAGTGTTTTTGGGTATAACACCCTATGGGTGTACCCTAGGTTATTTTTGGTGTAGAATCCAAAAATGACATAATAATTATAACTTTGTTTATCCAAAAAAAAAGTTATACTTATTTTTTATTATTTTTTATTTTAAATTCAACTAAAAAGTCTGTTTAAGACAAATTTAATTGTTTATAAAATCATTTGTGGCCTTATGGGTATGTTAAACATACCTCACAGGCTCACAATACCTCAAGGCTCACAAAAACCACGAAACTCTGCATCCATACAAGGTAAACCAACCTTAACCACTTGTACAGGAAAGATTACAATTATTAACCCAGTTGTAACTTCCAAAGGCAAACTGCCCAAGTCAGCAGACAATAAATTTGTACAAGGCACAGTCAAAGGTAAATCCCCTAAGAACATAAAGTTTTTGACTTCTTGCAAACACTGATATGTCCCCTGTATACCTCAGAGACCTTGGCTTCCAAAGGAACCAGCCAGAGGATAGAGGAGGATTGTCCAGAACCAGAAGACCTGAAAGAGGAAACCCTGGACACAGTGGTGGATGGAAAAACAATGAGGGAGATAATATCAACCTTGCCATTCACACTCCAATTCAACAGAAACCTCAAACCAGAGGACTGGAAGGATATGGATCAAGTTCTTCAGATCCACCAACTCCTCAAAGATTTATTTCAATGGAGCATGGACAACAAGAGGTTCAACCTAGCAACTCACTGGGAAGAACTGGGATCAAGTTGCCAGAAGATCTGTCTCAAAGAAATAGACTTCAAAGGCCTTATGGTAATCACCAAGGGTTGGAATCCTACCAGGCTGCACAGACTCCTGGAGGCAAGGGAACAGAGGATAAGGGAGAATCAAGCCACTATCCTAGCTATAGAAGAACAGTTGACCCAGACAGGGCCTACTCAGATTCCTTCAGGTTCACAAGGAGCAGGCCAAATCAGCTCTCCAGTGGCTTCACACCATTCAGAAACCAGCAGATCAGTGGCCAAGATTCACCATTC
This sequence comes from Austropuccinia psidii, assembly GCA_023105745.1. Classification (NCBI taxonomy): domain Eukaryota; kingdom Fungi; phylum Basidiomycota; class Pucciniomycetes; order Pucciniales; family Sphaerophragmiaceae; genus Austropuccinia; species Austropuccinia psidii. The sequence goes on along the minus strand of JALGQZ010000010.1, from coordinate 38,457,454 downwards.
TTCACAATTCCAGTAAGTTTCCAGGAGAAGACAAGGAAACAAGGGCAAGAACAAAACCTCATTCAACCAGAGGAGGAAAGAGTCAGACCCCATGATCCAGAAGCTGTTGGATTTGGTAAAGGAAGTACACAAGAACCAGAAGTAGTTGTAAACCACTCTAGAATCAGTAGTCCTAGTAATAGAAACATTACCCCCACTCAGACCGAAAATAACATTTTCACATCTGAGAGTAACATCAACAGTGATACACTGTGGTTAAAAGTGTCCCAATATGCTGAACAATCTGCAAAGCAATTTGCAGAAATTAAAGCCAGCCAAGAGAGGATGAGACAAACTCAAGCCTCCTTGGAACAAATAGTTAAGAATCTTCAAGAAGGATATGCTCAACTGAGCAGAGCCTCTGAAGAATCCAACAAAAGACTGAACCAAGTCTTTGAAGAACACCACCACAACACAAGGGACAGGGAGTGTCTGGATCAAGACATTAACAAATTGTTTAATGCCTATCATAGCTTGAAGCCCCAACCACAAGGCCAAGCTATGGAGAATCCATATCAACCAGATGACATCAAACCAGATGCCATGTTGTTGAATAAGGCAAGATCTCCATCACAATACCAGGATGGAGATGGCATGTCTTATTCAGAGAAGGAATCCTTGAAACAGCTTCCTGAAGCCTCAAACTGGCCCAAATTCTCTGGATCAGGAGAATATGATCATATGGAACTCATAGATTATATTGATGGACTCTTCATTAATGTACCCAACATACCAGACTACTGGATTACTGCTAGACTGAATACTGCATTTAAAGGTCATGCAAGTATATGGTACACAGAAATGAAAGAAATCCATGGCAGAAGAAACTGGCCATGGTGGAAGAGTCAAATAATCCAAAAGTACAGTAATGGAACTTGGATATGGCAAAAGACCATGTCATTTGAAAATGACAAATACTCTGTGGACAAAGATCCATATGAGTGGTGTCTCAGACAGTCTAAAAGACTTAAAGCCATTGATCCTCAGATGAACATCCAGATGAGGAATAACAAACTTCTGACACAACTTCCAGGAGAATTAGAGCATGCAGTGAAATGCAGATGCAACCAAAATTGCACTCTAGATGACATAGCCAATACCTTACAAGACATAAGGAAGAGGACAAATATAGGGAAATTCACCCCATATAAGAGCAGTGGTTTCAAAGAGAAACAACCTTTCAGGGTAGAGTTTAAAGACAAACCCAGAGAGAGAGTGGCAGAGGTGGCAAAGAAAAGGAATTCTTGTCACAATTGTGGTTCAACAGACCACTATGCCAACAACTGTCCAAAAGCAAAGAAAAAAGTCTATGCTATAGAAAAATTCCCTGAAGAAGAACCTCCAACAGAGGATTCTGAATCAGACTCTATGGGAGATGCCATCAGAGAACCATCTGATGATGATCAAGACCCAAGAGAGGAATTTCTAGTGGAATACCAAGAGGAAACCCCATTAGAAATCCAGGATATACAGTTGGAAGCAGGCATGCCACAGGACACTGCCAACAAGAACTTGTTCAAACACACAAAAGATGCACAAACATTCCTGGTTACACCAACCAAAGGAATGGCATATATACATGGAACAGCCACAAAAATGACTGTATGTATTGACAATGCTCAGCACCCACTGATCATTGACAGTGGAGCACATTGCTCCATAGTGGCCAGAAATTATCTGGATAACCACTTCCCAAACTGGGAAAAGCAGCTCTTGCCCACTAAGGCAAGGAACTTCAAAAGTGCATCAGGGAAGATGACTTCCATTGGGACAATTATCAAAGAGATAATTATACCCCACAGGAAGGGTAGTATCAGACTCAACCCAGAGTTTGCAGTGCTTGAAGATGCCCACATCCAAGGGGTTTTACTGGGAACAGATTACCAGAGGATGTATGGCATAGATATTTACAACAGTAAAAACAGGCACATTACCATTGGTACCAACAAGGAAAAGAAATTTTCACTTGATATATACCACATATCTTCACAGGATCCACTAGAAGAACTCTTGAAGGAATTCAAGGAGGGACAGTTTAGCACTACCTGTCAGCCTGTGACTCAAAACCAGAGCACAAGCATGACAGCCAAAATACCATAAACCAATGGTATAGCCAAAATACCACCAAAACATGGAGCTGAGCCAAATTAGCTCAGAAGGTATCAAAAGAAAGAGGAAGCTCACCTCTTCCTGAAAATATAAGTCCCATCACCATAGGACAAGAAATAACAAAGTTATTCCTGCTCAAAGTTATTGCTGAGCATAAACCTTAATTTTCACCTCTCATCCAAAATCTAGAAGGAGAGGCTTAACCCCATCAAATGGGTATTCAAAATGAAGCTCTAAGCCAGGGCTATCTAATGGTGCCAGCCAAACTGAGCTAGCACCAGTATTACTTGAGTTATGGTCAAATTCAGACCAAATAAGGGTGAACAAAACATTCACCTCTCATCTAACTTTTACAGTTTTAGTGTGAGATACTTAAAGTGGGGTCTTTTTGGAAAGAGCACAATCAGGGCTATCTGATGGTGCCATCCATTTCCTCATAACTCAACTACAACAGAAGTTATTGGCCAAACAAGCTTAATACAGCTTTTGACCAGACCACGCCAATGTACAAAAATAATTGTACATGGGATAACTTTGTCATATTTAATGATAACCATGTCAAGTTGGGTACCATTGTGTAGGGCCCATACAGGGCTATTCAATGAACCAACTTTGAGCTTGATATCTCAAAAACTGACATAGTTATGACCATTTTAAGGTCAAAATCCCACCTGCTGTCAGATACAGCCTTACCATGGGATAATATCCCATAACCATGAATATGAGGTGTCAACTAGACGAAGAAGCATGTTTTTACTTCAATACCTCATATGTCAGTCAATACTGGGGTCCCATACAGTTTCTGTACAGCATTCTACGCGTCATACACGTCAGAATCAGGCTGTGAGGTCCCCAGATGAAAATTTTCACCCTGTATTGGTGAAAACTGCCCAGATGTGGTTTCAAAACCACATCTGAGCCCAATACAGGGTATACAGGCTGTTTGCAAACCACAAGCCTGTCATAGAGAGTGAAAAATCTTCACTTCCTCTACGTGGAAAGGTCTAGCAGCCTTTCCACCTCAATTTTAGGATAAAAGGAGGGCTTTTCACAGCCAAAAGCCTTTCCTCATCCTGCTCTTGAATACCCTACGTAGTAAACTTTCAAAAACAGTTTTACTCTTGGGTAATAAACAGGTATACTCTTAATTTAAAGTATTGTAGTCTTTATTATTGTAACCCAACGGGTAAAGCTGCACCCAGGGCTTTCAACAGCGCTCACCACCACTATATTTCTTATAGTAAAGCCCCTTTTATTATTAAATTAATCCATCTTTAACCCTTATAAAAACTATTTTAAACTATTTTCCACGTGTCACAGTCATAGTTTTAGTTGTAAATAGCTTTATTTCCACTTCAACATAGACTCATCCTGACACTACCCTCACCAGTAAACAAAAACTATGTTTACTGAAGATGCTGAGGAAGAACAGACCAGCATTTGCCATTGGTGAAGAGCCACTAGGCAAGATTAAAGGCCATGATATAGAACTATATCTGGATGTGGAAAGACCTCCTTATCCAGCAAGTCTGGAAACCAGGAAAGAAATTGAGAAACACATAAATGAACTCCTGGACATGGATGTCATCAGGAAGATTGGACATAATGAAATAGTGGAAATCACCACTCCTGTCCTGATCACCTGGCATGATGGCAAGTCTAGATTGTGTGGAGACTTCAGAGCCCTGAATAACTACACAAAAGCAGACAGGTACCCCATACCAAGGATACCTCATGCCTTGGATAAGCTGGCCAAAGCTAAATACATAACCAAGAAGGATTGTATGAAAGGCTTCCACCAAAATGGAGTTAAACCAAACTCCATGAAGTTGCTCAGAATAATATGCCATATGGGCATATATGAGTACACCAGAATGCCATTTGGCATCAAGAATGCACCAGCGCACTTCCAAAGGATGATGGACACCATATTTCAAGAAGAAATAATGGAAGGCTGGATGGTAGTATATATTGATGATATCATTATATACTAAGAGACATGGGAAGACCATGTACAATACATAGACAGAGTGCTAAGTAAATGTACACCCATCAATCTGAAAATTTCACTTAAAAAGTGTAATTTTGGCCAACAAGAGCTACTAGCTCTAGGACACAAAGTCTCAGGCCTTAGTCTGGCAATTGACCAGAACAAAGTAGCAGCAGTACTGCAAAAGCCAGTACCAAAGAACATCAAAGAGATGCAATCTTTCCTTGGATTTGCTAGCTACTATAGAAACCACATCAAAAACTGTGCCCACATAACTAGTAGTTTATACAAGTTATGCTCAAAGGATGTAGTTTTTGAAAAAACCAAGGAAAGGAGGGATGCATATGAGAGGATCAAATATGAACTCACAAATGCACCTGTGCTCATCTTTCCTGACTTTGAACTACCATTCAAGTTATATATAGATGCAGCATGCAGCCAAGGCTTGGGAGCAGCCCTTCACCAAAGACAAATTGTGGATGGTGAACCAAGAGAAGGTGTAATATGTTACATCTCCAGGCAGCTGAAAGATTCAGAAGCCAGGTATGGGGCCACCCAGATAGAATGTCTATGTCTAGTCTGGGCTCTAGAAAAACTCCATTATTATTTGGAGGGTGCAGTCTTTGAAGTCTACACAGACTGCACAGCCTTGAAGTCTTTACTAAACATGAAGACTACTAATAGACACATGCTGAGATGGCAAATAGCCATCCAGGAGTATAGAGGGAACATGACCATCATATACAAGGAAGGTAAAGGCAATACCAATGCAGATGGCCTTAGCAGATGGCCACTGGACAATGTCAAAAGCAATCCAGCTTATGACCCTGAAGTTGCTGCAAAAATTCCTATCCATTTTATGGAAATAAATAGGAAGAAGAACTTCAGATTCTCTGAATGGGCACCAGGGAGTGGTACCCTTGACAGTGGAAACACTGATTCAGAAGGGACAGAAACCCCCATACTGGGAATAAGTTCCTCAGAACTGCACAATTAATTTTTTCAATGCAGTGCTGAAATCATATGCTAAACACAAACAGTGTAGCATACTACTCCAACTCCTTCAACAAAAATACAGGAGCCCAGAACTGGAAACCCAGCTGGAGGAACCCTGGTTGAGGGCCTAGAAGGACAATAAATTCTTCCTTATAGATGGCCTGATTTATCACAGAGAAAATCACACCAGTGCACTCACAGTGATAGACAGAGACCACATCTCTTTAATCCTGCAGGAATGCCATGACTGCCCCTACATGGGACACATGAGTGAGGACAGGACTAAAGAGAGGGTAGCAAGCACAGCTTGGTGGCCCAAGTGGGAGCAAGAGTTGAGTGAATACATCAACACTTGTGAAAGATTCCAAAAGGCAAATAGAAAGCATGGGAAGAAATATGGGTTGCTTCAACACATAGAAGAACCCAAACACCCATGGGAAACCATCAACATGGACTGGGTCACAGGAGTTGTCCCAGGAGGCAAAGAAAACTACAATGCCTGCTTAATCATAGTTGATAGGTTCAGCAAGAGCATGAGATGTCTACCATGCCATAAAGAGGACACAGCCATGGACACTGCTCTGTTATTTTGGAATAACATCATATCCACCTGTGGAGTCCCTAAGATCATAATTAGTGACAGGGACCCAAAATTCACATCTGAATTTTGGACCAATTTATATGAAATGCTTGGCACCAAGCTTTCTTTTTCCACAGCTGACCATCCACAAACAGATGGCCTAGCTGAGAGGATGATCCAAACAGTGGAGGACATCCTCAGGAGGTTCTGTGCCTATGGCATGGAATACAAGGACCATGAGGGATACACCCATGATTGGGTCACCCTCTTACCAGCAGTCAAACTGGCTTATAATACAAGCCAGCACTCTACCACAGGAAAAACACCTGCACTGGTGGAGAAAGGGTGGAATCCCCTGTTACCTGTGGATCACTTGAAGAAAAATCTTCTGACCATCCACCCCACAGCCAAAGACTTCCATGATATGTGGAAGAAAGCCTGTGATACTGCTGCTAAATGCATAGCTGAGGCCAAAGAGTATAACAAGCAGAGGTGGGACAAAGCACATATGGAACCTGACTTCAAGGAAGGGGACCAGGTGTTAGTGTCTACACTAAACTTTAACAATCTCAAAGGACCCAAGAAGATGAGAGACTCATTTGTAGGGCCCTTCACTATCATTAAGTTGATAGGGAAGAATGCAGTAGAGGTCAAGCTCACTGAGGAGTTTTCTAGGAAACACCCAGTCTTTCCAGTAAGCCTGGTCAAACCATACTTCCAAACAGAGGAGGATAAATTCCCCTCCAGGAAGAAAAACATCACTCCACCAGAAATAGTGGAAGTAGAAGACTCTCCTGGACCTGTGAGTAAAATCATCAGGGCCAGAAAAATCAGACTTAATGGGAAGGATCAGAGACAATATCTAGTCAGATTCAAGAACCAGACAGCTGACAAAGACAAATGGTTGGCAGGGGATGCCATACCAGATGTGTGAGCCTTAGAGGTAATTTCATATACCCAAAAGACCACAAATATGAAAAATAACATATTAATATAAATAAAATAAATTTATTTATATTATTAAAATAAATATAAATATAAAATTATATTAAAAATAAAAAATTAATTACAATTTAAAAATAAAAATACATTAAATTTTGTAAGTATAAAATTACATTTATACTTGAAAAAATTAAGTAAAAATGAAATTGTAACAAAATTGTGAAAAAATAAATAAATTTGGAAAAAATTTAAATAAAAATTATTATAGCTTTTTATCCAATAAATAAATACATAAAAATTCTTTCACCATTGCATTCCTCTTAAAAAATCAGGTGGGGTCACCTCTGAGTGAAATTCTTGTAACTCAACTCTAAATAAGCTTAAATTAAGTTTTTAGTATTTTCAATACAAAAGTTGAAGATCCTCAAAACCTTAATTTAATTCACACCACATGTGGTGTTAACCATCAATTTTTGTGTTAAAATTGAGGTGTTGTGTTTAGTTTAGAAGTTATGAGGAATTGAAGTATTTTCAATTGAATTCAATTGAAATGTCAAAATGTGCGCGTGTATTACATAAGTGAACTTTGATTTACATATGAGGTGTCAATTATTACTGTATTGTACTGTACAATTGAATTGAATTACATATGTAAATTATAAGTATGATACATGATGAGGAATTAAAGGAAAAATAAATTGGAAAGATTAAATTTGGGGGGGAAAAGGAACTCCAGCTCTAAGGGGGAGCTAGACCCCCAAAATCCTTGCTGACAGGCGTGGGATGTCAAAATTCACGCAAAAGTTCATCACTTTTGGCCTGGAATTGAGTTACAGGGTCTGTGGACTCAATTGATGATGAGGTTTTGATACCAACTGGGGTAGTTTTAGCTGTTGCCAAGAGGGTAAAACTACCCTTAAGATAAAACAACCATAGTAAAAACAGTTTTAACTGGTTTCTACGCCTCTTACACACATTCTGACGTGTTTTGAAGGCTCTAGGCCTGGTATTTCTATAGTAATGGCTGATTTAAGGGTCTAAAATGGCTAAAAATGGCTAAAAATGGCTTAAACCAGCCCTTTTTGGTCTAAACCAGGGTTCAATGATGCCATAATTGGCTTTTATGTTGTCAGACTGTTTTTCACGACTGACAAGAGTAAATTTTACTTTTGGAGTAAGAGAATTGATGGCTATAAAAGAATGTCTTCTTTGCCCCACTTTTCTCTTCATGTTAGAATCCTTTCCTTTTATTAATTAGTTTAAACACTGTTAAACCAATCAATCAAAGATTCCAACCACCATTCTTAAATCATTTTAATCCTTTTAACCACGTGAAAAAATCATTATAATCATTGTTTGTAACTCTTATAATCATTTTTACCCCTGAACCACCCCAAAAGTGAATTAAAGCATCTTTCATCACTGTAAACTTTGTCACTTTGTTTGCAAATTCACTCTGGTCACTTTTGGGCGTGTTTTCTCTTTAATATTCTTTTTAAAGACTTTGTTCTTTAATTAATTGCTTGCAGCTCTTTGCTCAATTAATTCCAATTGAAATTGCTCTTGAAGAAATTTCTTTTGTAGCCTTAAAATATCTCTTGTAGAGTATTTTTTGGATAAATCTTTATTGTTGGTAAAACAATAAATTTTTATAATATTATTGTTTTATACTAATAAAGTTATAAACAATAAAATTGGCGTGTTTTCTCTTAAAAATAATATCTCATACTATATTTAACTGAATTTTACCTTATACAAATTTTGAGGACAGGAAAAGTACTTGATTTTTAATCAAAGTTTCATATCCACACCTTACATTTTGGGGCCCAGCCGTGATATTTTACCTGTGACATATTTTTTTACTATTTTTAAATCTTTTTTTCTTACATTGAAAAATTTAAAAACTTATAAAAAATACTTATAATCCAAACAATCCATAAAAAATAACTTTTTTCATATTATAAGTGAGGCTTATATTTTTATTTCTTTTTTGAAATAACCTTTTTTTACTTAATTAATTGGCTTTTTTTCATTAATTTTAGTGTCTGACAACGTGGTAAGACAAGAAAACATTGAAACAGCCTCAACAGTAACTAGCATTATCCCTGCCAGTACTGTTAATTATGATCATAATAGTACTGTTATTGTGACTCAAAATAACCAACCTGAACCAATATCTTCTGAATTAATTAACTTGGACATAAGTAATACTCTTCAGAAAGCTAAGAATTTGGCTAATAGTAAGTTTTTTGACGTAAAAATACTATTTTAAGCCTTTTTTAAACCATAATTATGCCTTCAACCAGGTCAGGAGCCAGCTACAACCCCTCAAGCAGCTCCCAAAAAGGTAATAGACATGATTATGGCAGAGGCCAATCAGGTACAGAAGGAAAAGGGTCAGTTGATGACTTCCAAACAGCTAAATTGGGTCATTCTGAAGCTGATAATACTATTTTACCTTCAAAAAGAGCTGACACCGCCACAACAAGCCGCTGTGGACATATACAAAGCCAGCCACAGTGCATACAACAATGCACTTCAATTCAAGGAGTACCAGATCCTTGCAGACCTGTGGAAGAATTGCATGAATTCTTATCTGACAGTAAGAAAATTCCTGGGCCATCTGTCAGCCTGTGACTCAAAACAGAGCACCAGCATGACATGCAACATACCATTAGTAATGGTATGAGGAGTATTGGACAAATATAGCCAATACAAGTAGATTATAAAGAGGAAACCTCCTCAAATATAATAAGAAAGGACAAAGATATGCCCTATCAAAGATAAGACCAAATAAGCAAAAACTCTTATTCTAGCCTCTAATCTAACTTATACATATTTCATGAAACCCCAACCAGAATGGTTTTTTTCTTGAAGCTCTAAGGGAGAGCTATCCAATGGTATCATATTTTCATCTGTAGCACTCCTAAATCAGGAGATACCATTATACCACCTTTTTTCACCAACAACCCCTCAAAGGTGTAGGAGGGCTTGTACAAAACTGTACAAAAGTATAACCAAATTAAAGATATAAACAAGAGCTTTAATTTGAGATACATTAGACCTCTGTATCTCTTAAATTGACTGAGGGATCTTGGTTCAAAGGTTTAACAACCAAAAATACAGATATTCTGAAAACAAGAAAGTAAACAAACCCCTGTATCTTTGGCATACACTCATACAACTGTACAGTGTAATATACCAAACTGTAGAGCTAATCAAGCCCTACAAAACTGTATCATCAGAATACAGATATCTTCCAAATTGGAGAAGATATCTGGCATGGAAGCTTTTGAAGCCTCATACTGATGTACAAAATTACATCCAAAAACTTAAAACCCTTATAACTTTTGCTATTTGAAAGAAGGGTAAACATGAAGCATACCAAATTGAAGAGCTCATTAAGCCCTTCAATTCTGTGCTCTTGGATTCTTGATATCTCAAAAACTGACTAAGATATCTTGGTTGGAAGTATTTTGACCAATACTGGTCTGTACCAAACCTGTACCAACCAGTACTGGCTTGATACTTAAAATAATGGTTGTTTAAAGCTTAAACCCGCCCAGAATGACTAATATTAGTCATCCAGACACTCTGGACACGTCACAATGGTGCTGACGTGGCCTGTGAAGAGTTTTTTCACCCTGTATTGATCCAGAATGATCATTTGTGGTCCAAAAACCACAATTCTGACTATGCTGACGTCAGAATTGATGGTACAGAACCACAACCCAGCCTCCAGAGTGAAAATTTTCACTCTGTAGACGTGTGAAGAGCCTACCAGTCTTTCACAGTCCGCAGAGGAGATAAAAGCAGGTCTTTCCTCACTGGAAAAGACTCATCTTATCATGAATTAACATCCTTACGTAGTAAAACTGTCTTATACCAGTAGTACTCTTAGGATTATATCGATATAATTAAAATAATTAATTATTGTAGTGTTTCTTTACAGTCAAAGATATTAGAGCATTGCAACCCAGGTCCTCAATAGACTCATCACCACTGTTACCACGTAGCAGTAGGACCTGAAGATTTGATTTATTACTTTTTTGTGTGTCACAGTCATAGTGCTAGCTTGTATTTACTATTTTTAAGCTACTACATAGACTCACCCTGACATTTTGGGGGCTTGGCCGTTGTTTTAACCTATTCCGGACCTATTTTGGCGATTTTTGGATCATTTTCACTATTTTGAAGGTTTTTTACTATAAAAGTAAGTACAATTTCGAGTTTTTTTTCATTTTTTAACTAATTTTCATCTCTTATATTATAAAAATATAATATATATCTTTTATATATTGTATTTTATCAAAATATATTAAATAATATATTTTATTTTATTTTTGGAGTATTTATACTCTTCAAAGCTTTATATTGCAATTTTCACGAAAATTAATAATAATAAATAATTATTATTAATTTTCCAAAGTTATTTTTATATACAAACAGTATATTTAAATAAAAAAACATTATTTTTTACCAAATTGTGTAAAAATTAATTTAAATAATAATATTTATTGTAAATCAACAATAAATATTGAAATAATAATTTTATTATTTCAATTCTTTAATATTCAAATTGAATAATATTGAAGAAGATCTTTTTTTATTCAAGTTGAGGAAAAATTGATTAAAATTTCTTTTTTTGATAAATAATCAAAAAAAAAATCTTAATAATAATAAGTCATTATTATCAATTTACCACGAAAATTGATAATAATAAGTAATTATTATTAACTTCTCAAACTTATTTTTATATACAAATAGTATATTTAAATAGAAAGTATAATTAATTTTTACCAAATTGTGTAAAATTAATTTAAATCATAATATTTATTGTAAACCCACAACAAATATTTAAATAATAATTTTATTATTATTTTAATTCTTTAATATTCAAATTGAATATTATTGAAGAAGAATCTTTCTACTCAAGTTGAGGAAAAATTCATCAATTTTTATAATAATAAGTAATTATTATTAACTTCTCAAAATTATTTTTATATACAAATAGTATATTTAAATAGAAAGTATAATTAATTTTTACCAAATTGTGTAAAATTAATTTAAATCATAATATTTATTGTAAACCAACAATAAATATTTAAATAATAGTTTTATTATTATTTCAATTCTTTAATATTCAAATTGAATATTATTGAAGAAGAATCCTTTCTACTCAAGTTGAGGAAAAATTCATCAATTTTTTTTTAAAGAAAAAAAAAAATAAAATAAAAAAAAATAAAATAATAAATAAATAAAAAATAAGTAAATAACTTATCAATAATATTCAAGTTTAATAATATAAACTTTTAATATTAAATACTTTACTTATAAAAATAAGTGAAACAAAACTGTTATTTCTTCAAAAAAATAAAATAATAATAATAATAAATAATTAAAACTCAAATATCAAACCAAACTCAGAAGAAATAACAGTAAGGAATTGGAAATTTTGTTTATTCAAATTGAATTACAAACCTTCTCCATTTTCTTTCAAAGTGGAAAAAATACATTCCATTTGAGACAAAATCACAGTGAAATTCATCTGTACCAGCCTCAAAGACAAGGAGGCAGTACCAACTCCCAAGCAAATTGCCAAAGAGTATAAAGCAGAAATCAGTCCAAGGGCCTTTTAAAGGTAAAGAAACCTTGGAAAATACAGAATTTTTGTCTTTTGTCATTTTTTAACATGACAACTCCATTTCTCAGAGATCTTGGATACCCAAGAAATCAGCCAGAAATCTGGCAAAGAAGAAACAGAGGGAGAAGGCCACCCCCTTCTGGATCAAATAACCAACAAAGGACTTATTATCAGGAAACTCCTGCTCAAAGTCCCACCCCAAACCAAATTCAGCCCAGTCCAACAAAAAAATTGGACAGATGCAGGGAAAATAACTCATATTCATGTACTCCTAAAAGACTTTTTCACATGGAGTATGGACAGCAAAACCTTAACCATGGGAGTATCATGGGAGGAAATTGGAATAATGATGCAAAAAGTATAAGTCAATCTTATTACTTGCCAAAAGATTCTGGAAGAAATGAAAAGTTGGAATCTCAACAGCCATTTCGTACTCTCAGAAGAGACTTGAATCAGAGGGAATCAAACAGAAATCCAAGCCATAGAGGATTCTTGGCATATGGAAGAGCCCAATCTGATTCAGGCACTACATGCAAAATCACATTTCCACTGGAGGAAATGTAGAAGAAATGTGAAATTTTTTTTAAAAAAAAAAAATGATGAGCTTATTTTTTGCCTTTGTTTTTATCAAGTTGAACAGAAATAACTCAGTTTGCTCAGCCAATGGCACAGAAGTCGGGTTTACTGATATATATCCCTCAAAATGCATTTGTACACAATGAATGAATATATATGACACAATCTTTAGAACTGCTGAGTATGCTCAGACTCTTTTGGTTGGGATAAATAATCAATATGAACAAGCTCAATGCTATGGTACGAGAAGTTATTATTTTATATTATAACCAATTTACCATTTGAATTATTATTTGAATATAAATAAAAATCTTGAATTCAATTTAATGAGAAAGTTATTATTTTGATAATCAAAAGTTAAACATTATAGTAATAAAGAAGTTACCATTCCCATCATAACAAAATAATTTCTTAATAATAACAAAGTTATTATTTTCACACTTCAAAATTTATCATTATTATTACAAGAAATTTTTTGTTTTTATAATACAAAAATCATTATCTTGACAATGATCAAGTCAAAATTTCAATAATTAAAGAGCTATTATCTCAATAATAACAAACTTCCTTTTTTGATAATAACAAGTGTATTTACTAACAAAAATTTATTCTTTTAATAATGAGAAATTTATCATCTTAATAATAACAAAGTTACCCTTTGACCAATAACAAATTTATTGTTTTGATAATGAACAATTTATTATTTTGATAATGACAAATTCATTCTTTTGATAATAACAAAGGTCTTATCTTAATAATTACAAAGATATTCTTCTCATAATTAAAAATTCATCATTTCAATTATAACAGATGTATCATTTTAATAATAAAAACCTTCTTATTTGAATCATGACAGACTTATGATGTTGATATACTCACATTCAATACCAACCAACTCATCTCAACAATATCAAATGTTTTATGTCAATAATAACAAACATATTATCTTCATAATAAAAATGGCCAAAACTTCTATCCAAATGTCAAACCACACCAGAGTGTCCTGACTCAAGTTTGAAACCAATCAAAACTGATTCTAGAGTAATTGAAAATCTTTTGATTCCTTACAAATTGCTCATATTTTTGAAGAATGTTCCCAAAGCAGTGTTGAACACATCATAATCACTCATTTGCATTTGTAATGTTTTTCAGTGGAAATACCAGAAATTTTGCTGCTCTTTGTAACAAAGAAACTCATTTTTTATTGTTATCTTGTATATGAACAAAATCACAGGAAAATTTCACCATACTACAACCCAGTGGAAAAAATACATTGATTTCACAACAAAGATATACTATTCTCAGCGCTCAAGGGATACTAAAGCAATACAATCAATTACAATTTCTTGTCGTATTTCTGAAGGTCGATACTTGATCCATGCACAATGCCCAACTATGTCATCTATATGAATCACATATGTCATTTCTCTATCAAGCGTCCTCAGTTCTAGTTGTAAATTGTAATCTTCTAAATTCGAGAATGGACTCTTTTTCAAAAGATCGTTTTTGATAAGAGGGTGGACCTTTAGCCAAACATCAGTCTTGCTCTCTTGATTAGGCAAAGTTCTTGTGTGCTTGAAAATCTTTTCAATAACCCCATACTCCAGATTGGAATGGTTTTTTAACTTGACTATGCTATTGCTTGGATTAGTTTTTGAAGTTGCATAGACATGTTCGTCAACTGAATATGTTGCCAAGTTTTCAATATTAGAGCTTATGGATAGGAAATTTGAGGCGTTTGAATGTGTTTTCTTGGCCCAATCTTTAGATGCTGTCCAACTTGAATTATCACCCGCAGGAAATAGCTCATTGATCCTCTTTATCAAAAGATTTAATGTTGGAGAATCAAGGAATGACACACGCCCTTTTGGAATGAACTTTGGCTTGACCGGAAGTGGATCATGAAGTGCTTGCAACTGATGAATGAAAGGTCTCAAAGAAGCTGGGAACTTTTCATGTTGAGACATCAATGCTTGTAGGTTTCCCGCACGGCAAAAATTGATCAGGAAAGTTATCTCTAGTTGGCCTGATTTTTTATAATAGAAGTTTAGTTAGATCACCAAATCAAAATCCAAAATGAAGAAAACATAAGAACATACCTAGACGATTATTGTGAGATGCTTTTAAAATCCTACCCATAAGCCTTTCCATTGAAAAGGACCACCAAGCTCTGGAGGGTCCAAATTTTTCAAGGCAATCACCGAGGTGGATAGACATATGATGGTTAGGAGCAAGCGTGACCTCAGGAAACAGTATCAGGCAACTCTTTAGGTACTCCAAGTTGTGATAACAATACTTGCTAACCAATTCACTTGTGAGGCGTCTCTTGAGTGCTATATTAACTGAGGAAACCAGGTGAGCAAAATTCCGAAACAAAGAATGTGCGGAAGGTCCTCCTGTAGACCAGTATACTGGTAACGTCAAGGGAAGTTGAATAGTGAAAAGGTTACGCCATTCATCTGCTTTCAGGCGACCAAACGAGGCTTTGCCTAAGACTAGTAAAGCCCTTTTAATCCACGTTGGAATATGGATGCAGGGAAGGAGCTTATTGATGAAAGATAGAAGATCTTTATCAAAGATAATCTTGCCTTCGCTTGGGACAGACCATTGTCCACCCCAGCCCCCATCTTCAAGGTACGGTGAAAAGGTATCATCACTTGATTCATTAGAACGAAACTCCAAACGGTTGAATGAAACACCCGAGTCTTCATTAGTCTCTGTTTCGGCTTCTGTAAAGTTGTTAGAATGCAATCCTTTTAAGGGAGCCGCAGTTTCAGCCAGTAAGTCCATCAATTCTGTGGTTGAAATTCCTTTGGGATTCTCTTCATCAGCAACATCGGACATGCACCAAAACCTTTGGCAATGCCACTTCAGCATTCCAAGCAAGAGGTTGTGCATTGCATCAACCACATGGTACTTAATAATATCCCAGTAGGGTAATTCAAGCATAACTGAGTATCTGACACCATGTTCTCGTAAGATTTTGAGCTTCGAATTGTTGTTTACTGCATCTCGAGACTGAGTGGCCCAATGCTTGTGATCAGAAAGGTTGCGGAGGGGCCAGGTCTGAGGATCAAGGTTGTTTATTTGCGATTTTTCAAGCAAACAGTACGAGCACATACGATTGGCTGTGGGTGCTGCAAATCCAAGGGCACGACGTAGTGCTGGCAAATCCGCAAAGAATGGAAGTATGGCCGCAAAGATCATGCGGCCTTTTGGATACATGTGCGTTTGAGAGAGATGCAGGCCAGGGTCCCACAGGACTTTGAGCTGCTCAACAATTGGTCTAAGGACCCAATTGACTTCTTCAAGGGAGGGTTCCTTAGGTCCTGGTGCGATTCCTACAAGGAATAAATTCTGAGGTTGGTATCGAAGGTATAGGGGTAAGGAAAGACAAACAAGGACAATAAAAGTAATACTGGAATTCTTTCCAGCCTGTCGATTACCGTATGGATTGATAGCATCCATGAACATACCGAAAGTAAGATTGCCGGAGTGTTTTGTAAATTGGGTTTGATTGGGTCCCAAAAACTGTTTCCACATTATTGAGTGCTGGATGTCATGAGCTTCACTATCAGGATTAAACGGTTCACTTGCAATTGTGGCACTAGAATCTAATGCTGTTTCAATTCCAGGACGGGAAAACAAACGACCAAGCCAATCGTAAAAGCTTTGATAAGCATAAGTCTTGATTGGGGATTGCCCAATTTTACACCTTTGGAATAGCGATGTTCCACAAATGCGACTCAAATCTTCAGATGAGCTGAGGGACTGTGGGATTTGTGACTCACTAGCTGCCGAAAAAGGTGGTGTTTGAAGCGTTTGGTTAATACAGTGGGTGGGTGTGGTGGAATTATTGGGATACATTGCAAAGCAATGTGGACAACACACTACTTGGACTAATTCGGGATCTATTGCCAGCCTTCTTATAATACTGCGGACATCTGAGGGGACTGATTTAAGAAGCTGATTTTCTCGATATTTCAGTCGTCGCACCAATGATGAATTAAATTCAGTTGAGGCAGTGAGTGTAAGAAGATCACGGGTTGATTTCAAAAGCCAAGCCGATGTTGAAATAGAAGAATTTTCAAACACCGAAAGAATTGTAACCAAAAGTGAGATATGTACAGCCATTGAGTCAGCACTGGCCAAGGAAAAGGTATGAAATCGACCTGAAAAGATTATAACATGTTTGTAAGCTGGTAAAAAACATCTTTGGTGAAAGGTTGAAGGTCGTACTACAATCATAGGTATTGTAGCTTTCTAAGTTATTGGGAGTTGAAGGTGGAGAAGAAAGATGAAGTTTTTGAGGATTGACACCATCACTTAAATCCCCAGAAAGTTCATTTGGGTTATCTGAACTTTGATCTTGTGAAAAATGAAGGTGAGCAGATTCACTGTTGTCGCTTGAGTCTGATAAGTATGGGTAAAGATTGGTAAGTGTTTGGAGTAAGTAGTAAATGACAATGCAGACATACCTTCTATTTCCAAACGTGCTTCAAATTGTGCATCATCTAAGGCATGATTATTTTTTGTTCCATGAGACACAATGGATCCAGCTTGCCAATTCCCATGCCGATCCTTAAACCGTAATTTAGAACATCCATGAGTTTGGCAAGAGCATATAACGGGCTTGGTACGTGTTGTAGACATTTAGAGGAATGAGAATATCAAAGTGTAAATGAAAAAAACTGCTTCATGCTAACATTTGTCATTATTAAAATAAAAACCTTTTTATTATTGAAATAATAACTTTGTCATTATTAAAATAATAACTTTGTCATTATTAAAATAATAACTTTGGCATTATTAAAATGATAACTTGGTCATTATTAAAATAATAACTTTGTCATTATTAAAATAATAACTTTGGCATTATTAAAATAATAACTTTGTTAATATTAAAATAATAACTTTGTCATTATTGAAATAACAACTTTGTTATTATTAAGATGACAAATTTGTTATTATTAAAATAATACCTTTTTTATGATCAAAATAAGAAATTTCTTATTGTTTAAATAATGGTTTTGCTGTTTTTTCATTTCACTCTCAAAAGATTTAAGCCTTTGCTTTTTAAAATAATAGATTTTCACTTATAAAAGCAATAACTCATTTAGTAGCCACCTACTTTTTAAAAATCAATTTGTTGAGTATTCCGGCTTCAAGGATATTTATTTTTGACATTTTTACAATTTGCCATGTTAGTATGTCGAAGCCAGGAAATATAATTTACTGATGTACGATGTACCCAGTTTGTGAGCTAAGACACATAATTCCAACTTGTTAGGCTGATATACTCTTTTGATTCCAATGAAGCAAGACATATGAGCCAACATTAACACAGGAATTCATCTTACTATTTACAAAAACAATTAGAAAGACTATTTACAAGATTTATTATGTTCAAAAAATCAAAAGAAGAAAATAAACTAAATTCAGTATCACTAATGCATCGCATTCATAATATGTATAAATGGTTTAATTGATGGACCTGGCTGAATTTGTAAGCTGATCACCTTGGGCACAGATTGTGTTTGGAGCCATTCACCATTGTAGCAATCAGCTGGCAGGCCTGAAGGACAATTTACAAAACTAATTTTTTGAGGCCTTGATTCAATTCGTTGAGTTTTGGAAGCACATTTTGAGCCACAATCATTTTTCTTGCAGGCAATCAGTTCATCAATCATCCTCATCATTTTTCTAATTCTAGGATGACGCCATTGCATGTGAAGGATTGCAAACCTCTTATGGATATGTTGATCGTCATTCTCTTCGCTGTCGGATTCATCAGTAGCTCCGTGATCAGTCTCGTCATCACTGGTACATTTTTGAACGATTGGGATTAATGGCGTAAGTGCTGGCTGAGTAAGAAGATAGGCAATGCGAGCTTTACGGTTCTAAATTGAGAATCATATTACTCAAAGGGGACTTGGTATAAATGGCTGTTTGATTGCAGTTAGCACTTACATTTGCCAGGCGAGTCATACGGCGTGAGTACTTAGCTTTGCAGTTTTTCTTTTGAGGATCCGCATTTTCAAGGGAAAATCTTGACATAAGGGTGAAAGCATTTCAGCACCATGCACAATGAGGAAAAAAATAAGCTTACCTTCGGCGGAGGTGTTTGGCATGAGAATAAAAGGTCTGATAAATTTTTTGTTCAGAATGCATTTCCAAGTCAACATCTGTGTATTCATGAGCTTTAACTAGTTTTATAAACAGCGAAATTGCAAGACCCCAAAGGAACTGGTTATCAGGTGAGTTGAAGCTATCCGAAAGGTCAGGTCGAAATGAGCGGACACCGGCTCGATTCATAGCATGCCACATGATGGAAAGTGTTTGAGGTGATGCTTGTCTATGACCAGGACCTCCGGCGTATGGAAATGCTGGATCCTCAACATCAGAATTGCTACCAGATGAATCAGATGAGTCTTCACTATCAACAAAATTGTCGACAATTGAGTTTCGATTCCATTTTGCTTTCTCATGATCAGTGGCAGGGGGAGGTAATCTGTTTGAATCAAGACACTTTCCAAAAAGAGTTTGACAGTGCATGCGAACTCGGGCCTGGGTGAATTGAGTATCACTAAAAATAAAATTTTGCCAGGCAAGTAAGTTGAAAGCTTACCAGAAGAGTGTTATCTCGATGGTTTTGTGCAGGTCCAGAAGAATTCGTTTGGGGTATAGGCTTTGACTCTCTGTTCAACTGTAGATCTGAAACACCATTAGCTATCCGTTCCAGCTGTGATATGACCTGGCTGGATACGCTACAAGTTCGATTAGCAAAGGCTTGAAAAGTATGAAGGAATCTTTGTGATGATTGTGGGGGCACCAAGGGTTCAGTAGAAGGAAGCGACTGTTCAGTTGGTGGTACAGAGGCTCTCCACTCTTCAATATTGCGACTGTGGTTGACAGGTACATTATATAAGGACTCTTGTTGGATGGTTGGGCTTTCATGGAACCGGGTAAAATGACTTTTTGGTCCAACATGCTTTTGGGTGTGTTGACGCCGGGAGGATTGCCTATGTTTTGCGGCAGAATCACTGCCTGGTTGCAGGCGAATGCGTTTGGTGGATTCTGAAAATTGATCGAGACTGTCCACATGCCTTCGTTTCTTGTTGTAAAGATCAGATTGGCCCAAGTCAATAGATTGTGTATCGTCTGGGACAACATTGCTGGCAATAATAATATTTCCCAAACCTGAGTTTGCTTGGACGCAACCTTGTGAAGATTTTTGGCCAGTGTCGTCTTCTTCTTGTTGATGCATTTGGATCCTTTGAGTCACTGATCTGTACTGTCTCTCCACAGGTCGCAAATAATCACTCGGCTCTGTGCAGGAATGGGGTGGTTGTGGTGGTGAAATAGACTTTGGGCATTTTCTTTTATTTATAACATTATCTGCATTCGAATTTCCAACATGATCGGAACCCAGATTTGTGTCATTCAAGACCCAACCTGGATTAGGATTAAGCTTTGCGCAATCCAAACCATGTTCCGTAGCAAGGTTTGTGCGATTCAAGTCATGATTTGAAGGAACATTTGCATGATCAAAACCATCGTCTGGAGGAATGTTTGTGCCGGCCAAATCATGATCTTCAGTGCAGGAAGTGGTACGCAAGGGTGGATTGTGATCTTCAGTGCGGGAAATGGTAGGCAAGGTCGGATCAAAGGTCACATAACTATTGTTGTTGGTAATGAAGGATCCATTTACATAAGCATCTGAAATCGACTTAGGTTCAATGTAATCTTGTTGGCATCGATGCCTTCGATGCCTTTTAGTTTCTGTTCTGTTTTTTCTATGCCTGGATTTCAAAGATATATTTGAATCTGTTTGGCCTTGCTTACAAGGCCTTCGTGATGGTGAAATGCTGCTAGGTTGCCTTCTTTTCCTGCTAAACTGCTCGTGGTCTTCAGTGTTGACAGTCACATTGGAAATGCTCTGGGCGGCATCTAACATGGTGTTAGGAATGTTATGTAAAGAGGGCTCTTGGTTTGTGTTCTCTGAAGATAAGGGAAATGTATTAGTCACATAAACAAACCCGCCTTCAGGGGTATTATGTAGGGGCTGATTTCCCTTGGATTTTTGCCTAACCGATTTACGTCGTCTCCTAGGGGAAGGAGCACAAGAGCTTGCTGGATTTATCAAGCAGGGTCAGTTACCCAAATTACAAAAGTTAACTATAATGGTGAGACATACGTTGAATGCTACTGTTTGCCCTTGGTTTCTTGTGAATCATTTGGTCTTCATGTAGATCAGTGTACTTACGTTTGTGCATGGAAGGTGTCTCATCTGATGTTTCAGATGGAACAGAAGGTGTGGTTGATCTTTGAGCATGAACAGCGGGTGAAGGTTCCTGAAGACTGGGGTCATTTGCTGCAGGTGCAGAATATACAAATGAAAAGTCTTGAGAATGGTTGTTTGAAGACGAACTACTTGCTTGGCGAAGTCTTTTGTGAAGTCGTCTCTTTAATAGCCTGGAAGATGATTCTGGGACTTTGAAAGTAGAAGCATGGCTTTTTCTTCTTTTGGTTTCTTTTTTGGTATCGTACTTGAAGTGTTTTTCACGCAGGCAGTTATATAACCCAATCAATCTGGACTTCCTCCAGTCTTGGCAGTGTGCCCCACCAAATTCCACAGCGTATTCTTGTAGCTGTGAATTAGAAAGATCTGATGGGTCTAGTGATAATAAGTTTCAAAGAAAAATTAGTTAGCATTCAACAATCCAAAAGAAGAAAGCTTACCTGGCCATTCCCACGAGTCGTCATATTTGCGCTTGGTAATATGTTTGTGTTCATGTAATCTGTTGGAGGACTGTGGAGGGATTGAGCAGTGCACATTAAAGGTATTGGGAATCTGTGTCATGCTGAACGCCTGCTCTACCTTGTTAGAATCCGGGATTTTGTCATCTTCTGGAGAGCTGCTTTTTGGAGTTGTGCTAACATGTAAGACCTGAGTTGGCACATCCAATTGTTGGCTGTTGCTAATTACTTCTTGTGAGTTGGAGGAAACAGATGTACGAGCTGAGGGTGTCATGACATTTTGATCGTCTGTAGAAGGTGTTGTGGACTTCTGAAAAGAATTCATAGTCAAGCCAACTTCCTGTGTGCCGGCTTTATTGTTTGAAGTGGTGGAAATGCCTTCAGGCTTGGACATAGAGTGATGTTTTTTGGCTGTTTCGAATTCATTATTCCTGGAAGTAACGCATGTGGATTTTTTTTTTGTTAAAGGAACAGTCTCAAAACTTGAATTATTGTCATTATTCAGAACAGAGGAATCATTTGCGGACGAAGACTCCAAACATGAATAATCCTTGCTATCTGGAACAGAGACATCATTTGAGAATCTTGCTGATTGTTCTTCTGGAACAAAACTTGAGGAACTTGAAGCCCAATAGGAACCCGACGATGTGCTTGATACAGGCTGAGGTGACAAGGCATTCCAGATGGAATCGTGAGGTGAAAAAAGATTATCGGTCGGTGTTTTTCCTCTGAGCCGAATCCGTACTGATCTCCGCTTAGGAATATTGAGAGTAAGATTTTTTTTTCTCCTGTGTGAATCGTTGTTTAAAGGTGATGTTGCTCTACGCTTGCGCTCCACGTTTTTTGTGGGTGGCTCAGGTAAAATGGGTTCGGACGTCACATGCTGGGAGTCAATTAGCGTTTTTTTGGCAGCTATGACAGATCTCCTACGCCTGCCAGATTTGGGACCATGCTTTGTAGGCGGTTTTGTGGTGTTTTTTGTTGTAGTCAAAAGCACTTTGCGATTTTTACGTTTGGGCGAGAAATCCTTGATGGGGTCTCCATTTCCCCCTTGGCTATCTGGCGAGATACGACGTCGACGTTTCATTGGTAGCTCTTGATAAAATGAATTAAAACTAAATGATAAAAAAATGCAAAAAGTAAGGATGTTCAAACCAAAGAAGCAAAACTGAAAATTTTAAATGACATTTGTTTTCGCCTGGAATCCTGCAGTCAAAAAAGGTTATGAATCAGATATTGATACTAATGAAAAAGTTAATTTTCAATTAAGGAAACATGACAAACCCCTGCAGGTCTCTTGCGATACATAGGAATAGGAACATTTTTGACAAAGAAAATAGACTTGAATGGGCTTCTTGCAGATGATCCAAGCGCTTTTCCTTTATTGAAGAAGACGTAAGTGCAAAGACAAGAAAGAAAATGTTGAAAATAAGTTTTTACGGTACAGTTTAGATGAACTGAATTGGGTGGTGGTTGGGGAATTACCCCAATTCATTTTGATTATTCAATTATAGTTTCTGGAATATTTCCTTTTCTTTTTTTGAGAGGTTACCTTTCACTCTGCTCTCTGCTATTTGTCTTGCTTTATTTTTTTAAACCTCTACCCCGATGCATGAAAAAGCTTGCTTCTTCATCTTTATTTTTTTTGGCCTTCACGATTACACTTCTCAAGAATATCAACAATGAGGAAGTCAAAAACCACTGGCAATATCGATGGAAAATTTGATCCATTCCTGCCATCGTTGCATAAAGCGGATCTTCTTGATTACCTTTATCGAAATGACCCACACATTGTGATCCCGAATAAAGTCAAAGTTCAAGAATTACGGGAAATGGCAAAGAATATGCAAAAAAGTTAGTAATTTCAACTCTTTTCTCTTTGAAAATGTCTAGGCTCTTTCTTACATTTGCTGTGATGTTTGAAAATAGGCTGTAAATCAACTTCTTCCAATAGTCATCATTCATCTAAGCGAAAACATTCAAAGTCATCACCCTCACCTGTTTCAAAAAGACATAACAATTCTGTTTCCCCTAGGCACTCCAGATCAACAAACCATAGTCAAGGGAAATCAACTGCTACTACTCGAGGCCAATCACCAGCTGTCATCAGTCGAGGCCGATCGCCAGCACCTAAGACTCCTCGAGGCCGATCGCCAGCACCTAAGACTCCTCGAGGCCGATCGCCAGCACCTAAGACTCCTCGAGGCCGATCAGCAGCCATTCCTACTTGAGGCCGATCAGCAGCCACTAGTCGAAGCCAATCACGGGCAGCTAAGACTACTCGAGGAAAACCAGCTGCTACAAGTAAAGGTCAATCACCAGTAGCTATCAGTCAGGGCCGATCACCAGTAGCTACCACTAGTCGAGGAAGATCACCAGCAGCTACTCGAAGGCAATCACCAGCATTAAATCAACATCAATCAGATAAAACATCTGCTCGAGGACGCCCACGATCTTCAAGCACTGTATACCCTACCAAAAGAAAAATGGGATCATGTCCACATGAAGAAGACATTGTGGAGGAGCCCAAAAGCTCTAAGAAAAAGTCAAAGGCCACCTCCACCACAACAAAGAAAGCTGTTCCTCGAGGCCACTCACAAGCGTCTTCTAAAGCCAATTCAGCTTCTCATGGTACATGTTCACAAGAGGCGACCCAAGTTCCATCATCTTCACTGAAGCGGACAAAATTACACTCACGCAATGTCAAAAAGCAAATATCACCTAAGAAAAAACAAAGGCCCTCACCACTGAAGAATGTGAAACCTTCTCAGTCTATCTACGTGTCTAGTGATTCATCATCCAGCTCGAACCTTTCGAATGACTCTCAGGATCAGTCCACTGCATCGAGTGATCATTGCTCAAGTCAGACCAACAGTGAATCAAGCCTGTCATGCAGAAGTGACTCAAGCAAGTTATTCAGCCACTCCAGTCTGTCAAACAACTCACAGCGTAGTAGGTCTAGTGAAACTGATATGGAAACAGTCTCAGAAGAAATCTATTCAGCCCCTGAGGACATATTGTACGATGATAAGCCTTGCAAGAAGCACCACTTACATACAAAACATGCCTCTGAATCTGTTCGCAAGTCTACCTGTTGGGTTGATTTTGTTGAGCCCCATCCATGTAGTACAAAAATAACAAGAGAACAGCATTCTTCGACTGACAAAAAAAGGCCAATATTGGTTGGTTAAATTTTTGAAAGCTTTGGAGAACATTTTAAACTTGACTAACTATTTACAACCTTCATAGAGAGCTAGTCCTTCCCTCCACCATACAGGAACCCATGCTGCCAAAATCCATCCGCGCAAGCAAAAGAACAATTTTCACCATGAAAGTTCTCCGACTCCAATTCATGATTTATATGGTGTTGGATATGAATATGCATATAGGCCAACTCAGCCCTGGAAACCGTTGCAACAACACCAGCAGCAACATGATCAGGCTGTAAGTCATATGTCTTGTTGACAATAGTTTAGCTGCTGATTGGGTTACTCTAAATTACAGACTCCAAAGCCACGTTTTTTTAAGCCTCCAAGTGCATGTGTTGACTCTGATGATCTGGAATTTGCTGAGAAAGGGTATGAGCAAGGAAAACCTGACTCATCTGATAATGGTATGTATTTATTTTTTATCATTTTTGGATTTAATTTCACATTACTGATCATGTCTCTTCAGATGGAGACCAATTGCCTACGACTTACCACCGCAGAAAGGAATTGAAGCCCATGGGTGTTTCATCGGCATTAGTGAGTTATTGCACATATTGAAACAGTTGACCAAGGAAATCTTACTTTAATGATTGGTTTTAGGATCCAAGCGCTTGTTTTGTACCTGCAGCAATACCGTTTCCTCTGCCCAATAATAGTGCCCCTGGTTTGAATTATACAGCGTACTCACAGTTGAGAAGCACTTATCAGCCTCCAAAATGTAATGACTCACCAATTCTGCCTTCGGGTACAACAGAGCTCTATAAACACTCAATGTTTAATGAGTATTCACCATTCACCCACACTTCCCAAAGTATTCAGAAAAAGCAAAATGACGGGCAATCATTCCATGTCTATGTGAGTGGTATGGTATGAAAAGTTGGTTTGATTCGACCAAGTCAGCTGGCTGATGCTTTCTATTATCATTTTCAGCAACCTGGACCCCTTTTAACGCCTACGCCTATTCCATTATATCCTACAGGCCCTCCTCATACTGCCCAACCACAGGGCACTCCAACTCATCTTGATTACTCGCCATTCTCCCAAACTAGACAGCCAGCAAAATCTCAACCAACAAAGAACTCCTTGCCACCTTCTTCGAATATTCAATTTCATGAAAGAGGTGGCCCAAAGCCATTTGATTACTCACATTATTGGAACCATCACACACCATTATCCAACACCATTTTATCTGGAACACCAATGTTTCCCACCTCCTCCGTACCTACGCCAGCTCAATTCAGAAGACAAGAATCCCGTCACATTTGGTATCAGCAAAGTCCACCAGAGAACTTTCAATTTCCAACTACTTCGACATTCCCAAATCAGTCTACTCACACAACTTTAAATGATTTTCCAAGTACAAGTACTTGCCCTCCAGGTCAAGGAACAACAAAAGTCCCACATTGCAAATTTCTATTCCATCAACCACTTAGCCACAACAAAGAAAACTCCAGTTCAAATTTTTCATCAATTCCAAACCCCCCATTTAGTCAATTCAATAATCGCCACAGCTTTACGACTCCTAAAATCATCAATGAACTATCAACCCCTGCTGGCTGTAACGTTCCTTCCCAAGAAACCGTTGATACGACTGCCATAAAGATTTCAGAAGCTGCATCCAGTCAATGCCATGAATACAGCTTCCCTCCCCATAACCTCTCCAACAGTGCTGCAAGTACCATTAATATGATTACTGAATCCTCAAAGCGATCCACTATCACAACAGAAAAATATTCTTCGAATCCTAAACCCCTATCCAACAAAAATGATGAATCCAATGTCATACTTCTTGACTCCTCCAATGAGATACCAAAAACTTCCCAGATTTCGACCCCTTTGCAACCATCCATTTTTTCTAAAAAAACTTTTGATCTCACTCCTTCATCGATTTCCAAAGTTGTACCCAGTCAATCGCATGAATCCACTTCTACTACTCCTAAACCATTGACGTGTACAGTGAATGCTACTAACCCGATTACGCCATCCTCGATGCCCTCCACAACCCTACCAGAAAGCCTTAGTCAGGCTAATACATCCAGTGTCAAGCCCACCCAATCCTTTAACATTAACGAAACACCAAAGGCCATTGTGCTGAGCCCTCCCCCTTTAAACCCAACCTTGCCTTCTCAAGAAAGCTTTCATTTCACTACACCAATTTCAGAAGTCACCTCCACTCAATATAAAGAATCCAGTTTCACTCCTTCCACACCCTCAGAAAATATGGAATGTGCTGCTTCCACAATCCTCTCCCTGTCCAAGCCAATGATACTTCCACCAAAAAATAATAGTATGACCTTGTCGAATTCAAAACCCTTTTTATTTCAGCTTTCCGACCTAGGAATTATGCCTCCTAGCACCACTACCAAGATATCCAGTCTTTCTGCATCACCCCCCCCTTCAAAACTGGCATTGCCTTTCAATGAAATCACTCTCGATGCTAAACAAAAGCACACTTTTGGTACGTTCCTCTGACCTGTTGTCAAGTTTAATCACTTACATAATATCAATGACTATCATAATTATACAGAAAGCAAAAAGCCTACAGATGCTCCATTACAGAAACTTGAAAAGAAGGTCCGATTTACTACTTTGGAGCACACCAACCAAGCTCAAAGTATGGAATCCATCAGTGCCCCACCTCTGAAACAGCCTCAAGCCACGTCCACTTATCTTCCTGAAAATGCAAGAAAAGGTTTAGGCTCTCATGGATGCGAAACGTCAGGAGAATCAAAACTTCCAACAACCCAGGTCTGCGACGCAAAAAAAGTTGCACGCTCACCTGAAGATGAGGAATTAGAAGCTGCTCAAAAAATTTTATCTGACTTCCTAGGCGATTATGGACCACAATTGGAGTCAGACTCACAGCAGCCAAATGAAAACCTCACTGATTCCTCTACTAAATGCCCACAGGATGCTACCTCAGTCCCACCACCAAGTTCCTCCACACACAGCTCAAAAGACTCGGCAATCAATGCAGTCCACCCTGTTTTGCCAATCAGACGTATTGCCCCTTTACAGAAACGTACCCCCACAGATGCTCCACCTGTCTTGCAAAATACCATTGCAACCGTGGGCAAACCATTACCGATTTCAGACTCTGCTGCCAGACAGTCTTCAAGTGAGGAATCGTATCAAAATTTTGCATCAAATCCATTCTTAATCCTTGCTCAAGAACGGCATCCCAGAATGCAGCCCAGTATGCCCACATCTATTCCTCAGAAATCGCCACCTGAATCAACATTGCAAAACACTTCTCCTGCTTCAGCAATGACAAAGCCTATTTCTGTAAGCTCCAAGGATTCTCCACTTGGATCAGTAAAGCACGACGAAAGGGCTCCAGTGATTGCTTTGAATGAAGATATGGCTCGTATGTAATATATATCTTTGTAAGAGGTCCTTCAGCCTTTTCTTACCATGCTCCTTTCCTTGGAAAACTGTAGAAACAAATGCCAAACCAGGAATTAAGGAAGAGGCAAGCAGGTGTGCAGATTCATTTGAGGCTGATGTTGCCTGTGGCTCCGCGCAGGTAAAATCATTACATAGCGAATCACCACCACCCAGCTTACATGATGCCTTTGTTGACGAAGAGAGTGATTTGGGTTTGAGGCCACCACAAAATGAAAATTCAAATTGCAAGCCAGAGAAGATGGGAAAGCTATTCAGTATGTTCCAATTCCTACGATAGGGTTTAAGTTATTCCCAGGATGGGGTTAGTGTACATAATTTTTGCGACAAAGAGCTTATGTCCTTGTGTATATATCAATTCAATGTTTATATTCAAAAACATGTAGTTTGATTGATTCTATTTTTATGATTTTAGAAAAACGTTTGCTTATTCCATATTCAATATGGAAATATTTTTCATGTATATAGTAATCAGATGTAACTTTCCAGCTTTTGACTTCTTGAAAGTGCTTGTGTCATGATATGATGTTTTTTTGCTTGTGTGCATGTAACAGGTATGAAACATTTTTTCAGACGGGATGGTAACATCAATAATTGATCATTTAAGAAATAGTGAGATGGTATGATTGTTCTTATTTATGTAATAATGTTGCTATATATCCTATAAATGAGCTGATCATTTTGAGGTAATGACTTGATAATTTGACAATTATGGCCAAGGCACTATTCCAAGGTTGGCCATATCAAAATTATCCTAAGTATTGTCATCAAAATGTTAAAGATCTTTCAGTTTGTGGTAATATCAAAATGACAAATTTTTCATTATTAAAAGCGTGAATTTTTTATGATTGAAATATTAATTTGTTGATTATTGAAATGATAAATTTCTTATTTTTATTATTACAAGAAAAAGCTGGTTGTTATTATGATAATTTAATTTGTATTTTTAAAATAATAAGTTTGTTATTATTAAAACAAGAAATTTTTGATTATTGAAAGGAAAGGTTTTTTATTATTGAAAAAAAAAATTATTATTAAAGTAATAAGTTTTTTACCATTAAAATAATAAATTTGTATGATTAAAATACATATTAAAATGATAAATTTTTAATTATTAAAATAATAAATCTTTAATTATTTTAATAATGGTATTTTGATTATTATAATGATAAAGTTTTTATTATTAAAATGATAAATTTTTTATTATTAAAATGATAAATTTTTGATTATTAAAATAAGAAATTTTTTATTATTAAAGAATATTTTTATTATTATTAAAATAATAATTTTTTGATTATTGAAATAAGAATTTTATTATTACCAAAATAGTAAATTTTTTACTATTAAAATAATTACTTTTTTCTTCTCAAAATAATAAAGTTTTAATGTTAAAATAGAAAGTTATTTATTATCAAGATCAAGATAGTGACTTTTTCCTCATTAAAATACTAACCTTTTCATTTTTACAAGGGTAACCTTGTTGTTATTATAATGATAAAATTTCTATTGTCACAATAATGAGTGTTTGATTTTGAAATGATAAGTTTATCATTATAGAGATATATGATTTTGTATCATGTCAATAATAAATTTTTGATTGTTAACATAATGGGTTGTCTATTAGTAGAATAATCAATAGTGAATTTTATATTGTGATAATAATAACCGTGTTATTGTTGAAATAATAAATTTGTTAATATCAAAACAATACATTGATTGATTCCAGAAATTATTTGTACCATAGACTTGATCTTATTCATATTGATTATTGATCCCAACCAAAAGAGTCTGAGCATACTCAGCAGTTCTAAAGATTGTGTCATATATATTCATTCATTGTGTACAAATGCATTTTGAGGGATATATATCAGTAAACCCGACTTCTGTGCCATTGGCTGAGCAAACTGAGTTATTTCTGTTCAACTTGATAAAAACAAAGGAAAAAAATGAGCTCATCATTTTATTTTTTAAAAAAAAAAATTCACATTTCTTCTACATTTCCTCCGGTGGAAATGTGATTTTGCATGTAGTGATTTGTGGTTATGATATTTTTCTACTGAGGACAGTCATAGTACTCTTGATATTGTTACTATTATGAAGAGTTTCATAGACAAACCTTACAGCAACAAGGATAAGGGAAAATAAAGCCATGATCCACACTATAGAAGAACAGTTGAACCAGACAGAGCCTAAGATGATTCCTTCAGGCTCACAAGTAGTAGGCCAACCCAACTCTCCAGTGGCTTCACACTATTCAGGAAACAGCAGATCAGTGGCCAAGAGTCACCATTTTTCAAAATCCCAGGTAGTTTCCAGGAGAAGAAAAGGATAAAAAGGGAAAGACAAGACCTCTTTCAGCCACAGGAATACCAAGTCAGACCTAATGATCCAGAAGCTGTTGGACTTGGTGAAAAAAGTACACAAGAGCCAGAAATATCTGTAAATTGTTCTAGAATACGTAGCCTTATTAATAGAAATATTACCCCAACTCAGAATGAGCACAATGTTGTTACACCTGAGAGTAACTTAAACAGTGATCAACTGTGGTTACAAATGTCCCAATTTGAAATGAAAGCTCAAGAGAGGTTTGATGAACTTCATAGGAGCAATGTAAGGTTACAAGAATTGACAACCTTACATGAGGCTACAATCAAATCCATCCAAGAGAGCTGTGCTAAATTAAGCAAAACCTCTGAATAAACCAATAAAAGACTAAATAAAGTCTCTGAAGGGACTAGGATTGTCCCGATCAAGACATAAACAAATTTTTTAATGTCTGCCAAAACATGAAGCCTAAACCACAAGGCCATTCTTTGAATAATCCATACCAAAAGGACATCAAACCAGATGTCTTTTTGTATAATAATCCAAGATCTCTATCACAATACCAAGATGGAGATAACATGACTTATTCAGAAAGGAAGCACTGAAACAGCTTCTAGAGGCCTCAAGCTGGAAATAATTCTCTGGTGCAGGAGAATATTATGAAATCGAGCTCATTGGTTATATTGATAGACTCTTCATTGATGTACCAAGCATACCAGATGACTTGATTACTGCTAGATTAAATACTTAATTCAAAGGAGATACTAGTATTTGGTACACAGAAATGAAAGAAATCCATGGTGGAAGAGCCAAATAATCCAAAATTACAGCAATGGTACTTGGATATGGGAAAATATCATGTCATTTGAAAATGACAAGTACTCTGTGGACAAAGATCCATATGAGTGGTGTTTGAGACAGTCTAAAAGGCTTGAAGCCATTGATACTCAAATGAAAATTCAAATTAGGAATCACAAACTCTTGACAAAGGTTCCAGGAGAACTAGAGCATGTAATAAAATGCATATGCAACCAGAGCTTCACTCTAGATTAAATTTCCAATAACTTAGAAGATGTAAGGAAAACAACAAATATAGGAAAATATTCCCTATACAAAAGTATTTTTTTCAAAGAGAAACAACCTTTTAGGGTGGAAATCAAAGACAAACCCAAAGTAAAAGTGGCAGAAGTGACCAAGAAGAAAACCTCTTGTCACAATTGTGGGAGAACAGACCACTATTCCAACAACTGTCCAAAGGCAAAGAGCAAAGCTTATACCATTGAACAAGTCTCAGAGGAAGAATGCCCAACTGAGGATTCTGAATCAGACTCTATTGGTGATGCTATCAGAGTTTTCTCTGATGATGACCAAGACCCAAAAGAGGAATGTTGAGTGGAGTACCAAGAGGAAACACAACTAGAAATTTAGGATATACAGTTGGAAGCAGGAATTCCACAAGATACTGCAAACAAAAACTTATGTAAAAACACACAAGATGCACAGACCTTCCTAGTCACACCAACTAGAGGAATGGCATATATACATGGGACAGCCACAAAGGTGACTGTTTTTATTGACAATTCTCAACACCCATTGATCATTGATAGTGGTTCACACTGCTCAATAGTGGCCAGAGAATACCTGGACAATCACTTCCCAAATTGAGAGAATCAACTCTTTCCAACCAAGGCAAAAAAAATTAAAATTGCATCAGGTAATATGACATCCATTGGGACCATTATCAAAGAGATAATCATACCCCATAGGAAAGGTAATATCAGACTCGACCCAGACTTTGTATTTCTTGAAGATGCTCACATCCAGGGATTCTTACTGGGAACAGACTACCAAAGGATGTATGGAATTGACATTTACAATAGTAAAAACAGGCACATTACCATAGTTACAAGCAAGGAAAAGAAATTTTTACTTGATATATACGATATTTCTAACCAAGACCCTCTAGAAGAATTTCTCAATGAATTCAAAGAGGGCCAATTCAGTGCTAACCTCCTCAGTATACAAAAACTTAGTTTACTGAAAATACTGAGGAAAAATAAACCAGCATTTGCCATAGTTGAAGAACCTTTGGGAAAGATCAGAGGCCATGACATGGAACTATATCTGGATGTGGAAAGACCTTATACACCAATGCTCAGAAGACCTCCATATCCAGCAATCCTGGAAACTGGGAAAGAAATTGAAAAACAAATCAATTAACTCCTACATATGGATGTTATCAGGAAGATAGGACACAATAAAATAGTGGAAATTACCACTCCTGACCTTATTACCTGGCATGATGGCAAATATAGATTGTGTGGAGATTTCAGAGCCCTGAATAACTACACAAAAGCTGATAGGTAACCTATACCAAGGATAAATCATGCCCTAGACAAGCTGGAAAAAGCCAAGTTCATAACCAAGATGGATTGTATAAAAGGCTTTGACCAGAATGGAGTTTAACCAATTTCCATGAAGCTACTAAGTATTATATGTGATCTGGGAATATATGAGTACACTAGAATGCCATTTGGAATCAAAAATGCTCCAGCCTATTTCCAAAGGATGATGGACACAATATTTCAGGAAGAAATATTGGAATGCTGGATGGTGGTATATATTGATGATAGCGTTACATAATCAGAGACATGGGATGACCATGTGCAATACATACACGGAGTCCTCAGTAAATGCATACCCATCAATCTGAAGATTTCACTCAAAAAGTGCAATTTTGGCCAACAAGAGCTACTAGATCTAGGAAATAAAGTATCAGGCATCAGCCTGGCCATAGATAAGAACAAAGTAGCATCATTAATTCAAAAACCAGTACCAAAGAACATCAAAGAGATGCAATCTTTCCTTTTATTTGCTAGCTACTACAGAAATCACATCAAAAGCTTTTCCCACATAACTAGTAGTCCATACAAGTTATTCTCAAAAGATGTAGTTTTTGGAATTACCAAGGAAAGTAGGGATGCATATGAGAGGATCAAATATGAACTCACCAATGAACCTGTCCTCATATTACCTGATTTTGAACTAGAATTCAAGTTTTATATAGATGCAGTTTGTAGTGAAGGCCTAGGATCATCCCTTCACCAAACACAAATTGTGGATGGGAACCAAGGGGGGAGTAATATGCTACATCTCCGGGCAATTGAAAGATTCAGAGGCCAGGTATGGAGCTACTCAGACTGAATGCTTATGTTCAGTCTGGGCTCTAGAAAAACTCCATTATTACTTGGAGGGTGCAGTATTTGAGAGCTACATAAACTGAACAGCCTTGAAGTCTGTAAGGTGTGGATATGAAACTTTGATAAAATATCAAGTACTTTTCCTGTCCTCAAAATCTGTATAAGGTAAAATTATTTAAAAATAGTAAGGCATAGTATTTTTGAAGAGATAACACGCCAATTTTATTGTTTTGAATTTTGTAAGTATAAAACAATAATATAATGCAAATTTATTGTTTTACCAACAATAAAGATTTATCCAAAAATACTCTACAAGAGTTATTTAAGGCTACAAAAGAAATTTCTTCAAGAGCAATTTCAATTGGAATTAATTGAGCAAAGAACTGCAAGCAATTAATTAAAGAACAAAGTCTTTAGAAAGATATTTAAAGAGAAAACACACCCAAAAGTGACCAGAGTGAATTTGGAAACAAAGTGACAAAGCTAACAGTGATGAAAGATGCTTTAATTCACTTTTGGGGTGGTTCAGGGGTAAAAATGATTATAAGAGTTACAAACAATGTTTATAATGATTTTTCACGTGGTTGAAAGGTTTAAAATGATATGAAAAGGGTGATTGGAATCTTTTATTGATTGGTTTAATAGTGTTTAAACTAATTATAAAAGGAAAAGATTCTAACCTGAAGAGAAAAGTGGGGCAAAGAAGACATTCTTTTATATCCATCAATTCTCTTACTCCAGAAGTAAAATTTACTCTTGTCAGTCGTGGAGAAACTCTGACAACAGAAAAGCCAATTATGGCATCATTGAACCCTTGTTGAGACCAAAAAAGGGCTGGTTTTACCCATTTTTTGCTATTTTTAGCCATTTTAAACCCTTAAATCAGCCATTACTATAGTAATACCTGGCCTAGAGCCTTCAAAACACGTAAGAATGAGTTTAAGAGAGGTAGAAGCCAGTTAAACCCGTTTTTACTAAGATTGCTTTATCTTAAGGGTAGTTTTACCCTCTTGGCAACAGTTAAAACTACACTGGTTGGTATCAAAACCTCATCATCAATTGAGCCACAGACCCTGTGACTCAATTCCAGGACAAAAGTGATGAACCTTTGCGTGGATTTTGACATCTTACGCCTTTCAGCAAGGATTTTGGGGGTCTGGCTCCCCCTTAGAGCTAGAGTTCCTTTCCCCCCCCCAAATTTAATCTTTCCAATTTATTTTTTTGTTTAATTCCTCATCATGTATTATACTTACAATTTACACATGTAATTCAATTGATATTTACAGTACACTACTGTAATAATTTACACCTCATATTTAAATTGAATTTCACTTATGTAATGCATGCACACATTTTGACAATTCAATTTATTTCACTTGAAAATACTTCAATTCCTCACAACTTCTAAAATATACACAACACCTCAATTTTAACACAAAAATTGATGATTAACACTACATGTGATGTGATTTAAATTAAGGTTTTGAGTATTTTCAACTTTTATACAGAGAATACAGAAAACTTAATTTAAGCTTATTTAGAGTTGAGTTACAAAAATTTCACTCAGAGGTGATCCCACCTAATTTTTTATAAGAAATCCAATGGTGAAATAGATTTCATATGTTTATTTGTTAGATGAAAAGTCATGATAAAATTTATTTAAATTTTTTCTAAAATTAATTTATTTTGGTCAATTTTGTTGAAAATTCATTTTTATTTAATTTTTTCAAGTAAAAATGTGTTTTTACAATTTTCAAATTTAATGTGTTTTTATTTTTAAATTACAATTAAATTTTTTGATTATTTAAATAAATTCATATTTTAATTTTTATTTTAGTAATTTAAATAAATTTATTTTATTTATGTTTGTATATTAATTCTTTGTTTGTGGTCTTTTGGGTATATGAAAATACCTCTAAGGCTCACAAAGTCTTCACTCAACATGAAGAATACAAATAGACACATGATGAGTTGGCAAATAGACATCCAAGAGTATAGATGTAACATGACAATAATATACAAAGAAGGAAAAATCCACACCAATGCAAATGGCCTCAGTAGATGGCCACTGGATAATGTCAAAAGAAACCCAGCTTATGACCCTGAAGTAGCTTCCAATATTACTATCCATTTCATGGAAATAGACAGGAGAAGAAATGTCAAATTTTCTGAATGGACACCAGAATTTGGTACCTCAGACAGTGATAGAACTGAACCAGAAGGGACAGAAACTCCCATATTGGTGAAAAGTTACTCAGAGCTGCATAATGAATTTTTCAGTTCAATTACTAAAACTTATGCTAAGCACAAACAGTGTAGCATAATGTTACAACTCCTTTAACAGAAGTACAGGAGCCTGGAACTGGAATCCCAGTTAGAGGAGCCCTGGTTGAGGGACTATAAGGGTAATAAATTTTTCCTTATAGATGGACTACTCTATCACAGAGAGAAGAATACTAGTGCCCTCACAGTGATAGATAGAGACCACATATCTCTGATCCTGCAGGAATTCCATGACTGCCCCTACATGGGACACATGAGTGAAGACAAAACCAAAGAGAGGGTAG
Organism: Austropuccinia psidii; assembly: GCA_023105745.1. Taxonomy (NCBI): domain Eukaryota; kingdom Fungi; phylum Basidiomycota; class Pucciniomycetes; order Pucciniales; family Sphaerophragmiaceae; genus Austropuccinia; species Austropuccinia psidii. The sequence goes on along the minus strand of JALGQZ010000010.1, from coordinate 38,421,112 downwards.
CAAGCACAGCTTGATGACCCCAATGGGAACAATATTTGAGTGTATAAATCAACACTTGTGAAAGATGTCAGAAGGAAAACAGAAAACATGGGCAGAGATATGGGCTGCTTCAGCATATAGAAGAACCCAAACACCCAGGGAAAACCATCAACATGGACTGGGTCACAGTACTAGTCCCAGGAAGCAAGGAAAAATTCAATTCTTTCCTAGTCATAGTTGATAGGTATAGTAAAAGTGTAAGGTGTGTACCATGTCACAAGGAAGACACAGCTATGGATACAGCCTTGTTATTCTGGAATAGAATCATATCCACATGTGTAATCCCTAAAATCATTCTAAGTGATAGGGTCCCAAAATTCACATCAGAATTTTGGACCAACCTCTATGACATGCTGGGTACAAAACTTGCATTTTCTACAGCTTACCATCCACAGATAGATGGTTTATCTGAAAGGATGATCCAAACAATGAAGGAAATCATTATAAGGTTCTGTGAATATGGCATGGAATATAAGGACCATGCAGGATATACACATGACTGGGTTACACTTCTACCAGCAGTCCAACTGGCTTACAACACAAACCAGAACTCTATCACAGGGAAGTTACCCTCACTGGTCGAAAAAGGGTGGAACCCTCTGTTGCCTGTGGATCACTTGAATAAAAATCTTCTGACCATCCACCCCATAGCCAAAGACTTCCATGATATGTGGAAGAAGGCTTGTGACACAGCTTCCAAATGCATAGATGAGGCAAAAGAATACAACAAACAGAGGTGGGACAAATCACACATGGAACCTGACTTTAAAGAAGGGGTCCAAGTGCTAGTGTCTACACTTCACTTCAACAATCTTAAGGGACCAAAGAAAATGAGAGACTCATTTGTGGGACCCTTCACTATCATCAAATTGATAGGGAAAAATGCAGTGGAGGTTAGACTTACAGAGGAATTCTCAAGGAAACACCCTGTATTCCCAGTGAGTTTGGTCAAACCCTACTTTCAGACAGGAGCAGACAGGTTCCCCTCCAGGAACAAGACCTAAACCCCACAGGACATAGTGGAGGTGAAAGACATCCCTGGACCTGTGAAAAAGATCATCATGGCCAGGAATATCAGACTGAATGGTCAAGAACAGAGACAATATTTGGTCAGATTCAAGAGCCAAACAGAAGATAAGGATAAATGGTTGGAAGAAGATGCCATACCAGATGGTAACCTTCACCTGAGAAGATTCAGAGCCTTCAGGAGGGCTGAAAAGTCTCATCAATGATGAGACTTTTTTGGAGGGAGGGTAAGTCAGCCTGTGATTCAAAACCAGAGCCCAAGCATGACAGCCAAATACCATAAACCAATGGTAGAGAAAAATACCACCAAAACATGAAACTGATCCAAATCAGCTCAAAAGGTATCAAAAGAAAGAGGAACCCCACCTGTTTCCAAATATACAAGTCCCATCATCATAGGAAAAACAATAACAAAGTTATTCCTGCTCAAAGTTGTTGCTGAACATAAACCTTATTTTTCACCTCTCATCTGAAATACAGAAGAAGAGACTTAACCCTATGAAATGGGTATTCAAATTGAAGCTCTAAGTCAGGGCTATTCAATTTTCATGGACAAGCTGAGCTAGAACCAAAACTACAGAACGTATGGCCAAAATAAGGTCAAATAAGGGTGAATAAAGTATTCACCTCCCATCTAACTTCTACAGTTTTAGTGTGAGATACTTAAAGTGGGGTGTTTTTGGAAATAACACAATCAGGGCTATTTGATAGTAAAATACATTTCCCCATATCTCATCTAGAAAAAAAGGTATGGGGAAAACAAGTTCCATACAGATGTTGAGAAAATCATATATCTGGATAACTAAAATTGAATATAGCATAACTTTGCCATATTTAATGTTACCCATAGCAAATGAGGTATCATTATGTATACCCCATCCAGAGCTACACAATGAGCCAAATTTGAGCTCAATATCTCAAAAATGGACAAAGTCATAGCAGCTTTAAGGTTAAAATCCCACAGTTTGGCCGAAACAACTTTACTGTGGGATACTATCCCATAACTATGATTATGAGGTGTCAAATAGATAAAAAAGGTTTTTTATACTTCAATATCTCATAGTTCATTCAATACTGGGGTTCCATACAGTTTCTGTACATATTTTTATGTGTCATACACATCAGAAGAGGGCTGTGTAGTCCCCAGATGAAAATTTCCACCCTGTATTGGGGAAAACTGCCCATATGTGGTTTCAAAACCACATCTGAGCCCAATATAGAGCTTACAGGCCTTGTAAAAACCACAAGCCATCACTCTGAAGTGAAAAATCTTCACTTCCTCTATGTGGATGGTCTAGAGGACTTTTCCACCCCATTTCAGGATAAAAGGAGGCCTTTTCTCTGCCAGAAAAGGAATTCCTACATAGTACAACAGTCCAAAAACAGTTATACTCTTGTAAAATAATCAGGTATACCTTAATTAGTGTATTGTAGTTCTTATTATAGTAACCCAACTGGTAAGACTGCACCCAGGGCTTTCAACAATGCTCACCACCATTATTCCTCATAGTAAAGCCCTTACATTATCAATTATAAATCTTCTTTTAACTTAATAATCCATTTTACAGTCAAATTTAAAGTTGTATATACATTTATTACCACTTCATCATAGACTCAGCATGACAAGTTGACATGGGCTTAGTATATTCCTATAAAAAATTGTGGGTTTTTAATATCTTTTGGGGCAATGTACCCAAAAACATTCAGGGGTTATTATTCCAGTTGAAGCAACCTTATAATTATTATCATTATTATTTAATTGACTTGATTTATTCAACTTATTTTTGTTTTATTTTTGATTTTTCTCATGGCTTAAACCTTTTTGTACTTTTTGTACTTTTTTTTGAAAAAAAATAGATTTCAAACCACATTTTAACTTTTTTTTTTAATTTAAGGGCAAACGGTTTTTTTTTTCTTGTTAAATAATTCATATTTTCCTAGCTTTTATTAACTCCTCATTAAACAGCAATAATGATACCTTCTTTATATAATTTCTTCCTGGAAACTAAAATTTATACAAGATATGGTGAACAATAATATACGTAGAATTGTTTTTTTCACCCTCTTTTATGAAGATTTTATCATCTTTCGGGGCGGTGGGTAATTCTATAATTGCATAGCTTTTGTGCCGTCTAAAGTAGTAGTTCATTGTTAGAAATGTAACCATTTTCTTATATTCAGTGTTTTTCAATACACATCGTAATGAGATTGGTATAATTGCTTAGGCTTGCTAAGAATACTCAGTCATGACGCGTTGCATCTGGTTATGTTTTCTATAATCTCGAAGATTTGAATGGATAGGTCGATAAAGAATAAATTTCGCTTTTTGCAAATGATTAACAGTATATAGCAGGCAATGTTAAGTGAAAGAAAAGAAAATTCAAATTGTTTTCACAAATTAAGCAATACAACGCTTCATTACAGAAAACCATCCTCACGATGGTGTAGATGTCGAAATGCTATCAACACAATTCTAGTACAGTTACGACTTGAAAAGAAATTTCAAATAATAGCGCTGTTGGCCGTACCCTTCAAAGTGATTTAACGAGTCCGCCAGACTAATTCTCTCCAAAATGCAGCCTCGGCTTGACTGCGAACTTGGCTAATGGGCGCCAGCTAAATTAGAAGGAGGAGTTAACGCCAGAAAAACGACATTGCTGAGACAAAAAGGCCTACCGTCAAAGCTTGTTGAATTTCTTGATAAGTCAAGTTCAAGTAAGACTTTTTCGAAGCCGCATCACCATGAAGTTTTGTGGCTTGAGCCTGAATAATAGCAACTAGCGCATCTCTCAATCTCACAAGTTCGTTTATCACCTTATTCTCTTCCATTTCTTGGCCACTTTCCATTCCGACCATGGTTGAAAGGAACCAAACATACTTCTTACAGATGGCTTTCAATTCAGTTTCCTTCAATTCTTTTCTTTGTGATAATTGATTCATATTTTCTACTTCATTGTTCATTTTAATCTGAAATGCAGGCCAAAGTTTCATTTTGATAGCCATAAGATGAGTTTCAAATAAGGCCGAATGGTTTCCGACGGCGGAAATTAACGCTTCATTAAATTGTATCATTGCATAAATGCTATGCGTATCGGGTAAATCATTCATTGAAACAAGTTTGGCAGTGAATGTCTATGAAAGCGACGCCAAATTTAAATTAATTAAGCTAGGTTAGACAGAAAGGGAGGTTTGGAGCAGCGCAAAAGTGTTTTACCTTGTGATATTCAAATACAGGTTCAACAATTTGTTTCCAGACAAAATCTATGGCGGTCTGAGATCGAGAGTCCCCATACCGACTACTTGCTAAAAACATTTCACTAGTTGTTCCAGTCATGACGCTATCAGAATCGGCAATGCTACTGACAAAGCTTGACTTTCTAGTGCCTGTAAACCGATTGCCTGCGGGGAAAGTCCGCCCCAGGCCTGCTTCATTCGTAAAGCCTGAGTCGGATTGGCTTGACGGAGAAAAAGGTGAATGTTTCGTTGAAGGTTGACCGAAGAAGTGGCTTACAAAATTGTACTCAGAGGCTGCATTGTCTACAACCACGAGTGAAAGGGATCTAAATAAATCGTGGGGCGATTGTTTCTGAAAGGATATTCAGTATAGGGAATTTATTTAAAACCTAATCTCAATATCGATTAAGTTTTGTTTGTCTGCAAGACCAGTAAAAAAGAAGCAAGAAGATTGAGGTGGTTTACTAACAAAAGAAGAAGATTCGGCCATATAAGCTAAGATGACATTGGCTTGGTCCCATTTAGATTGTATTGTTGGCGAAGGATCGATTGTAAGTTCGGTAGGAGAGGGGTGTGCAATTATACCTGCGTGAGCCCAGCCTCTTGATTTGATTTTTTCTAAAGCTCTGACATATCTGCGAAAACCAGTCTCAAAGTACCAGCGAGCGGTGCCCACATACGCTTTCTGAACTTCATGAGCGATTCTAGCCGAGTGACGTTGAAGAAAAGCGAAAAGGGGACGATACTTGAGTAGAAAAGATGATTGGGTTATTTGAAGATTAGTAGCAATGGACGCCCTAAATGGCCCTAAAGCGTTGATGAAGAAAGAGCGAATCTTATGAGCTGCGAGTAGTCGAAGTTTATCGGCAACATTATCAAATGAATCGGTTGGTCGTTGTTCCAAGGCGAGTGTTTTTAATGCAGTTAGACGAATTTCAAAATCCTTGATAGCATTAAGCCAAGGTTCTCCAGGCTCGGAGTTGATGATTGTGAGGATTAGTTGGGGTGGAATGATAGTGGTAGTAATGTGAGGTGTGAGATTATTAGAGAGCAATCGACGACTTTCTAGGCGTGTCTCGATCAGTTTAGAGCGAGTTTGAAGTTCTGCAATCGAAGTCGAAACTGTCGACAGATCGCCTTGGAATTGAGCCAAGAAGTCTGACAACAATCCTAAAACCTGCTCACTAGACTTTGACAAGGGTAATGAGATCAGTAATATGGATCAAAGTAAGACTTTAGATTGAAATTGAGCAAGACCGACTTGAATTTGTAATAGCAATTCTTTGTACTCTTTCGCACGGGATGCATCTAATAGGACCACGGAGGTCAGTATCGCTCAGACGGAAGAATTCTTGAGAGGAATTTAAAAGAAAATTTACAAAGTTTGCCAAGTGTATCGAATTCTTCCTCTTGATGTTGAGAAGAAACCTGATGAGCTTGGTCGATATCAGTTGAGAGTTGAGCAATTTGATGAGCTATTTCGGGATAATCTGTGTTGGGATCGTTTGGAGGGAAAATTTAGCATTCAATCTGGCTAATTTGATTAAGCTTGAGATGAGTTTCACCTTCTGAACAAATTTTGAGTTGCTGAAAAGATGCTAAAATCTAATATGAAGAACCATATTAGCTCTGATGATGCCCAAAGACTGCCATAAGAAGGGAAGGAGAAGACACTGACGGCGTTGGCCAGGCCACTAGAAGAATTGACGTCGGATGAATTCAACCCCAGGGCAGACAAGAATTTTGAGGAATCCATGATTTATAGGCGAATGAAGACAGGCGAGATTGGATGGATTGTTGGGGCGTGGCTGCTGCCAACGAGCAACGCTTGGTGTTCTTCGGCTTGAAGTGGGGGTAAATCGCAAAGGCGAGGCTAGTAAACGTTGGGGTTGGCAAGAAACTTGATTGATACTAGCTGCAGATAAACGGTGGTTTAATACGATAAGACCAAAACTTGGAAATCCGAAGGAGCCGATCGAGGGAGACCTTCAGGACGCATCAGAGGACACGGTGGAGGGCCATGGACCGTTCGTCCGGATATCGTGACAGCCGAGCGCCTGGACGGTTGCTTGACCTGAACTGATGACGGGACCGATGCCGAGCTGCTCGTCCACAGGATGCCAATCGGGATCCTAAGCAAGAACCAGCACGGTCTTTGTCTCCATGGAAATGCACCGATGGCGAAAACAATGCGCTGAAGGGATTCTAAACAGCTCACTGAGATGGAAAGGGTCGGCGGTGGCGGAACGGCACCAATTGGAGGGAGCTGGGCGCCGGCAACCCACGGAAGACTCCGAAATGAGCCAGCGGATTGCTCTGCAAGATTTCTTGTCTTGGCCACCGCTCTTGGACGATGAGCTGTGCGCCATAGCACTGAAAAATGAGGAGCAAGAAATCCTCGAGATGAGCCCTCATGAATGTCCAGGCTGAGAAGACACCAGACAAGAGCAGCTGCAAGGGCCTGGCTCAAGTCAAGGAGTCTCTGCAATGGCCTGTCAGCAGTGGATGCGGTCTCACGGTCGAGTCGCAGTCAGTTCACCTTCCCCAAGCAGCAGTCATGCACCCAAACTACCATTCCATGCACAAAATATGCCACAAGGAAGCCAATGCTGATACTGGAGTTATTTTCTCAGCTCAATCTTCATTGCATTATGCAGAAACATCCTGCTTTGGTGTCAGCTGAAGAAAACCATCTGCATGAGGGGGTTCAATCCATACCATGAATGGACCAAATTTGCCAGAAATCACTTATGGATTTGCCCAAGTTTCCCTGCTCAAAACCTGCCACAGCAGGCAAAAATATCAAATGGCCAATATTAGTTCTGACCTATGTTGATGATGATTATCTCAGGTTCATGCATCATCTCAATCCAAGTTATCTCATGGTACAATACTTTTTTTTGACCAGGCAATTTCACTTCTGATTTTTGGGTCAAATTCTTTTAGGCCATTAAGGATATCCCCAGATCTTAACCCCCACCACTACAATGGATGCTTTGAACATATATGCACATCACCAATCCCTAATGACCCAGCCAGAAATCCCCAGATCACACCAATTGTGGATGCTACTCAACCATGGGAGGGCCCAGCAGAGTCAGAATCCAAAGGCAATATTGAAGGGAGGGTTTACAAGGCCTTCCATGAGCAAGTTTATGATACAGAAGAGTCATGGATTCAATATTGAGAGGCACCAGGACAGCCACTTCCATATCACATAGGCATCACTCATACTCCTTTGCCTTCACCCTACATGCAACCTGCTCCACATTGACCGATGGCATTGAGCACCTTGTTGGACATTGATTTGTCTTTGGGACACCCACACCACAATTTCAATGCTCCCAAGGGGAACCTGGTTGTTGGGAAGCGTTAGTCAACTGTTGGTTATTTCTTAATGCTTTGGTAATTACTAGCCAAAGTATTTTTTGCACAGGTTGTTTGTTTCACCAGGCATTTTTGTGCATTTATATGATGGACATGGATCCATGAGGCCAAGCAATCTCAGCAGCCAATTAGTTGTGCACCTTCATTAGACAATTCACTGCAAGCCAAAGTTTTGTCTGGTAAATAAAATTCTCTTTTCAGGTTTCTAAAAACCAAGACCAGAAATGTACTTATAAATACTTGATTAATTCATACAAATCCCATGTTCTCCAACGGTTTTGTACTGTAGTATTTCTTATAGCCAATGAGTAATTCTAATGAAGACCCATCAACCCAAATGGAGTTTGAAGCAGAACTTAAGGCTGAAAAAAAAAAAAAAAAGCTTTGTGGTGATCTGCAGAATTTAAAAAGTAAAATGAAGAAATAATTTGAAAAAGAATTGCTTTAACTGAGAAATCAAAATTAGAAAAAAAGAAAGAAAGTTAGTTAAAAGTGGACTCACAAGCAAAGAAAGCTGAATGGAATTGTAAGCTCTTGCATGACAATCTTGGAACACAAAAATGTTGTAGATTAAGGTATGTCTCGAAAAGCTGCTGATGAGGCCTTCAAGATTTCCTCTTGTCAACTTTATCAAATACTACATGAATATCCTGATGAGAAAAAATAAGACAAAAACAGGAAGGGAAAATTAATGATGAGATGAAAACCAAACTCCTCTACTTTATTGAAAATAAATCAACAGTAACACTAAAAGAAATGAAAAAATTCTTAGAAGACAGCTTTTTCGATCAATCAGAAACCTCCTAAGTGATATGGATATCACTTGGAAAAAGGTTACCAATATCCCATCAGATTGGAACAAGCTGTAACTGTTAGCTCAAAATGCTAGCTTTGTGAATGGTCAAGGGTTTGAACTGGATTGGAAGGTGATTTTTGTGGATTAATCTGCATTAAATATACATTCAGGATGTGGTTATGGCTACTCTACCCCAGGTATGTTTAATTTCATCATTTGTTTCATTATTGTATATTTGATGTTTTCTCAAATTTACTTTCAGGTAAACCTGCTATTCTTAGCTTGGAACAAAAGTAAAAACAAATAAAACTCATCACAGCCATATCAGATGAGGTTTTTGTGTATCAAGAAAAACTTAATGCCAATGGTAAGATGACAAAGGGTGTTGGCCATGATTAATTCATGATATTTTTACTTTATCTTCAGCTGAAAGTTCCAAATGATTTAATAATAATTATGGATAATGCACCCATTCATCAAGGAAGGAAATTTGATTAAGTTGAAATAAATTCTTGAGTCATCAAAAGGAATAAAATTAGAGTTTCCCCCTTCCTATTGCCTATTTCTCAATCCTATAGAGCTCAATTTTCATTCACTCAAGATCTATGTGTGCTCAAATGAATCAAAAAAAAAATCTGAGCTAGCTTTAGAAATTTAAAATGGCAGTTCTGAGGCCATCAACTCAGAAAAAAGTCAATTTTTTTGGTATTTTATACAGTTTTATCAGAGCTTCTTAGAGCTTAAGCCAATAACTGATTCCCTCATGACTCCACCATAACAGTAATGTTTAGAATTTTTTTCAAAAAAAAACTTTACATTAGTTTAAAATACAACAACAATTTTATTTGAGTAAATGATTTAGACAGATTTCTTATCTACCAGCTTTTTTATTAATTAAAAGCTAATATGTAGACTTTGGTTAATAATGAACAATTATTTTATTAAAATTTCAGACTTAAAGGCTCATAAATAATTCATGGATTGGTTTTTAGAAACCAGCCAATCCATAATTGAAAGTTAACACCTGTTTCTTGAGAGCAGAAAAAAAGTTTCTGACTAGCAGCCAAGCAGGTTCCATGGATTTTCAGTTTTTTTTTCAAGAAGTTTCCCAAATGAACCTGATATACTATATTCTCTTTCCCTCTAAATTTTCTGAAACAATCTACTATTGATGAGAGAATAAATCAATTATTCAATTTTGTGGCGTTTCCATTAGGGAAATTTACTCAGAGGTCTTTATCAATCTGTCAACAAGAATTTACTATGATAATAATGGTAATAGTTGATAATTTTTTTTAATAAATGGGGGTTTCTTACCTTAATTTTATTGATGATATATTTTTTTTGTAATTTTTCTTTTAAGATGCCTCCTTTCTATAGGTAAGATTTTTCAAGAGTATATTTTGAAATCACTATTAATACTAATATTAATTTTAATATATTTCAGAATGGAAAAGTGACTTAATAGTAATATCAATATAAATATAATAATTTAAGGTTAAGAAACTTCTATCAGGGGGGTTGTTGTTGATAGAAGGGAAAGATATAAATAATATAATAGTAGTATAATACTTTGAGGATGAATATACATATACTACAACATATCTAATAATGATTATGATATAAGGTATAGGGGAAAGATGATATCTCCTGCTAATAAATAAAGGTTATTGATAGTGTTGATAAGCGCACTAATGATAATATCTTCAAACAATAGCTCAACATTACTTATATAATGGTCAAGCTATTGTGTAATATTTATATCTTTGATTAATTGACTATAAATAATACTATCACATACTGATCCTTGCTAATGAGTTTTTGATCTACTAGGAGATCATCCTACTAGAGAAGGGATGGATTGATTGTCAAGATTTTTGTCTGAATCAGAATCCTGGGGAGAAAACCAAGAGAAGAGAATTTTTTATACCTTTTGGTTCTCAATAACGTCTTCCAAAAACAAAGGAATTGGAAAGATTTAACTTTTGAGGAATTTTAGCTGGTTGGTGTTATATTCTGGTGTATCAACATTAAAAACCCACCAAATTATGATTAATAACATTTAGGCACCATGTGATTGGATAACTATTTATATGAATATTGAATTAACTATAATCCTGACCAATGAGATGGTTTAATTTAAGATGTGAGTTCTTACAAATCAGACGGTTTTATTTTTTAATTAGGTTATGCAGATTGAACTAAATTGATTCTTACCAATGAGATGGTGCCTTGGTGAATATAGGCTGATTTTTTGGCTCTGAAACATTCTTGACCAAATTGAACATGAAGTCAGCTTAAGGTATGTGATTAGTTAACAACCATGGCATTTTATGCTAAGGTGTGACTTTGCATATTTTTGATTGTAGCTTTATAAAAATCCACAGTTATTTCACATTTATGGGACTTATGGAGATATGGGTCAAGGGTAAGTATCACTGTAAAGTTTTGAATATGTATTGGATCACTTTTTATTGACTTTGGAGGTGATTTGAATGTTAAATCCTACTATCCATACTATAAGCATATTATTATAATGAGTTGAATTATTATCAACCTGAGGATACCTATCTTTTACTCAATAAATTTTGTATGGCTCATTTTTGGTCCTATGGGTTTGATCCAATATATCACCCCAGGTAAAAGTTTGTGAAAAATGTAATGTTAAACTGATTTTCTGTAGCATGATGTGAGATTCTTGTAAGGTTTGAATATTAAAAAATAAGTAAGTATTACTAATATTTTACTTATTTGACTCTGAATGTCCTTATTTAAGTAATGAATAAGATAAAGAAATATTATAATTATGGTGTAAAAATTCTTATATTATTTGAATAAATGAAATAATATAAACTATATTATAGAGAAAATATAATAAAAATAAATATATTAGTATTTAATAATTAATATATTTATAGGAATTTATTGTTGCTACAAATAAATAGTAAATGAATAAGAAATTGTTATTCAATAATAAGAAACAATTTATAACAGTAATATCACCAATGTTAAAGCTATACATTAATATAAATACTATTTATATTAATAAAAGAATTATTAAGAATAATAATGAAGAGAAATTCTTATAAAAAAAGAAAATAACCTATTTTTAAGACTTAATATGATAATCTGGATATATTTAAACCAAATAGTGTGAATAAAACTGTGAGCCTTACGGGTATTTTCATATACCCAAAAGACCACAAATGATAAATTAAGATACAAATATAAATAAAATGAATTTATTTATATTATAAAAATGAAAATTGAAATATAAATACAAATCTATGTGTAAAAATCAAAATTTAATTATAATTTAAAAATAAAATTACAATGAAATTTCAAAATTATGAAAATACATTTTTACTTGTAAAAATTAAGTAAAAATGAAATTTTAATAAAAATTTTGAAATGAAAATATTTTTGGTAAAAGGTCATATAAGATATATTATAACATTTTATCCAATAAATAAAAATAAAGAAATTATCACACCATTGGATTCCTCATAAAAAACAAAGTGGGGTTACTTCTGGATGAAATTTCTGTAACTCAACTCTAAATAAGCTTAAAGTAAGTTTTTAGTATTTTTTGTACAAAAGTATGAAGATACTAAAAACCTTAATTTAATTCTCACCACATGTGGTATTAACCATCAATTTTTGTGTTAAAATTGAGGTGTTGTGTTTAGTTTAGAAGTTATGAGGAATTGAAGTATTTTCAATTGAAATGTCAAAATGTGCATGTGTATTACATAAGTGAACTTTAATTTACATATGAGGTATCAATTATTACAGATGTGTAATTAAAAACTCAATTGAATTACATGATGAGGAATCAAAGAAAAAATAAATTGGAAAGATAAATTCTGGGGGGGGAAGACACTCTAGCTTTAAGGGGGAGCTAGACCCCCAAATTCCTTGATGACTGGCGTGAGATTTCAAAATCCATGCAAAAGATCATTACCTTTGGCCTGGAATTGAGTCACAGGGTCTGTGACTCAATTGATGATGAGGTTTTGATACCAACCAAGGTAGTTTTAACTGCTGCCAAGAGGGTAAAACTACCCTTAAGTTAAAACAATGGTAGTAAAGACAGTTTTAACTGGTTTATACGCCTCTTAAACACATTCTGACGTGTTTTGAAGGCTCTAGACCAGGTATTGCTATAGTAATGGCTGATTTAAGGGTCTAAAATGGCTTAAAACAGCCCTTTTTTGGTCTAAAAAAGGGTTCAATGATACCATAATTGGCTTTTCTGGTGTCAGACTGTTTTTCACGACTGACAAGAGCAAATTTTACTTTTGGAGTAAGAAAATTGATTACCATAAAAGAATGTCTTCTTTTCCCCACTTTTCTCTTCATGTTAGAATCTTTTCTTTTATAATTAGCTTAAACACTGTTAAACCAATTAGTAAAAGATTCCAACCATCTTTCTGAAATCATTTTAAACCTTTTAACCACGTGAAAAAATAATTATAATCATTTTTACCCCTGAACCACCCCAAAAGTGAATTAAAGCATCTTTCATCACTGTTAGCTTTGTCACTTTGTTTCCAAATTCACTCTGGTCACTTTTGGGTGTGTTTTCTCTTTAAATATCTTTTTAAAAGACTTTGTTCTTTAATTAATTGCTTGCAGTTCTTTTCTCAATTAATTCCAATTGAAATTACTCTTGAAGAAATTTCTTTTGTAGCCTTAAACATCTCTTGTAGAGTATTTTTGGATAAATCTTTATTGTTGGTAAAACAATAAATTTTTATTATATTATTTTTTTATACTAAAAAAGTTAAAAACAATAAAATTGGTGTGTTTTCTCTTTAAAAATACTATTTAATACCATTTTTAAATAATTTTACCTTATACAAATTTGGAGGACAGGAAAAGTACTAAATATTTTATCAAAGGTTCATATCCACACCTTACATTTGGGGGCCAAGCAGTGATATTTTACCTGTGACATAATTTTTTCCCTCTTTTTCAATCTCTTTTCTTATATTGAGAAATTTAAAAATATATAAAAAATACTTATAATTCAAAACAAAATCCTTAAAAATAATTCATTTTTACAATTATAAGTGAGGATTTATTTTTTCTTTCTCTTTTGAAAAACCTTTTTTTACTTAATTAATTGGCTTTTTTCATTAATTCTACTGTCTTACAACATGGTAAGACAAAAAAATATAGAAACAGCCTCCACAGTTACTAGCATTATTCCTGCAAGCGCTGTGATTTCCGACCATCATAGCACTGTTATTATAACTCAGAATAACCAAAAAGAGCCAATTTCTTGTGAATTGATCAACTTAGATATCAGTAATACTCTTCAGAAAGCAAAAATTTGGCAAATAGTAAGTTTTTGATGTAAAATTACTATTTTAAGCCTTTTCATCATCAAAAATGCCTTCAACCAGATCAGGAGCCAGCTATAAGCCCTCCAGCAGCTCCCAAAAAGGTCATAGACCTGATTATGGCAGAAGCCAATCAGATACTCAAGGACAAGGGTCAGTGAAAAACTTCCACAACAACAAATTGTTCAGTTCTGAAGCTGATGACACTATTTTACCTTCAAAAAGAGGTGAAACCACCACAGGAAGCTTCAGTGGACATTTACAAAGCCATTCAGAAGGCTTACAACAATGCACTGCAGCACAAACAGTACCAGATCCTTGCAGATCTGTGGAAAAATGGCATGAACTCATACCTGACTGTAAGAAAATTCCCGGGTCATCTCAAGACTTGCAAGTTACTCAATGGATGGCATCCATTGATGGAAAAGAAGAATATGATGCTTTTAACAGAAGAATGGAGGAAAAGCAACCCTCCACCACCAGCCCCAGTGGCCAGCAGCAGCAATTCCAATGTGAAAAAGCAGCCACAAGCTCAAAACAAGGGCAAAGGGAAGGCACCAGCCCCAAAGCCTTACAGCCAGGGATACAGGATTCCAAAGATTCAGCAGGATGCCACGGAAAATGTATTTAAGATGGCCAGAGCCATGATGGAATTACAGAAGAAGGTGGAAGCCAGATTCAGATTCTAGAAATGGCTTCTGACATATTTGGTTCCATCCCAGAGTTGTATGAAGCTATAAATGATGTGAAAAAACATATTTCTGATAAAAATGAAACTATTTGTAATAACATTAAAACAAACAACTTGAGTCTGTGCCAAATTAATGAAACACTTATGTGTTTTGAAAAAGGTTTAAGAACAATTAAAATTTCCAATAATGATAATTCTTTTGGCAATAAAATAAACAAACAATCTGCAATTATTAAAGAATTAACAGAAAAATATTCCAAATTAAATATTGATGACATAGCTGCAGCAAGAATTTAACAAGCCATAAATATTATCAAGAAAGATAACAAGAAAGTCCTTGATGACATTTCAAATTCATTTACTGAAGTAAAGACGTATACCATTGCCTTGAAAAAGTGTTTTGATGCTTCACAAGAAGAAGTATCAAAATTATCAATGAAATTGAATCAAGTCACTGCTTATAATACAAGACAGACAGAATTATGGAAAGAACTGACACACAAGGAAGACATGTATAAAATTGAAGTAATAAATTTAATACAAGCCTTCCAACATGAATACAGTAATTCACAAAGGTGTAGCAACAGTAAAATGAATGATATTGAACAAATACTGAACACCTTACCAAGAATGTCTACACCTCTGAATCAAAATGAGGGCACAAGGATTCCAAATCCACAAGTATTGGACCCCAATAATTCACAGTTAAAAAATGAATTCTCAATATCTTTTCATAACTTGGAACCATCAATGGGCCAAGCAATTTTGAAAGAAGTACCAAAACTTAAATAATGGCCTCAATTCAGTGGTGAAGGAGAATATGACCATATGGAATTCATCAGAGGAATTGACATGATTAAAGAAGATTTTGAATTACCAGACAGATTGGTAACAACAGGATTTAATACCTTGTTTACCAGATCAGCTCACAGATGGTATATCAAATTAAGACAAGCACATGGACACCAAAGTTGGACTTGGTGGAAAACCCAAATTATCAACAAATGGGCCAATGATGCATGCAGATATAAAGTTGAGACAGCCTTTGAATCTGCCAAATTTAATGCTGATAAAGGAAAAACCTTACCATGGTTTTGCCAACAAAAAGACAGACTAACAGCATTATACCCTGAAATGTCAGAATTTATGATCCACAGAAAGATTCTGAGACAATGTGGAGATGACTTAGAGCATGCTGTCAAAAGCAGGACTACTGAACAATCTTCAGCAGAAGGTATTATCAATATATTAGAAGAAGTAACCACCAGAACCAAAATTAGTTCTAGTAAGGTGAATCTCAAAACAAGGTTCAATACACCTTGGAAAGATTCTGTGGACAAAAACCCCAAAGAAAATTCTAATAATAAATATAAATCTGCAGATACAGTCAGAAAGTGCCATATTTGCCAAAGCACCACCAATCAAGCCAATAAATGTTAAAAAGGGGGAAAATCAATGAAATTGATATTGAAAAGGAACCTGATGTTGAGAAAGGTGACATAATTGAAGACAATTCAGATGATAAGTCATCAATATTTTCTGAATCTTCAAAAGATATAGAAGATATTAATTCCACTTTTGACATCATGGAATCTTATTCCCACTTGTCACAATTAAGCAATGGTCAACTTGATTTATCAAAAGTTCAAGATGCCCAACTTATGAAAACCAAACCAAACAGGGGGAAAGGTTATACAGCTGGTAACTCCTGTATAACAGAAGTGGTAATTGACAACAAGCCCACTAAATGTTTGCTTGACCCAGGAGCCTTCTGCTCTTGTGTTGGTAAATCTTTTCTTAAAAACTTGTGTACCAAATTTTGAAGACCAATTGTTGCAAATTGATGGTATAAAATTCAATAGTGCAAGTAATCCAATGAAAGAATTGGGAAGTTTTGAGACCAATGTCATATTCCCACACATTAAAGGGAATTTAAGGATCACAGCTGAATTTTTTGTTATGGATAATTGCTCTAGTACCCATTTTATATTGGAAAATGACTATTTCATCATGTATGGAATAGATGTTCATAACAACAAAGACAGATACTTTACTATTGGAGACAATAAGCCTCAGAAATTTGCCTTTTTACCATTTAAAAGACAAATTACAGTAAATAAAGTATTACCAGTAAACTTAGAATTGGAAAAATTCAAATCTGAAAAGTTGAGAGAGGCTGAAATAAGCCTTCATCTGACTGATAAACAAGAAAATGAACTTTCTTCCCTTTTGTATGACCACAAAGGAGCATTTGCTTCAGACAAAGAACCTCTAGGAGCAATTATTGGTCATGAAGTTGACATCATTCTTGATATTGAGAGACCTTATCTACTACTCTTGAGAAGACCTGCATAACCAGCAAGTCCCAAGTCAAGAGAAGTCCTGGAAACTCATATCAAAGAGCTTTTAGACCTTGGTGTAATAAGAAAAGTTGGCCACAAAGAAGAGGTAGAAATAACTACACCAGTCATAGTGCCATGGCATAATGGAAAATCCATAATGGTTGGAGACTTTAGAGCTCTGAACACTCACACTGTGCCAGATAGGTACTCAATACCAAAAATCCAAATTGACCTTACTCAAATATCTCAAGCAGTGTATATAACCACTATGAATTCCCTTGAAGGATTCCATCAAAATGTGATGACCCCAAGAGCAAGAAAATATCTGAGAATTATTGTTCATTGTGGAGTGTATGAATATTTAAGAATGCCCTTTGGTATCAAAAATGCACCTTCAAACATCCAAAGAATGATGAATGAAATCTTCCCTGAAGAACTCTCAGAGGGATGGTTAATCATTTAAATTGATGACATTATTGTCTGTTCCAAGAATTGGGAAGAACACATGTACAGATTGTCCAGAGCTTTGACAAAAATTCAATCAGTGAACATTCAAATCTCTTTGAAGAAATGTCATTTTTGATTTAAAGAACTTAAAGCACTAGGACATGTTGTATCTGGTTTGTCCCTTGGAATTGACAAAAATAAATCTGCAGCAGTATTGCTAAAACCCATGCCTCAGAACAAAAAGGAAATTAAGTCATTTTTAGGTTTTGCAGGATATTACAGGCAACACATTGAAGATTTTGCATCCATAGCAAGACCGCTTTATAGATTGTGTGACAACAACACAGTATTTGAAATGACTTTTGACACAGTCAAAGCTTTTAAATATTTAAGAGAATCCTTGACCACTGCTCCACTCTTACTGATGCCAGAATTTTAAATTGCCTTTTAAATTGTATATTGATGCATCAGGGGATGGGCTGGGTGCTTCACTTCACCAAGTTCAGATCATAAATAATAAACCTGTGGAGGGACCCATATGTTTCATATCCAGGAAAATCAAACCAACTGAAGCTAGATATGGAGAGAGTCAAATGGAATGTCTATTCCTTGTCTGGGCCTTAGAAAAATTGAACTACTTCTTAGAGGGATGTGTCTTTGAAGTGATAACAGATTGTAAAGCTGTGAAATCACTCTTAAACATGAAAACACCTAACAGAAATATGTTCAGATGGCAAATAGCCATACAAGAATACAGGGGCAATATGACTATTGTTAATAAAGATGGGAATGTTCATAAAAATGCAGATGGACTAAGCAGATGGCCATTACCAAATAATATTGATAATCCTGCTTATGTGCCCAAAGAAGCTTCACCACAGATCCCAACAGAAGGGATAAGTGTTACAGACTTGAACACCACCTTCTTTGAAGAAGTAAGAAACAGTTACACTCAAGATAAGGGCTGTAGAATCTTATGCCAATTACTTAACAAAGACTGTAAAGACAACTCTATGATACATGCCTTGGATGAAGTATGGAAGAAATCTTATGATTAAGGAAGATTTCACCTACTGCATGGTAAAATTTACCACAGAACCAAGAACACATGTGTCATGATAGTTGTGGACAGGTCATTGATCAATCTTGTACTAAAAGAATGCCATGACAGCCCCTTTTAAGGACATCTGTCTGAAGACAGAACAAGAGAAAAAGTAAAAATCTGCATATGGTGGCCAATGTGGCAGAAAGATTTTGCTGAGTATTTAAAAACCTGTGAAAGATGCCAAAAAGAAAATAAATCCACTGGCAAGAGACTTGGAAATATGATTAAAATCCAAGAGCCCAGAAGACCTTGGGAGATTGTCCATATGGATTGGGTGACTGGCCTACCACCAGGAGGTGACAGAAGCTATAATTCTTGCCTAGTGATTGTAGACAGATTCAGTAAAACTCCAATCTTAGTACCATGTCACAAAGATGATACAGCCATAGATATAGCTCTTCTGATATGGAATATAGTAGTGTCATGGACTGGCATATTTAAAAATATCATTAGTGTCAGGGATCCCAAATTCACTTCAGCACTATGGACAAATCTTTAACAATTATTTGGCACTAAGCCTTCCTTCTCTACAGCTTACCACCCACAAACTGATGGTCTGGCTGAAAGGATGATCCAGACCTTAGAGGACATGGTAAGAACATTCTGGGCATATGGCCTTGAATTCAAAGATTGTGATGGATTTACTCATGATTGGTGCACTCTGCTTCCAGCACTGGAATCAGCATATAAAACATCAATCCATGCCAGTACCAATCAAACTCCTGCTATCCTAGAAAAGGGATGGAACCCCAAATTACCCCAAGATTCCTTGAGGAAAGATTTGATTGAGATACATCCCACAGCTGCTAGCTTCAAGGGAATGCTAGACAAAGCTAAAAAGCATGCAGTAAGGTGCATGAAAGACCCTTTTGCATATGCCAAGGACAAATGCGATACATAACATGCAACTCCAGCTTTCAAAGTGGGGGATTTAGTTCTTGTATCCACCACTAGCTTCAATAAAATCAAAGGATGTAAGAAGATGAAAGACTCCTTTGCAGGACCTTTTGTTATTATGGCCCTTCATACGGAAAATGCTGTTGAAGTGGAGTTAACTGAAGAACTTAGCAATAAGAATCCTACATTTCCAGTAAGCTTGATAAAGCCATATAAATCTAGTGATGTTGAATCATTTCCCTTGAGGAATAAAGTTCCCCAAGCTATACCTCCTATTGAGTCATCTGGAATTAAGAAAATTACCAAAGTTCTCCAAGAAAGAAAGTTGAGAACCAACAAAGTAAGGGAATACCTTGTTAGGTACAGTGACCCAGCTTGTGAAGATGAATGGTTGCCAGAAAAAGACATACCTGAAGCTACTAAACTTCTCAGAAGGTTTGGGAACAGTAGAAATAACAATATTACAAAGTAATATTCTTTTTTAGGGGGAGGGAATGTGAGCCTTAGAGGAATTTTCAAATACCCAAAAGACCAAAAATGATAAATTAAGATAAAAATATAAATAAAAGAAATTTATTTATATTATAAAAATAAAAATTGAAATATAAATACAAATTTATATGTAAAAGTAAAAATTCAATCATAACTTAAAAATAAAATTACAATAAAATTTAAAAATTATGAAAATACATTTTTACTTGTAAAAATTAAGTAAAAATGAATTTTTAAGAAAAATTGTGAAATTAAAATATTTTTGGTAAAAAGTTATATAAAATATATTATAGCTTTTTTTCCAGTAAATAAACATAAAGAAATTATCATACCATTGGCTTCCTCATAAAAAATAAAGTGGGGTCACCTCTGGATGAAATTTCTGTAACTCAACTCCAAATAAGCTTAAATTAAGTTTTTAGTATTTTGTGTAAAACAGTATGAAAATACTCAAAACCTTAATTTAATTCACACTGCATGTGGTGTTAACCATCAATTTTTGTGTTCAAATTGAGGTGTTGTGTTTAGTTTAGAACTTATGAGGAATCAAAGTATTTTCAATTGAATTCAATCAAAATGTCAAAATGTGCACATGTATTACATAAGTGAACTTGAATTTACATATGAGGTATCAATTATTACAGATGTGTAATTAAAAACTCAATTGAATCACATGCGTAAATTATAATTGTATTACATGATGAGGAATTAAAGAAAAAATAAATTGGAAAGATTAATTATAGGGGGGAAAAGGCACTCTAGCTCTAAGGTGGAGCTAGACCCCCAAATTCCTTGCTGACTGGCGTGAGATGTCAAAATACACACAAAATTTCATTACTTTTGGCCTGGAATTGAGTCACAGACCCTGTGACTCAATTGATGATGAGGCTTTGATACCAACCAGGGTAGATTTAACTGCTTCTGTCAGGGTGAGTCTATGTAGTAGCTTAAAAATAGTAAATACAAGCTAGCACTATGACTGTGACACACAAAAAATAATTTTTAATAATAGTAAACAGGTTCTACTGTAATATGATAACAGTGGTGATGAATCTATTGAGAACCTGGGTTGCAATGATTTAATATCAATTGACTGTGAAAATCACTACAATAATTAATTATTTTAATTATATCAATATAATCCTAAGAGTACTACTGGTATAAGACAGTTTTACTACGTAAGGATGTTAATTCATGATAAGATGAGTCTTTTCCAGTGAGGAAAGACCTGCTTTTATCTCCTCTGAGGACTGTGAGAGACTGGTAGGCTCTTCACACGTCTACAGAGTGAAAATTTTCACTCTGGAGGCTGGGTTGTGGTTCTGTACCATCAATTCTGACGTCAGCATAGTCAGAATGGTGGTTTTTGGACCGAAAATGATCATTCTGGATCAATACAGGGTGAAAAAACTCTTCACAGGCCACGTCAGCACCATTGTGACGTGTCCAGAGTGTCTGGATGACTAATATTAGTCATTCTGGGCGGGTTTAAGCTTTAAACAATCATTATTTTAAGTATCAAGCCAGTACTGGTTGGTACAGGTTTGGTACAGACCAGTATTGGTCAAAATACTTCCAACCAAGATATCTTGGTCATTTTTTGAGATATCAAGAATCCAAGAGCACAGAATTGAAGGGCTTAATGAGCTCTTCAATTTGGTATGCTTCATGTTTACCCTTCTTTCAAATAGCAAAAGTTATAAGGGTTTTAAGGTTTTGGATGTATTTTTGTACATCAGTATGAGGCTTCAAAAACTTCCATGCCAGATATCTTCTTCAATTTGGAAGATATCTGTATTCTGATGATACAGTTTTGTAGGGCTTGATTAGCTCTACAGTTTGGTATATTACACTGTACAGTTGTATGAGTGTATACCAAAGATACAGGGGTTTGTTTACTTTCTTGTTTTCAGAATATCTGTATTTCTGGTTGTTAAACCTTTGAACCAAGATCTCTCAGTCAATTTAAGAGATAAAGAGGTCTAATGTACTTAAAATTGAAGCTCTTGTTTATATCTTTAATTTGGTTATACTTTTGTACAGTTTTGTACAAGCCCTCTTTGACTTTCAGGGGGGTCTTGGTTTTGAAATAAAGGTCATATGGTATCTCCAGTTGTAGTGGTGTTACAACAACATGGATGATATCATTGTGTAGCTCTCTATGTGAGCTTTAAGAAAAATACCATTTTGGTATATAATAACTTAAATATGCATAAGTTAGATGAGAGGTGAAAATAAGGGTTTTGCTTATTTGGTCTTATCATTGATAGGGCATATCTTTGTCCTTTCTTATTATATTTGAGGAGGTTTCCTCTTCATAACTTACTTGTATTGGCTATATTTGTCCAATACTCCTCATACCATTACTTATGGTATGTTGGATGTCATGCTGGTGCTCTGTTTTGAGTCACAGGCTGACATACCCTCCCTCCAAAAAAGGCTCATCATTGATGAGACTCTTTTGTCCTCATGGAGGCTCTTGATCCTTTCAAAAAAGAATCTTTATCTGAATCATCCAGCTTTACTCATTGGTCTTTTTCTGGTGGTTTATTCCTTCTTTCTGTTAAATAATCCCTATTGAAATATCTTTTTATTTGATTGGGGTTGTCAGTTTCAAAGTAAAATTTTCTTTGTTTGTCTTGCCCAATTATCAAGTAACTTTCTAGGTAATTATGTATGCTTATGCCATAGATTCTATGGTACTCTGTACCCATTAAAAATCCATCAAACCTAGCATTTTCAAGTACCACAAATTCAATGTGTAATCTGAGGTTTCCCATTTTGTGTGGTATTATAATTATTTTTTGGATTATTCCAAGTGACTTCATTTTGCCTGCAGCACTTTTAAAGCTTCTTGCTTTTGTTAAAAGCATCTCTGCATTCCACATTGGAAAGTGTCTGTCCAAGTATTCTTTGGCTACCACTGAGCAATTTGCTCCTGTGTCAAAAATCAAAGGATGCTTTTTATTTTCAATGTATACATCAAGCTTTGATTTTGCTCCATGAATAAAGGCCATACCAGTTTTGGGTACTTCCAAATACTCTTTAGCATCAATGGTTCTGCCACTTCTGTCTTCACCATCTTTGGGTTGAATGAGTTCTGGTTTCAAAGAGTTTCCTAGGACTGATTCTGTTTTCTCATCCTCATACTCTAATAGATATTGTTCAATAGGCTCTGATCCACTGTCTGAATCCTGTCTTAGCCCATTTCCCATGCTGTCAGAGTCAGATTTGTACTCCATGTGTTCTTCTACTGACTCTTCCTCTATTGCAAATATTTTCTTTTTTCCCTTGGGACAATTATTTGCATAGTGGTCAGGTGATCCACAGTTATGGCATGTGTTCCTTCTCCTTGGTGCTTCTTCACCATTAGTAGGTTTGAGGTCTTTTTCCATGAGTATCTTTGGTTTTTCTCTGCTATCATGTGACCTATAGGGTGAACTACTGCCAATTGATGTCTTTTTTCTGACATCTTGTATGACATTTGCTATGTCATCAATGCTGCTTATTTTGCTGCATCTGCACTTTACTGCATGTTCTAAGTCTCCTGGAAGTTTTGTCAGAATCTTATGATTTCTCATCTCTATTGTCATGTTTGGATCAATAGATTTGAGTCTTTTGGTTTGTTTAAGACACCATTCATGAGGTTCTTTTTCTGTAGAGTATCTGTCACTCTCAAAAGAGATGGTTTTTTGCCAAATCCAAGTACCATTGCTGTACTTTTGTATTATTTGGTTTCTCCACCATGGCCAGCTTTTCCTACCATGTATCTCTTTCATTTCAGTGTACCATATATTTGCATAGCCTCTGAATGCAGTGTTGAGTCTTGTGGTGATCCAGTAGTCTGGTATCTTTGGTACATCAACAAAAAGTCCATTAATATAATCAATAAGCTCCATATGATCATATTCTCCAATTCCTGAGAATTTAGGCCAATTTACCACATCAGGTAATTGCTTCAATTTTTGTTTCTCAGAGTAACTGAGGTTCTCACCATCTTGGTAAATAGACTCAGACCTTAACTTTGGATCCTGGGATTCAGGAGCTTGGTTTTCTGATTCTTCCTCTTTTACTTTGGTGATTGGTTTATCCTCTTGAGTTGTTTGAGGGAAGAAATTATCTTCTTTTTCCTCCTTTTTATAGAGAAAATCCACTTCTTTTTCCAGCATTTCCTGTTGATATTGGATATTTCTTAAATCTCTTCTCACAGCTTGTTGTTCCTCTAGTATTGAGTTCAACTGTCTGTTTTTAGTTTCAAATTCTGCCCAAATTCTGGATAGATTTGTGTTCAAGACTTCTATGACTGTTGCTTGGAAGGAATTTTCTTCCTTGAGTGTTTTCATTTCTGAAGTCACTTCTTGAACATGATCATATGTCCAATCCATGAATTTACCCATGTTGGACCATATGAAACTACTACCTCTGGAATCTGTGGTTTCAAATTTTTGAGGGGGTATTTTATCATCAATAGGCTTAAGCTGAGGATCAATTGATTCTGAGCTAAAACTATTGGTAGGTACAGTGTCTTTTAGGATTTGTGTTCCTCTTGGACTAATTTTATTCATTGTTTCATCAAAGGATCTGATTCTATCTTCTCCTTCCTGAAAGAAATCTTGTTTTCTACTAGGGCTCCATGTCCTCTGCTGGAAACCACCAGGGATGACTGGAGAGTCCTGGAAATATTGTCCTTTGGATTTCAAGTCCTGTAGCTGTTGGACTGATGTGGGAAAGATGGAATTTCTTCTTCCATGCCTTGGTGTTCCTGAATCAGATTGGGCTCTTCCATATGCCAAGAATTCTCTATGGCTTGGATTTCTGTTTGATTCCCTCTGATTCAAGTCTCTTCTGAGAGTATGAAATGGCTGTTGAGATTCCAACTTTTCATTTCTTCCAGAATCTTTTGGCAAGTAATAAGATTGACTCATATTTTTTGCCTCATTATTCCAATTTCCTCCCATGATACTCCCATGGTTAAGGTTTTGTTGTCCATACTCCATGTGAAAAAGTCTTTTAGGAGTACATGAATATGAGTTATTTTCCCTGCATCTGTCCAATTTTTTGGTTGGGCTGGGCTGAATTTGGTTTGGGGTGGGACTTTGAGCAGGAGTTTCCTGATAATAAGTCCTTTGTTGGTTATTTGATCCAGAAGGGGGTGGCCTTCTCCCTTTGTTTCTTCTTTGCCAGATTTCTGGCTGATTTCTTGGGTATCCAAGATCTCTGAGAAATGGAGTTGTCATGTTAAAAAATGACAAAAGACAAAAATTCTGTATTTTCCAAGGTTTCTTTACCTTTAAAAGGCCCTTGGACTGATTTCTGCTTTATACTCTTTTGCAATTTGCTTGGGAGTTGGTACTGCCTCCTTGTCTTTGAGGCTGGTACAGATGAATTTCACTGTGATTTTGTCTCAAATGGAATGTATTTTTTCCACTTGAAAGCAAATGGAGAAGGTTTGTAATTCAATTTGAATATACAAAATTTCCAATTCCTTACTGTTATTTCTTCTGAGTTTGGTTTGATATCTGAGTTTTAATTATTTATTATTATTATTATTTTATTTTTTATTTTTTTTGAAGAAATAACAGTTTTGTTTCACTTATTTTTATAAGTAAAGTATTTAATATTAAAAGTTTATATTATTAAACTTGAATATTATTGATAAGTTATTTACTTATTGAAATTGAAAAATCAACTGTTAATAGTTCAATTTACAATTTTTCTTTCTTTAGAGGAAAGAAAAGGGTCTATATCTTAATTATACAATAATTTTGTTGTATAATTAAGTTTTCTTTTGTTGTTATTTGATTTCTTATCAAATAAAACAAATTTCAATCAATTTCCTCCTCAGTTTAAGAAAGAACAGATTGTATTAAATAATATTGATCTTCAATATTAAAGAATTAGAATAATAATGAACTTATCACTCAAATATTTATTGCTGGTTTCGCAATAAATATTTTAATTCAAACTAAGTTTTACACAATTTGGTGAAAAATAATTATATTTTTATTTAAATATACTATTTGTATATGAAAATATGTTTGAAAAATTAATAATAGTTACTTATTATTATTATTTTTCGTGAAAAATTGATAATAATGACTTATTATTATCAAAATCTATTTATTTATTTCTTTTTGATTATCTATCAAAAAAAAATTAATAAATTATTCCTCAACTTGAGTAAAAAAGATTTTTTCTTCAATGATATTCAATTTGAATATTTAAAGAATTGAAATAATAATAAAATTATTATTTGAATATTTATTTTTGGTTTACAATAAATATTATGATTTAAATCAATTTTTACACAATTTGGTAAAAATTAATTATACTTTCTATTTAAATACACTATTTGTATATAAAAATAAGTTTGAGAAGTTAATAATAATTACTTATTATTATCAATTTTCGTGGTAAATGCATAATAATGACTTATTATTATTAAGATTTTTTTTGATTATTTATCAAAAAAAGAAATTTTAATCAATTTTTCCTCAACTTGAGTAAAAAAAGATCTTCTTCAATAATATTCAATTTGAATATTAAAGAATTGAAATAATAAAATTATTATTTCAATATTTATTGTTGATTTACAATAAATATTATGATTTAAATTAATTTTTACACAATTTGGTAAAAAATAATGTTTTTTTATTTAAATATACTGTTTGTATATAAAAATGAATTTGAAAAATTAATAATAATTATTTATTATTATTAATTTTCGTGAAAATTGCAATATAAAGCTTTGAAGAGTATAAATACTCAAAAATAAAATAAAATATATTATTTAATATATTTTGATAAAATACAATATATAAAAAATATATATTATATCTTTATAATATAAGAGATGAAAATCAGTTAAAAAATGAAAAAAAACTCGAAATTGTACTTACTTTTATAGTAAAAAACCTTCAAAAATAGTGAAAATGATCCAAAAATTGCCAAAATAGGTCCGGAATAGGTTAAAACAACGGCCAGGCCCCCAAAATGTCAGGGTGAGTCTATGTAGTAGCTTAAAAATAGTAAATACAAGCTAGCACTATGACTGTGACACACAAAAAATAATTTTTAATAATAGTAAACAGGTTCTACTGTAATATGATAACAGTGGTGATGAATCTATTGAGAACCTGGGTTGCAATGATTTAATATCAATTGACTGTGAAAATCACTACAATAATTAATTATTTTAATTATATCAATATAATCCTAAGAGTACTACTGGTATAAGACAGTTTTACTACGTAAGGATGTTAATTCATGATAAGATGAGTCTTTTCCAGTGAGGAAAGACCTGCTTTTATCTCCTCTGAGGACTGTGAGAGACTGGTAGGCTCTTCACACGTCTACAGAGTGAAAATTTTCACTCTGGAGGCTGGGTTGTGGTTCTGTACCATCAATTCTGACGTCAGCATAGTCAGAATGGTGGTTTTTGGACCACAAATGATCATTCTGGATTAATACAGGGTGAAAAAACTCTTCACAGGCCACGTCAGCACCATTGTGACGTGTCCAGAGTGTCTGGATGACTAATATTAGTCATTCTGGGCGGGTTTAAGCTTTAAACAACTATTATTTTAAGTATCAAGCCAGTACTGGTTGGTACAGGTTTGGTACAGACCAGTATTGGTCAAAATACTTCCAACCAAGATATCATGGTCATTTTTTGAGATATCAAGAATCCAAGAGCACAGAATTGAAGGGCTTAATGAGCTCTTCAATTTGGTATGCTTCATGTTTACCCTTCTTTCAAATAGCAAAAGTTATAAGGGTTTTAAGGTTTTGGATGTATTTTTGTACATCAGTATGAGGCTTCAAAAACTTCCATGCCAGATATCTTCTTCAATTTGGAAGATATCTGTATTCTGATGATACAGTTTTTTAGGGCTTGATTAGCTCTACAGTTTGGTATATTACACTGTACAGTTGTATGAGTGTATACCAAAGATACAGGGGTTTGTTTACTTTCTTGTTTTCAGAATATCTGTATTTCTGGTTGTTAAACCTTTGAACCAAGATCTCTCAGTCAATTTAAGAGATAAAGAGGTCTAATGTATCTAAAATTAAAGCTCTTGTTTATATCTTTAATTTGGTTATACTTTTGTACAGTTTTGTACAAGCCCTCTTTGACTTTCAGGGGGGTCTTGGTTTTGAAATAAAGGTCATATGGTATCTCCAGTTGTAGTGGTGTTACAACAACATGGATGATATCATTGTGTAGCTCTCTATGTGAGCTTTAAGAAAAATACCATTTTGGTATATAATAACTTAAATATGCATAAGTTAGATGAGAGGTGAAAATAAGGGTTTTGCTTATTTGGTCTTATCATTGATAGGGCATATCTTTGTCCTTTCTTATTATATTTGAGGAGGTTTCCTCTTCATAACTTACTTGTATTGGCTATATTTGTCCAATACTCCTCATACCATTACTTATGGTATGTTGGATGTCATGCTGGTGCTCTGTTTTGAGTCACAGGCTGACAGCTGCCAAGAGGGTAAAACTACCCTTAAGTTAAACCAATGTTAGTAAGAACAGCTTTAACTTGCTTCTACGCCTCTTACACACATTCTGACGTGTTTTGAAGGCTCTAGACCAGGTATTGCTATAGTAATGGCTGATTTAAGCATCTAAAATGGCTTAAACCAGCCCTTTTTTGGTCTAAACCAGGGTTCAATGATGCCAAAATTGACTTTTCTGTTGTCAGAATGTTTACCACGACTGACAAGAGCAAATATTACTTTTTGAGTAAGAAAATTGATGGCTATAAAAGAATATCTTCTTTGCCCCACTTTTCTCTTCATGTTAGAATCTTTTCCTTTTATTATTAGTTTAAACACTGTTAAGCCAATCAATAAAAGATTCCAACCACCTTTGTTAGATCATTTTAAACTTTTCAACCATGTGAAAAACACATTATATTCATTGTTTGTAACTCTTATAATCATTTTTACCCCTGAACCACCCCAAAAGTGAATTAAAGCATCTTTCATCACTGTTAGCTTTGTCACTTTGTTTCCAAATTCACTCTGTTCACTTTTGGGTATGTTTTATCTTTAAATTCTTTTTAAAAGACCTTGTTCTTTAATTAATTGTTTTCAGCTCTTTGCTCAATTAATTCCAATTGAAATTGCTCTTGAAGAAATTTCTTTTGTAGCCTCAAATATCTCTTGTAGAGTATTTTTGGATAAATCATTATTGTTGGTAAAAAAATAAATTTTTATTATATTATTGTTTTATAATAAAAAATTTAAAAACCATAAAATTGGCGTTTGTTCTCTTTAAAAATTCCATTTCATACTATTTTTAAATAATTTTACCTTATACAAATTTTGAGGACAGGAAAAGTACTGGATATTTTATCAAAGTTTCATATCCACACCTTCAAAAAACTTATTTAAATTTTATTTACAAATAAAAATGAAAGAAACTACAAATATTCTTGATTTTACATGGAATTCAAGACTTTAGAGAGCTTTTAACAAAAACAATTAAATATTAGTGTAATAATGTCAAAAATTCATGATTACTATAAAGATGAACTTGATTCATTAATGATATAATAGAATTATATGAAAAGAATAAAGTTAGTACCTTTGGATTTAATATTTTTAATATTTTTGATGCATCTGAGCGGGAAATGGAGGAAAAAGAGCTCTATCTATAACTGATGGTATCTACTAGAATTGGTTGGTATTTCAAGGTTTAGTGAAGATTCAAGGATAATTAAACCATCTTATTACACTATTACACCATTATTTAGGGTTATCACTGTAACTCTATGTTTTCTGAAATCATAGGCTTGGAAGAAGTCTTAAATCTGTAGTTTTACTGCGTTTAATCATAATTAACTAATATTCACCCATTTTATCACTTACGTAATTGTTAAACTGAAAAAAAGATTACAGTGAGTGATCATTAATGATCAATTTTAAGCTTAAATGATAATAATTAATAGATTTTTAGTTATACACACTACAGCCATTCAGAGAGTAAATTCTGATAGATTGTCATGTCCTTACTAAGCTTCCAAGAGCATTTCATTACATAATGAAAACTCTATTTTTTATGATTTTTCTTGTAACTCATCTTTTCTGTTGAAATTTACTATTTTACACTTCAAACCATGATTTCAAGGGGTTATACCTTGAATCGAATGATACTAATTACATCATTCTGTACGTATGATTTATTGTAATCTTAATATAATTTTTTTCAAGTTTGGACCCCTTTCACAATAAAGTGCTCAATGGCTATCACTATTTTTCTCAATAAACCCTTGTAAGCTATAACCTTGTTTATAACATGTTGTAACAGGGGCTCTTGTTGAAGACAAGAGTGGCCTGGCACACATAAATCAGGGAACCCACTTGGAATACTCCAAAGAATAAAGAAAATAAGATAAAAGAAATGAATTTCCCTAAGAAATATGCAAGTACAAAAATGAAATGAAATAAGAAAAATAATAAGCTTAATAGCCAAAGAGCCAACCAAGTAAGTCCTCAATCACTGTCTCACCTGCCAAAATGCACAATGGAATTAGTAAGGATATTGGCACCAAACATCCATTGACAGTTGAAGAAAGAAAATAGAAAAGGTGCAAAATGACTGACTTGATAATATCAGTATTCACTTAACAAAAAGATAAGATAAATAAAGATAAAACCAAATAAAAATATAATAATTAACTGGGGGAAAAACAACCAGGGTCAAAAGAGGCTGGTATATGTGAAATGTTGAGAACTTGAATACTTCAGGCTAGCAGCTGATGTGTATTGAATACTGGAAGCTGTATTGATTGTCTGATGGAGTGTATACCTTGCCAAATTAATAAATCAACTGGGATGAATGGTCTTCTCATGGTGTATGAATGAAAATACAGGTCTTGATGAATCCAGACTGTATTGAATGAATGTGGTTGCCAAGGTGGATTGATGGAGCATTGACAATCTTGAAAAATTGTTTTGGAACTACCTCTTGAATAACCCTGGAGAATGAATTGCCAGTTTTCCCTTGGAGGAATACTGTGAGTGAGAATATACAATGATGGCTTAACGGAGTCATTGATATTTGAGAGTAACACTTGTCCTTGAACCTTGATGAATCCTCTAGATGACTTTTTAGATTGTAGAAAAAACCTTTTGAAATTGGCGCCATTGGAATGCTGGTGAAAAAAGATGCATAATGGTGTATAACACCATTTATGGAATTTCTGGTTATTGGAGGGTGAAAATGGACAAAGGTCTTTTCAGAAGGATTCCAGGAGAATATAGGTGAAAAAGGCATTTTGGTGGCTTCAGAGGTGACAAAGCGGTTTTTGGGTATTTGGCCAAATACAGCTAATACAGCTTTTAAACTGTATTTGCGCAAAACCGGCAATTAAGCCCCAAATGGCCTAATATGGCCATTTGGGCATATTTCCCATATTCCATGGGAAAATGGCATATATGGCTGAATACAGCAAAATGCGCAAATATGTATTTAAAGCTCAAAAAGTCAAATAAAGGCTTTTGGGCTGTATTTTCCCTGTTTAATGGAAAATACAAAAGACTGCCCAAAAGCAAAACCTTGCCAGGAATGTCCTGATGATGATGAAAGGGACAAGTTGGCCCCAGATAGTGAAATGACCATAAAAGCCCAGAAAAGATGAAATGGCAAATTTGGCTAATCATTATGGATATGGCAAAATTGCCATAAACTGGATATGGCATGGATATGCCATATGGAGGTCCAAGAGGTGAATTGCCATGGTTCTGACAGTACCCTCCACCTTGAAATGGTGAGCTCCTGAGCACCAATACAGGTTTAAGAATGTTGAGTCTATTGGAAAGAGTTCTGAGAAAGGGATAATGAGGAAGTTTGAGAAATAAAAATTGATACTGATATTAAAGTGTTGGAATATGATGTGGGACTTGCTTTATCTTCATTTGACCTTGAATTAATGATTGTTGATGAGTAAAAATTAATGATGATTTTTGACATGACTTTTGGCATGATAAGAGAAGAATTCAAAATGAAAATAAAAATGAAATATTCAAAATGAGAATAAGAAAAATAAAAATAAATGATTCTTGAGGAGGTTCCAATCTTCATCACAGAGGTTGATAATTGATCTTGAAATTGGCCAAGGACATGGAAAGAAAAATTGATGCCAGGTGCTCACAGAGTGGCCAAGGTGATGTTTTGACATATTGTAGACTCCTCAGGGAAGTGCACACCAGGAGAGAAACTTCCTTTTGGTAGTTACCACTCCCGCCAGTGCCATGAAATTAAAGAGAATTGTTGAATTAATGAATTGGAAAAGTTAAATACTTGGAAAGGAATTAAGAAAGGGATAGCCCATTTTCCCAAGTGAAAATTTCTATAATTTTGGAAATGATGTTGAAAGCCTTTCCAAAGATCCATGTCCAAAAATTTCAGAGTGCTCACAGAGTGGCTAAGGTGATGCTTACAACAAAAAGAGTAGAGTTCCTCTAAAGGTGCATACCAGGAGTGGGACTTACGTTTGGTAATTCCTCTCCCCACTAAGCACCATAAATATTCAAGCTCTTGTAGAATTGGGTCCTGGCTTTTCAGGATATAAAGAATGAAAGTTATTTACAAGTTCAGGACGATTCTTGAGGTTTTCAGTTGGTTCCCAAGTGGATCTTTCTGAGTCTTGACTAAAACCTTTCCATTCCACCAAATACAATAATTTACCTCTCTTCAGCTTTGAGTCCATTATTTGACAGACTTCCCATTCCTTTTCTTCTTCAATGGTAATTGGAGGAGGAGGCTCTTAATGCCTATTTGGGATTGTTGATGTATTGACTGGTTCTAAGACGGATATATGAAAGACTGGGTGGATAGACTTCCATTGAGATGGTAGGCATGATTGCTTAATTTCTTCAAGATTGGAAAAGGACCAAACCATCTTTCAGGCAGTCTTTTGGTGGGTCGAGTTGATTTGATATTCTTGAAAGAAAGCCATACCATGTCACCAGGATTCAAAACAGTTGGACTTGCTCTACTTTAATCTGAATACCTATTAAACCTGTTCATGGAAACTTCAAGTTCTCTCTTGACATCTTGCTGTACTGATTTGATTTTTGCTGATAAATTTCCAGCAGGATTATCTTTAGTAATGTGAACTGAGTCAAATTGAGGATCTCTTCCATAAAAAGTGAAAAACAGTGATTGTTTTTGTTGAAGAGTTGTCAGAGTTATTGTAGGAAAATTCAGCCAGAAGGAGCCAGGTGTTCCAATAATCTTGATGATAACTGACATATATTCAAAGGTAATGTTCTAGTATCTGATTTACCATCTCTGTCTGTCCATCAGTTGACAGATCTCTTGAAATCTTGGCTGCTGACAAAGATTGGTTCAAAAATGAGAAACAAAAAGAAAACCTCTATCACTAACAATGCTTTAAGGAAGGCCATTCTTTGAGGAAATCTTCTTGATGAATAAATAGGCCAAATACAGTGAGGTTATTGAAGACATTGTTGGAATAAAAACTGCCATTTTTGAGAATCTGTCCACTTTAAAAAGGATTGAGTCAAAGGAATTGGACATTGGTAATTGAGTGATGAAATACATTGAAAGACAAATAAAAGGACAATTTGGAATTGGAAGAGGTTTTAGGAGTACAAACTTCTTGTGATGAATATTCTTGAGACATAATCCTTGATAAATTGAGTCATGCCAGACCAGTGACAACCCCGCTTGACAAGTTTGAGAGTCTTTTCTTGGCCAGGGTGTCCAGCTAGAGAAGAATCATTCTGCTTTTAAAGTATATTGAGTTGAATTTTGGGGTCATTTGGAACCACCACCCCATCTTTCAAAAGGAGAAGTTGGGCAGAGCAATCAAGAGAATAATCTTGGACAGATTTACCTTTACCAAAATCTTGAAGAATACTTCTATATTGAGAATCTTGCCATAATGCCTTTTCAATTGAATCAATCAAATTTAAAAATGAATCCAACTTGACTACACAGAATTTTGAGGCTTGAATTTCATCTTTCTTAATTATTTGTTGATAATTAGTTGGTTTCTTGCTGATGAAATCCTCCCCCCTCTCTGGGTAAACGTTGTCCCAACATGAAAATGCATGTGGAAGGGTTGCCAAGTGGCCAGGGAAGTAAGTGATTGAGAAATGAAATTCAGAGAGGAATTCAGCCCAGCAGGCTTAAAAGCAAGTGAGAATATTTGATGACATGAAGTATTGGAGTGAAGAGTGATTGGTGAGAACCTCAAAAGGGAAAGAAAGAGAGGGAAGAAAAGCTCTCCAGCGCTTGAGAGCCCAGAATATGCCAAGGAGTTCCTTTTCATGAAGCTCATAGTTGAGATCTTCTGGAAGAATCTTGTGGCTATTTAATGCAATGGGATGTTTTCCTGAGTCAGAAATCCGACTCAGTATAGCACCCAAGGTATAATCAAAAGCATCAGTCTCTACAATGGTGGGTGGAGAAGGATTAGAGAAATGGTGAAAGCTTCTTTAAGCTGATGAAAATGTCTAAGTGCTTCCTCATTGAGAGGAAAATGGGAATCTTTCTTGAGGAAACTGGTGAGTTAACTAATTTCATTTGAATAATTCTTGATGAAATGGAAGTAAAAATTGGCAAAGCCAAGAAAAGATTGAAGAGCCTTGAGGTTTCTTGGAAGTGGCCAATTGAGAATTTCATGGACTTGTTCTTGGGCCATATTGAGGCCTTCAGAAGAAACAATATAACCCAAATAATCTACACTAGAAACACAAAATAGGCACTTGGAGGCCTTAGAAAAGAGGCTATTGGCTCTGAGTTTGGAAAGAACAGTGAACACATGAGTGATGTGTTCTTCCTCAGATTTGGAAAAGACCAAAATTTCATCCAAATATACAACAACATAAACATCAAGAAGATCATAATAAATATAATCAACAAGGTTTTGAAAATAGGCAGGAGCATGGGTGAGCCCAAATGGCATAATCAAATACTCATAACTGTCATATTTAGCTCTAAAACCAGTCAAATGTCCATAAGCTTCCTTGATCCTGAGAATATTATATTCACCACAAAAATAAGTCTTTGAGAAGATAAATGAACCATTGAAAACAGTGAGAAGCTGTTTCATAGGAGGAACATAATAATTGTTCTTCCTATTAACAGAATTGAGTTTGCCGTAATCAACACACAAATGGAGGCCACCATCCTTCTTTTTGACAAAGAGGACAGGTGCTCCTGTTTAAGAGGAGCTTGGCTGGATGAAACCTTTCTCTACATTCTCTGAGATGTTGTCCCTGAGTGAATCTGAATCTTGGTTTGATAAAAGGTAGATCACCCCAGCTGGAGGTAGTGACCCCTCCAGCTCAAAATGATGATCACAGGCATGGTGAGGAGGAGCTTTATCTGCTTTCACCTTGGAAAATACATCCAAATACTGGTGATAAGAAGAAGGAACAACCTTCATCATGGTTTCTATTTCTTCTGGCTCTTCCTCTTCATCCCACAACTCCTCCAGGGAGTCATGATAAGATGAAGGAGGAAGGTCCATATTCCCAAAGAAGAGACAAAGTGAAGATACAGAACTATCTTCTCCAACATCTTGAATCTCTTTGAAGACTTCATCTCTAGAGGATAGTAATGACTTATGGGAATTAAGGGAAGGAATATGGACAAAATATGGAAATGATGGTGTTCTAAAATCACCAACCAGAGCTGCACATTATTTTTCAGAAGAAAAGTCATTACTGAAATATTTAGAAGGATAATAATAGTACTTATAATTGGCATTAAAGGTGATCAGTCCTTGCCTCCAATCAATAGATAGATTAAAATGATCAAGAAAGTCAACCCCAATATGAGGTCTTCTCCCTTGGGAGTATAAATGACTAAAAATTCCTATTCGAAGCTTGGGAGGGATAGAAGCTCAACCATATATTGGGTATGCTGAGTCACAAATAGGGAAGGGGACTCAGAGGAGTCCAAGATAATAAGAGGAATCTTCTGTGGGAGTTCTTACATGGTAAAAGAATACTTGTGAACAAACTTCTTTGCAATAAATTAGTTGGTAGCACCAGAATAATTGAGAATACTGTAAAACATATCAGAGAGAGAAGAAAAAACAAAAAATTTAAGAGAATATTTCACACCAGGATTCAGAATGCACAATTGTTCTCTGGGTGGAAAACAGTGGAGACCATTGAACACAACATGATTTTCACTCAGGATTTTTCCTGGCTGGGGAAATTTGCTGGATGGTTGGGAAAGCTGGTTTTGAGGTCTTTTGAAACAAGAATCAAGACTATGCTTCCCACCACAATAGGTACATAAGCCCTCCTTGATTATTCTTTCTTTTTCAAAATTTATCAACTTGAGATGTTTATTCAACAAAGAAGAATGGGGCTTGTCCCTCTTCTGACAATTCTTCCTCTTTTGACTTGAGCTTGAAGAATCTTGAGGATGAGAAGAATTTGACTTTGAGGCTTCAGACTTCTTCTCTTGAAAACAACCCTTCTCCTTTTGCCTCTCATGGTACCTTGTATAAAGCTCCAGGGTAATATCCATTAAGTCTTGAAGAGAGTCAATTCTTGAAGGATGGGAGGCCAATTGATCCAAAATCCTGGATGGCAATCCCTTCCTTAAATGATGGATGAGAGCTCTTTCACCCCAATCTCCAATTCTTGAAGACAAACTTCTGAAATCAGAAATGTATAGTAAAACATGTCTGCCTTCCTTCATTCTTAAGGAATCTAACTCTGCTTCATCTTTTCTAACTTCATTTGGGTCCCCAAACAAAGTAAAGAGTTGAGATTCAAATAAATTCCAAGAATTGAGAAGGTAGCTTGGGTCTTGATTGGTGAGATTGGAAAGATAAGGATCAATCCATTTTTCAGCACTGCCAATGAGAAAGGAAGTGGAATAAAGGAATTTATTTCTGTCTTGAGAGAAATTTGCCGGATCACTATGAAAATTAAGTTGGAAGGACTGAATAAAGCTTCTGACATGGAAGGGCTGAGACCCATTAAGTCATTCTGGTGCCTTCATAGATGGAGTCTTGAAGGCTTTTGGTCTTGATTCTTCAGAAGATGAAGCTGCTTGAAGATTGGGCATAATCTGGGTAATTTTCTGCATGATGGTAAATAAGGATGGTTAAGACTGATTAGAAACAGGCTGATTATAATGGGCTAGAGCTGGCCCTCCAATACCTTGGTATGCCCCCATAGGAGCAGGAACACCCTAAGTACCATCAGACTCTTCCTCTTACACATAATTCTCCTCCTCATCATCACCATCTTCACTAGGACCTTTGAAAGTCCCGGAAAGCCACCAACTACTCCTGAAAAAGAATTTGATCTTCTTGGCCATCTTCCTCCCTGAATTTTTCTTTTCCTTCCAAACTGGGTCCTCAGTTGAGGAACTGCTGGGGTGCTGTCAAGAGGAGCTCTTGGAGTTGGAGTGGGAACAGCTTGAGCTCTGGCCTGAGATCCTGTCTGTCTTTCAGGAGGTGAGTGTTGAAAAGGCATGATTTCATGATGAGAATGGAAATAAAATGAATAAAATGAATAAAATGAATAAAATGAATAAAATGAATAAAATGAATAAAAAATCAAGATTTGAAGATGAAAGCTTGAGGAAATTTAAAATGAAAGCTTGAAGTCAAAATAAAAATTGATGTCTTGAAGAAAAATTAATGAATCAAAGTGAAATCTTGAGGTAAATCAATCAATCAAATGTCAAAATGAAAACTTGAAGTCAATAAATCAATATTTCAAATCAATCAAAATCAAAATGTTGCAGAGAATAAATCAATAAAATGAATTCTTGAGGCAAAATCAATTTATGTCAAAATGTTTGATGTGAAAAATAAGCAAAATAAACAATCTTCAGGTCAATCAATATTCTTGAAATCAATATCAATTTATGTCAAATCAATCAATCAAATAAGATCAAGTTAGTTCTTTCTAAGAAATCAAATTTTTTGAAGAATGGATCAATATGAATCTTGATGTGAATAATGTGTCTGAATAATATTGATGAAAAATTTGAAAATCAATTAAAAATAAGATGAAACCTGAATTATGGATGAAATGAACTTGATTATTTGAATAAAGATTTCAAGGAGAAAACAAAAATAAGAATGGTTCAGCTTTCAACTTTCAAAATGGAGAATGAATGAGAGAAAATTGAGAGATGAAAATGAATCATAAAGCTCATGAACATCAAAGAGTCATAATTTTGATTAAATGAGTGAATGAAATTATAAAGAAAGAATGAACAGAAGGAAAAAGAAAGTATGAGTCAATTAATATAATGTCACAGGGGCTCTCGTGGAAGACAAGAGTGGCCTGGCACTCAGAAATCAGGGAGCTCACTTGGAAGACTCCAAAGAATGAAGAGAATAAAATAAAAGAAATGAATTTCTCTAAGAAATATGCAAGTACAAAGATGAGATGCAATAAGAGAAATAAGAAGCCAAATGGCCAAAGAGCCAACCAAGTAGGTTCTTAATCACTGTTTCAAACTGCCAAAATGAACAATGGAATTAGTAAGAATATTACCACCAGATATTCATTGACAGGAAAAGAAAGAAAAGAGCAAAGGTGCTAAATGAATTACTTGATAATATCAGTATTCACTCAACAAAAAGATAAGATAAATAAAGATAAAATAAAACCAAAATATATTAATTAACTGGGAGAAAAACCCCCAGGGTCAAAAGAGGCTGGTATATGTGAAAAGCTGAGAGCTTTACTCCTTCAGGCTGGAAGCTGATCTTTAGTGAATACTGGAAGCTGTATTGATTGTCTGATGGAGTGTATACCTTGCCAAATTGAGAAATGAACTGGGTTGAATTATCTTCCCATGGTGTATGAATGAAAATACAGGTTTTGATGAATCCAGACTGTATTGAATGAATGTTGTTTCCAAGGTGGATTGATGGAGCATTGAAACTCTTGACAAATTGTTTTGAAACTACCTCTTGAATAACCCTTGATAATGAATCCCCAGTATTCCCTGAGAGGAGTACTGTGAGTGAGAATATACAATGATGGCTTGATGGCGTCATTTATATTTGAGAGTAACACTTGTCCTTGAGCCTTGATGAATCCTCTGGATGACTTGATGCCTTGATGACTTTTTGGAATGTAGAAATAAATTTTTGAAATTGGGGACATTGGAATTCTGGTGAGAAAAGATGCATAATGGTGTATAACACCATTTATGGCATTTCTGGTTATTGGAGAATGAAAATGGCCAAAGGTCTTTTGGAAGGATGGGAAGAGGATATGGGTTAAAAATGTGTTTTGGTGTCTTCAGAGGTGACAAAGTGGTTTTTGGGTATTTTGGCCAAATACAGCTAATACAGCTTTAAAACTGTATTTGCACAAAGTTCTCAAAATGGGCAGAAATGCACAAAAACAGGCAATGAATCCCCAAATGGCCTAATATGGCTATTTGGGAATATTTCCCATATTCCATGGAAAAATGGCATAAAATTTCTGAATACAGAAAAATTTGAAAAATGTACAAATCTGCATTTCAAGCTTAAAAAGCCAATTACAGGCTTTTGGGCTGTATTTTCCCAGTTGACTGGAAAATACAAAAGACTTCCCAAAATAAAAACCTGGACAGGAAAGGCCTGATGATGATTCAGGGGCCAAGTTGGACCCAGATAGTGAAATGGTCAATTTTCCCAATGATTATGAAAATGGCCAAATTGCAATAAACTGGATATGGCATGGATATGCCATATGGAGGTCCAAGAGGTGAATTGCCATGGTTGTGACACATGTCAAATAAATCTTAAATCTTTATTGGTAAAGTAATTATGTGGTAAATTTATTTTAGGTTCAACTCTTGATAATGTATATTTCAAAGGATATGAGCTAAAAACCATGAATATGTGCGTTGATCATAAAAGTGCATATATTCAGGTTATCTCTGTAATTATTGACTTTTCAGATATGACATAAAAGTGCTATATGTGTAGTCTTTCACGGGCGATTCAATGGTTCAATTTTCACATTATTATTCATTGGTTTCTGAGATAATTAAAATTTTATGCCTTTTTATGGCATTTCTACTTATTTTAAGATAATATTTTCAATTTTTATTATTAGAATTAGTAATTTAAAGCTTCCTAGTGAACTTTTTGGATATGTGGTCATATCTCAAAGGATAACATTACCTACCACCAAAAACGTATTGTACCACAATCTGATATAGTTAATTAGGGTATGATTCACTGTCCTACCTCTTCAATAGACTTTTTTAGTCTTGAAGCTCAATAATGCTTAGCTTTTCTATTCTTTGGGTCTTCTTTCATGTCTAAACCTTGTTAATAAACTATCAGAATTAGTTATATCTTTCTCAAGTAACCATTCATTTTCTTGAGCTGGGTTTATATACCTTACAATGTATTCCATTTATTTTTTTGTTTCTTGTCCTTCTTTCTTTAAGGAATTTCACAATTTTCTATTCTTCTCCTTCTTTTAGAGGCAGAATTTGAAGTAGTGGTTTATATATTAGGGGAAATAATTACTTATCACTTTAGCTGTAAGGTTTTATCAGACCTACAGGGAAATTTGGGTGTTTGTACATTAGTTCACCTGTCAATTCTAGGTGCACATCATTAGGGCCATGTAGTGCTCTTATCATGAATGGTCCTGAAAAGGAATCTTTTGATTTCTTTGGGTCTTTGATTTTATTAAGCTTTAAATATGATACTTAGACCTAGTCCCCTACTTTGCAATCAGGTGGCTCATGACTTTTTTTCCCATCTTTCTTTTGCATATTTAAAAAAATCTTGAATATATCTGTTTGCATGATGTTTTCCTTTTTCAAGAATTATTTCAAAGCTGCTTGCTGTTGGGTTCATATCACCCAAGTCCTTTTTAACAGTTGCATAAGGAATTCTTTGATTCAAACCTTTTTCTAACATTGTGGGTGTTTTTCCAGTTGAAAAATGAATTGATGTCTTATATGCCAGTCCAAGATCTGGTATTAAGGTAGACCAATCATGGGTAAAACCATCAGAGTCTTTGAGATCTAGGCCATAATCACAGAATCTTCTGAACATTTCTTGTAAAGTGTATATCATTCTTTCTGCTAAACCATCAGTTTTAGGGTCGTAAGCTTTTGAGAATGATAATTTTGTTCCAAACAAGTTATGGAGATTTGTTCAAAATGCTGAAGTGAATTTAGGATCTCTATCACTCATGATATTTTGGAATATGCCTCTATGGCTAATGACTCTATTCCATATTGTTAGAGCTGTGTCCATAGCTGTGTCATCTTTATGACATGGTAAGAACATTGGGGTTTTTCTGTACCTGTCAACTAATACTAGGAATGCATTGAAACTCCTGTCTCCTCCTGGAGGTAAGGATGTTACCCAATCCATGTGAGCTATTTCCCATGGGGATTTTGGTTCTTGGATTTGAATAATCATTCCAAATTTCTTTCCTGTGGCTCTGTTTTGTTTTTGACATCTGTCACAGGTTTGGAAGCACTCTGCAACATCCTTTCTCTAATTTGGACACCAAGAGCAGTTTTTTACCCTCTCCAGTGTCCTATCTTCTGAGAGATGTCCAGATACAACACTATCATGGAATTCATGTAGTATAGTGCTTATCAGAGTTCTGTCTGTAAAGGTCATAGCAATTGTTTTTAGTCTTATGATAAAGAATTCCAACAAGGAGGTGGAATATTCCTTCATCATATCCTTTTTTCCATATTTCATCTAGTTTGTAAGATATTGATCGGTCTTTGCAATCTTTCATTAAGAGTTGGCACATGATGTGACAGTTTTTGTCCATTTTATAGCTTCATTTGAATTCATCAAACAGCTCTATGCCAATTTCTGTAACACATATGCCTTCTATATGATGTTCTTCCTGTGGTACCCATGATGGGTTTTCAGGTGTATTTTCTAAAGCTCATCTGCTAAGACCATCTGAATTTTTATGACTATTTCCAGATTTATTAACTATAGTCATATTTCCTCTATATTCTTGGATAGAAATTTTCCATCTGAGCAGATGTCTATTTGATGTTTTCATGCTCAATAAAGACTTTACAGAATTGCAGTCTGTGATTAAATCAAACACTGTTCCATCCAAGTAGTAGTGTAACTTTACTAAAGCCCACGCTAAGCCAAGACATTCCATTTTGCTTGCTCCAAATCTTGCTTCTGTTGGTTTAATTTATCTTGAAATGTATCAAATTTGTCCCTCAACAGGATTATCATTGATGATTTGTGTCTGGTGTAGTGCAGCACCTAACCCTTCTCCACAAGCATCAATGTACAGTTTGAAAGGTAATTTCTAATCTGCATTAGAAGAAATGGGGAATTTGAGAGGGATTTTTTCAGTTCCTCATATGTTTTAACCCTTTCTTTGGTCATTTCATACACTGTCTGTTGCTCACAGAGTTTGTACAAGGATTTGGAAATTTTTGCAAAGTCTCTTATATGCTGTCTATAATAACCAGCAAATCCTATAAGTGACTGAATTTATTTTTTGGTTTGGGGCATTGTTTTCAGTAGTACTGCTTCTGCTTTGTTTTTATCTATGCCCAAGCTTAGTCCAGATACAACATGTCATAGTGCTTTCAGTTCACTATATGCCAAATGACATTTTTTCAAGGAAATTTTCATATTTAATTGCACTATATTCTGTAAGACTCTTTCTAGTCTTGTTGAGTGATCTTCCCAAGTTTCTGAGAAAACTACGATATCATCAATGTAAATGATTAACCATCCTTCTGATAATTCTTCAGAAAATATGGTATTCATCATTCTTTGATAATGGGAAGGTGCAGTTTTTATACCAAATGGAATCCTCAAATATTCATATATTCCACAGTGGACTATTATCCTTAGTAGTTCCTTTGCATTGTCTGTTAATAAATTTTGGTGAAAACCCTTTAGAGAATTCATGGCTTTAATGAAATTAGCCTGTGACAATTTTGTTAATGTTTCATGAATTCTGGTTATTGGATATCTCCCAGGGATAGTATAGGTATTTAAAGATCTAAAGTCCCCTACCATCCTTGATTTTCCATTATTGCAAGCTATAATAACAGGTTTAGCTACCGCTAACTTCTCATTATGTCCTACTTTCCTTAATACCCCAAGGTCCATTAATTCTTTAATGTGTACCTTTAAAGATTCTCTAGTTCTCGGGCTAGCTGGGTAGGCTGGTCTTCTTAGTAGAGGTGGATAAGATTTTTCCACATTAGGAATAATGTATACTTTAATTCAAATTATAGCACCTAGTGGGTTTTTGTCAGTTAGAAAGGAATTTTTATACTTAAATAAGAGATCAATCAATTTTTCTTTCATTTTTTCTGTTGATTCTTGATTGAATTCTGCCTCTATAGGTTGTTAAATTATGAATAAATGTTTTTCTGGGCTTGTGTCTTCACTTTTTATAAAATCAATTTGTGTTCTGTTATTTAATAAATCAAATTTATGTCTTTTATTATCTGCTATGGTGAAATATATGCCCTTTTGGCTAGAGATATCTATACCATAACTTGACAAGTAATCATTTCCAAGTATAAAATGGTTACTAGTACAGTTTTCCATTACTAAAAACTATACTTTCACTCTTATTCGTTGGGGAGGGTGAGGAAAAATTAATGTTAAGTTGATTATTCCAATAAGCTTCATGCTTTCACTTGCACTACCAAATTTAACCCCTTGTATTAGTATAGGTTTTCCCTCCCAATCTGGTATTATTGTTTTTAAATAATTTCTACCAACACATGTGCAGTATGCTCCTGTGTCCTGGCTTACTTTTTCATATTTGATTAAACCATCAAATGCTTATACTTGATTTTACAGCTACATATCCTTTTCCTCTTGCAGGTTTTGTTTTATGAAGTTTGGCATCTTTTATATCTGTGAGTCTTGTATCAGATGTTTCAGCTTGTGGTAAGTTTGTATTTAAATCTAATACTTCATATATTAATTAAATATTATTAATTTGTGCATTAATTATATTGATTTAATCACTTTCAGAATCTTCTGACTCTTCAGTGTTTTTTTCCAGAATCAGATTAATAATATTTATCATTGTGGTCTCTCTTTCCCAAAACTCATTGATTTTTGCCTTTTTAAGGCAATTATTGGCTAAGTGTTCAATACCACCACATTTATGGCATTTTCTTTGCTCATTAGTGTTGGGTATATTGGGTTTGAAAGATTCTCTTGGTTTATCTTTTTTACTGAATGGTTTATTTGGACTTTTAATGTCCTGCCAATTTTTGTTCTTGTCACTATATCTTCTAGTGCATTGATATATAATCTTCTGTGGACCATGATTCTATGCACTGGCTTGTGAGGGCATTTTTCAGTTCTCCTCCACATTCCTCAAGTATCTTCATGGGCACCATCTTTTGTGAGATTTCTGGGTACAGTCCATTTAATCTTTCAGCTTGTTTTAATAACGAAGTCAAAGTTTTATCCTTATCTGGCTCAAAGAAGAAATTATCAAAGTCATTTTCTATTTTTTACCTCCAGGAATCATTTTCCCACTTGGTGATTATTTCATTTTTGCACCAATACCAGGTATTTTTACCATTTGTTTGTCTTATTTCATAATACCATCTTTTTGCATATTTTCAAATAATGAATGTAATCTTGCAGTGATTAATTTATCTGGTATGGCATAATCTTCTTGAAACATGTCAATTCTTTTAATAAATGACATGTGGTCATATTAGACTTAACCTGTGAATGTTGGTGTCAGCTGGTGACTCAAAACCAGAGCACAAGCAAGACAGCCAAAATACCATAAACCAAGGGTATAGCCAAGATACCACCAAAACATGGAGCTGAGCCAAATCAGCTCAAAAGGTATCAAAAGAAAGAGGAAACTCACCTCTTCCTGAAAATATAAGTCCCATCACCATAGGACTAGAAATAACAA
Organism: Austropuccinia psidii; assembly: GCA_023105745.1. Classification (NCBI taxonomy): domain Eukaryota; kingdom Fungi; phylum Basidiomycota; class Pucciniomycetes; order Pucciniales; family Sphaerophragmiaceae; genus Austropuccinia; species Austropuccinia psidii. The sequence goes on along the minus strand of JALGQZ010000010.1, from coordinate 38,376,402 downwards.
AGTTATTCCTGCTCAAAGTTATTGCTGAGCATAAACCTTAATTTTCACCTCTCATCTAAAATCTAGAAGGAGAGGCTTAACCCCATCAAATGGGTACTCAAAATGAAGCTCTAAGCCAGGGCTATCCAATGGTACCAGCCAAACTGAGCTAGCACCAATATTACTGGAGATATGGTCAATTTGAGGCCAAATAAGGGTGAACAAAACATTCACCTCTCATCTAACTTCTACTGTTTTAGTGTGGGATACCTAAAGTGGGGTCTTTTTGGAAAGAGCACAATCAGGGCTATCTGATGGTGTCATCCACTTCCTCATATCTCAACTACTGCAGAAGGTATGGGGCAAACAAGCTCAATACAGCTTTTTGCCTAAGACACGCAAATGTACAAAAATCTTGTACATGGGATAACTTTTCCATATTTAATAATACCCATATCAAATGAGGTACCATTGTGTAGAGAACAGACAGGGCTACACACTGAACCAATTTTGAGGTTGATATCTCAAGAATTGACAAAGTTATGTCTGTTTTAAGGTTAAAATCCCACCTGCTGTCATATACAGCCTTACCATGGGATAATATCCCATAATCATGAATATGAGGTGTCAAATAGATGAAGAAGCATGTTTTTACTTCAATACATCATATGTCAGTCAATACTGGGGTCCCATACAGTTTCTGTACAGCATTCTACGCGTCATACACGTCAGAATCAGGCTGTGAGGTCCCCAGATGAAAATTTTCACCCTGTATTCGTGAAAACCGCCCAGATGTGGTTTCAAAACCACATCTGAGCCCAATACAGGCTATACAGGATGTTTGCAAACCACAAGCCAGTACTAGAAAGTGAAAAAATCTTCACTTCCTCTACATGGAAAGGTCTAGCACCCTTTCCACCCCATTTCAGGATAAAAAGGAGGCTTTTCACAGCCAGAATTGTCTCCTCATCCTGCTCTTGAATTCCTACGTAGTACAACTGTCCAAAACAGTTATACTCTTGGAAAATAATCAGGTATACTTTGAAATTAAGTATTGTAGCTTTTATTATTGTAACCCAACAGGTAAAAGTTGCACCCAGGGCTTTCAACAGTGCTCACCACCACTATATCTCTATAGTAAAGCCCTTAATATCTTAATTTAATCATTTATTATCAAATTTATCATCTTTTGAAACTATTTTTACCGTGTCAAAGTCATATTTAAAGCTTGTAAATAATTATATACACCTTTATGATAGACTCATCCTGACATTTTGGGGGCCTGTCCATGTTTTTTACTTATTTTTGGACCTTACAAGTAATTTTTTCTCTTTTTTATCATTTATTGACACCTGTTTTACCTTTTTTAGGCGTCATTTTCTCTATAAATATATATTTTATATATATTTTTTAATTTTTTATATAAATACTCATATATTATAGAGTATCTGTCAAGTGGCTAATAACCACAAGACTAGTATTTTGGCGTGTTTTGTATATGAAAACACTTTAAGCCACTAATACAGCCTTAATTCTTAAGTGAATTAAGACAGCTCATACTGATAAACCAACAGTTGAGGCGTGTTTGGGCACATTGTTAACTCAATTACCCTGTAATACACCATCTTTTGACAGATTATACTTGCTAATTACAAGTATTCTGTGAGATATTGGTATACAAACAGTATACCACATATCAGTAAGCTGTATTTTTTGACGTGGAATTGTTAATTCAATTACATTGTCATAATACAAGGGCATATTGTAATAGTATACAAGCCCAGAGGCCATTCTTAGATGTGCAAAACCAGCCTTTTAAGAAGTCTCAACTGACATAAGCCCTCTTTTTCCTGTTTGATTCAGTGGAAGAAAACTTCATACCACTTGAAACCCAGTCACAGGCCAACATACCAGTGACACCCTCAGAACCAGAGGGCAGCAAGGGCAAAGGGAAGAGGCTTAGTGAAGGCCAAATTACAGCCAAGAAGTGGACACCAATAGCCACTCAGAGGAGTAGAAAACCACAAAACTCTGCTTCAATACAAGGTAAACCAACCTTAAACACTTGTACAGGAAAGATTACAATTATTAACCCAGTTGTAACTTCCAAAGGCAAACTGCCCAAGTCAGCAGACAATAAATTTGTACAAGGCACAGTCAAAGGTAAATACCCTAAGAACATAAAGTTTTTGACTGCTTGCAAACACTGATATGTCCCCTTCATACCTCAGAGATCTTGGCTTTCAAAGGAACCAGCCAGAGGACAGAGAAGGATTGTCCAGAACCAGAAGACCAGGAAGAGGACACCTTGGACACAGTGGTGGATGGCAAAACAATGAGGGAGATAATATCAACCTTGCCATTCACACTCCAATTCAACAGAAACCTCAAACCAGAGGACTGGAAGGATATGGATCAAGTTCTTCAGATCCACCAACTCCTCAAAGACTTATTTCAATGGAGCATGGACAAAAAGAGGTTCAACCTAGCAACTCACTGGGAAGAACTTGGATCAAGTTGCCAGAAGATCTGTCTCAAAGAGATAGACTTCAAAGACCTTATGGTAATCACCAAAGGTTGGAATCCTACCAGGCAGCACAGACTCCTGAAGGCAAGGGCACAGAGGATAAGGGAGAATCAAGCCACTATCCAAGCAATAGAAGAACAATTAACCCATACAGGGCCTACTCAGATTCCTTCAGGTTCACAAGAAGCAGGCCAAATCAGCTCTCCAGTGGCTTCACACCATTCAGAAACCAGCAGATCAGTGGCCAAGAGTCACCATTCTTCACAATTCCAGGAAGTTTCCAGTAGAAGACAAGGAAACAAGGGCAAGAACAAAGCCTCCTTTAACCAGAGGAGGAAAGAGTCAGACACCATGATCCAGAAGCTGTTAGATTTGGTGAAAGAAGTACACAAGAACCAGAAGTAGTTGTAAAACACTCTAGAATCAGTAGTCCTAGTAATATAAACATTACCCCCACTCAGACTGAAAATAACATTGTCACATCTCAGAGTAACATCAACAGTGATACACTGTGGTTACAAATGTCCCAATATGCTGAACAATCTGCAAAGCAGTTTGCAGAAATTAAAGCTAGCCAAGAGAGGATGAGACAAACTCAAGCCTCCTTGCAAACAATAGTTAAGAATCTTCAAGAAGGATATGCTCAACTGAGCAAAGCCTCTGAAGAAACCAACAAAAGACTGAATATAGTCTTTGAAGAACAAAACCACAGCACAAGGGACAGGGAGTGTCTGGATCAAGAAATTAACAAGTTGTTTAATGCCTACCATAGCTTGAATCCCCAACCACAAGGCCAATTTATGGATAATCCATATCAACCAGATGACATCAAACCAGATGCCATGTTGATGAATAAGGAAAGATCTCCATCACAATACCAGGATGGAGATGGCATGTCTTATTTAGAGAAGGAAGCCTTGAAACAGCTTCCTGAGACCTCAAACTGGCCCAAATTCTCTGGATCAGGAGAATACGATCATATGGAGCTCATAGATTATATTGATGGACTCTTCATTGATTTACCAAGCATACCAGACTACTGGATCACTGCTAGATTGAATACTGCATTTAAAGGACATGCTAGTATATGGTACATAGAAATGAAAGAAATCCATGGCAGGAGAAACTGGCCATGGTGGAAGAGTCAAATCATCCAAAAGTACAGTAATGGAACTTGGATATGGCAAACGACCATGTCATTTGAAAATGACAAGTACTCTGTGGACAAAGATCCATATGAGTGGTGTCTTAGACAGTCTAAAAGACTTAAAGCCATTGATCCTCAGATGAACATTAAAATGAGGAATCACAAACTTCTGACACAACTGCCAGGAGAACTAGAGCATGCAGTAAAATGCAGATGCAACCAAAATTGCACTCTAGATGACATAGCCAACACCTTACAAGACATAAGGAAGAGGACTAATATAGGGAAATTCACCCCATATAGAAGCAGAAGTTTCAAAGAGAAACAACCACTCAGGGTAGTGTTTAAAGACAAACCCAGAGAAAGAGTGGAAGAAGTGGCTAAGAAGAAGAATTCTTGCCACAATTGTGGTTCAACAGACCACTATGCCAACAACTGTCCAAAGGCAAAGAAAAAAGTCTATGCCATAGAGAAAGTCCTTGAGGAAGAACCTCCAACAGAGGATTCTGATTCAGACTCTATGGGTGATGCCATCAGAGAACCATCTGAGGATGATCAAGACCCAAGAGAGGAATTTCTAGTGGAATACCAAGAGGAAATCCCACTGGAAATCCAGGAAATACAGTTGGAAGCAGGCATGCCACAGGACACTGCTAACAATAACTTGTGCAAACACACACAAGATGCACAAAAATTCCTCGTTACACCAACCAAAGGAATGGAATATATACATGGAACAGCCACAAAAATGACTGTTTGTATTGACAATGCTCAGCATCCACTGATCATTGATAGTGGAGCACACTGCTCCATAGTGGCCAGAACCTATCTGGATACTCACTTCCCAAACTGGGAAAAACAGCTCTTGACCACTAAGGCAAAGAACTTTAAAAGTGCATCAGGGAAGATGACTTCCATTGGGACAATTATCAAAGAGATAATTATACCCCACAGGAAGGGTAATATAAGACTCAACCCAGAGTTTGCAGTGCTTAATGATGCCCACATCCAAGGGTTTTTACTGGGAACAGATTACCAGAGGATGTATGGCATAGACATTTACAACAGTAAAAATAGGCACATCACAATTGGTACTAACAAGGAAAAGAAATTTTCACTTGACATATACCAGATATCTTCTCAAGATCCACTAGAAGAACTTCTGAAGGAATTCAGAGAGGGACAGTTTAGCACTACCCTCACCAGTAAACAAAAACTAAGTTTACTGAAGATGCTGAGAAAGAACAGACCAGCATTTGCCATTGGTGAAGAACCATTAGGCAAGATCAAAGGCCATGATATAGAACTATATTTGGATGTGGAAAGGCCTTATCCACCCATGCTGAGGAGACCTCCTTACCCAGCAAGCCTGGAAACCAGGAAAGAAATTGAGAAACATATCAATGAACTCCTGCACATGGATGTTATCAGAAAGATTGGAAATAATGAGATAGTGGAAATCACCACTCCTGTCCTAATTACCTGGCATGATGGCAAGTCTAGATTGTGTGGAGATTTCAAAGCCCTGAATAACTACACAAAAGCAGACAGGTACCCTATACCAAGGATACCCCATGCCTTAGATAAACTGGCCAAGGCCAGATATATAACCAAAATGGATTGTATGAAAGGCTTCCACCAAAATGGAGTTAAACCAAACTCCATGAAATTACTCAGGATAATATGCCATATGGGCATATATGAGTACACCAGAATGCCATTTGGCATCAAGAATGCACCAGCCCACTTCCAAAGGATGATGGACACCATATTTCAAGAAGAAATAATGGAAGGCTGGATGGTAGTATATATTGATGATATCATTATATACTCAGAGACATAGGAAGACCATGTACAATACATAGACAGATTTCTAAGTAAATGTATACCCATCAATCTGAAAATTTCACTCAAAAAGTGCAATTTTGGCCAACAAGAGCTACTGGCTCTAGGACATAAAGTCTCAGGTCTTAGTCTGGCAATTGACCAGAATGAAGTAGCAGCAGTACTGCAAAAATCAGTACCAAAAAGCATCAAAGAGATGCAATCCTTTCTTGGGTTTGCTAGCTACTATAGAAGCCATATCAAAAATGTTGCACACATAACTAGTAGTTTATACAAGTTATGTTCAAAAGATGTAGTTTTTGAAATAACCAAGGAAAGGAGGGATGCATATTAGAGGATCAAACATGAACTCACTAATGCACCTGTGCTCATCTTACCTGACTTTGAACTACCATTCAATTTATATATAGATGCAGCATGCAGTCAAGGCCTAGGAGCAGCCCTTCACCAAAGACAAATTGTCGATGGTCAACCAAGAGAAGGAGTAATTTGCTACATCTCAAGGCAGCTGAAAGATTCAGAAGCCACGTATGGGGCCACCCAGACTGAATGTCTATGTCTAGTCTGGGCTCTAGAAAAACTCCATTATTATCTGGAGGGTGCAGTCTTTGAGGTCTACACAGACTGCACAGCCTTGAAGTCTTTACTAAAAGTTAAGACTACAAATAGACATATGCTGAGATGGCAAATAGCCATCCAGGAGTATAGATGGAACATGACCATCATATACAAGGAAGGTAAAAGCCATACCAATGCAGATGGCCTCAGCAGATGGCCACTGGACAATGTCAAAAGCAATCCAGCTTATGACCCAGAAGTTTCAGCAAAAATCCCTATCCATTTCATGGAAATAGATAGGAGGAAAAACTTCAGATTATCTGAATGGGAACCAGAAAGTGGTACCCTTGACAGTGGAAACACTGACTCAGAAGGGACAGAAACTCCCATACTGGGAATAAGTTCCTCAGAACTGCACAATGAATTCTTCAGTGCAGTACAGAAGTCTTATGCCAAACACAAACAGTGTAGCATACTACTCCAACTCCTTCAACAAAAGTACAGGAGTCCAGAACTGGAAACCCAGCTGGAAGAACCCTGGTTGAGGGCCTATAAGGACAATAAGTTTTTTCTTATAGATGGCCTGCTCTACAACAGAGAAAAGCACACAAGTGCACTCACAGTGGCAGACAGAGACCACATCTCATTGATCCTACAAGAATGCCATGACTGCCCCTATATGGGACACATGAGTGAAGACAGGACTAAAGAGAAGGTAGCAAGCACAGCTTGGTGGCCCAAGTGGGAACAAGAGTTGAGTGAATAAATCAACACTTGTGAAAGATGCCAAAAGGCAAATAGGAAACATGGGAAGAAGTATGGGTTACTTCAACACATAGAAGAACCCAAGCACCCATGGGAAACCATCAACATGGACTGGGTTACAGGACTTGTCCCAGGAGTCAAAGAAAACTATAATGCCTGTTTGATCATAGTTGATAGGTTCAGCAAGAGCATGAGGTGTCTAACATGCCATAAAGAAGACACAGCCATGGATACTGCTCTGTTGTTTTGGAATAACATCATATCTACCTGTGGAGTCCCTAAGATCATCATTAGTGATAGGGACCCAAAATTCACATCTGAATTTTGGACTAACTTATATGACATGCTTGGTACCAAACTTGCTTTTTCCACAGCTTACCATCCACAAACAGATGGCCTAGCTGAAAGGATTATCCAAACAATGGAGGACATCCTCAGAAGATTCTGTGCCTATGGCATGGAATACAAGGACCATGAGGGATACACCCATGATTGGGTTACCCTCTTACCAGCAGTCCAACTGGCTTATAATACAAGCCAGCACTCCACCACAGGTAAAAAACCTGCACTGGTGGAGAAAGGGTGGAACCCCCTGTTGCCTGTGGATCACTTGAAGAAAAATCTCCTGACTATCCACCCCACAGCCAAAGACTTCCATGATATGTGGAAGAGGGCCTGTGACACAGCTGCCAAATGCATAGCTGACGCAAAAGAATACAATAAGCAGAGGTGGGACAAATCACATATGGAACCTGAATTCAAGGAAGGGGACCATATGTTAGTTTCTACACTGAACTTCAACAATCTCAGAGGACCTAAAAAGATGAGGGACTCATTTGTAGGACCTTTTACTATCATTAAGTTGATAGGGAGAAATGCAGTGGAAGTCAAACTCACTGAGGAGTTTTCAAGGAAACATCCAGTCTTTCAAGTGAGCTTGGTCAAACCATACTTCCAGACAAAGGAGGATAAATTCCCCTCCAGGAGGAAGAACCCCACACCACAAGAGATAGTGGAAGTGGAGGACTCCCCTGGACCTGTGAGTAAGATCATCAGGGCCAGGAAGATCAGACTCAATGGGAAGGATCAAAGACAATACCTAGTCAGATTCAAGAACCAGACAGCAGATAAAGACAAATGGTTGGCAGAGGATGCCATACCAGATGGTAACCTTCATTTAAAGAGATTCAGAGCCTCTAGGAGGACTGAAAAGTCTCATCAATGATGAGCCTTTTTAGAGGGAGGGTATGTCAGCCTGTGACTCAAAACCAGAGCACAAGCATGACAGCCAAAATACCATAAACCAATGGTATAGCCAAGATACCACCAAAACATGGAGCTGAGCCAAATCAGCTCAAAAGGTATCAAAAGAAAGAGGAAACTCACCTCTTCCTGAAAATATAAGTCCCATCACCATAGGACTAGAAATAACAAAGTTATTCCTGCTCAAAGTTATTGCTGAGCATAAACCTTAATTTTCACCTCTCATCTAAAATCTAGAAGGAGAGGCTTAACCCCATCAAATGGGTACTCAAAATGAAGCTCTAAGCCAGGGCTATCCAATGGTACCAGCCAAACTGATCTAGCACCAATATTACTGGAGATATGGTCAGCTTCAGGCCAAATAAGGGTGAACAAAACATTCACCTCTCATCTAACTTCTACAGTTTTAGTGTGGGATGCCTGAAGTGGGGTCCTTTTGGAAAGAGAACAATCAGGGCTATCTGATGGTGTCATCCACTTCCTCATATCTCAACTACTGCAGAAGTTATGGGGCAAACAAGCTCAATACAGCTTTTTGCCTAAGACACGCAAATGTACAGAACTCTTGTACATGGGATAACTTTGCCATATTTGATGATACCCATATCAAATGAGGTACCATTGTGTAGAGCACATACAGGGCTACACACTGAACCACATTTGAGGTTGATATCTCAAGAATTGACAAAATTATGGCTGTTTTAAGGTTAAAATCCCACCTGCTGTCATATACAGCCTTACCATGGGATAATATCCCATAATCATGAATATGAGGTGTCAAATAGACAAAGAAGCATGTTTTTACTTCAATACCTCATATGACAGTCAATACTGGGGCCCCATAAAGTTTCTGTACATCATTCTATGCGTCATACACGTCAGAATCAGGCTGTGAGGTCCCAGATAAAAATTTTCACCCTGTATTGGTGAAAACCGCCCAGATGTGGTTTCAAAACCACATATGAGCCAATACAGGCTATACAGGCTGTTTGAAAACCACAAGCCAGTACTAGAAAGTGTAAAAGTCTTCACTTCCTCTACGTGGAAAGGTCTAGCACCCTTTCCACCCCATTTCAGGATAAAAAGGAGGCTTTTCACAGCCCGAATTGTCTCCTCATCCTGCTCTTGAATTCCTACATAGTAAAACTGTCCAAAACAGTTATACTCTTGGAAAATAATCAGGTATACTTTAAAATTAAGTATTGTAGCTTTTATTATTGTAACCCAACAGGTAAATGTTGCACCCAGGGCCTTCAAAAGCGCTCACCACCACTATTTCTCTATAGTAAAGCCCTTAATATCTTAATTTGATCATTCATTATCAACTTTATCATCTTTTAAAACTCTTTTTACCATGTCACAGTCATAGTTAAAGCTTGTAAATAATTATATACACCTTTATCATAGACTCATCCTGACAGTTGGCCATTCTTTCATTTGAGGTGCTTCCTTCATTAAGACTTGATTTATGTCTTGATGGCTTCAGTCTGCTATGAATGTATTCTTGTTTCCCTCTTTTGGTTTAACAGGACTTTATATTTGATAAAATGGGGTTGATAAATCTGGCATATTTAAGTTAGCCTCATTTATTTTATCCATTTTTTCAGTAAGAAGTTTTATATCACTTTCAATATCATCTTTAAGATTCATTCTTGCTTCATAACTTTTTTCCAAATGGTCTAAGAGTAATTTTTGGTGTGATGAAGTCTTTTCTTCAAATATTTCAATAGAAATACTTAATTTATTTGATTTTTCTGTCATATTGTCAATGCTTAAATCATAATTGATGTTAAAAGCCATTTCTTTGATATCTCTTATGTATTTATCCATTTTTTTGTCCTTATATCAATTCCTGGGTATTTCAAATTAAGACTTTTGGTGTATTATCTTCAACCGTAAATTCAATTCTGTCTATTTCTTTCATTATTCTTTACAACAATTTGTGTTAAAGATAATAAACTACTATTTATTTCTTGTAAATATGATAAGATACTTGTAATGTCTTTTAAAGGTAATATAATAAAGCTGATTCCTTTTCAAGTATTTAAAATATCAAGAGACAAAGTTATTTCCTTGGGAAAGATGGTTTTCTCATTCTTTGCTCTTCTTTGTCCTTGAATTCCATCAAGGTTATGGCCACATTGAAAACATTGTTGATGGCATCTTTTTGGATTGTTGGGATCCTGTTCCTTGGGGAGTAAGATTTCCTCCAGTTCTTTTTCTTGTTCTCCTTCTATTTGTGGGCAGGTTGGCTGGCTTGTGGCTTGCTGGTAGAAGCTACTGGGGCTTCTTACTTTCTTAACTCCCTCTTGTTGTTGTGCCAGTCCTTTATCATTTTGATTTGAGGTTTGGATGATAGTTGATTCCATCTATTGGAGTATTTCACTATTTACCCCTCTTTGAGGAAACATTTCATGATGTTCCAGGAGTTCATCACTACTTGGTGTATCTATGGTAACATTTCCCAATCTTTGTCCTTGTAAATCATGTGATACTGCTTGTAATGGCTCATGTAAGTGTCTATCAGAGCCCTCTGAATGTGATTTGTATCTTTTGGAGCTACTAATACTTAGTTCCAACTCTGGTTCAGATATTTTAAGGTGTGGTTATGAAGCTTTGATTAAAAATCAAGTACTTTTCCTGTCCTCAAAATTTGTACAAGGTACAATACGATTAAAAATATTAATAATTGATATTTTTTGAAAGAAAACACACCATATTTATTGTTTTTAACTTTATAAGTATAAAAAAATAATATTATAAATATTTATTGTTTTACAAACAATAAAAAGTTATCCAAAAATACTCTAGGAGAGATATTTATGGCTACAAAAGAAATTTCTTCAAGAGCAATTTCAATTGGAATTAATTGAGCAAGGAAATGCAAGAAATTAATATAAGAATAAAGTCTTTAAAAATAATATTAAAGAGAAAAAACACCCAAAAGTGACCGGAGTTAATTTGGAAACAAAGTGACAAAGCTAACAGTGATGAAAGATACTTTAATTCACTTATGGGGTGGTTCAAGGGTAAAAATGATTATAATGATTTTTCAACATGGTTAAAAGCTTTGAAGTTATATTAAAAGGGTGTTTGGAATCTCTTATTGATTGGTTTAACAGTGTTTAAACCAATTGTAAAAGGAAAAGATTCTAACATGAAGAGAAAAGTGGGGCAAAGAAGACATTCTTTTATAGCCATCAATTTTCTTACTCCAAAAGTAAAATTTGCTCTTGTCAGTCGTGAAAAACAGTCTGACAGAAGAAAAGCCAATTATGGCATTATTGAACACTGTTTTAGACCAAAAAAGGGCTGGTTTTAGCCAATTTAGACCTTTAAATCAGCCATTTCTATAGTAATACCTGGTTTCAAGCCTTTGAAACATGTCAGAATGTGTGTAAGAGATTCCAAAACCAGTTAAAGCTTTTTTACTAAGATTTTTTTATCTTAAGGGTAGTTTTACCCTCTTGGAAACAATCAAAACTGACCTGGTTGGTATCAAAACCTCATCATCAATTGAGTCAAAGACCCTGTGACTCAATTCGAGGCCAAAATAATGAAATTTTGTCTGAATTTTGGCAAAAAATGCCTTTCAGAATGGAATTTGTGTGTCTGGCTTCCTTTGGATCCAAGATTCCTTGTCCCCCCCAGAATTAATCTTTCCAACTTATTTTTTCATTAATTCCTCATCATGTACTATACTTGTGATTTTCACATGTAATTCAATTGAGTTCTTACAGTACACAAATGCAATAATTGATAACTCATATTTCAATTCCAGTTCACTTATGTATTGCATGCACACATTTTGACATTTCAATTGAGAATACTTCAATTCCTCATAGCTTCTAAAATACACACCACATCCCAGTTTTAACACAACATGTAGTGTGAATTAAGTTAAGGTTTTGAGGATTTTCACTTTTGATACAGAAAATACTAAAAGCTTAATTTAAGCTTATTTAGAGTTGAGTTACAGAAATTTTACCCAGAGGTGACCCCACCTTATTTTTTACGGGGAATCCAATGGTGAAATAATTTTCATATGTTTATTTATTTGCTAAAAATTCATAATAAATTTTATATAACTTTTTTCCAAAAATATGTCAATTATAATATTTTTGTTAAAACTTTATTTTACTAAATCTTTTCATGTAAAAATGTGTTTTCACAATTTTAAATTTCCAAGAAATTTTTATTTTAAATTATAATTAAAATTTATATTTTGTATATAGATTTTATATTTATATTTTAATTTTGTTGTTAATAATATAGATAAATCTATTTGATGTATAATTGTATAATTCTTTCTTATTTGTGGTCTTTTGGGTATACAAAAATACCTTCAAGGCTCACAGATATTATAGAAATTTCTGGCACTGGCTTTTGGGATATGGCACTTCCTTGTGTGGATTCTGTTCCACTGCAGATTTTTCCTTTTCTTTTCCCTTTTGAGCAATCATTTCTACTTCTGATTCCACCTCCATCTGATTGGATGGAGTATTGGGATCCTCTTCTAGTAGTCATATTAGAAAAAGTGGGGGACAAAACAATTTCAGAGAAAAAACTCCTCTTGTGGCAGTTTTAAGAGAGGTACTCACCTTCAGAGTCCTGGAAAAACTAATTTCTTAGTTTTTACTTTCATCACCAGGGCAAATTTTGTGTCAATCATTGCCGATTGACTTCAGATCAAGCAAACGTCAAGCAGGATAAAAGTCAAGCTCACATTGAGCACATGTCACACTTTGGTCTTACACCAAATCCTGTGACATCCATAAATATTGGTTCCCCTGTGCCTTCAACTAAGATTTCTCACCACCTGATTGTCCTGCAACCATCCAAAGGTTTTTGAAAATTACACAAGACCCACCTGTTTGAACACACCCACCAAAGAGGACCTTCAGCCAGTCTTGATGTAGAGAAGGGGTGTGTGACTTCCCAGGTCATCCATGAAAGGACCCCGCCTCAATGGGATTGGAATTTTGCGGGTGACACTGGTGGAGCCCGCTGCACAATACCATGGATGCAGGTGTGTGTGTGATGCCCACACCAAGGCCAAATTTTGTGTAGCTATGAATCAGCTCAGCATGGGTGGAGCCTGCCGCACAATGCAGGGGGTGCATGGGTGTGACACCTGCACACAAAGGCAAGACATGTGACGGCCTAATGTCAAGAAGCATAAACCATTTGTGGGTGACACATGTGGAACCACTTGTGGCTATTGCGGATGCAGTTTCATGTGCATGTGCGGTGGCAAGGGCGGGTGCATAAGTGTGAGACATGTGCAGGGGTAATTTTCTGAAACCTACCTGCACAAAGCACTCATTAGGTCATGTGACCAGCTCCATGCAGCTTACAAACATCAAAACTCTCATGGAGGAAATGTAATACTGAGTCCCACTTGGATTATGGGCTTATTCCCCTTACAATGTGATTATGGCGCAGTTGTGTCATTTTAGATCCTGTGATATGTGAGTGTGTGGGTTATTTGGTCATTGAAATTGGCTTAGTCACACCGTACCTAATGTCAAAGTAGTAATTTCTTTGTGGCAATGTGAAATAATGGGCTTTGCTTGTCACAATGGCATTTAACTGTCACCAAATGTTGAGGCAGTTATTTCTCTAGAAAAATTACCAATTAATCTGAGATATTTGCATTTTTGTGTCACTATATTTTCAGCAAAAAGTGGAGACAAAATATCATGAAATAATGGTTTTATCATTACAAGCAGTCCACATGACATCACTTTGTTATAATACAATCCACAGTGACATTCTATTTCTTCTTCAGATATGATCAAGTGTCCATCATTGAAACCAAAAGCTTTATAAATATTGAGATGCGGCCAATCTGGTAAGAAAGTCACATCAATCTTCAAAGTTTTGAAGATCATAAAGTTATTGTTCAGTATGCAAGATGGCTCAGGGACTTTAAAAATGCTATTAGTAATACCAAATTGTTGTGAGTTACCCCTCAGAGAAGATATCATACTTTTTCTGACATTTTTGGATTCAGTTGAAAATATATTGTTCCCAGTATTAATTTTTGAAACTAGAAAATACCAAGGTGAGACAATCCTTGAAGTGGGATGACTTGTGGATTGTACAGTATTGTCTAAGCTAATCCATTCAACTATTTTCCTTGTTTAATAAAAATTCTGTAAGTACTCAACCAGGCAATCATAATTTTGTTGGTCATGGCGGGATGGTTTGTTATATTTTTGGTGATTGAACAGGGCAGGTGGCTGTGATTTGAAAAGTTGTTTTATTTCAAATGGGACAGATGGGCATTTCAGGAGAACGGAAAGGTTGGAACATCAACAGATATGTTGAAGTAAGGTTTTATCTATATCATCTATTCAGAGCTGAAAGAAGTTAGTCTTATTCAGTTCATTTTCTGAATCAATTTGAATATTTTTCTCTTTTCAATTAACCTACATATTTTGTTATTTGTTGGCATTTTTGCAAATACTTCAATCAAACGCTCATAGCCCCATGTGGCTGAGGCTTGTGCTGGGCCCCAACATTAGAAGAGTTCTGGAATATGATAAGCAAAATGACTATTTGGTTTACTTTTCTTTTTTTGGAACAGGTGTTGATTTGAAAGGGAGAATGTTTTCCAATTTTCAGCAAATGCAGTTGCATCATCCATTGAAACAGTCCAACTTGCGGCAATGTTGATAGCACTAATCACATAGAATGTATTCTTGGTTAGTTCATTTGCAAGTTCTTCTGATTGACCCATTTTTCTTTGAGTATTGGGGGAATTGTTTTCATCTGATGACATCTGTTTACTGAGAATTAAAAATTGGATATAGAAATTGCTTAAGAGAGCCCATTCAGCGGCTTTTAAACTACCATGAGAGGGGGAACACATTTTTCAGGGTACTCTTGTCCATGATGAGGAAATTATGGTATCAGATATGATTTGTAGGAGATGCTCCAGAGCCTCCCCTTGATCTGGTGATCACTCAGTGCACTGATATCCAATTCAGAGAGTATGTAATCTGCATCAAATGATAGAATCTCTGCAGAACCACTAGATGGATGTTGCATGTGAGGGGTGGGCATTGGAGGTAATTTTTTTGGGTGGTAGTAGTGGGGAGTGACTCATTGATTATTTTTGCTGTGTCTCTTCTCAGGTGCCAGGCCTCTCTCAATGTGATATGATCAAGAGAGCTGTTGGAGGTAATGGAATCTGAGTCTGAACTGTTGGTGTCATTGGATTTCTTGTGGGACCTGAAGTATATTTTTGATTTGGACTCGGGAATGCACAGTTTGAAAGTTGCATGATTCTTCAAAATTCCAAGTATCAAATTATGAATTATGTCAAGATTAACTATTCTGGTTGCATCCCAATACAGAAGGTCTTCCAAAATTGAATATTGCACTCCATACTCAGAGAAAATTTCTTGTTGTTTTGGGGTTACCCAAAGGCATTTTGCAATGGTTGATTTATGATTTTGGTATGAGCATATGTACTGGAATTGAGGACCAATTTCTTCAATTTGAGATTTGTTAATAGTGCAAAAATCACAAAATTGGTTGTCTGAATGAGAAATAAATGCAGTAAGCTTGCCCATGGCAACCACATCTGCAATGGCCAGGAGGATGGAAACACGGATAAAGGATCCTGAAGGACCTGTTGAGGTGGGTGAAAATGGTAACCTTTCCTTAGCTCTTTGAGCTCCTTGATGAGTGGAATTAATAGGTAATTTAATTGAAGGGCATCTGGCTCCTTTGTACCAGGAATGATTTATGCAACATAGACATTCTTTGGCTTTAATCCTTCACTTGGGGGAGATTAAGACAAATCAGCATGATAGGTCCAATTCTGGCCAACCAGGTTGACTTTCCATGTGCATTAAAGCAGGCCACATAAATGGAGGAGGCCAATGCACCAGCAATGGAAATGAATGGGTGATCATTGATATTTCTAGTGGCAATGAAGCGTCTCCAGACTAATCCATCCCAGATGTCACATTTGGGGGAACCTTTGAGAATTTGGAATTGTTGATGTTGATGCAGAATTTCCATAATTCCAGTCAGCTGGAGAAATCTGGAAAGTCAATTTTTGAATAGTTGATAACTGAATTTTTTGTTGGTATGAATTTTTGCTTCATGTTGGTTGTGTTTTGGGTTTGGGATTCAAATGAATTGATGAATTTGCCTAATGATTGTGTGCAAGGGGTATCATGATCATTTGGGTCATTATGGAGTTGACAGTGGGGTTGGTCAGCTGTGACAGATTCAGTAATTCCATTAAGAAACAAACATTGAGGACAACATATATAGTTTTGAATCAGTCGCTCCAATTGGAGATGTTCAAATATGGTACTGAGATCTTGAGGTATATGGAAGTCAGGAGAGGGGTGACCACCTGAGCTTGAGATACTGGACTTGATCAGCAGGCTCAGGGAGGGGTTGAGAATGGGTGAAGCCCTGCGGGGTATATTATACCTTAATGATAGAATGGCAGATATTATCATTCCAAGGTCTTGTGGGGCAAGGCTTTGACTGCTGATGTAGGGTTTCTGTGCAGTTCAATTGAGACCCATTAGAGTGGAGAATGTGCTTTGGGTAAATTGAGAATAATCGGCTGGGGAAATTTGATCCAATATAGTTTTCAGGAACTCAGATCCTGATGCTGAAGTAGGGATGTTTGGAAGAGATTTGCGTTCAATGGCTGATTTGAGCTTTTTAATGTGCTGTTTATATTTTGAAAGGCGTGAAGGCAACTCCCTGCCTATTACCCTCAGGGGAAGAGTTTGTTTGAGTTGAGCAGTGTTGACACATGCATATATGCATTGAGGAATAGCGGGTGGTTGAAATTGTTGCAGCAATTGTGAATAAGGTTGGTTTGTTTATAAATATTCATGGTTGATGTGAAATCATTTAGGAGAGTGATTAATTGGGAAAAAAATTGATTGATTATGTATGAACAGGGATATTATTTGAGCCAGTTGAGGGTTTTATCCCATTTGTAATGGTGGCTGAGCTGCAGGGGATAAAGTGCAACATGTGACATCTTGATGGGGGAATTGGTTAGGAGTTTACTTGGGTAAAATGCCATGCTGCTCAATCCTTGTAAATATTCTAGTTTATTTACATATTGTGATACAGTGGGTTTGACCATTGAGGGGGTTTAATTAGTGAAGTGTCACCATTGAATTGAGGGGATTAACATTTAAGCCATGTATTCTGGGATGCCATTGTACATGGCTTAAGCCTTATTACAGATATAACAATATAACTCTATTACATAAGGGTTTGGAGTGGAGCTAAAGTATTTGTATTTTGTTTGAGTGGAGAGGGCTCTTAGTAGGTTGGAATTTGATTTTGATTGTCTTGCCTTTTGTGAAAAGGTGATGTCTCTTTTGTGGGTAAATACTTCATGAATATACCCTTATAAAGATATAGAATGCTGGGGAATTTTGATGCATATATTGGCAGTTTGGATAATTAACACAATTTGAAGATGGGGAGGGGGAAAGTTTTAGTGATTCTGATTACTTATGGATGATGGGTCCCCTTTGAAATCAAGGAAATATCACATTATATGCTGGTAGGCTGTGCAGTGTGGTTTCCCACAAAAGCGGAGGAGCTCAAGATTTAGCAGGGTGAATTCTCCTAAAATAGTCTTATTAGACTTCCACGAGAGACTTGGTTCCCACTATTCATAGAATCTCTCTATTATAAATTTGAAAAGCTTTCATCTCATATCACTCTATTTTACTTTAATACTGAGCTGTTTTATCAAGCTGAAAATATTACTGTAGTTTTTCAGCCCTTATTTCATCTTCCAACCTACATAAATCCTGTTCAGGTTCTGTTCATGACTCAGATAGTGCATCTAGCATATAATATGTTCAAACACAGTCGCCAATGAGTCCCAACATTCCACTCACAACCCCTATTGCATCCTCAATGAATGTATCAGTTCTCAAAATTGATGTGGTAAATGCAACGGCTCAAACTTCAAGCACTTGGTCAATCCCAATCACTTCTGTCATTCCAATTCCCCCAAATTTCACTAATACACAAATTCATGTGTCTTAGGGGCCAGGAAGCACACCAGAAATCTCATCAAAGGCTAATCTGCAATCAAAATTTCCATGTTACTTCCTCCTTAATCGTGGTCAAAATCCAGTGGTGTCCCAGGAGCCCTTTGGGAAGAGTAAGCAGCCAACCCTGAATATTCCATCAGGATCTCAGGTTCATGTGGGCAATGAAAAGCAGGTTGATGGGGGGCAATGAAAAGACCATTGGAAAATGTTACTTGGAGTGGACTGTTGCAGGGGAATCTGGGATTGACGCTTCATCAAAGTAAGTCATTTTCATGTTGGATTATGAAATTTTTCACAATTTGATATGTTTGTTTCATGAGTTAGATATGGCACCTAAATGCAAGACAGTCTTATCTCAGGAGCCAATTGAAGATTGTGAGTATGACCAGTCTTTATTAATTTTTTGATGTGTTAACTGATGTTTTGCAAGGCAGGTGATGAACTTTATGCCTCTTTGCCTCTTGCCCATAAAGAAAAAGTCACTGGATGTCATCATCCATATGCATCTAAACCAAGAACAGCTCATGCCAGTTCATCAAGAGGAAAAATTGTGGATGATGAGGATGAGAACATGTTTCCCAATCACAGTGAAACAAATGATGAACCAAGTAGGGACAATTTCATGGTGCATGAGGAGGGCACTCAGTCGAATAGTGAGTTCACCCACCCTCAAATGCCCCTCAACCAGAGTATGCTTGAACAATCAGAGATAAGACAGAAAAGGAACCAGGCTTGCAAAGCTCACAATGGGCCAAAATGTGCAAGCCAGAAGGAGCAACAAAGATGGCTGAAAGCCAAACTTCCAGAAAATGTCCATGGGATGAGATCAGCTGTACATGCCCATTGCCTGTTCCTAATCAAAGTGATGGATAAGGATTTTTCTTCACTACCAGCACCACCCAGCACAGAAGAGTGTGAAATCATGATTCAAGTTGCGGGTCATCTGGGATATGTCCCCAAGGATGTTTTCAATGAGCCATCAACACAGGTTCAGTCTCAGGGTTTCCAAAGCTACTGCAAAAATGAGCACCATGAGTTAGGACTAAAGCAATTCACTTGGGACTGGGAGAGCTCATGGAAAAATCCATTCAATGAATTGATGTCTATGGTGTTTTACCGTAACTTCCATCTTGCACTTTTCAGCACCAAGTATCATCATTACTGTTGGAACATGGATCATAATAACTATGGGGTTGTGGCAGCTTTAATGGAGCAATATTTCACTTATTTGAAAAGGGAATGGAAGTCTATTAAAAAGGATGCAGATTTTTTGGGAAGAAAGAAGGAGAATAAAAATATCACAAAGATTCATCAAAGGGTTAGTTACTGTATCTCTTCTTCATTGTGAAGTAAGTCTGATTATGTGCAGACCTGTGAGCACCGTTGTGAATGGTGTGATATGGCTAAATTTCCCATTCTAGAATTAAAATTAAATGACCCTTTATTATTCTCAGATACTGAGGAGGTAGTGGAAAATAGAAATCAAGTTTACTGCAGAGTGGGATTAAGCTGGCACTCACGCTTATTTAATGAATTGGTATTAAAAATGGATAGAGAAATAGAGTTTTTTAATAAGATTAAAAAAAGGGTAAAAAACTATTGATAGATTGCCAGATGATGGTGATTTTCTGGAAGGGCTATCTTTTCAGGTGTTTGATCAAGCGAGGCTCAAAAGCTGTAGTAAGATCCAGACTATCACCCTCAAAATACTTGAAATGCCAGTTATTAGGGCAAATGGTGATGCTCTGCAATAGCTTAGTAATATAAATGTATAAAAACAGTTACACATTAACATTTTGTGAATTATTTGTGTGGGTGTAATAAAATCTGATTATTTTTTCTTAAATATGCAAGAACTTTCTGAATAAGTTATAATATAAGCAATATGGATTGGAATGTGTAATGGTCTCCCTTAGAAATAATACTCTATTGCTCATTTTCATTGAGGAAATATTGATGAAGTTTGATCCAGCTCATGGTTTTCATATTTGTGGACCTGTGACAGGGTGAAAAGGAGTTATAAAATTTGTCAAAAACAAATTAGATAATATCAGGAAGGCTCACACAGTTAATGAGTGTTTCTTTTCTTGGACCTATTGGTGATTGGAATATGTAGTTCCCATAAAGAAATATTTCAGAATAGTAATACAATCAGGGACATAGATTAGCTTGAAAGTTACCTTCCGCATGTTGAGCTCAGGTTAATGACCTTCACAGGTTGTTTTTGGCCAATAAAATGGAGTTGATCAACATCCTGAGCCTCAATGGCTGGGTTCCAATTTGGCTGCTGGAAAGGTGGATGTCAGGGTCGGAAAATTGGGGTGGGATTTTGGGTATCCCCTCACCATTAAATGGACAATATTAGCACAATTTATGTTGAGGGCAGTTCCAGCTGCAGCACTGGATGCAATGAGTACTTCACATTCAGGATTATTGAAGCAATTCTCCAGGGCCTTCTCCTACACTTGTGCTGTAATTTTTCCATCAATTTGTGCTGAAAGGATAGAGTGATGGGCTAGTGCAATACCAATTCTACCATAAAAAGATGGTCAGATGGATTCAATTGGTAATGGATGCATATTATAATTAACTCACAAATCAAGAAATTGGGTCAATTGGGTGTAAACCACAGCTTTGGTTGGACCACACTATGATTATTTGTTCTTCAGTAAGCTTTTGAGGAGGTGTGAAATTTTACTACTAATCATGCATGTTTCCACATCCAAAATACACCAGGGCAAATCTCGTGTCAATCGTCGGCGATTGACTTCACGTCAAGAAAATGTCAAGCAGGATAAAAGTCGAGCTCACATCAAGCAAAAATCAAGCGAACATCGAGCACACGCCCTACTCTTGTCTTACACCAAATCCTGTGACATCCACCAATATTGGTTCCGCTGTGCCTTAAACTCAGATTCCTCACCACCTGATCATCCCGAAACCGTCCAATGGTTGGTAAAAATTACACAAGACCCGCCTGTTTGCACAAACACACATCAAAGAGGTCCTTCAGCCAGTCTTGATGTAGGCGGGGGGTTTGACTTCACCAGGTCATCCATAAAAGGACTCTGCCTGAGCGGGATTGTCGTTTTGCAGGTGACACTGGTAGAGCCCGCCGCACAATACCGCGTGTGCTGGTGCGGGTGTGGGTACAGGTGCGCTTGCGTGTGCGGGTACGGGTGCGCAAGGGCTGCTTCCCCTTCCAACATGATGATGGCACAGTTAGAAATTTTGGATGCTGTGAAAGGTGAGTGTGTGGGTCATTTGATCATTGAACTTGGCTTATTCACACTGTACCCAATGTCAAAATAGTAAGTTCTTTGTGGCAATGTGAAATAATGGGCTTTGCTTGTCACAATGGCATGTCTCTGTCACTAAATTTTGAGGCAGTTATTTCACTAGCAAAATTGCTAATGAAACTGAGAGATTTGCATTTCTGTAGACTCAATTTCATGAAATAATGGCTTTATCATTACAAGCAGTCCACATGACAGAACTTTGCTATCATACAATCCACAGTTACCTTCTATTTCTTCTTCAGATATAATCAAGTGTCCATCATCAAAACCAACAGCTTTATAAATATTCAGATGCAGCCAATCTGGTAAGAAATTCACATCAATCTTCAAAGTTTTTAAGATCAAAAAGTTATTGTTCAGTATGCTAGATGGCTCAGAGACTTTAAAAATGCTATTAATAATACCAAATTGCTGTGAGTTGCCCCTCAGAAAACATATCACACTGTTGCTGACATTTTGGGATTCAGTTGAAAATATATTGTTCCCAATATTAATGTTTGAAACTGGAAAATACCAAGGTGAGACAATCCTTGAAGTGGGAGGACTTGTGGATTGCACGGTAGTGTCTAAGCTGATCCAATCAACTATCTCCCTTTTTGCATGAAAATTCTGTAAGTACTCAACCAGGCAAGCATAATTTTCTTGGTCATGGCGGGATGGTTTGTTATATTTATGGTCATTGAACAGGGAAGGTGGATGTGATTCGAAAAGCTGTTTTATTTCACATGGCACGGATGGGGATTTCAGGAGAATGGAAAGGTTGGAACATCGACAGATATGTTGAAGTAAGGTTTTATCTATATCATCTATTCAGAGTTGCAAGAAGTTAGTCTTATTCAGTTCAGGTGTTTAATCAATGTGAATATATTGATCTTATTAATTGATGTACATATTTTGTTATTTGTTGGCATTTTTGCAAATACTCCAATCAAGCGCTCATAACCCCATGTGGCTGAGGCTTGTGCTGGGCCCCAACATTGGAAGAGTTCCAGAATATGATCAGCAAAATGATGATTTGGTTTACTTTTCTGTTTTGGGAACAGGAGTTGATTGGAAAGGCGGAATTTTTTCCAATGTTCAGCAAATGCAGTGGCATCATCTATTGAAACAGTCCAACTTGTGGCAATGTTGATAGCACTAATCAAATGGAATGTATTCTTGGTTAGTTCATTTGCAAGTTCTTCTGACTGACCCATTTTTCTTTGAATGTTCGCGGATTGGTGTACATCTAATGACATCTGTTGACTGAGCATTCAAAATGGAATATAGACCTTGTATAAGAGAGCCCATTCAGCGGCTTTTAAGCTACCATGAGAGGGGGAACCCATGTTGCGAGGTACTCTTGTCCATGATGAGGGAATTATCGTCTCAGATATGATTTGTCGGAGATGCTCCAGAGCCTCACCCTTGATCTGGTGATCACTCAGTGCAGTGATATCCAATTCAGAGGGGATTTCAGAAGTGGGGATGTAATCGGCATCAAATGAAGGAATCTCCACAGAACCACTAGATGGATGTTCCGTGTGAGGGGTGGGCATTGGGAAGTAGTGGGGAGTGGCTCATTTATTATTTTTGCTGCGTCTCTTCTCAGGGAGCGGGCCTCTCTCAATGTGATTTTATCAAGAGAGCTGTTGGAGGTCATGGAATCTGAGTCTGAACTGTTGGTGTCATTGGATTTCCTGGGGGACCTGAGGTAAATTTTTGATGTGGACTCTGGAATGCACAATTTGAAAGTTGCATGATCCTTCAAAATTCCAAGTATTAAATTATGCATTATGTCAATATTAACCATTCTGGTTGCATCCCAATACAGAAGGTCTTCTAAAATTGAATATTGCACTCCATACTCAGAGAAAATTGCTTGTCTTTGTTGTGGGGTTGCCCGAAGCCATTTGGCAATGGTTGATTTATGATTTTGATATGAGCGTGTGTAGTGAAATTGAGCACCAATTTCTTCAATTTGAGCTTTGTGAATGGTGCAAAAATTACAAAAGTGGTTGGCTGAATGGGAAATAAATCCAGTAAGCTTGTGCATGGCAACCACATCCGCAATCGCTGTGAGAATGGCAACACGGATAAAGGATCCTGAAGGACCTGTTGAGGTGGGTGAAAAATGGTAACCTTGCCATAGCTCTTTGAGCTCGTTGATGAGTGGCATTAATAAATAATTAAATTGAAGGGAAGTTGGCTCCTTCGGACCAGGGATGATTCCTGCAACATAGACATTCTCTGGCTTCAATCTTTCACTTGGGGGGAGATTAAGACAAATAAGCATGATAGGTCCAATGCTGGCCAACCGGGTGGACTTTCCATGTGCATTAAACCAGTCCACATAAATGGAGAAGGCCAATGAACCAGGAATGGACATGAATGGGGGGTCTTGGATATTTCTAGTGCCAGTGAAGTGTCTCCAGACCAATCCATCCCAGACCTCACATTTTGGGGAATCTTCGGGAGTTTGGGATTGTTGATGTTGATGCAGAATGTCCATAATTCCAGCCTGCTGGAGAAATCTGGCAAGCCAATTTTTGAATGGTTGATAAATGAAATGTTTTGTTGGTATAAATTTTTGCTTCATGTTGGTGGTGTTTTGGGTGTGGGCTTCCAATGAGTAGATGAATTTGCCTAATGATTGTGTGCAAGGGGGATCATGATCATTTGGGTCATTATGGCGTTGACAGTGGGGTTGGTCAGTTGTGACTGATTCAGTAAGGCCATTAAGAGAGAAACATTGAGGACAACATATATAGTTTTGAATCACTGGCTCCAATTGGAGATGTTCAAATATGGTACTCAGATCTTGAGGTATATGGAATGCAGGAATGGGGGGACCACCGGAGCTTGAGATGCTGGACTTGATCAGCAGGTTTAGGGCAGGGTTGAGAATGCGTGAAGCCCTGCGGGGAATATTATACCTTAATGATAGAATGTCAGATATTATCATTCCAAGGTCTTGTGGGGGAAGGGTTTGACTGCTGCTGTATGGTTTCTGTGCAGTTGAATTGAGCCCCGGTGCTGTGGAGAAGGTGCTTTGGGCCCATGGTGAATAATCATCTGTGAATATTTGATTCAATAGAAGTTGTGGGCACTCAGATCCTGATGCAGAAGTAGGGATGTTTGGAAGAGATTTGGGTGCAATGGTTGATTTGAGCTTTTTAATGTGCTGTTTATATTGGAAAGGTGTGAAGGCAACTCCAGGCCTATCACCCTCAGGGGAAGAGTGTGTTTGAGCTGAGCAGTGTTGACACATGCATATACGCATTGAGGAATAGCGGCGGGCTGTCATTGTTGTAAGAATTGGGAGTACAGTTGGTTTGTGTATAAATATCTATGGCTGATGTGAAAGTGTTTAGGAGTGTTATTAATTGGCAAAAGAATTGAGTGATTATTTATGAAGGGGGAGATGATTTGAGCCAGCTGAGAATTTTATCCCATTTGTAATGGTGCATGAGCTGCAGCTGATGGAGTGTAACATGTCTCATCTGGATGGCAGAATTGGTTAGGAGTTTAATTGGGTAAAATTCCATGCTGCTCAATGCTCATACATATTCTATTTTATTTACACATGGCAATACTGCGGTTTTGATCCTTGAGGGGTGTTCCAATAGGGATGTGTCAACATTGCTTTGAGGGGTTTGACATTCAAACCATGTACGCTGGCATGCCATCGTACATGGCTTAAACCTTATTACAGACATAACGATATAACTCTATTACATAAGGGGTTGGAGTGCAGCTAAAGTCTTGGTATTTGGTTTGAGTGCAGCAGGCTTTTAATTGGTTGGAATGTGATTTGGATTGTCTTGCCTTTCTTGAAAAGGTGATGTCTCTTTTGTGGGTAAATCCTTCATGAATATACCCATTTACAGATGTACAATGCTGTGGAATTTCAATGCATATATTGGCAGTTTGGATAATTCACAAAATGTGACAATGGGGAGGCGGAAATGTTACCGAATATGATTACTTATGGATGATGGGTCCCCTTTGAGATCAAGGGAATATTACATTATATGGTGGTAGGCTGTGCCGGGTGGTTTCCGACAAAAGCGGAGGAGCTCAAGAGGAGGCAGGGAGGATTCGCCTAAACAGAGGCTTATTGGACTTCCACGCGACACTTAGTTCCAACTATTCATAGAATTTCTCTATTCTAAATTTGAAAAGATTTCATCTCATATCACTCGTTTTTATCATAATACAGAGGTGTTTTATCTAGTCAAAAATATTACTGTACTTTTTCGCCCCTTATGTCATCTTCCAAGTCATATAAATCCCGTTCAGGTTCTGTTCATGACTCAGATAGTGAATCTAGCATAGAATATGTTCAAACACAGTCACCATTGAGTCCCAACATTCCTCTCACAACCCCTATCGCATCCTCAATGAATGTATCAGGTCTTAACATTGATGTGGGCAATCCAAAGGCTCCAACTTCAAGCACTTGGTCGATCCCAAATATTTCCGTCACTCCAATTCCCCCAAATCCCACTAATACACAAACACATGTGTCTCAGGGGCCAGAAGGCACACCTCAAATCTCATCACACGCTAATCCCCAATCAAAATTTCCACGTGAGTTCCTCCTTAATCCCGGTCGGAATCCAGTCCAATCCCAGGATCCCTTTGGCCAAAGTAAACAGCCAACCCTCAATATTCCATCAGGATCTCAGGTTCATGTGGGTGAGGAAAGGCGCGTGGATGGGGGGCGACAAAAAAGACCATTGGAGAATGTAACTTGGAGTGGTCTGTCGGAGGGAAATCCAGGATTGACGCTTCATCAAAGTAAGTCATTTGAATTTTGGAGTATAACCCTTTTCACAATTTGATATTTTTGTTTCATGGGTTAGATATGGCACCTAAAGGCAAGTCAGTCCGATCTCAGGAGCCAATTGAAGATTGTGAGTATGACCAGTCTTCATTAATTTTTTGATGTGTTAGCTGATGATGTGCATGGCAGGTGATGAACTTTATGCATATTCACCTCTGGTCCATAAAGAGAAAGTCACTGGACGTCATCATCCATATGCCTCCAAACCAAGAACAGCTCATGCCAGTTCATCAAGAGAAAAAATGGTGGATGATGAGGATGAGAACATGTCTCCGACTCAAATGGAAACAAATGATGAATCAAGGAGGGACAATTTCACGGCGCATGAGCATGGCACTCAGTCAAATAATGAGTTCACCCATCCTCAAATGCCCCTTGCCCAGAGTATGCTTGAACAATCCAAGGTCAGACAGCAAAGGAACCAGGCTCGTAAAGCTCACAATGTGGCAAAACGTGCAAGCCAGAAGGAGCAACAAAAATGGCTGAAAGCAGAACTTCCAGAGAATGTCCATGGAATGAGATCAGCAGTACATGCACATTGCCTGTTCCTACTCAAAGTTAGGAATAAGGATTTTTCCTCACTACCAGCACCACCAAGCACAGAAGAGCGTGAAATTGCAATTCAAGTGGCTGATCATCTCGGATATGTCCCCAAGGATGTTTTCAATGAGCCATCAACACAGGTTCAGTCTCAGGGTTTCCAAAGCTACTGCAAAAATGAGCTCCACAAGCTAGGACTAAAGCGATTCACTTGGGACTGGGAGAGCTCATGGCAACATCCATTCAATGAGCTGATGTCTATGGTGTTTTATAGTACATTCCGTCTTGCACTGGTCAGCAGCGAGTATCATCATTACTGTTGGAACAAGGATCATAATAACTATGGGGTCGTGGCGGCTTTAATGGAGCGATATTTCACTTATTTGAAAAGAGAATGGAAGTCTTTTCAAAAGGATGCCGAGTATTTGGTTAAAAAGAAGGAGAATCAAAAGCTTGCAAAGATTCGTCAAAGGGTTAGTTAATGTATCTCTTCTTCATTGTGAGCAAAGACTGATGATTATCTACTTGATTATGTGCAGACCTGTGAGAGCCGTCGTGAATGGTGTGATATGGCTAAATTTCCCATTCTAGCATCACAATTCAATGACCCTCGAGTATGCTCAGATACTGAGGAGGTACTGGAAAATGGCCGTCAAGTTTACCGCAAAGTGGGATTACGCTGGCGCTCCCAGTTATTTAATGAATTGGTATTAAAAATGGATCGAGACATAGAGTTTTGTAATCGCATTAAAAAAAGGGGAAAAAACTATTGATAGATTGCCAGAATTACGATCAACAGATGATGGTGATATTCCGGAAGGCTTATCACTTCAGGTATTTGATCAAGATTGGCTCAAAGGCTGTAGTAAGATGCAGACTAGCGCCCTCAAAATACTTGACATGCCAGTTATTAGGCCGAATGGTGATGCTCTGCAATAACTTAGTAATATAAATGTATAGCACCGTTACAAATTAAAATTTTGTGCATTATTTGTGCAGGTGTAATACAATCTGATTATTATTTCTTAAAGATGCAACAACTTCCTAAATATGTCAGAATATAGACAATATGAGTTGGACTGTATCACCGTCTCCCTTAGAAATAATACTCTATTGCTCATTTTCATTCAGGAAATATTGAAGGAGTTCGATCCAGCTCATGGTGTTCATAATTGTGGACCTGTGCCAGGGTGCGCAGGTGTGATCAACTTAGTCAAACGCAAATTATATAACATCAGTAAGGCTCACGCAGTTAATGATTTTTTCTTTTCTTGGACCTATTGGTGTTTGGAAAATGGCATTTCCATGAGGAAGGATTTTAGAATAGCAATACAATTAGGGTCAAAGATGATCTTGAAAGGTACCTTCCGCATGTTGACCTCAGCTGAATGAGGAGTGATATAGTGGATGACCTTGACAGGTTGTTGTTGGCCAATATGATGGAGTCGATCAACAGCCTGAGCCTCAATGGCTGGGTTCCAATTGTGCTCCTGGAAATGTGGATTCCAGGCGCCGCAAATCAGGGCAGAATTTTGGGGGTCCCCTCACCATTAAATAGACCGTATTAGCACAAGTTATATTGAGGCCAATTTCAGCTGCGGCAATGGATGCAATCAGTACTTCACATTCAGGATTATTGAAGAAATTCTGCAGTGCCTTCTCCTGTGCTCGTGCTGTAAGTGTTCCATCAATTCGTGCTGAAAGGATAGAGTGATGGGCAAGTGCAATACCAATTCTACAATATGAAAAAGTCAGATGGATTCAATTGGTAATGGATGCATATTAGAATTAATGCACAAATCAAGAAATTGGGTCCATTGGGTATAAACCACCGATTTGGTTGGACCACACCTTGTTTGTTTGTTCTTCATTAAGATTTGTAGGAGGTGTGCAATTTTACTACTCATCATGCATGTTTCCACATCCACAATAGTTTGTGTGATTGTTGGCGAGTTATCCTGAGTGCTCCTGCCCTTGGGGTCTTCCAAATCCGCCTCCGCAATTGTGTTAAGCATGATGTGATGGTTACAACATATTCGCAGCTTATTAATATTTCTGAAAAATTCTCCTGGTCCTTTGCTTTTGGATGATAGGAATTCTTCATATAATATGGAATATTCTTGCTACATGGTTGGGTTGAGTGGGAGCAGCTCATAATGATGGCTAATAGTGGGGAGGGATTCGAGATGTGTGGTTTTGGTGCGGCGCAAACTTAAACGCCGCAATGCCAAATGCAAGATATCATTGCAACCTTTGGAAAGACTACTCAGGATGAATGGTGACCAGTTATCTTGATTGGCGCTCTGGGGTTGAGTGATGAATGATATTATGCCCAAAAGGTCATAAATGGTGTTGTGAATAGGTGTGCCCGTTAAACATATTTGACGGGATGAAAGGAGGCTATTAATGGCATGGTGATTGGCAGTGTATTGAGAGCAAATATAGCTATAAGATGAGGCAAGGGTTATTGGATATAAAAGGTAATTCGAATCATTTAAGATCAGACACTCACTGTGCTTCATCCAAAATTATACAATGCCAATTGATTTGAAAAATGAATGATGTAGAGGTATTGGTTTGCTTAAATTCTTGGGTGATAGTATTGTAAGAAGTGATGATGATATCATATTTTAAGATGTCGGCTTTGGATAATGAGTGACGAGTGGGACCATGGTAGATTTTGGAATGCAGCGCTCCAGCCTGAGCATGCTTGGATATTTCTGATTGCCAGTTGGTAATTAAGCGAGGGGGGAGATGATCATGGTGGGCGTGGAGCAATGGGGGTTTGAAATCATCCGCTCCTTGGAGGTACCAATTAGAGCAATGGCCTGAATTGTTTTACCTAATCCCATATCATCCGCGAGCAGTCCTCCAAGAGGGGTATTGGTCGAAAGGGATTCAAATGAGCTAACGACCTTGTTTGTAATGATGTGCCTGGCATTTAAAGTGGATCCTGGGGGTGAGGTGGCCCAAAGGTTATGGGCTGATTGGCCATTGGGGATTTCTCTATCCCAGAGAAAAGCTAATCCGGTCTTTTGATGAGGGAGGAGGGGGGTTTGAATAATGGCATGGGGAGGTCTGATCAACTGGGTAATTGTATCAGTTTTTGCTTGGAAATTAATGATGAAACAGCAGGATATGAAGCTGGCGTCAAGTTTGAAGCAGAAAATGTCGGAGTAAAGAGTTGACATTGACTATGAGTATTACAGTCATATTCTTTGGGCATTTTAAGCTTGAAATCTTGCGTTTGAAAGCTTTCCATTATGAATAAAATGTTTGGATACCATGTGAAGAACATCAATGCTAGATTGGGTTTCTGAGATGAGGAGGGATCATTTGCATCAGTCATAAATACTCCCTCAACAAATAATATTTGAGTAGGATTGGATTGGCAATTTTCAATCCATGCCCCACCAGGACCACAGTGCATGAAAGTTTTTGGTGCCCCAAGGAATGGTATCAATGTTTTGGAAAGGGTTGCAGGTAGAGAGCCAATAGCACGCTGGTGATTGGGGAGATAAATGAATATGTTGTGTTGATTGTGCCATATGATAATCCAAGAAGCTAAGTGGGAATTCTCAGGATTTAAGGTTATATCACTATTTATTTGAATATGAATATTAATCATCCCAATGCAAAGTGGTTGTGAAGGGGTTGACATGATGGCTATTTTAAATTATTTGGGGATAGTCGGAAATTATATGATTGGGAAGGGTTAGCTAAACAGGATGAAGATGGATAAGCGCAGGTGGGGAGCTTATATGAGAGGCAGCAATGGGGTCAAGGGGGGATGGCCTGTGGTTACGTGCATGGACTTGATGGGGGTGGGCCTCTTGGGCTGAGAATTTTCATATCCAATTTGGGGCATATATCAAGGCAAGGTGGCCAAAATGTGGGTGCACCGATATGACTGCTGGATCTGCAGCAAGCTACAAAACCTTTGGTGGAACAAGGTTGACATTAGCATATCCGAGATTGGGTGGGTTGTAGCAACTTATTGTGGAGGGGCATATTAGAGGCATGCGGCCATGTTCGCTGGTGTGACAGCAAACAATGAGCGTATCATGCCCAGGTTAATTGTCGCACAGGGACCTACTAGGCAATGTTGGTGGTTTCAAAGGGCAATCTCACTGTGGGGATGTTTGGTGGCATGCCACCAAACATGAGTTTGATTTTGCGTGAAGTTTTTTGATGACTGATGCCAACTAGGCTTCAGGGGGGGATGTGTGGCATGATCAAACGGGGCACTGACCATGAGGCGTGATCCACATATACATTCACCCCTATTGCGTTTGAGGCGGCTACTAATCCCCCGAGATCGGGATCACTATCTTTGCCTCACGCATGTACGAAACTCCGGAGAAAGAGGCCACATGCCCAAGGGAATTTTTGGCTGCAAGCCAGGCCCCACAGCTTGTGCGGGGCGCGTGAGAACGTGCAGAAAATGACCCGCTGTGGGAGATCCCCACGCAAACATAACCAGCCTCAGCAATCATAGGCCGCAATTATTCTAATGCTGATGAGGCTGAAGCAAATCCACACTGATTGGCCTCAGGTTTCCACGCGCAAGCGGGTGAGCGTCTGCAGTCAAGCTGACAACCCAACCAAGAAAATAGGCAGTTGGAAGACTGGCAGTAAAATGTCTTCCAGGATTGTGAAAGTTACCTGTGTATGACCCGTTGGGGGTGCGTATGAAAGCGTGTGGCTGCCCGACAATGAGAACGCGGGATGAACAAGTGCAGCCAGTCAAAGTTTGCCCTGACAATGGCACCGGAGTGAATCCACTACTTGTGTATGACCCAAATAATAAGTCATCCCATTATGACCCACTTACATTAACTTGCGTTACATGCGCATCTGTGCCATAGTTAGGCAGAGCTGTCCAGCAAGGTGCATCAAAGGGATGCAGTTGAGATATATGACTCGATGGCTTGACGTGATTGCACGTTACATTGTTGAACAGCTTTTGCTCTGCCCTGCAGCATACTTTTACAAAGGTGTACTGCGTACTACAGTGTTGGCTGTACAGATTAGGAAGGTGTAATACTACTTGAGCCTGCATGCATATAGCGAATGTGCATGCACCTTCCGATTGTTTGCATATACGTAGCTCATGGGCCCCATGCTCAGCATTGTGTTTCACCCAATTTGCACACGCAAGCTGAGCATGTCATGGTCAAAAGCACCTTTTGGAAGTGCTCAGTAAAGCCATGGAATGAACTATTTTTGCAATAGTTCATTGGAAGGCTCAGTTTGGAGCACTTCACCAAAGCGTGTGAAATGCTGCACCTGGCTGAAATGTCATCTGATGCAGTGCCAAATGCTCAGATTGTGTGCATACAAAAACGACTGAGCAATGGATCAGCACGGTGCATTTGATATTGTTATATCAATAGTTCAATCACTGTGCAATTAGAATGTTCAGCCACTGAGCATTTCAATTATGACCCAAAAGCAAACCTGAGCAATGGGTCGAAGCAAGCTCACGCTGTATTCACTTGTGTTACAGCCCCCCCCTTTGTTCACATACTATTACCAGGCCATACGGCCGGTAATCTCGCCGCGGTCACTTGTGACCAAATGCACTGGGTGCATCTCTGCATGGGGCACTTGTGCATTGCACCCACAATCCATATTCAACAAGGGCCTCACGGCCACCCTCCTGGGTGATCGGGTGGCTATTTAAGGAAACAAAGGGGATTTTACTCAGCTTGACAATTCAATCAATAGCAATACTCAGCCAGACCCCCATTGTTGTTCTGCCTCACGCAAGCATTTCACTTCTCAGTTGCAGCATTCGCTGAGACTCAGCTTCAATTTTGCCCACACGCCTTGAAGATGAGACTTTTTTGGGTGCTGCAACTGCTGAGATCGTCTCAGCATCACCATGGTATAAAAGACCATCTTCACACAACACGCCCTTCACTTTCTTTCTCACCCGCTCCACTTTGTTCGTCCTTCTTGTGCGTATTCCCCTTGGTCTTCCTGCCTTTCTACTTTTGTCTTTCGCACTCCACTAACCCCACTCCCCTGCCTTTTGCCTGTTTATTTATTCTTCTGATCCGTTCAGAACCTCACTTCTATCCACCTTGTGCGTTACCTCTTTTTTAAACTTTTGTCGACATTACATACCGATATTAATACTTATTTTTCTTCACGACTCTCTTCCAGACTTTTAAAACCTTCCAAGTAGAGTTCTTGATTTTGTTAACGCTTTAAATTTATAATTCATTGAGCGCCTTCATTTTCTTTCTTGATTGTTTACTTTGTATGCAGTTACTAACCTCAATTTTTTTGTTTTTAGATGTCGTGCACTTTATGCACCAAGCGGGGTATCCCCTGCATTCGTTCCTCGACAACAAACGACGCTTGTGATGCTTGCCGACAAGCACACAAGAAATGTTCGTTTGTTGTCCGCCCCTTCCGACAACGAGGCCAGAGGAGTTCCCGCCCAAGACGCCCTCGCAAGGACTCCTTTGTGGTCGACGATGATGAAACCATTTCTGAGCGTGAATGGACGCCGGGCCCCCAAACAGGCAGACAGGAACGATTCCGGACAATTAGCCCTGTCCCCTCCAGTATCGATTTGTCCACTCCCCCTCCTAGGCCACCATCCGATGGTCACTTGACTCCTTGACCGGAGCGAAGTGATTATCCGGCCAATGAAGGATGGCGATGGCGAGAGGACATTCGAGCTTGGGCTGATCATCACCATTTCTTGTCACCGATGGGATTCAAACGCCAAAGTAAGTTTTCTTTCTCCTCCTTATCTCATTTCTCTTCACGCAATAATACTGACTTTTTTCCATTACTCATAGAACAAAACCCCCCGAATCCCCCCCATTAAGACTCTCCCGTTCCTAGTTTGCCTCGCGAGCAAACCCCGCAGCAACCCACTCCAGGCCCGAGTGGCACCCGATGGTCTGAGGAATTATTCCGCGGTAAGCAGCCAAAGTTTCATTTCATTTTCACTTTCACTTTTGAGTCGAGTGAACTGACTCTTACTCCTTTTTTAGAACCCTCCTGAACCAAAGAGCCACCTATTCCTGGCCCGAGTCCATTGTCCCAACCACCTGAGGACGATACGACTCGTGAGCCAGAACCTGAGGTCGCTCCTATGCAATCCACGGAGGAACCTTATGGTAAGTCACCCCTTCTTTCTCTTTGATCCATATCCACTTTTCCTCATTTTTTCTTCGACCGTCTCCAGTTTGTCCCACCACTCCTTGCTCTATAATCATCATCAATGATACGCCCGTCGGATCCCCCCATCTTCCCCGGAGCTCCCTCCCATTGCCCCCGAGAACCCAACCTCCTCCTCCCCCCCAGTGCCAAGCTCCTCTCATTCCCACGATGACGCTCGCCAGGAATTCACCGACCTGCGACCAACCCTAATGATTCCTCAAGCCATCATCCACGAATCGATCAACCGAATCTTGTTGGATCATCATCGGTTGCTCCACATGATTCCTTTTGTGGATGCACCGGGAATTCCGGGAGGAACTAAACTCCCTCCTTGGCGAGGCAATGGAGGCTTATCCAAAGGAGGACATCACCGGGATAGTCTCAAGGTTCTTAGAAAAATAAAATTTAAAAAAAATCCTCTTCTTTCCACTTTTTATGTCTTGTAATACTTTCTTTTAAATTAATTCTTTGTCTTAAATGATTGTTATGTTCAATTTCTATTACGTTCTTTGTTCACGTAAAAATTATTTATTTCCTCCTTAGAGAAAAACCCTGATTGCGTGAGAATTATTTTTGTAAGTGCCTCACCAAAAGTTTGAGTGAGTATTTGTTTGCGTGAACCTCTTTTTCCCAAAATGCGCCAATAGTTGCCGTTACCGTCTCCTATATTTTCTTCTTCCATGGTTTAGAGCCATATCCATTCTTAATTGTAAAAAAGCGGGAGGTTCCCGCATGTGAGCAATCCAGTCCAGATTTGTGAAACATGGCCTTTCCTATGGTCACACGCTATTAATCTTACTCATGTATTGAATTGTTTAAATTGTCTGGAACCATCACATGCGTAAGAATTGGCGTGTGACTTGTCGGGAGCCTGCACAAGCGTAAGGATTGGCGTGTGACTTGTCGGGAGCCTGCACGGGCGTAAGGATTGGCGTGTGAATTGTTGGGAGCCTGCACAGGCGTAAGAATTGGTGTGTGAATTCTCGGGATCCTGCACAGGCCAAGAAATTTTCAGCATTGTGGGCAACCTTCACAAGCGTAAGGATTGGCGTGTGAATCGTCAGAAGCCTGTACAGGCGTAAGCAATTTTTAGCATTTTTGGGAACCTTCACAAGCGTAAGGATTGGCGTGTAAATTTTCGAGAGCCTGCACAGGCGTAAGGATTGGCGTGTGAAGTGTCGGCACCCCGCATAGGCGTAAGGAACTGTTAGCAGTGTTGGAACCTGCACAAGCATAAGGATTCGCGTGTGAAGCATTGGACTCCTGCCCAATAGCAACAAACCAGGACAGATGTACGATGGCATGCCACCGTACATAATCCACTTCACCCCTTTTTCATGTGAGACACCCCATCTCCCGCACTCGAAACCATCCAATCCTGGTGTATATTGTCCTCTGCCTTACCCCACCATTACTCACCCAACACACATGCAAATCTCCTCATTATTTGAATTGGCATGAGATTGTATTACCATCCCTGATTTGATAGCCCGCTCCCTCGCCAATCTCATAATGGCCATGGCTTTTTTGCCGCATTGTTTTTGCTAACCTGCTTGAGCATTGTGCGGACATACCCACTAGTGTTGTTCTTTCGTTGTCCTGTGCTGTATCAGTATAATGAACAAATGTACTACTGGCCCACACTACCTGAATGAGCCCATGACATGCAGATAGATCAATCCAAAAATGCTCATTTGGTAACATTAATTTTCCCCCTGTACACCGTTTTGACGCATCTCTTTGAATTTGGCTGGTCCGCTCATCAGCTTGAAACCACCATCCCGAAGCATACAGCGATGCATCCTTATCAACATGAGGTGCGTTTTTGAATCCATTCATGGTGAAAGTGAGTGCGGAAGGGAACTCGAATGCACCCTGATTTGCGGGCATATTGGCTTCATAGTTAACTTGATCAAAAGATGGAACCCCCAATGAATTGTAGAAATTTTGAATCTTCTCAAATAAATTATCCCCAACATATCGTAAGGATTGACCTAGAATGCAACCCACCGAGCTAAGATTGGCACCTTGGTTCCGCCATTCATCTTTTGCGTTTTCAATTTTCCCGACACTTCCATACAGACCAAATTGTTCATTCTTCGTGCTGCATTTGCGCCACCCAATTGCGAACATAAATCCCTCAAGTAATGCTCAATTGGTTGCAATTGGGTCAGTGAATCTCTTTTTGCGAAATAAGAATTGTGATAATTCATCCCATTGATTGACCTTGACTTCACGCATTGTTGTAAATGGTCGGAATTTGACAAGGGCAATGAGTAATCCGGTTGAAGAGAAAATTGCCACACGGCCAAAGTGAATGCATTTGATCTGATTGAAATCCACAACCCTCCAAATTTCACTTGGGGTGATATTTGCTGATACTGGCATTGATATTTGTGCTGTTGGGCGAGAGGAGGAAAACAACCTATTCATTCGGGTCGTTTTGCGCTCATTTGTCTTTTGGGATCTGCTACTATTTCCGAGTGGTTAAGGGATCACTATGTGTTGAAGCACACAAGATATCAGATACTGCCAAGGAGCTTTCTTCAGCACACATCCTTTGACTTCCCTGTTGGAGCCCACATGACATTGGCACAATCTGAACCAACTAAAGCCAATGTTCTTCTGTGGGGCCCAATGAGGGTGCCACATAAGTGTGGAAGCATATATATATATCTATATATATACACTGAGATTAAGCGAGCAACTCACACTTTCCTTCCTCAGCCCGACGCTTTCGTGCGAGTTCCCTTTTACGCTCTTTTCCTTTTTTCGTGAATGGCATGCTTTCAGCAGAAAATGAAATGAAACCGAATGATTACTGATTTATTAATATCACCTAAATTGAATTGCAGTTGATGAATCTTTTTTAATTGCGGCTAAAAAGAAAGATCACACCTGACCTTTGCAAATTCGCAATCTCAAATACCTGAACCTGAAAATTGCAATGGATAGTGCATTATTCAATTTTACATATTGATGTTCCCATGCAATCACTTTCCAATCCAACCATTTGGAATATCGCAAGCACACGCAAATGCAATATGCATCCTGCTGCGGATCCCTAGCTATCCTAGTCCTCTTGAAAGACACAGGAACCTTTGGCCTATTATGGGCTGGCGGGAAGTGATAAACGCGAATTCCCACAATGCCCCCGCGTGTGCTACTCGTGGGCACAACGCCTGACTCAGCTTGCGTCTTGTCAGAGTCTTTGCAATGATGTACGGAGGCATGCCGCCGTACAATTACTATTGGTACTCAGACTGTGGCATCCAGGCAGTAGTAGGATAGGAAGTCATGATTATTAAATTCAAAAATTACTTTGAAAAATTCAATTACAATCTATCTAGTACAAAGCTAATCTAAAATGGGTCAATCCTGGTTGTGAGTTTAGCTGACCTGGGTACCGTCAAGGTGACCTCATCACTTGAACCAAGACCGCGTTTCGCCACCCATCCATCACTAAAGTCTAATACTAAGCATTGTGCAAATTCAAATCTAAGAGGTACAGTGGGGTTAAAAGACTCCAATGAGAAGAAACTTTTATTCAGTAAATTACATATATACTTATTAGTACGTAGCCACACTGGCTCCACTAGATTTTTACCCTCTGAAAGTTTTTCGGAAATGTCAATTAGTGATAAAGCCCCTTTAACTGAGCTTGTTCTCCAGTCATCTGAGCATACCATCAAACCACAAACCCCCGCCGCACAGAATGCCACTAATATACCATAGCAGATTCGATTTATTCCGAGATTCTTGTGACACGCCAAAAGATCTTTGATGGCCTCATTTTTTTTGAGTTCGTGAGTTTGCCTTTGATGCCATTAACTTCGACCTTTGTATGTGCACGTACCATGTTGTACGCAATCATCAAATGGATAGCTGTATCCATTAGATCCTCCAGGTTCTTGTGCGGCTTTGTGGATATCTCATTGTCAGCCCCGCCACCTTCAATGCTGAGTTGGGTTGCACGTTGCTTTGATTTACTCAAGCAGGAGGCAAGGTATTCAACTGCCCCCCATTCAAGTCCAAGAGGATCGGTCGAATTTGATGTTGGTGCAACATATGGTTTGGGTGCAATCACATCGTATGAGACTAAACTAATGGATTCAAACATAAAATTTTCCCAA
Organism: Austropuccinia psidii; assembly: GCA_023105745.1. NCBI lineage: Eukaryota > Fungi > Basidiomycota > Pucciniomycetes > Pucciniales > Sphaerophragmiaceae > Austropuccinia > Austropuccinia psidii. The sequence continues at coordinate 38,338,266 of JALGQZ010000010.1, read as the reverse complement.
AAATGTTTAACTGGATTGGCGGGGTAAAGAAGGCTCTGAACCATTTTGAAGAAGGAGTGTTCAGATTTTGGGAGATTCTCGGGAGGTTTAGCTGATTCCTTCATCAATTTGAGATTCCAAATGTTGTGATCTAAAAACGCTTCTGTTTCTGTTGGCTTAAAAAAATCTAACCCTGTATATTGCAATTTATATCACCAGTCAACAGCCAATAATCATGTATCATGCACAAAGATAAAACTCACCTGCCATCTCAAGGTCCTCCAGCCAGGCCGACATTTTAAGCTCTCGGTTACTGATCACCTTAATACCAACGGGCAGGAATGTATGAGCATCTTTTGTTGGTAAATTGTCCCATCGATTTTTGTAAATACTATTGATATTATCAAGCCCCCTTTTCCATGATTGTTGAGTAATATTGGAATGATAATTCAAAATGCCTGCAAACTCTTCCATGTGGGATAAAATTATTCCTTGAAAATTAGCAGACAATGACACTTAGGGCTCAGGGTCAGGAACTATATCAGTCATATCTCCTCCCATTGTATCATGTTTAATTGTTTCCCTTTCTTGAAAGGCTTGAATATTCCGAGGAGAGGCAGGAGGGGTTGCATCATGCATTGTTTCATTGGGTATCGGGGGGCTTTCAGTATGTGGAGCTTCATCATGGATTGTTTCATTGAGTATTGGGGGGGTTCAGTATGCGGAGGTTGATTATCAATATGGTCCCCTTCAACATTGATAATTTCATGACCTTGATCCCGAGAATCGTTTTCGGCTTCAAAGGTACGGCGTTTTTTGTTTGTTTTTTTGGTTGCATGTATATTTGGTCTTTTTCCTAATCCTTTGCCTGGAAATCCAATTACGACTTGAGATCCTTCAGGTAGAGATTCTCCCACCTCCACACCTGCCCATATATTGTAAGCAGCTATTTTTATCAACTTTGTTTTGAATTAGTAATGGACTTACGGTTCAAATCCATTTTGAGCAGGCTCATGGCTTCAGCAATCTTTTGACGCACATAATGAAGAATTTTACTATCATTTTGGATTTTTTTGAGCCTTGGGATTGTTTGAGCAATGTTGGAGACAAATTGTTCCTTGGATATAATTTCCACCTCCCCACTGAAAATTACATCATCTTGCCCATCATCTTCTGTCGGTGCACAAGGTTCAACAGTCTTTTCCTTCTCATAACTTTTAAAAATCGGTTTCTGAGAGCTTGGAGGCTGACCTGAAATAAAGGCTATGACACAATATCAGGTTTTGGGAGATTAGAAATATTCAAGATGGATGCATACTCACATTCTGGAAGAACTGGTGGATCTTGATTATCTTCATGTGACTGGCTCTCTACTTCAATGCCTAATGCACGACTACTGGCGATATCAGAGATTTCACTTCCACTCTCTGGGGCTGAAGTTGGTTGTTCATTGAATTCATGTGAATTTCCCGGGGTTTGGGCCATAGCGGAGGTAGTTTATTAAGCAAATAGATGGTGACGAGTTGATTGATAACTTGTTTGAAAATTTTTGAATAAAAAGATCCAAATTGAAGAAAAAAGTTGGAAGTAAAATAATCGCATTTGCAAAATGTGATTTGTCGGGAAATTGAAGGAGGCAATGTTTTGCAAATTATTTCATATCATGCAAATGAAATCACTTCCCTGTGAGACATTGAATAAAGTTGACTAGTGAGAAACCTACTAAAGTCAACTTTTGAACTATTCAACGCTCATGAGGTAAGGACTAAGCAAAGTGTTCCATTTGAATGATATGAAATAAAATGGTTTTGTTGACGAAACAGGAGACACAATTCTTGTCTTAAATAGTCCACTTATTAGGTTTTAATTTGGGAGTCTCATGATTTAAACCCTAACCACAACATTGTGAATATACTGACCAATTTCCCCTTAGGTCCTGTTGGCAGAGAAGGCCACTCAGCATATTTCGGCAATTGCGTTCATTGTGTACGCCAACAAGCCAACGTACAGTATAGATGTAGTACGGAAGCGTAAGGATAAGTTGTGTTGGGAGCATGTTGGGAGGCACTCCGCGAGCGTAAGGATAAGTGGTGTCGGGAGCATGTTGGGAGTGCACTCCGCGAGCGTAAGGATGGTAAGCAGTGTTGGGAGGATGTCGGGAGGGCACTACACAAGTGTAAGGATAAGCAGTGTTGGGAGCATGTTGGGAGGGCACTACACAAGCGTAAGGATAATTGGTGTCGGGAGCATGTCGGGAGTGCACTCCGCGAGCGTAAGGATGGTAAGCAGTGTCGGGAGCATATCGGGAGGGCACTTTAGCGAGCGTAAGGATAAGTGATGTCGGGAGCATGTCGGGAGTGCACCATGTGAGCATAAAGATGGTAAGGGCGGGGGTGTGAAAGCGTAAGGAGTGGTGAGGACGGAGATGGGGGGGCAGTTTCGGAGTCTCATCTGGAGGGTGGTGCGGGCTCGTAAGCATGCGAAGCATCGGGGTGGATTAGGTGGGGATGTGGAAGCCAATGAGGTGAAATTACCCAAACATTGTGAATAGTGTTGAAATGGGTTTGGGCTTTGAGTGACATACGTGACGATTGACGTTGTCTTGACGCTGACATGACGTGACCCACTAAATCCAGTGACTATAAAGTGACACTAACGCGACTGAAGCAAGATTTTATACTGACAGCGGTGCGACGTGAAGTCAATTGCCGACAATTGACGCAAGATTCGCCCTGGTGATAGTTCAGGTGATTGTTGAGGAGTTATTCTGAGTGCTCCTGCCCTCATGGTCTTCCAAATCCGCATCCGCCATTGTGTTAAGCATTATATGATGGTTACAACATATTCACAGCTTATTAATATTTCTGAAAAAATCTCCTGTTCCTTTCCTTTTGGATGATAGGAATTATTCATATAATGTGGAATATTCTTGCTGCATTGTTGGGTTAAGTGGGAGCAGTTCATAGTGATGGCTAATAGTGGGGTTCAAAAACTTTCAATTATGAAGAGAATTTTTGGATACCATGTGAAGAACATCAATGCTAGATTGGGTTTCTGAGATGAGGAATAATCATGTTGATCAGTAATAAATACTCCCTCAACAAATAATGATTGAGTAGGATTGGATTGGCAATTTTCAATCCATTCCCCACCAGGACCACAGTGAATGAAAGTTTGTGGTGCCCCAAGGAATGGTATCAATGTGTTGGACAGGGTTCCAGGGAGAGAGCCAATAGTATGCTGGTGATTGGGGAGATATACAAATATGCTGTGTTGATTGTGCCATAGGATAATACAAGAATCTAGGTGGGAACTATCAATTTTTAAGGTTATATCACTATTCATTTGAATACAAATATTAATCATCACAATTCAAAGTGGTTGTGAAGGGGTTAACATGATGGCTATTATGAATTATTTGGGGAAAGTGGGAAATGATATGATTAGGAAGGGGTAGCTAAAGAGAGTAAATACCAATCAGGGCAGGTGGGGAACTTATATGAGAGGCAGCAACGGGCTCAAAGGGGGATGGCCTATGGTTACATGCATGGTTTTTTGGAAGATGGGCCTCTTGTACTTATAATTTTCATATCCAATTTGGGGCATATATCAAGGGAAGGTGGAAAGAAGGTGAGTGCACCAAAATGACTGTTGGATCTTCTGCATATCACGCAAGGATTGGTAGACCAAGGTTCACATAAACATATCCTCAATTGGGCTGGTTGTAGCAACTTCTTGTACAGTAGCATATTAGAGGCATGCAGCCATGTTTGCTTCTGTGACAGCAAACAGTAAGTTTATCTTCCCCAGTTTAATTGTTGTACAGTGACCTACTGGGCAATGTTGGTGGTGGAAAGGAAAATTTCACTGTGGGGATTTTTTTGTGTGGGCGGGTGAGGTATGTACAGTGGCATGCCACCAAACATTAGTTTGGTTGTGCACAAAAATTCTTGTGGACTGACGCCTATTGGGATTCCAGGGGGGAATGTGTGACTTGATCATAGGGGGTGCTGGCTGTGAGCCATGATCCACATACACATTCACCCCTATTGTACTTGAGGCTGTTACTAATCCACCCAGATTTGCATCAGGATTTTTCCCTCACATCTGTGAGAATCTCCAGAGTAATACACCACCTGCCCAAGGTAATTTTTGGCTGGAACACAGGCGCCAAAAGCTCTGCGGTGCATGTGAGAATTTCTGGTGTATGAACCCCACAAAAAGATCCAGCCTCAGGGATCATATGCAGGGGTTATGCCAATGCATATGAGTCTTAAGAAAATCTATGCTGATTGGCCTCAGGTTCCCATGCGCAAGTGGGTCACCTGCACAAGCAAATAGTTTGCTGGAAGACAGGCAGTAAAAGGTCTTCCAGGCATGTGAAAATTTCCTGTGTATGACCCATGGGGGGTGCATATTAAAGTGTGTGGCGGCCTGACAATTTGTGGGAGTGCAATTCATGAACGGGTGCCTGTCATAGTTTTCCCCAACCTTGGCACCAGAGTGAATTCATTGTTTGCGTATGACCCAAATCATTACTCATCCCAATATGCACCCCTTACCATAACTTGGAATACACCATCATCTTTGCAGTAGCTAGGTGGAGCTCTCCAACAAGGTGCATCAAAGGGATGCATTTGAGAAATTTGACTCAATGGCTTGGCGTGATTGCATGTTACATTCTTGTACAGATTTTGCTCTGCCTAGCAGCATACATGTACAAAGGTGTACGTACTACAATTTTGGCTGTACAAATTAGGATGGTGCAATACTAATTCAACCTGCATGCATATTACCAATGGGTATCCACCTTCCAATTTTTTGCATACATGTAGCTCATGTGCCACATCCTCAGCATGGTGATTCACCTGATTTGCACACACCAGCTCAGTGTGAAAGTTTTTTTGAATTCCATGGTCAGAGCACTTTTCACAATATTTAATTGGAAGGCCCACTTCTGAGAGCGTGATATTCTCAGCCTGGATTAAATGCCTTCCAATGTTGTGCCAAATGCTCAGATTGTGTGCTTACAAAAATGAACTAGCAATTGCTTAGCAGGGTGCATTTTATATTATTATATCAATAGCTCAACAACCGTGCAATTCAAATGTTCAGCCACTGAGCATTTCAATTATGACTCCAAAGCAGACCTGCAGAGTGGGTTGACCCAATCTCACGCTGTATTCACTTTTCATACAGCCACCCAACCCTTTGCTCAAACTCTTTCACCTGGCCATAATGCTGGTATGCTCGCTGTGGTCACCTGTGACCAATTTCCCCACGCCCTTTTCTGCATGGGGCATTATTGGATTTCACCCACTGTGCACATTCAACAATGCCCTCACAAAAGCCCTCCTGGGCGATTGGGTGGCTATTTAAGGCAACAAAGGGGATCTGACTGAGTCTGAAAATTCAATCAATTGCAATACTCAGCCAGAACCCCTTTGTTCCTTTGGCTCACACAGCCATTTCCCTTCTCAGCTGCAGCATTGGCTGCAACTGAGCTTTCATTTTTGCGACAGGCCTCGAAGCTGAGATCTTTGCCAGTGCTGAAGCTTCTGAAATAAGCTCAGCTTCACCATGGTATAAAAGACCATCTTCACCTGACACCCTATTCACATTTTTTCTCACCGGCTCAACTTTCTCCCACTTCATCCACACTTCTTATTTTGGTGTGTCCATATTCCACTTGGTCTTCATCTGTTTCTGTTCTTTTCTATTTCACTCCACTAACCACTATCTTTCCGTTCTGCTTTATTTTTTTCCCACTTATATGTCCAGAACTCCCCTTCTCCATTTAAAACTTTCATAGATCTTATGTTCCACTATTAATACTAAATCTTCTTCATGACTCTCTTTCAGGCTTTTAAAAATTCACTACTTGTGCTTTAAAATTCTACTTACATTTTAAATTTTTAATTCATTGTACATATTCTGTTCTATTCAGATACTAACCTAATTTGACTTTATCTTAGATGTTGTGCACTTTGTGCTCTAAGAGGGGTATCCCTTGCATCCCCTCCTCTAATACAACCAATGCTTGGGATGCTTTCCAACAAGCACACAAGAAATGCTCATTTGTTGTGTGACCTTTTCAACCAGGTGGCCAGAGGAGTTCCTGCCCAAGACGCCCTTGTGAGGACTCCTTTGTTGTTGATTATGATGAAAGCATTCCCAAGGAGTAATGGATTCAAAGACCCCAAACAGGCAGAAAGGAACAATTCAGGACAGTTAGCCTGGTTCCCTCAAGTATTGATTTGTCCACCCCCCCTCCTAGGCCACCATCTGATGGTCACTTCACTCCTCAACTGGAGCAAAGTGATTATCCATTTAATGAAGGATGGCAATGGCAAGAGGTGTCAGGATGAAACTATGAAAGAGTGGTAATTTAGGCTATTTACAACTCAAACTATGTTTGTGACACGGTAAAAATGCTTTAAAAGATAATAAAGTTGATGATAAAGGAGTAAATTAAGATATTAAGGGCTTTACTATAAAGATATAGTGGTGGTGAGCGCTGTTGAAAGCCCTGGGTGCAGCTTTACCTGTTGGGTTACAATAATAAAGACTACAATACTTTTTAATTTAAGAGTATACCTGATTATTAACCAAGAGTAAAACTGTTTTTGACAGTTTACTACGTAGGTTATTCAAGAGCAGGATGAGGAAAGGCTTTTGGCTGTGAAAAGCCCTCCTTTTATCCTGAAATTGAGGTGGAAAGGCTGCTAGACCTTTCCACGTAGAGGAAGTGAAGATTTTTCACTCTCTATGACAGGCTTGTGGTTTGCAAACAGCCTGTATACCCTGTATTGGGCTCAGATGTGGTTTTGAAACCACATCTGGGCAGTTTTCACCAATACAGGGTGAAAATTTTCATCTGGGGACCTCACAGCCTGATTCTGACGTGTATGACGCGTAGAATGCTGTACAGAAACTGTATGGGACCCCAGTATTGACTGAAATATGAGGTATTGAAGTAAAAACATGCTTCTTCGTCTATTTGACACCTCATATTCATGGTTATGGGATATTATCCCATGGTAAGGCTGTATCTGACAGCAGGTGGGATTTTGACCTTAAAATGGTCATAACTCTGTCAGTTTTTGAGATATCAAGCTCAAAGTTGGTTCATTGAATAGCTCTGTATGGGCTCTACACAATGGTACCCAACTTGACATGGTTATCATTAAATATGACAAAGTTATCCCATGTACAAGTATTTTTGTACATTGGCGTGGTCTGGGCAAAAGCTGTATTAAGCTTGTTTGGCCAATAACTTCTGTTGTAGTTGAGCTATGAGGAAATGGATGGCACCATAAGATAGCCCTGATTGTGCTCTTTCCAAAAATACCCCCTCTTTAGGTATCTCACACTAAAACTGTAAAAGTTAGATGAGAGGTGAATGTTTTGTTCACCCTTATTTGGTCTGAATTTGACCATAACTCAAGTAATACTGGTGCTAGCTCAGTTTGGCTAGCACCATTAGATAGCCCTGGCTTAGAGCTTCATTTTGAATACCCATTTGATTGGGTTAAGCCTCTCCTTCTAGATTTTAGATGAGAGGTGAAAATTAAGGTTTATGCTCAGCAATAACTTTGAGCAGGAATAACTTTGTTATTTCTTGTCCTATGGTGATGGGACTTATATTTTCAGAAAGAGGTGAGTTTCCTCTTTCTTTTGATACCTTTTGAGCTAATTTGGCTCAGCTCCATGTTTTGGTGGTATTTTGGCTATACCATTGGTTTATGGTATTTTGGCTGTCATGCTTGTGCTCTGGTTTTGAGTCACAGGCTGACAAGAGGACATTTGAGCTTGGGCCAATCATCACCTATGGGATTCAAATGCCAAATTAAGTTTTCTTTCTCTTCATTCAATCATACTGACTTTTTTCCATTACACATGGAACAAAGTCCACCAAATCCCCCGCAACAAGACTCTTCCAACCCTTGTATGCCTTGCAAGAAAACTCTGCGGCAACCGACTCCAGGCCTGAGTGTCACCCAATGCTCAGAGGACTTATTCCATGGTAAGCCAAAAAACATTCCTTTTCTAATTTCAACTTTTGACTCAAGTGAACTGAATCTTCCTCCTTTTGTAGAACCCTCCCAACACAATGAGCCACCTATTCCAGGCCTCAATCAATCCTCAGAATCACATGAGGACACTTCTACTTGTGAGCCTGAACCTGAGGTGGCTCTGACACAATCCATGAAGGATCCTTTTGGTAAGTCCCCACTTTACTATTTTTACTCTTACCAACTTTCCCTCACCCCTCCTTTGACCATTGCCAGCTTGTCCCGCTACCCCTTGCTCCATAATCATCATTGACGATATACCTGTCGGATCCACAACTCCCCTACCTTGGTTCCTTCCCCAGAGATCCCTCCCATACCCCCTGGCACCAACCTCACCTCAATCTCATGATGAGGCTTGGCAGGAATTTACCGACTTGCGACCAACCCTGATGATTCCTTGAGAGATTCTCCATGGCTCAATCAACCAAATCTTATTGGAGCATTTCCAATTGCTCCACACAATTACCTTTGTGGATGTGACTCATCAAAATGAGATGCACTGGGAATTCTTGGAGTAACTAAACTCCCTCCTTTGCCAGGAACTGGAGGCTTATCCAAAAGAGGACATCACTGGGATAGTCTCAAGAATCCTTGAAAAATTAAAAACATAAAGAAAAATGTACATTCTTTTTGCTTATTTTCTTTTGTGATACGCTCTTTTAAACAAGCTAGTTGTAATCAATACATGATTTTTTCCATTTTTGTTATATTCTTCTTTCCTGTGAGATTTCCTTTTTTTGCCAATTGTGAAAATCACCTATTGTGTGAAAATAATTGTTTTAAGTGACCCACCAAATTTTTCAGGCAGTATTTCTTTGTGTGAATCTCTTTTTCAGAAAATGCACAAATAGTCACCACTACCACCTTCTATACTTTCTTCTTCCATGGTTCTAAGCCATATCAGATCTCAACTGTAAAAATGCAGGGGCTTCCTGCATGTGAGCAATCCACCGGAGATTCATGAGTCATTGCCTTTCCTATGGTCACACGCTATTAATCTTAGTAATGTAAGAAATTTTTTAGAATTCTCAGGAGGCTGGCTGGTGTAAGGAATTGTCTGAATTGTTGGGGACCTGTACAAGCATAAGTATTTGCATGTGAAGCATTGCAAAACTGTACAAGCATAAGGATTTGCGTGTGAAGCGTTGGAAGACTGCACCGGCATAAGGAATTGTTTGAATTGTTGGGAACCTGTACAATCATAAGGATTTGCATGTGAAGCGTTGGGAGCCTGGACAAGCATAAGGATTTGCGTTTGAAGCATTTGAATCCTTCACTGGAATAAGTAATTTTTTGAATTGTTGGGAACCTGTACAAGTGTAAGGATTTGTGTGTGAAGTGTTGGGAGGCTGCACCAGCATAAGGAATTGTTGGAATTGTCAGAAGGCTGCCCTGGAATAAGGAGTTGTTTGAATTGTTGGGAACCTGTACAAGCATAATAAATTGTTGGAATTGTTGGGAGGCTGCCCCAATGTAAGGATTTGCGTGTGAAGCATCCGGATCCTGGAAAGGTGTAAAGATTTGCGTGTGAAGCGTTGGGATCCTGGACAAGTGCAAGGATTTGTGTGCAAAGAAGAGAAGGGAACCAGGACAAGCATATGGTGGCATGCCACTGTATATGAGTCATTTCACCCCTTTTGCATGTGAGCCACTGTATAACCCCAATTCCAACCCATCAAAACCAGGTGTAGACTTTCCTGTGCATTATCACCCTCTAACTCCCATATGCATCCAAATTCCCCCATTCTTCTGAATGAGATGAGATTGTATTACCATTCCTTATGTGATAGCCCTCTCCTTTGCCAATCTCATAATGGCTGTGGTTTTTCTGCCACATTATTTTTTCTAACCTCCTTGAGCATTGCGTGGACATACCCGCTAGTGTTGTGCTGGATCAGTATAATGCACAAATGTACTACTGGCACACACTATTTAATGTGTGGATATGAAACTTTGATAAAATATCAAGTACTTTTCCTGTCCTCAAAATTTGTATAAGGTAAAATTATTTTAAAATAGTAAGAAATAGTATTTTTAAAGAGAAAACACACCAATTGTATTGTTTTTAACTTTTTAAGTATAAAACAATAATATAATAAAAATTTATTGTTTTACCAACAATAAAGATTTATCCAAAAATACTCTACAAGTGATATTTAAGGCTACAAAAGAAATTTCTTCAAAAGCAATTTCAATTGGAATTAATTGAGCAAAGAACTGCAAGAAATTAATTAAAGAACAAATTCTTTGAAAAGATATTTAAAGAGAAAACACACCCAAAAATGACCAGAGTTAATTTGGAAACAAAGTGAGAAAGTTAACAGTGATGAAAGATGCTTTAATCCACTTTTTGGGTGGTTCAGGGGTAAAAATGATTATAAGAGTTACAAACAATGATTATATTTTTTTTTCACATGGTTAAAAAGTTAAAAATGTTTAAAAACGGTTTGTTGGAATCTTTTATTGATTGGTTCAACAGTTTTTAAACTAATTATAAAAGGAAAAGATTCTAACATGAAGAGAAAAGTGGGGCAAAGAAGACATTCTTTTACAGCCATCAATTTTCTTACTCCGAAAGTAGAAATTTACTCTTGGCAGTCGTGAAAAACAGTCTGACAACAGAAAAGCCAATTATGGAATCATTGAACCCTGGTTTAGACCAAAAAAGGGCTGGTTTAAGCCATTTTTTGCTATTTTTAGACATTTTAGACCCTTAGATCAGCCATTACTATAGCAATACCTGGTCTAGAGCCTTCAAAACTCATCAGAATATGTTTAAGAGGCGTAAAAACCAGTTAAAACTGTCTTTACTAACATTGTTTTAACTTAAGGGTAGTTTTACCCTCTTGGCAGCAGTTAAAACTACCCTGGTTGGTATCAAAACCTCATCATCAATTGAGTCACAGACCCTGTTACTTAATTCCAGGCCAAAAATAATGAACTTTTATGTGGACTTTGACATCCAATGCCAGTCAGCAAGGAGTTTGGGGGTCTAGCTCCCTCTTAGAGCTAGAGTGTCTTTCCCCCCCAGAATTAATCTTTCCAATTTATTTTTTCTTTAATTCCTCATCATGTAATACAATTATAATTTACATATGTAATTCAATTGAGTTTTTAATTACATATCTGTAATAATTGATACCTCATATGTAAATTAAAGTTCACTTATGTAATACACGTGCACATTTTGACATTAAATTGAAAATACTTCAATTCCTCATAACTTCTAAACTAAACACAACACCTCAATTTTAACACAAAAATTGATGGTTAACACCACATGTGTTGTGAATTAAATTAAGGTTTTGAGGATATTCATACTTTTGTACAAAAAATACTAAAAACTTGATTTGGGCTTATTTAGAGTTGAGTTAAAGAAAGTTCATCCAGAAGTGACCCCACTTTATTCTTTATGAGGAATCCAATAGTGTGATAATTTCTTTATGTTTATTTATTGGATAAAAAGTTATAATATATTTTATATAACGTTTTACCAAAAATATTTTAATTTTATAATTTTTATCAAAAATCCGTTTTTACTTAAGTTTTACAAGTCAAAATGTATTTTCATAATTTTAAATTTTATTGTAATTTTTATTTTTAAATTATAATTAAATTTTGATTTTTAATTATAAATTTGTATTTATATTTCAATTTTTATTTTTATAATATAAATAAATTTATTTTATTTATATTTGTATCTTAATTTATCATTTGTGGTCTTTTGGGTATATGAAAATACCTCTAAGGCTCACACACTACCTGAATGAGCCCATGACATTTGGATAGATCAATCCAAAAATGTTCATTTTGAAAAATCAATTTTCCCCCTGTACACCACTTTGACACATCTCTTTGAATTTGGCTGGTCCGCTTATCAGCTTCAAACAACCATCCCAAAGCATACAACAATGCAACCTTTATCAAGATGAGGTGAGTTTTGGAATCTGTTTATTCTGAAAGTGAGCGCGGAAGCAAACTTGAATGCCCCCTGATTTGTTGAAATATTGTCTTCATAGTTGACTTGATCAAAGGACGGGACCCCCAATGAATTGTAGCAAGTTTGAATCTTTTGAAATAATTTATCCTCAAAATATTGTAAGGATTGACCTAGAATGCAACACACTGAGCTAAAATTTGCACCTTGGTTCCGCCATTCATCTTTTGTGTTTTCAATTTTGCCAAGACTTCCATAAAGACCAAATTGTTTGTGCTTCATGCTGCATTTGCACCACCCAATTGGAAACATAAATCCCTCCAGTAATGCCCCATTTGTTGCAATTGGTTCTGTGAATTTTCATTTTCAAAAGAAGAATTGTGATAATTCATCACATTGATTGACTTTGACTTCACTCATTGTTGTGAATGGCCTGAATTTGACAAGGGCAATGAGTAATCTGGTTGAAGAGAAAATTGCCACATGGCCAAAGTGAATGTGTTTGATCTGATTGAAATCCACAACCCTCAAAATTCTACTTGGGGTCATATTTTCTGATACTGGCATTGATATTTGTGCTGTTGGTGGAGTGGAGGAAAAAAACTTATTCCTTTGGGTGGTTCTGGACTCATTTGTCTTTTGGGATGTGCAACTATTCCTGAGTGGTTGAGGGATCACTTTGTGTTGAAGCAGACAAGATATCAGATACTTCTGACTCCCATTGGAAGCTAAGGCCTTTTGAAACCAGAATGGTGCCCAATTCCTAATGAGCTTTATTTGGCACACATACTTGACTTCCCTGTTGGAGCCCACATGGTATTGGCTTGATCTAAACCAACTAAAGCCAATGTTCTTCCATGGGGCCCAATGAGGGTGTCACATGAATGCCGACCCATATATATATCTTTATATATATGCTGAGAATGACTGAGAAACTCACACTTTCCTTCCTCACCCCAACATTTTGCGGCAAGTTCCCTTTTTTTGTGAATGGCATGCTTTCACAGGAAAATGAAATGAAACCAAACAATTAGTGACCATTGTGTAAATTATTAATTTCACCTAAATTTGATTTTGGTTGATGAATGGTTTTTAATAGCCACTAAGGATGAAAGATTACATCTGACCTTTGTGAATTGGCAATCTCAATTACCTGAACGTAAAATAATGTATTGGATACTGCATTATTTAATTTGATATATTGATATTCCCATTCAATGAGTTTTGAATTCAACCATGTGGAATATTGCAAGCATGCTCAAATGCAATATGCACTCTGCTGAGGATCCCTAATCATCCTATTCCACTTGAAAGAATCAGTGCAATTTGGCCTATTATGAGCTGGAAGGAATTAATAAAACCCACTTCCCACAATTCCCCTGCATGTGATAATTTTGGGCACAACTTCCTTACTCAGTTTGCGTCTTGTTGGAGTATTTTCAATGGTGTACGGAGGCATGCCTCCATACAAATGTAGTTATTATTGGCATTCATACTGAGGCATCCAGGCAGTAGTAGTATAGTTGGTCACAATTATTAACTTCATGAATTACAATCTATCTGATACAAAGCTAATCTAAAATGGGTCAATCCTGGTTTCAAGTTTAGTTTACCTGGGTACAGTCAATGTGACCTCATCACTTGAACCAAGACTGTGCTTCCCCACCCAGTCATCAACAAAGTGTAATACCAAGCATTGTTCAAATTCAAATCTAAGAGGTACAGTGGGGTTAAAAGACTCTAATGGGAAGAAACTCTTATTCAGTAAGCTACATATATACTTATTAGTACATAGCCACACCGGCTCTACTAGATTTTTACCCTCTGAAGGTCTTTTGGAAATTTAAATGAGTGATAAATCCCCTTTCACTGAGCTTGTTCTCCAGTCATCTGAGCATACCATAAAACCACAAACCCCTGCCGCACAGAATGCGGCTAATATACCATTTTGAATTCAATTTATTTTGAGATTCTTGTAAAACGCCAAAAGATCTTTGATGGCCTCATTTTTTTAGAGCGCATGATTTTTCCTTTCATGCCATAGACTTTTACCTTTTTATGTGCATGTACCATAATGTACACAATCATCAAGTAGATAACTGTATCCATTAGATCCTCCAGGTTCTTGTGCGGCTTTTTCAATATCTCATTGTCAGCCCCGCCACCTTCAATTTCAAGCTGTGTTGCACATTTCTTTGATTTACTCAAGCAGGAGGCAAGGTATTCAACTGCTCTCTGGTTGAATTTGATGTTGGTGCCACATATGGTTTAGGTGCAATCACATTGTATGAGACTAAACTAATGGATTCAAACATAACAGTTGCCCAAAAGTATTTAATTGGATTGGAGGGGTAAAGAAGGAGTGTACAGATTTTGAGAGATTATCTGTAGGTTTTGCTTATTCCTTCATCAATTTGAGATTCCAAATTTTATTATTAAAAAATTCTTCTGTTTCTGTTGCCTTAAAAAAATCTAATGCTATATATTGCAATTTATATGGTGTGGGTCATCAGCCAAATCATAATGTATCATTCACAAAGATAAAAATCACCTGCAATCTCAAGCTCCTCAAGCCAGGCCAACATTTTAAGCTCTTGGTTACTGATCACCTTAATACCAATGGGAAGGAATGTATCAGCATCATTTGTTGGTAAGTTGTCCCATTGATTTTTGTAAATACTATTAATATTATCAAGCCCCCTTTTCCATGATTGTTGAGTAATATTGGAATGATAATTCAAAATGTCTCCAAACTCTTCAATGTGGGATAAAAATATTCCTTTAACATTAGCGGAGGATGACACTTTGGGCTCAGGGCCAGGAATTATATCAGTCATATCTTTACCCATTGTATCATGTTTAATTGTCTCCCTTTCTTGATATGCTTGTATATTTTAAGGAGAGCAGGGAGGGGTTTCATCATGGGTTGTTTCATTGAGTATGGGGGGCTTTCAGTATGCAGAGGCTCATTATCAATATGGTCCACTTCAACATTGATCCCAGGAATCCTTTACGGCTTCAAAGGTATGGCCTCTTTTGGTGGCATTTATATTTGGTCTTTTTCCTAATCCTTTGCCTGGAGCTCCAATTACCACTTGAGATCCTTCTGGTAGAGATTCTACCACTTCCACACCTGCCCATATATTTTAAGAAGCCATTCTTAACGTTTTTGTATTGAATTAGTAATGGACTTATGGTTCAAATCCATTTTTACAAGGCTCATTGCTTCAGAAATACTTTGACGTACATAATCAGGAATTTTACTATCATTTTGAATTTCTTTCAGCCTTGGGATTGTTTGATAAATGTTTGAGACAAATTTCTCCTTAGATATAATTTCAACCTCCCCACTGAAAATTATGTCATCTTTCCCAGCCTCTTCTGTTGGTGCACAAGGTTTAACAGTTGTTTCCTTTTCATAGCTTTTAAAATTTGGTTTCTGAGAGCTTGGAGGCTGAGCTGAAATAAAAGCTATGACAAAACTATGAGGTTTGGATAGATTACAAAAATTCAACATTAATCTATGATCACATTCTGGAAGAACTGGTGGATCTGGATTACTTTCATGTGACAGGCTCTCTACTTCAATGTATAATTTATGACTACTGAGCATATCAGATATTTCACTTCCACTCTGTGGGGCTGAAGTTTGTAGTTTGTGGAATTCAGTTGAATTTCCCAGGGTTGCAGGCATAGCGGAGGTAGTTTATTGAGTAAAGAGATGGTGACAAGCTGATAGATAACTTGATTGAAATTTTCTGAATAAAAAGATCAAAGTTGACAAAAAAAAGGCAGGAGTTCTGAAATTGGTGGAGGTAAAATGTGTTTAAGATATTATTATTGATTGTTTTTTAGGTAATATTAATATTGGAGAAGTTTGGAAAGTTTGAAAGAAGTTAAATATCAATTTAAATCAGTTCAATAGTTAGTGAATTTTCTAGAAAAAAGACATTTCAGAACCACAAGATGACCAAAATAAACCTTCCCATCAACGGCCTTGGAACCTTTGATCAACATCTATTGAACTTGTATTGCATTTGCAAAATATGATTTGTCATGAAATTGAAGGAGGTGATTTCTTGCGAATTATTTCATATCATTCAAATGAGATCACTTCCCTGTGAGAAATTGAATTAAGTTGACTAGTGAGAAACCTACTAAAGTCAACTTTTGAACTATTCAACACTCATGAGGTAAGGATTAAGCAAAGTGTTCCATTTGAATGATATGAAATAAAATGGTTTTGTTGCAAAGACAGAAGACACAAGTTGGGTTTTAAATAGTCCACTTATTAGGTTTTAATTTGTGAGCCTCATGATTTAAACCCTAACCACAACATTGTGAATATCCCCACCAATTTCCCCCCAGAACCTGTTGGCAGAGAAGGCCACTCAGCATATTTCTGTGATTGCATTCATAATGTACGCCAACAAGCCACCTTAGCCTATGAATCTAATATGTGAGTGTAAGAATGGTAAGCAGCGGGGGTGCGGAAGCTTAAGGAGTGGTGAGGGCGGAGATGGGGCGGAATCAGAGTTGCATCTTGAGGGCGCTGCAGGAGCATAAGGATGGTAAGCAGAGCTGAGGATTAGGCCGGTGTGAGGGTGGCGTTGGGGGCATGTTGGGAGGGCACTAGGCAAGCGGCGGGTGGGAGGAGGGGTAAGGGCGGAATTGGAGGAATATCTTGAGGGCGCGGAGAATTAGCATGTTAAGTGGCGGGGGTTCTGAAGCTTAAGGAGTGGTGAGGGCAGAGATGGGGGGGTGGCTGTGGAGGCATATCTTGAGGGCTGTGTGGGCCCGTAAGCATGCTTAGGGTTGGAGAGGATTAGGTGGGGATGCAGAAGCCAATTCATGCATGAGAGTAGGCATGGTAAAGGGGTGTGATGATCAGGCTGTGGGGAGGAATTCTTCCTATGCACAAATATGAGCATGTCAAACTGCTGTCTTGCACCATAAGGTGTAATTACCCAAACTTTTCAAATAGTGTGGAAATGGGTTTGGGCTTTGAGTGACATTCTCATGCAACACATGTGACAATTGACATTGTCTTGACGCAGACATGAAGTGACCCACTAAATCCAGTGACTATAATGTGACACGAATGCGACTGAAGCAAGATTTTATACTGACCGTGGTGTGACATGAAGTCAATTGCTGGCGATTGACACAACATTTGCCCTGGTGCTTATTGACAACTGGTATTGGGGAACTTTTCCAAGTCTCTTCAACCAATCTCTCAACAGTGGTCTGATTGTCCTCTGTTGGGTTGTCTGAAAACACTAAAAAAAGACAAATAAATATAAGTCTTTTCATAAAAGTATTAGTTTTGAGAAGATATGGCAATTTCCAAGTAAAAATTGCTTTCATATCTTTTTGAATGAATTAAATGAATAAAAAGGAATAAAAATTATTTTTTGTTGTGTTATTTATTTATTTTTATACTTTTTTTAAACAATAAAATAAAAATTAGGATGATCATTTTTAATTTATAAATATCTTTTTTAATCACTAGAGTCACTCAAAGAAAGCTCTTGCAAGCCTAATGATGTGAAAAACCACTTGTAAGACAGTAAAATTGCTTTTCAAATGCCTCAATAACTTTGAAAATTAATAAATATAATTTATTATTGGATAAACCCAATTTCCATCTTTTTAAAAGGTCTTTTGAATAAAAATCATGGCCAGGCTGCCAAAGGTAAGGTTTGACTATGAAACAATAGGTAAATATTTCTAATGTCTTAATTATTTTATGTTGAATCTCTTTATTAAAGTAATAAATGAGATAAAAAATGATTATAATTATAAAGAAATATTATAATTATGGTGTAAAAATATCTATATTATTCAAATAAATGAAATAATATGAATTATATGATAAAAATAATATATTAATATTAAATAATTAATATATTTATGGCAATTTATTATTGTTACAAACAAATAATAAATGGTAAAAAAATAGCTATTCAAAAATAAAAAACAACTTACAACAATAATATTACCAATATTAAAGTTATATATCACTATAAATACTATTTATATTGATAAAAGAATTATTAAAAATAATAATAAAGAGAAAATAACATACTTTTAACACTTAATATAATCATTTTGAATAAATTTATGCCAAATAATATAAATCAAACTTATTCAAATCATATCTAAAAATAAAAATAAGAGAAATTACAAACATTCTTTATTTTACATGGAACTAAGGATTTTAGTGAGAATTTAACATAACCATAAAATATTGAGTGAATCACATCAAAGCTGGTGATTATATTAAATATGATCTTTGGTCTTTAATTATATAATAAATTTATATATAAAGAATAAATATATTACCTTTAATTTAATTTTTTCATTGTTTTTGAAGCATCTGAAGGGGAAATAGAGGTAAAAAGGGCTCTATATATAGTAAGATCCTCCCTCCTAGAGTGCAGAAGGCTTCTAGTAGATTTTTAGTGATGATATCCACTGGAATTGATCAGTCTTTTAAGTCTTATTGATGATTAGATCATAATTAAACCATTTTATCTCATTATTATGACATTATTTAGATTTATCACAATAACTCTAAGTTTGCTGAAATCATAGGCTTGGAAAAAGCTTAAACTTGGTTTATTTTATTAGGATTAATTATAATATGCTATTATGCACCAGTGTTATCACTTATATAACTGTTAAACTTCACATAAGGCTACAGTGAGTGATCATAAATGATCATTTTTAAGCTTAATCTTTGATCATTGATACCTTTTGATTTATACATGCTACAGTCATTCAGAGAGTAAATTCTTATAGCTTATCCTGTCCTTACTAAACTTCCAAGAGAATTTCATTAAGCTATAAAAACCCTATTTTGATGATTTTGCTTGTAACTCATATTTTTTGTCAAACTTTGCTATTTTAAACTTCAAACCATGATTTCAAGGGGTAATACCTTGAATATAATGATAAAAAATTACATCATTCCTAATTTATGAACTAGTATAATTTAAATATCTCCTTTTCTTAAGTTTGGGCCACTTTCACAGCAAAGTGGTCAGCAGTTATAACTATTTTGATTAATAAACCCTTGTAAGCTATAACCTTGTTTATAACTTGTCAAATAAAGTTTATATCCGTATTTTTGCAGTAATTACATGATACCTTTTTTTGGTTAAACTCTTTATCATGTATATTTCAAGATATATGAGCTAAAAACTATGAATATATGGGCTGATCATAAAAGTGCATATATTCAGGTTATCTCAGTAAGTATTGACTTTTCAGATATGACATAAAAGTTTTTTATGTATAGTCTTTCATGGGGGATTCAATGGTTTAATTTCTTTCACATTCTTATACATTGGTTTCTGAGATAATCAAGGTTTTATGCCTTTTTATGGAATTTTTACTTATTTTAGGATAATAATTTCAATTCTTATCATTAAAATAAATATTTTAAAGTTGTTTTGTGACATTTTTGGATATGTGGTCATATTTCAAAGGCCCAAAAAATACCTCTTAACTTAGAAGAGCCCCTGTGATTGCTTTGTAGAAATCAATATTTCAATGAGCCAGATCTGTAGTGTTTTAGAGTCTTTTTTGGTTTGAAATAATTTCCAATTAAGCTGAATTTAAATACTAAAAAGATATAGGGTTTTGATTAGATGTCAAATTTCAGAAAAACTGTATCTTTGGTTAAATATTTTTGAACCAATATTTTTCAATTTCTTTTTTGAAATAGACTGATTTCAATAAGATCAAATTGAATATATTTATTCCCTATTCTGTTTCCATCTCCTTTGGCACATATTTTTGAAATTACTCCTTTAAATTTAAAGGGGGTTCTTTAAATTAAAGATGAAAACTTAGTAACTTGTAAATTAAGGGTTCTAAAAGTGAATAGATGGAATCATGGTAAATCTAATCTCTCTATGATATGTTCATTAATCTACCTAATTTAGTGATTTTTTCATTTAAAATTGAAAAGCTAGATGAGAGGAGAAAATAAGGTTTTGGCTTAGTGGTTACTTTGTCAAAATTTGGAATGTTTCCTATTCTTCTGCAATTTGGAGATGAATGGTATATTTTTAAGTGGAAGAACTCCCTCTTTAAGCCTGTGCCTGTATGTACCGTATTTCCCCATTTATTTTGTTAACCAAGCTTCAGCATGAATACTTTTACATATGGCTTGTGGATGTCATGCTGGTGATTTTTCTGGAGTTTCAGGCTGACGTCTATGATTGCTCCAAAAACAAATCCAAAATATCCTGGGAGTCCCTATCTTTAAGTAACATGAGAGGTTTCAAGTTGCTTTTAGTTACTTTTCTATTATATAATATTATTATTTTTGAAATCCACCAGTAGACAAAGAAATAGTTCTATTGGATAATTCAAACACATGTTTGGTTTTTGAGATCAAGGCCCCAATACAATTTGATCCAATACAACACAGGTCAACTGTAATCTATAATTCAGGTGAGTTTTGTGAAGAACTTAAATTCTTTTATAAGATTAAAAGAGCTTGAATCATATTTTGAAGAAAGAATGACTTTTTAGTCCTTCAAACAACTGCTTGAAGCATTCTTTAATGGAAACAATATCATCTCATTCATAAACTGGTTAATTATGTATACATTGGTGTGCCACTATATATTGTTGTTCATATAAGGCCTTAAGAAACCCCATTTTATCCACATGATTAAAAGCATTATTTTCAATTGAGGATAATATCTGCAGTGCTTCTATATAATTATATAGCTGATTGTGGTTTTATGGCATAGCTGAAATGTACTATGAAACATCTAAGATGGATTAAGTTTTGTCTATGTGAGAGTTTAGTAATTTTCCACAAGGTCCTTTAAGAAAATATTAGTAGGTTTAGATGAGATCATGCTTTTGTTGAAGGAGAATTTCTTGAATGAAATCAACTGTAAAATACATTTTTACATGGTCAGGAATGTTTTCCAAATAAGCCTTCTTTTAATTGCAGATTTTCAGAAGTTATGGTAACATAATATCTTACTTTTTTGCATGAAGATCTATGTATATTTGA
The DNA here is from genome assembly GCA_023105745.1 of Austropuccinia psidii. Classification (NCBI taxonomy): domain Eukaryota; kingdom Fungi; phylum Basidiomycota; class Pucciniomycetes; order Pucciniales; family Sphaerophragmiaceae; genus Austropuccinia; species Austropuccinia psidii. The sequence goes on along the minus strand of JALGQZ010000010.1, from coordinate 38,317,232 downwards.
CAGTTCTTGTGTAGTTTTTGTAAGGTTTTTCAAATGATTAAGAGAAAAAGGAAGAAATATTTAAACTTTTTAAATTATTGATAATAAATCAAATCATGAACTGATTGCCAAATATATGTATGCATACAATTTTCAAAAAAAAATTATCTTTTTCAAATGAATTTTCATATTTCTTCTTCAGCATGTGAAAGAATATTATATGTCCAATAAATAAGGGGTCAAAATTTCTATTCTATATCTATTGAATTAATTAAAGCTATTCCAAAACTAAACATCAATAAAATATAGGACTTCATCCTGGGAAAAAGATCCTTACTTATGATGTTTAGTATTTTCAAAATTGTTTACAATCATATAACTTTCAAACTATAATTTCTTCTACAAGAAACACCTCAACATGAAATCAAGAAGCCCTTACTGCATTCTTCATTTTTTTTATATCCTCAAACAACAAAAGCCTTGTTCAATTTCTTTAGGTTAAACCCTTTTTCAAAATTTCCTGAACTTAATTCCTTAGAGTGATAGGGCAAAAATCTTCACTTTCATTTTCTTTTCCATTTTTTGCAGTAATGTCAGAAGAAATTGAGTAAATATGACTGCAATTTGTTTTGATACTTTGGACTTGGAAAAACTCTTGATAAAGACATTTCTCTTTGGCAGAACCAACCTCAAAAATTTATGTTGAGTGTTTAGCAAGTGATTTGCCATTTAAGCTGACATAGTTAATAGACAAACCTTTGAAAACTAATTCTACTGCACAATTGATCTTGTGTCAGGATCTGGTAAAAATAACACTCGAAAAGTCGACAAAATACTTTTAAGAACCCCTGTTAGAAAAAAACATTTTTGTTTTTTAAGAGGAGCATGGGGTTGGAACATAAAAGTCTGGGTCGCTCACTGAATTTCAATTGCCTCACATTTTTCATAAACACAGCTAAGCATTTATAAGGCAAAAATAACTGAAAACATGAAAAAATAGGCAAAATGAGTCTCGTCTCTTGAATGTTTTTTTTGCCAAGCAGGCTAAAGAACATGTCAAATAGCTTAAATCCACATCAGAGTCGATTTAACATGCCTTTTCAAGATTTGGGCTACTATGAGCGTTAAAACGATCTTGAACCTACAAAACCCTGGCACTATTTTTCAGATTTTGGGGGCACACTCATGAAAACAAAGAAATTGCAATAATTTTCTCGTTTCTTTTTTGAATTGTAACGAAAAAATGCAAAAAAGATGGTCTCAACACTCTTGAAGGAATGTACTAAACACCACAAACACAATTTTGTTTGTAAAACCTTTTTTGGATCATAAGATGAAACACTCATTCTTGGAGCTTTCAGCACTCAAAAACCATCTTGTGAACAAACCTTCCTAGCCATGCTTGTAAGGTTTGAAATTCCGGAAAAAATCCTCACATCCGTTTTCAATTCATCCAAAAACAGAAACTCCATTTTTTGCACGAAAAACATATGGTGTCATTAAACTAGCATTTTTTAGTAACTCTCCGACATCAACTTTTTTAAGAAACAGTGATATATTATATTGTGACTTTTCACGTGTTTTAATGTAAATAAGCTTGCAGTCGACTTAATTGTGAATAAGTTTCAGGTGATAATCTGTATCGCAACATACCGGCAAATGTTGTGATCGCTCGGGCTTTTGTTTTGATCTCAGCCATTTTCTTTTGCGGAAAATATAGGTCAGTAAGGGCATGCTAAAAGCATACGAAAGGTTATTTGATGGACAAGAAACTTACCGCTTGCCGACTCGAATCGCCATAAGGACTATCCTTTAGAGTACTAAAGACTTGATATAATATATTCATCCCACATAGTACAACTACATCCAAATTTTTCACAATTGCATCGTCCAAGTCTTTGACTTGCTCAGATTTTCGGATAATTTGTACCAAATCATTACCTGTTGGTAGTAGATCTATAGCGTCCAACATCTGATTTATTTGTTTTGTAAATAGGTCATAAGTTAGGTAACTAGTTGGTCAAACTGGGTGACTTGAAAGCATCATTAATCGTCGCGCTTACCACTAAGGCTTGTTCATTCTTTCCTTGTTCATGCAAATCTAGTACCGTCTTCAATTTCAAAAGCAACGCACAGGTCTCTCGATTTTTGCGCGTGATTCGACTGGAGATTCTCGTCGTGCGGTCGTAATGATTTAGGATATTATTAGCAACGGTTACGATGTCTTGAGAAGCTGTTAATGAAACTGTTGCGCCCTTGGCCGCGATTCCCGCCTCCTGTGTACCATCATGAATTTGCGTCGAGGATAAGTGACTGCCGGGTTGAAATAGGGAACCTCCGAGTTCGATATTAACCACGGCAATTACTCGATCATATTCTTCTGCGATGTTGAATAACCTAATGGCGTCCCTCAATCTCCTCTCTCTAAACGCTCGCTCAGCTGCTTGCTTAACTATTGTCTCTAAATACTCTCCCTGATCTGATAACTTGATGAGACTCAAATCTCGTTCAATCAAGCCCGGCTGTAGAAAAGCCATTGGAAGATTAAAAAAACAATGCCTGTATGTAAATTTATCATTCACTTACTATCCGTGTTCCATCATTCCTCACATCGCCCAATAATTCCTCATGAAATGCTGTTTCAACTGCAAGATCACCAATGTACGTATGGCAAAGCGTCACCTGGTTTTGACCCAAGTTAGGAGGTTGAGCATCGGCGTTGAGACAAATTAAATAAAGATACTGTAGCGCTACTTCGGGGGCTGTCTTGGCAAATAAGCGAGTGTAACGATAGATCAAACGGGCAAAGTTTACCGACGGTAAGTTTGCACTGTGACTTTTGCCTTTGGGAGAAGCTAAAAGGTATGTCAAAGGTGAGCAACACATTCCAAAAACAGGAATAAAATTTCGCTACACGCACAAGGTTGTCCTTCAACTGAAGCACTGCTATCAGAGATACGAAGCAATCCATAGTATGATAATGCAATTGCAAAGTGAACCGCATCAATTTGGTAGTGTGGCTTTTGCTGGAGAAACAAGATAGCCTGTATAGCAATTATCACATAAATTTTGATCCGCGGGGGGTGTGTTTGGATTGTTTGAAATAAGATATAAAGAATTAGACCAACCTTTTCAAATTGACCGCTCATCAATAGGACTCTGAAATACATTAGGGGGCGATTGCCATGATGATCAAAATGACTTTCACCGTATCTAGAGATAACTTGACCAAACTCTTCTAAACTGTATCGGTCATGGGTTGAGGCGCCGGGGCTAGAGTTGATAGAGGAAGCGGGCAAGTGGTCTAAAACATTATCTGTTTCTTTGACTAATTCCAATTGCAGCCAAATCCAATCCTCCATACTGGCTACTGCAACTGGAACATTTTTCCTTTGAATTTCGACCCTACCAATTATTTTATAGACTGCATGTTTGAAAGGATCGATATTCGCGGTGGCGCGTCCTGAAGCTGAGCCAAAACTACCTTCGAGAGAGCCGACTTCGCGAACCTTTTGATTGTATTCAGCCAGGAACCGATCACGAAGTGATTTAGATAGTCGATGATCTGTGCTTGAAGCCCATGAAGAAAAGTAAGACAAGAAATTGGGCTCAGTCTTTCGAATATTTTGTTCATTGTTCTTTGTGAATTGTACGGCCTCTGGGACATGACCGATGCGTAACAAGTAAAATATTCGAGCCCATACTGGAGTATTGTTGATGATCTATGCGTATTATTGATCAACAAAAAAGATGATTTTGATGAATGGATAAGATTAATAAGCAAAAAAAACTTGTGTATAAGAAAATATAGTGCCCACTTCCAACCGCTTATCTATCCAAATTCCATTCTTGTTAAATTTGAGATCAACATAGGCTCTGACTTTGTTGGCGATCGATGGGTCTCCCCCTAGGGTAGCTTCCATTGGATGAGCTGCGATTTGTTTATTGATGTGAGTCAAGAACCTAATTAAAGAGGTAGATTGAGTAGTTAGTTGTTGTCATGATTAACAATTTATTCCTTGAATTATAAACGATTGAGGATTGATGAAGAAATGTAGAAAAGGTCTTCACTGTTCTTCCAAATGAGCTTTTGCTCCTGAAATTAATTGTTTTCTAATATTTTTTGCTTCAAGACTTTGAGGATCACCAAGGTAGTGTTTAGCATATTTTCGTTCAGTCGAAATAGTGGTTAGTCTGATCCCACCGAGTGAGTCGCCATCCTGATCGTTTAATCCCGTCTTTTTTTCTTGAGTCAATTGAGCCAATAGATTCCAAGTTTCGGTAAGAGACGTTTGGGAGAGTCTTTTATCATCATCAGTAACTGATAAGCTAGCCTCTTTAAAGGCATGAATGACAGGAAAGTAAGCATTTTGACGTCGAGCTTGATTAAGCTTGGAGACCGCTTGGTCATACTTTATCATTTTACTATGCATGTCAGCTTGATTTAAGCCATTACGTGAACCACCGATGATTTGAGGATTGGTGGAATCTGAGTGAGGATTTTTTGAGTTGGGCTTTTTAGAAAAATTGTCGGGTGATCCGGTTGGCGTGTTCAAATTCTCAGAAAGATTATTTGAAGAATGAGAATGTGAAAAGATTGAGGTAAAATGAATTGAATCAGATGATTGTGGTTGATGACGGGCTAATTCTTCAAACAAAAGTTCTTTGTGATCTTGCCAATTTTGGCGCATTGAACGATCAAGGATTTGATAAAAATCTTGGATGGTCTTTCGCCTTCCCTCTTCAATAGACGCAATAATCAATTGCTCATGCTCATGTTTAAGATAACCCTAAAATTTGATATAGGAAAAGATTTAGATTAGAGTTAAATAATTGGGGAAGAATGAAAAGGAGTAAAAAGGAAAAGGTTGATACCTCGACATCCGTATCTTGTAGGGGTTGTAATGGCTCAAAAGTACCTCTTAAATCTACACCATCAATTGTTTTTCCAAGTTCTTCAGCATTTACACCAGCGCCAGCCAAAAGATAATGAGCTTTTGAGCTTGAGCCTTGGCCATTTAATGAGACGAAATTTTGATGCTCTCTTTGGGATAAGGACGCGTCAAGTGAGTCATTTTTTCTAATCTTTGATACTAATCTACGCGATTGAGCTTCAATTTGATCTAAGCCTAATTGAACCGTGGGCAATGAGCCAGTTATTGGTAGGGAGGAGTTGGAATTTCCCGCTAATTGATTGAGTTGAGAGTTGGGATTTAAGCTGGAAGAGCTGGCGATTCCAGCCTGCAGCTGACGAGAATGATCAAGAAGTTGTTTTAGTGAATCAGAGATAGTCGATGGAGGTGGTTTCGCAGAAGGAGTGGTGAGTTTGAATGAGTTCGGGAAAGGCGAAGACATCTAGAGAAAAAGAATTTATAGTGATGAATCGAATGGATGGACGGATGATGGAAAAAAAGCTGATGGATGATGATGGAGGGATTTTTTTTTATTCTCTTAAAATGCAGTGTATTTTAAATTCCGCGCTATTTCCTGTATGAGTTAGGTTTAGGGTTACGCTTTTATTTTTTTCTTTATTGAACTATCTTGGTGTTCCTCGCAATAAGAGCATCTCCACCGGCGCTGCTAAATAGTGAGATTTCACAGTTTAGCCCCTCCCGCGTCCAAAATCCAGCCCCAGCAGCGTTGCTAAAGGCAAATTTCATTTAGCTCCGTTGCTAAAAAAGGACCTTGGGTCGCCAGATTTGGCCACCCTCTAGCTCCCGTGACACTCATCAATTCATGTGAAACTTGCATTTGAAATGTCCAAACCATCACTCAACCACCCCTACTCAATTAGAAAAAAAATACTGTTTCTGTGAAAGTAACAATTTGCCTCCCCAGATACCTACGCTGCAATTTTGCATTGCACATCAAGAAGCCAGTGTGCAGAATTGGGGAGCTATCTGTGAGTTATAGCTCTCAATGTTTAGCAACACTGGTGGAGATGCTCTAAAATCCCAATGGTTGGATGAACAATTCTTGATGACCAATCAAAAATTTTGAATTCCAATTTGAATTTGGCAGTTGCGGTACTAAAGTGACAAAAGTCATGGCAAGCTACCCATCAAGCATTTCAAGCCATGTCACTTTGTTCTCTTTCAAGTAAAAATTACCATAAACAGCCCACCAAAAGGTTACAAAATGCAATGCTTTTGGCCTTGGTCCATAATTTGACATTCTTTCATGTGAGACTGAATAAATTTCTCCAAGTTTTTTACAAGGAAAATTTAAATGGGGATTCAAAGCAATCTTATGTGGTGCATAGTAAAAAAATAAACCTTAGATTTTTCAAACAAATATCTTGAGAATATATGAGTGAAATTGTTCATTTACCATGGACTTTTATCTCTAAAAAAATAAGAAAAATACCCATGAAATACCTCCAAACTCAACAGTATTTAATCGGATATTCTATTGAGTTTATAAATCTTATAAGGGCTGTAATGTCAAGTAGAATTCCAAATAATCATGGGGTTTTTCTTGATTTTTTCATCTAAATTACTCACATAATCTTAGCTGATGATTATATTTCTACTATCTCTTGTAATAATATTTACTCCAAATATCATAAAAAATTGATCTAGTACCAATTGTGGTGGGCTGAGTCTATGATAAAGTAATAATAAAGGTATTTACAACTTCAACTTCAACTGTGATCACATGCATAATAATAATAAAAAATATCTTAATAATAATATTCAGGGAAATGCTATTGGGGAATAATGGTGCTGAGGGCTGTTGAAAGCCCTGGATGTAGTTTTATCAGTTGGTTTATTATAATAAAGAATACAATAGCTAAGATTATGGCTATAACTTATTATTTTACAGGAGTATAACTGTTGGTAAACAGTTGTACTATGTAGGAATTCAAGAGAAGGATGGGGATTTCTCTTTTGGGAGGATAAAGGTCACTTTTTATCATGAAATTGGGTGGAAGGACCATTAATCCTTTCCATGTAGGAGGAATGAATATTTTTTCACCTCCAAGGACAGGCTTGCAGTTAATACACACCCTGTATACCCTGAATTGAGCTCAGATGTGGCTTTGAAACCACATCTGGGCATACAGGGTAGGGGTTGCACAGGGCCTGTATACTCTGTATTGCACTCAGATGTGGTTTTGAAACCACATCTGGGCATACAGGGTAGGGGTTGCACAGGGCCTGTATACTCTGTATTGCACTCAGATGTGGTTTTGAAACCACATCTGGGCATACAGGGTAGGGGTTTCACAGGGCCTGTATACTCTGTATTGCACTCAGATGTGGTTTTGAAACCACATCTGGGAAATTTTCACCAATACAGGGTGAAACCTTTCATTTAGGGACCACATAGCCTTCTTCTGATGTGTATGATGCATATAATTCTGTACAGAACCTGTATGGGGACCCCATACTTCCCAAACTATGAGTTATTGAAAGATAAACAGGCTCCTTTGTAGAATTTACACCTCATATTCAAGGCTATGGGGAAGTATCCCATAGTAAAGGTGTATTGGCCAAACTGTGGGACTTAAGCCTTAAAACTGCCATAGCTTTGTCAGTTTTAGAGATAATGAGCTCAAAGTTGGTTCATTGTGTAGCCCTAATTTAGTTATACACAATTGTACCTCATCTGTTATGGGTAGCATTAAATATGGTAAAGCAATGCCATTTTTAATCTCCATTATTCAGATATGAATTTTTCTTACATCTTGTATGGAGTTTGTTTGCTCCATAGCTTTTGTTGTAAATGGGTTATGAGGAAATGGATGAAACCATCAGATATCCCTTATTTCTTTATTTCCAAAATCATAACACTTTGGGTATCTCAAACTAAAACTGTAGAAGTTAGATGACAGGTGAATATTTCATTCACCCTTTTTGGCTTTATTTTGGTCATAAATTCTGTAGTTTTAATGCTAGCTTGATTTGGATAGTACCATTGGATATCCCTTATTGAGAGTGTTAATTTGAACACCGATTTGATGGGGTTTTTACTCTCCCTCTGTAATCTAGATGAGAGGTGAAATTTAAGGTTTATGCTCAGTTCTTGCTTTGAGCAGGAATAACGTTGTTATTCTTTGTCTCATTGTTATGGGAGTTATATATTTGGAAAGAGGTGGGTTTCCACTTTCTTTTAATACTATTAATGGGATATTTTTCCTCACTTCTATTTTTGGTGGTATTTTGATCTACCATTGATTTATGGTATTTTGATTTTCATTCTTGTACTCTGGCTTTGAGTCACAGGCTGACATACCCCCCCTCTAAAAAAAGGCTCATAATTGATGAGACTTTTCAGATCTTTTGGAGGCTCTGAATCTTCTCAGGTGAAGTTCACAATCTGGTATGGCATCTTCTGCCAGCCATTTGTCTTTATCAGCTGTCTGGTTCTTGAGTCTGACCAAGTACTGTCTATGGTCTTTCCCATTGATTCTGATCCTCCTGGCCTTGATTATCCTCTTTACTGGTACAGGGGAGTCCTCTACTTCCACTATGTCCTTTTAAGTGTGGCTTTTGTTCCTGGAGCAGGCCCTTTCCTCTCCTGTCTGGCAGCAAGGTTTAACCAAGCTCATTGGGAACACTGGTTTTTTTGTGGAGAACCCCTCTGTGAATCTGACCTACAATGAATTTTTACCTATAAACCTAATGATAGTGAATGGTCGAATGTCAGCCTGCAACTCAAAACCAGAGCACAAGCATGACAGCCAAAATACCATAAACCAATGGTATAGCCAAGATACCACCAAAACATGGAGCTGAGCCAAATCAACTTAAAAGGTATCAATAGAAAGAGGAAACTCACCTCTTTCTGAAAATATAAGTCCCATCACCATAGGACAAGGAATAACAAAGTTATTCCTGCTCAAAGTTATTGCTGAGCATAAACCTTAATTTTCACCTCTCATCTAAAATCCAGAAGGAGAGGCTTAACCCCATCAAATGGGTATTAAAAATGAAGCTCTAAGCCAGGGATATCCAATGGTACCAGCCAAACTGAGCTAGCACCAATATTACTGGAGTTATGGTCAATTTCAGGCCAAATAAGGGTGAACAAAACATTCACCTCTCATCTAACTTCTACAGTTTTAGTGTGAGATACTTGAAGTGGGGTATTTTTGGAAAGAGCACAATCAGGGATATCCGATGGTGTCATCCATTTTCCCATATCTCAACTATAACAGAAGTTATGGGGCAAATAAGCTCAATACAGCTTTTTGCCTATACCACATAAATGTACAAAAATCTTGTACATGGGATAACTTTGCCATATTTAATGATACCCATATCAAATGAGGTACCATTGTGTAGAGCACAGACAGGACTACACACTGAACCAGTTTTGAGGTTGATATCTCAAGAATTGACAAAGTTATGGCTGTGTTAAGGTCAGATTCCCACCTGCTGTCATATACAGCCTTACCATGGGATAATATCCCATAACCATGAATATGAGGTGTCAAATAGATGAAGAAGCTTGTTTTTACTTCAATTCCTCATATGTCAGCCAATAATGGGGTCCCATACAGTTTCTGTACAGTATTCTATGCGTCATACACGTCAGAATCAGGCTGTGAGGTCCCCAGATGAAAATTTTCACCCTGTATTGGTGAAAACTGCCCAGACGTGGTTTCAAAACCACATCTGAGCCCAATATAGGCTATACAGGCTGTTTGCAAACCACAAGCCAGTCCTAGAGAGTGAAAAATATTCACTTCCTCTATGTGGAAAGGTCTAGCACCCTTTCCACCCCATTTCAGGATAAAAAGGAGGCTTTTCACAGCCAGAATTGTTTCCTCATCCTGCTCTTGAATACCCTACGTAGTAAACTGTCAAAAAAAGTTTTACTCTTGGGTAATAATCAGGTATAATTATAATTTTAATCATTGTAGCTCTTATTATAGTAATCCAGCTGGTAAGACTGCACCCTGGGTTCTCAATAGTGCTCACCACCACTATTATTCAATAGTAGAACCCTTTTATTACATTATAAACCATCATCTTAAATTAAAATCCTTATTTTAAACCATTTTCTACATGTCACAGTCATAGTTCTAGTTGTAAATAGCCTAATTACTGCTTCAACATAGACTCTATCTGACATCCCACAAATGAATATATAATTTTCTTGGGGCCTTTAAGATTATTTAAGTTCAAGCTAAACACAAGCACTTGGTTACCTGCCCTGAAGTCAGGTTCCTTGTGGATCTTGTCATACCTCTTGTTATATTTCTTTGCCTCAACTATTCATTTTTCTGCTATATCACATGCTCTTTTCTACATATCGCGGAAGTCTTTTGTTGTGGGGTGCATAGTAAGAAGGTTTTTATTCCAGTGATCCACAGGAAATAAGGGGTTCCACCCTTTCTCTACCAGTGAGGGTGATGTCCCTGTGGTAGAGTTCTGACTGGTGTTGTAAGCCAATTGTATAGCTGGGAGAAGTGTAACCCAATCATTGGTGTACCCTTTATGATATTTATATTCCATTCCATAGGCAGAGAATCTTCTGATGACTTCTTCCATTGTGTGGATCATCCTTTCAGCTAGTCCATCTGTTTGTGGATGGTAAGCTTTAGAAACTGACAGTTTAGTCCCAAGCATATAATAGAGGTGGGTCCAAAATTATGATGTGAGTTTTTGGTCTCTGTCACCAATTATGATTTTAGGGACTCCACATGTGGCTATGATGTTATTCCACAATAAAAATGCTGTGTCTGTAGATGTATCTTCTTTGTGACATGGTAGGAATCTGACACTTTTTCTGAACCTGTCTACTATGCATAGACATACATTGTAGTTTTCTTTTCCTCCTGTGATAAGTCCTGTTACCCAGTCCATGTTAATGGTTTCCCATGGGTGTGTGGTATCCTCTATATGTTGGAGTAGTCCATACTTTTCCACATGTTTTCTTTTTTCCTTCTGGAATCTCTCCAAATTTTTGATGCATTAGCCCAACTCTTGTTCCCACTGAGGCCACAAAGCCATGCTTGCTATCCTCCCTTTGGTCCTATTTTCACTTATGTGTCCCATGTTGGGGAAGTAATCACACTTTTGAAGGATCAGTGAGACATGGTCTCTGTCTATCCCTGTGAGGGCACTAGTGTGTTTCTCTCTGATAGAAGAGTCCATCCATAAGGAAAAAGTTGTTTTACTTATAGTCCCTCAACCAAGGTTCCTCTAACTGGGATTCCAGTCCAGGGCTCCTATACTTTTGTTGAAGGAGTGAAATAAATATGCTACACTGTTTGTGTTTTGAATAGGATTTGTTAACTGAATTAAAAAATTCATTGTGGATTTAAGAGGAGCTTATCCCTAATTTGAGTGTTTCTGTCTCTTCTGGTCAAATATGGTTAGTGTCTGGGGTACCACTTGCTGGTTCCCATTCTGAAAATTTGAAGTTTCTCCCCCTATCTATTTCCATGAAATGGATAGGGGTTTAAGCAGGTACTTCAGGGTCATAAGCTGACTTGCTTTTGACAATATCCAATGTCCATCTTCTGAGGCCATATGTGCTAGTGTAGATTTTTTTTCTTTGTATATGATGGTCATATTACCTCTATACTCTTGTATGGCTATTTGCCAACTCAACATGTGCCTATTAGTATTTGTCATGTTGAGAAAAGACTTGAGTGAAGTAAAGTCTGTTCATACTTCAAGGACTTAACCCTCCAAATAGTAATGGAGTTTTTCTATAGCCCATACTAGAAATATGAATTCTTTCTGTGTTGCTCCATACCTGGCTTCTGAATCTTTAAGCTTCATGAAAATATTGCAGATTAACGCTTCTCTGGGTTCACCATTGACAGTTTGTCACAGGTGTAGAGCTACTCCCAAACCTTGACTTCAAGCTTCATCTATGTACAATTTGAATTGGAGCCCAGAACGTGAGGCTTGAGGTATATTTTACATACCCAAACAGGCCAGAGCTATCTTTAAGAATAAATTCTGAACTGTGAATAACCCATAAGTCATGCATATATTCAAAATTCATCATTTTTTATTTCAGAAAAGATGAATAACTTTTTTGTGAGTAAGTAAATCCATGAATTTAAGGAAAGATTTGGATTCTACACAAAATTTCACCTGGGGTAACTCCATAGAGTGAATAAGCTTAAATTAACTCTAAGAGGTGGTAATATGGAAAATAATTCAATACCATGTCATCAATATCACATAAAAGAATTGTGAAAATTTTCTGTTTTTCTCAATTTCATGCCAAAATAATGGGAATGTGAGAAATACCATGTTACATATACACTACAAATAGTGTTATGCATGTTTGTGGCACTTAATATCATGGTATTCTTACATACAGTTTTGATACACCCATAGTGGATATCAGTCTTGAAGCCTGAATTTCTATTTTTGATGTGAAGATAGCTAAGGGGGACAAAAGACATCAAAGAGAGCCAGGGTACCCAACTTCTGAGGCCTCTGAGACATGGATATCTCTAAAGCTTAGATTGGTGGATGATATTGGACCAATTAGTATACTAAAACCTTTCAGGAACCTAGTTACCAAGTTAAAATCTCATTAAATCATAAGAAAATTGCAAATAAGCTACTATTTTGACATGTCAGAGAGGTAAAGAGCAACTTAGACTCCTGTAAACATTTCAATTATTCATGATTTTCCATGGATAAACCCCAAAAGAGTAATAAAAACCCTTTTTGGACTATTATCCATTGATTTACCTCATAGCAACCTGCTATATAGTGTTATTTACAATTCTACATAGAAATGAGATAAAACCTTCAAAAATCCATTAAAAATACAATTATTAATGCATCTTTCTCAACCTTTCAAGACCAATGGAGAAGATTATGATCCATAAAGAAACCAAAAATAATTACGGTTTCATAAGTAAAATTAAAAGATTTACTTACAGTTCATTTTTGATAATTCCACATGAAATACTGAATCTTCAAAAAATCACAGAAAATACAACCTGTGATGGAATTACCAATAAAATTGATAACTTTAGTAAATTAATGTTTGGTTTTAAATAAAAGAAGATTTACAGCTGTTAGTGCTTTTATTCTTAACCATATTTTGGTTGGTAGTCACATAAAAGCATCAATTAAGTAATTATGATAATCTTACATGACAGCAGATGATGCAATAATTAATCCAAAAAGGAACATTGTTTTCTCACTAAATATACTTTAAGTTTGCTCCATGGAATGCCTCTGTGAGCTATCTTAGACTTAAAAGAGGCCTCCTCTTGCTGTTTTTTCCAAATCATCTTATTATCCAATTATATCTTTATTACCAAAAATGAGTATTAGTTAAAATCTTTTCTTAAGTGTTTTGATTCTTTCAGAATCAATCAGAAAGACGTGAAATCATAGAAATCAACTATATATTGTTTTAATATTGTTATAAGTCAATTTTGATCCTTTAAATCCACAATTATACGTCAAATCTCTCTACCAATCCCTTTCTAAGGTTCATTGGAGTATTAGCGCGTGATTTATGATTAATTCTTAGAAGTTTTCCTCTAGTAATAGTTTTCTTCAAGAATTATACTTATAATTATTCTTGCAAAATAGAACTATATATTAAAATAATTTTATTATTAAATACTTCTTGTAATTGATTCTTGTAGACAATTACTGCTTACTGTTATAATCACTAGTAGTGTATAAAAAGTAAACAAAGTTATTAATTAATTAATTAATTAATTGTTTTTATAATAATTTTATTATTATATTTCATAAGAAAAGTCATAGTACTTTAAATTAATAGTAATATTATCAAAAGTTTCATAGACAGATCTTACACAGAGTCAGGTAGCATAAGGACAAGTACATTAATTAGTTCATGTCTGATCCTCTCATATGCATCCCTACTATCCTTGGTAGTATCAAAAAATACATCTTTTGAGAATAGGTTGTATAAGCTACTAGCTATGTGGGCAAAAATCTTGATGTGGCTTCTGTAGTAGCTTGAAATACTGAGGAAAGATTTCATTTCTTGAATATTCTTTGATACTGGATTTTAAAGAACTTCTTCTACTTTGCTCTGGTCAATGGAGGCTGAGGCTTGAGACTTTATGTCCTTGTGCCATTAGCACCTGTTCAAAAAGATAAAACTTCTTAAGTGAAATTTTCAGATTGATTGGTGTGCATCTACTCATGACTCTGTCTATGTATTTTAAATGGTTTTCCCATGTTTCTGATTATATAAAGATATCATCAATATAGACTACCATCCAGACTTTCAATATTTTTTCTTGAAGTATTATGTCCATCACCCTTTTGAAGTGGGCTTGTGCCTTTGTAATGCCAAATGTCATCCTGGTGTACATATACTCATGTGGCATATGATTCTGAGAAACTTCATGGAGTTTGGTTTTACTGCATTTTGGTGAAAGACTTTCATAAAATCCATCTTGGTAATGTATTTGGATCTTTACAATTTATCCAGGTCATGTGGTATCCTTGGGGTAGGATACCTGTCAGCCCTTGTGTAGCTTTCCAGTGCTCTGAAGTCTCCGCACAATCTGAATTTGCCACATGCCAGTTAATTAGGACAGGTGTGGTTACTTCCACTATTTCACTGTGTCCTATCTTTCTGCTGAAATCCATATCTAGGAGTTCATTGATATATTTTTGAATTTCATTCCTAGTTTCCAGTCTTACTTGATTTGAAATTCTTCTCCACATAGGTGGAGAAGGTCTTTTCACATCTAGATATCCTTCTATATAATGGCCTCTGATTTTGCCTAAGGGCTCTTCCCCTATGGAAAAATGTGGTCTATTCTTCCTCAGTATTTTCACTAATCTGAGTTTCTGTATAGCTATGAGGGTAGAACTGAATTTCCTGCCTTTTAATTCATCTAGTAATTCTTCAAAGGGGTCTTTGTTGGAAACTTTGTATATGTCAAGTGAAAATTTCTTTTCCTAGTTGGTGTCACAGGGGCTCTTCGAAGTGAAGAGGGCCTGGCACTCAGTAAACTGGGACTCACTTATGGAGGGCTCAAAGATAAGATAAGATGAGATACACTTAAGAGTGTTAAAGATGAATTACTAAAAGAATGAATATAAGAAAAGCAGCAACAAAAGAAATAAGAATAAGAAATAGAAGAGCCAACCACAAACAAGTCCAAGTCCACTGTTTCAACCTGTCAGAATGGAAAGAGAAGGGTTAATAAGGATATGGCCACCCAACTCATACTGTACAGGCGAAGAAAGAAAAAAGGCAAAGACTAACTTAAGATTAAATAAATATAATACCCAAAATATAAGGATAAGAATATTCAGATAATAATAAATCAACTAAATTAATTAACTGGGGAAAAGTCCCCAGGGGGGAGGAAGAGGGGCTGGTATATGTGAGAATCACCAGCCCTGATCCAGAGGAAGAGTTTTCATGAGAATACTTGATGATTTGAATTGAGTCTGGCCAATACAGGTCCTGTACAGCTGTACAGAACCTGTACAAGAGGTGTGGTGTATTTGAGTGATCATACAGTTCCATATTGGTGTATTGAAACTGTATTGGGTGAATCCAGCCTGTACAGGTATTGACAGGCTGTATTGAGGTACCAAGCTGTATGCATGTTTCAGAATGAAGATTGCTGAAACTGCATGCTGATGCAGATACTGGATTTGCTGATTTGGGGTGTTTGAGTGGGTGTATGAATGAATACCCTTACCCCTGATGGATGGTTGTTACAGTATCCCCCTCTTGAAACTGGTGGGCTCCTGAACACCATAATACCCTGCCACTGTTGAGTGGCATCTCAATATCCCCACATTTTTTCAAAAATTTTCTTTTTTAATTTTCTTTCCTCTTGACCATTATCCTGAAAATCCTTCATTACTTCTTCCCTGCCAAGTTCAATTGATTCCCCCCCTTTTTTTTCAAGTTTGAGTGAGTATTCCTTCCAGAGTATGCAATTTCTTTACTTTTGATTCAATCAGCCATGTCTTGGGATGTGGCCTTGGGATATATCCCAGAATAAAGACCATTGAGCACTTGTGCTCAAAAATTGGTGCCCAATGAGTATATGACTTGTACTCATTGGCCCAGACTTAATCCATTCAATGAACCTCCAAGGGGTCTTGTCCCCATGATCCAAGGAATTGGCCTCAGGCAGCCCTCCCAGTGGGTTTTGGACTGTGGCCTCCATCTTGAGTGATCTTGATGTATCTTGCTTTTTATGGCCTTTTTGGCCTTGCTGGGTGTTTTGGTGATTAGGGCAATTTTTTGATTTTCTGGGTTTTTTGGCCATAATAGGCCTTTTTGATGTCTTGGGGTCCTACGGTCCGCGGGCCGTACGCCGTGGTCTGCGGTCCGTGGGCCGTGGGCCGTACGCCGCGGTCCGCGGTCCGTGGGGGCTATTGGAGGCCCCCAGGACCAAAATGGAGCCCCTGGGGACCCAGGGTGACCAAGGGGCCCAAAAATGGCCCCATTCCAAATTTCACCATATATGGCCTGGATCCATTGAAGGGGTCCAGGACCATCAAGATCTTGGTCTCCCCCAAAGTTGCAGGGGAGGCCCTGGGTGATGAGTTCAGCCCCAAAGGGGTGTGAACCTTCACCTTAGAGGCTTTGAGGTGGGGCATAATTGAGTTATGGCCCCAGTTCCTTGAGTCAACTTTTTTTTCTTGATGTGGAGTGGATTGATTCTGACGTCTTGAATCTTCTGCTTGCACTTTCTTCAGTTATGAGTTCCAAACTGACTGAACTCACTGAATCTTCCCCTTCTGCACTGCCACCGTCTGTTCTTCATGGTTCTGGCGTCTTCAGTCGATTGTCTTCTCCCTCCATGGCGTCTTCTGGCCATTTTGACCCCTCCCAAACATATGATGGGTTCAGAGCAGTTGAAGTTCTTGATCCTGCCTGTACTGAGTGTTTGGCCAGGGGGAAGGATTGCTTTCAACATTACAATCCTCGATTGTCAAAATGCCATTTCTGCTTTATTGGGAAGAAGCCTTGCCGCCGTACCGGATCAACTTTGTCCCAGGTGAGGAGGCACTTATGGAGTAGGAAGGATGGGCCTTATGGGCAGGAATTCCCCATTCTTGAGGAACCTACCCCTGATGCCACTTCTGGTTTTTCTCAATGTGAGTGATTTGCATTTCTTGGTTGAATTGATGCTGATATTTTGATGTAGTGACTGGTTCTAGGCAGAGGGATGTGGCCAGATGGACTAATGTTGGAGGGCCCATTCCGATTGGTGGTAGGCCCATCCACTACAGCTCAGAAATTCCCATTTCAAGGACCAATGCTGATGGAGTGGTGAAAGTAGTGAAGAAGCTAAGAAGAATTGTTGATTCCCCATCAGATCCAGATGCTGAAGGAAGTGATGAGTTGGATGGTGAAGAAGTTCAAGTTATCCCTCATTCAAGTGGCCATCCATCCAGCAATTCCTCTTCTCAACCTCTTGCCAACCACAGATTCCAAAGCCAAGTGATTCCCAGCACTCCAAGAACCTTCCAACCAATGCTTGCTTCAATTCCTACAACCCTTCCTCCTCCATCACCAACTACTTCCCACACCACCAGGCCTGCCTTGAATCCAGCAGTAAGACCATCTCCAGTTCAACAGCCCAGAAACTCACCCATAAACACCTCCCGTCAACTCCAACCTGTGGCCAGCTCCAGCAGAAGAAGAGATGGATTGTCCCCTTTGCCGTTTCCTGCTGCTCAAGTATTCCAAAGAAGAGAACGTTGGCCTATCCGGGTTACCAGAGAAGATCCCAACGCGGCTAGTGAAAATCAAGATGCTGTGGCCAGATTGTTCAGGAGAGTTGATAGAAATAGCAGAGAGGTGATTATGTATGCCAATGACAGGACGATTCCAGGTACTGCTTCTGAAGAAATGGCTGCAAAATTTGCCTGGTATGAAGATGAGTTGATAAATGATTTCCAGAGAACTTTTGATGACTTGGGTAGAGATAACTAGTTTCCTTTTCCTTGTTTGTGTTTGGCTTGCCTTCTATCCCCACTCTTATAAATACTAAAAAATGAAAAAATAATGGAACCTCCCAATACATGATTTGGGGAGGGGATGCTGCTGCTTTAAAGAAATAAAAGAAAGAAAATTATACAAGTAAAGAAAGAAAGAAAAATAAAAGAATAAGAGAAAATGAGAGTAAAGAAAGAAAATAAAGAAAAATCCTGATGGTTGGTCCTTCTTGTGGTGAGTTGCTTGATTTTGGCCAATAAGTCTGAAAAAATGAAAACCAAGCATTTTGATGCTCACAGAGTGGCCAAGGTAATGTTTTACAAGAAGTAGAACCCTCAGGGATGCATACCAGGAGATGGAACTTACTTTCATAAATTCCACTCCCCACCAAGCACCATAAACTTGAAATAACTTGCCATAAATGACTTCTGAGTTGAATTGCCATAAATGACTTATGAAAAGAATTGCCGTAATGACTTGAAGTAAATGAATGTCTTGAATTATGATGATTGGCGTAAAATGAAATGATAATAAAGAAAGAAATGAAAAATAAATAAAGAAAACATTGGGCCATATCTTGATAAGGTCCAAATGGAGGGTATTGATGTTGTATGCTTCCTGAACCTGTCCAAAGAAATGACAAGTGCTCACAAGGTGGCCAAGGTGATGCTTACAACAACATATGGGTAGAATACCCCCTTAAAGGTGCATGCCAGGAGAGGAACTTACTTTCATAACTTCTTCTCCCCACCAAGCACCATAAATCAAACTCTTGAGGTATTTGGACCGGGCTTGTCTGGATACAATGAATGGAAATCCTTGACAAGGTCTGGTGAGTTGGTAAGGTTGGAAGATGGTTCCCAAGTGGTTCTTTCTGGGTCTTCACTGAATTCTTTCCACTCTACCAGATACCATAATTTACCTCTCTTGAGTTTTGAGTCCAGAACCTGAGCCACTTCCCATTCCTCTTGCTCCTCCACTAGAACTGGTGGTGGCGGCAATTGATGACGATTTGGGATAGTTGAATGCTTGACTGGTTCTAATAAGGACACATGGAATACAGGGTGAACTGTCTTCCATTGCTGAGGCAACTTGAGGTGATATGCATGGCTGCCAATCTTCTTCAGAACTTCAAAGGGTCCCAACCATCTTTCTGATAATTTCTTGGTGGGTCTTGTTGTCTTGATGTTCTTGGAAGCTAGCCATACTTTGTCCCCAGGTTGGAAATCAGGTGGAATTGCCCTATTTCTATCTGCATACTTCTTGAATCTCCTTATTGCTGACTCTAATTCCTCTTTGACAACTTGCTGTACTGATTGGAGTTTTGTTGATAACTTTCCAGCAGGTGAGTCTTGAGAAATATGGATTGAGTCAAAGCTGGGATTTCTTCCATAAATGGTGAAAAAAGGTGATTGCTTGGTTGATGAATGTTCTGCATTATTATAGGCAAATTCAGCCAGAGGGAGCCAGGTGTGCCAGTCATCTTGATGATAGCCGACATACATCCAAAGGTACTGTTCTAGTATCTGATTTACCCTCTCTGTCTGTCCATCTGTTTCAGGGTGAAATGCAGTTGACAGGTCTCTTGATATCTTGAGCTGCTGACATAACTGGGTCCAGAATGATGAAACAAATAAGGAACCTCTATCACTAACAATACTTACTGGAAGGCCATGTTTGGAAAATACATGACTAATGAAGATTTGGGCTAAGTCCAGTGCAGTGATTGTGCCATAAGTTGGAATGAATATTGCCATTTTTGAGAATCTGTCTACAATTACTAAGATTGAGTCAAAGTTGTTTGACAGAGGCAATTGAGTGATGAAGTCCATTGATAATGAATTCCAAGGACCAGATGGAATTTGAAGAGGCTTGAGTAGTCCAAACTTCTTATGGTGGATGTTCTTGTTTCTTGAACATTGCTGACATGAGGACACATAGTCCTTGATGATTTGATTCATGCCAGACCAATAAAAATCCCTCTTGATGAGCTTGAGGGTCTTCTCCTGGCCAGGATGGCCAGCCAATGGTGAATCATGACGCCTTTGAAGAATGTCCAATTGAACTTCATGATTGCTTGGAATAACTACTCTATCTTTGAACAATAATAATCTTGCTTGAGGTTCAAGAGAATAGTCTGGGACTGATTCTCCTCTTGCTAATTTCTTGAGGATCTCCTTATAGTCTTTGTCTTGCCATACTTGTCTTTGAATCTGATCAACTAAATCTGAGAACATTTCAACTTTTATGGAAAAGAATCTTGACTCTTGAACTTGATGAAAGTTTTGAGGATTCTTGCTGATGAAATCCACCCCCCTCTCTGGGTACACGTCGTCCCGACGTGACAAGGCATCTGGTAAAGTGGCCAGCCTGCCTGGGCGGTAAGTGATAACAAAGTGGAATTCAGACAAAAATTCAGCCCAACGGGCTTGATGACGAGTAAGGACTTTAGAAGACATAAAATATTGGAGAGAACAATGGTCTGTCAAGACCTCAAAGGAATCAGAAAGAGAAAGGAGAAAGGCTCTCCAGCGCCTGAGAGCCCAAACTATGCCAAGGAGTTCCTTGTCATGAATTTCATAGTTGAGCTCAGCTGGTAAGAGCTTGCGACTATCAAATGCAATGGGATGCTTTCCTGAGTCATTCACCTGACTCAGTACAGCACCCAAGGCATAATCAGAGGCATCAGTCTCTACAATGGTTGGAAGAGAAGGATTAAAGTGAGAGAGGATAGGAGCAGAGGTGAAAGCTTCTTTGAGTGCTTGAAACTGACTAAGAGCTTCCTCATTGAAGATGAAAGGAGAATCTTTTTTGAGAAGGGAAGTGAGAGAAGTGATTTTTTTGGAATAATTTTTAATGAAACGACGATAAAAATTGGCAAAGCCAAGAAAAGATTGAAGAGCCTTGATGTTTTTGGGCTGAGGCCAATTGAGGACTTGCTGAACTTTTGAAGAATCCATCTTGAGGCCATCACTTGAAACAACATAGCCCAAGTACTCCACACTTGAGGCATGGAATACACACTTGGAGGCTTTGGCAAACAGATTATTGTCCCTCAGTCTTTGGAGGACAGAGGCCACATGTTTGACATGTTCCTCCTCAGAACTGGAGAAGACCATAATATCATCTGAATAAACCACAACAAACACATCCAAAAAATCTGCAAAGATATCATTTACCAGATTTTGGAAAGAAGCAGGAGCATTGGTCAAACCAAATGGCATGACCAAATACTCATAACTGCCATATTTGGTTCTAAAGGCAGTTAAGTGCTCATCCCGCTCTTTGATTCTCAGAAGGTTATATGCACCACGCAAATCTATCTTGGAGAAGATAGTGGACCCGTTGAATACGGTAAGGAGCTGGTTCATAGGAGGAACAGGGTATCTGTTCTTCCTAGTGACAGCATTGAGTTTGCGGTAGTCAACACACAAACGAAGACCTCCATCCTTTTTCTTGACAAAAAGGACAGGTGCTCCTGTTGAAGAGGAGCTTGGTCTAATGAAACCTTTCTCCACATTCTCTGAAATGTAGGCCCGCAGTGTTTCTGACTCTTGATTTGATAATGAGTAGATAACACCAATTGGAGGTAGAAGACCCTCCAATTCGATATGGTGATCACAGGCGCGGTGTGGAGGAAGTTTCTCTGCTTTCACCTTGGAGAATACATCCAAATAATGGTGATAAACAGGAGGGACAACCTTCAACACAGTTTCAATTTCTTCTGGCTCTTCCTCCTCATCCCACTGCTCCTCCAGGGATGCATGAAAAGATAAGGGAGGAAGGTCCATATCCCCTTGAAAGAGATGAAGTGAAGATATGGCAACATCTTCTCCAACATCCTTTATCTCTTTGAAGACTTCATCTCTTAATGGAAGTAATGACTGAGAGGGAATTATGGAAGGGATATGAACAGAAGAAGGGATGGAAGGTGTCTTAAGTTCACCAGCCAGAGCAACACTGTTGACAGCAGTGGCTAAGTCATTACTAGTAGAAGGAATAATACCACTAGAATCCTTATGATTAGAATCATAGGTGATCAATCCATTTTTCCAATCAATAATGGGATTGAAATGGTAAAGGAAATCATAGCCCAATATCAGGTCTTCTCCTTTGGGTGAATCTATGATAAAGAAATCCCATTCAAAGCTTGGGAAGGAAGGCAAGTCAACTACCCACTTGGTATAATGGGTGATGAACAAGGCAGGGGATTCATTAGAATCCAAAATGAAAAGAGGAACCTTTCAGGGAGCTCTGACAGAGTCAATGAGTACTTGAGAACAAAATTCTTTGCAATAAAAGAGTTTGTAGCACCAGAATCAATGAGAATACTATAAAAAATATCAGAGACAGAAGAGAAAATAAGAAATTTTAAAGATTTCTTGACACTAGTATTCAGAGTGCACAATTGTGCTCTTGAAGGAAATAAGTGAGAACCATTGAACACATCATGATTCCCACTCAGGCTTTTCCCTGCTTGCTAGGGAAGCCTTTTGATGATGACCCAGGCTTGTTCTGAGGTCTCTTGAAGCATTTTTCAATTGGGTGTTTGCCACCACAATAAGTACACAACCCTGCTTGAATCCTCCTCTCCTTTTCAGAACCGATTAATTTATTGTCCTTATTGAGGAGAGCAGCATGGGGTTTGTCCTTTGAAGATTGAAATTGCTTGCCCTTCTTATTCTTCTTCTGGTGAGGCCTCTTTGAAGATGAGTTTTGAGGAGGCCTAGACTGATTGGATCCAATTACTGGAGGCTTCTTCTCTTGATTGCCACCCTTTTCCCTTTGCCTCTCATGATATCTTGTGTCTAATTCCAAGGTGAAATCCATAAGTTCTTGAAGAGTGTCAAAAGTTCCAGGGTGAGAAGCCAATTGGTCCAACAATCTTGATGCCAATCCTCTTCTATACACATGAATGTAAGCTCTTTCCCCCCAATCTCCAATTCTTGACATTAAGCTTCTGAAATCTGCTATGTACAAGGAAACATGACCACTTTCCTTCATCCTCAGATTGTCCAACTCTTGTTCAGCTTTCCTGACTTCATTGGGATCACCAAACAGAGTGAATAATTGAGATTCAAACAGTGGCCAATTATTGAGGAGGTAGGAAGGGTCTTCATTGGAAATATTTGAGAGGTAAGGTTCAATCCATTTGCCAGCTCTACCAGTGAGAAAAGAAGTTGAGTACAAAACCTTCTTCCTGTCTGAGAAGAAGTTTGCTGGATCATTATGGAAAATTAGTTGACAGGATTGGATAAATCCTCTCAACTTATGAGCTTGAGTACCATCAAAAGAATCAGGTGCCTTCATGGATGGAGTCTTGAAAGCAGGGGCTTTGGAATTGTCCCTGGGGGCAACTGCTTGAGTGAGTTGTCTCATGAATTGAGTCATCTGCTCCATCATCTTGAGGAGACTTGGATCAGTTTGAGAGACAAGAGGTTGACTAGAAAGGGCTAGATTAGAACCCTGAGGTACCTCTGGAGCATTTGCCAAGGCATCTGCCACTTCAGTTTCCCCAGAATCTTCCTCTTCCACAGACTCTTCCCCCTCTTCATCTTCAACTTCCCCTAATCTTGCTCTTGCACCTTCAGACATGCCAGGGTAGCCACCCAAAAGTCCAGAAAAGGATCTTGATCTTCTAGATTTCATTCCACCTCTTCTTGAGGGTGCTGCTCCTTCCATTGGTGGTCCTCTGTCCAAATTTGCACTCAGTTGATGAACTGATGGTGTGCGGTCAAGAGGAGCCCTTGGTGTAGGAGTGAGAACAGCTGGAATTTTCTGGGATCTAGTATTCTTTGCTGGGGGGCTATGCTGGACTGGCATTATGAAAAGAATTAAAATAACTTGATGGTATTAAGAAGAATAATCAAATTTGGCCAAATCAATCACAATAAAATCTTGATGAATCTTGAGGAATCAATTCAAATCTTGAGGAATCAAATTCAATCAACAGTCAAATAAATTCAATCAATCAACAATCAAATCAAATCAAATATCAATAATCTTGAGTAAATCAATAATCAATAAATCAATAATTCAGTGTCTTCAATATGAAATCAAGGTCTTGAGGAATCAATCAATCAATTCAAAATCTTCAGAAATCAATTCAATATCTTGATGAGTCAAATCAATCAATAAATCAAAATAAATTCTTGAGGATCAATCAATATCTTGAGATTTCAAAGTCAATAAATCCAATAAATCCTGAATCAATAACCCAAATGAATCCCAATGAATAATCCAATCAATTAAACCAATCAATAATTCCTAGATAAAACCTGAATAAGAACACAGAAAAAATTTGATTGATAAAATAAAATGAAGTGATGAAATGGTCAGCAATGATTAAGAAAAGAAAAAGAATCAATTTTCATGAGAATGAAATGAATGAGATGAAAATTGATGAGAAAGAAAAATTCATAATCATTAAGATCATTAAATCATAAAAGGAATCATAATTGATGAATGAGAGAAATGAATATAATGAATGAAAAGAAAGAATCAAATATGAGTTAATTAATTTAATGTCACAGGGGCTCTTCGAAGTGAAGAGGGCCTGGCACTCAGTAAACTGGGACTCACTTATGGAGGGCTCAAAGATAAGATAAGATGAGATACACTTAAGAGTGTTAAAGATGAATTACTAAAAGAATGAATATAAGAAAAGCAGCAAAAAAAGAAATAAGAATAAGAAATAGAAGAGCCAACCACAAACAAGTCCAAGTCCACTGTTTCAACCTGTCAGAATGGAAAGAGAAGGGTTAATAAGGATATGGCCACCCAACTCATACTGTACAGGCGAAGAAAGAAAAAAGGCAAAGACTAACTTAAGATTAAATAAATATAATACCCAAAATATAAGGATAAGAATATTCAGATAATAATAAATCAACTAAATTAATTAACTGGGGAAAAGTCCCCAGGGGGGAGGAAGAGGGGCTGGTATATGTGAGAATCACCAGCCCTGATCCAGAAGAAGAGTTTTCATGAGAATACTTGATGATTTGAATTGAGTCTGGCCAATACAGGTCCTGTACAGCTGTACAGAACCTGTACAAGAGGTGTGGTGTATTTGAGTGATCATACAGTTCCATATTGGTGTATTGAAACTGTATTGGGTGAATCCAGCCTGTACAGGTATTGACAGGCTGTATTGAGGTACCAAGCTGTATGCATGTTTCAGAATGAAGATTGCTGAAACTGCATGCTGATGCAGATACTGGATTTGCTGATTTGGGGTGTTTGAGTGGGTGTATGAATGAATACCCTTACCCCTGATGGATGGTTGTTACAGTTGGTACCTATAGTAATATGCCTATTTTTATTATTTTGAATATCAGTTCCATACATCCTTTGGTAGTATGTTCCTAGTAGGAATCTTCAAGCACTACAAACTCTGGGTTGAATCTGATATTACCTTTCCTGTGGCATATTATTATCTCTTTGATAATAGTCCCAATGGAGGTCATCTCTCCTGATGCACTTTGAATATTCTTTGCCTTAGTTGGCAAGGGGTGGTTTTCCCAATTTGTGAAGTTCATTTCCTAATACTCTTTGGAAACAATTTCAAGTTTTGCACTACTATCAATGACCAATGGGTGTTGAGCATTGTTAACACAAACAGTCATCTTGGTAGCTGTGCCATGGATATATGCCATTCCTTTAATTGGTGTGACTAGGAATTTTGCACATCTTGTGTATGTTTGCATAAGTTTCAATTGGCAGTTTCTTGCAACAATCCTGTTTCCAGCTTTGTTTCTTCATGGTACTCCACCAGGAATTCCTCTATTGGGTTTTGGTCATAATCAGAGTTCTCTCTGATGACATCACCCATAGAGTCATATTCAGAATCTTCTTCTTGGTCTTCTTCCTCTGGGACTTGATCCATGGAATAGATTTTCTTCTTTGCCTTTGGAAAGTTTTTAGCCTTGTGGTCTGTGGACCCAAAAGTGTGGTCAGAGTTCTTTTGCCACTTTGTCTTTGGGTTTGTACTTATTGTTAACCCTGAAAGTCTTTTTCTCTTTAAGACTGTTGGCTTTATATGGGGAATATTTCCATGTATTTGTCCTTTTCGTTACATATTGTAAGGTCTAACCAGTGAAAATGTTGTGTCAATTTCCAGTGATTGACTTCATGTCACACCACTGTCAGTATAAAATATTTCTTCAGGTGCATTAGTGTCACATTATAGTCACTGGATTTAGTGGGTTGTGTCACATTGGCTTGTAAAAAAAATCAATTGTCAAATATGTCACTTGAGTATTTCACTCAAAGCAAAAACCCATATCAACACCATTTGCAATCTTCAGGGCCTTACACCTCATGGTGCAAGGCAATAGTTTGGCATGCTCATGATCATGCATGAGATGACTTCTGCACTGTGGGATGATCATCTCCCACCTTCACTATGTGTACTCTTACCCATGATTTGGCTTCCAAACTACCTGCTCAGCATTTCAGCCAGCTGGAAATGCTCATGTAAATATATGCTTCCACCCCTGCCTCTGCATCTCCGCCATCACCCAGCCTCATGCTGCTGCACCCTGCCTCATCATCTCTGTGACCTACAATGCTTGGGCTCCCACAATTCCCTCTAATGCTCTCCAAACATCATCCTTACACTCATGCAATGACAGTCTTCTACATGGAAGACTGTTCATTTTCCCAATTTCCCTTCCTCACACTCACACAAACATATGCTTCTGAAACACCACCTCTGCATCTCTGCTGTACACTAACCTTAGGCTAACACACCCCTGCCTCATCTCATGCACTCATATGCTTCCACAACACCACCTCTGCATCTCCACTGTATACTCACCTTATGCATTTGCACCCCCATCTGATCAGCTCTGCAGCTTACCATGCTTACGCTCCTGCAGAGCCCTGTCACACTCTAAATTTACTATCTTATGCTCCCACACCATCTTTTAATCATCTTTGCCAGCTGACTATGCTTATGCTCATGCAAAATATTGGCTTGCACAGCACTGCCTACAAACCTCCACACCCTCCCTCAACATCTATGCAGCTTACCACGCTTATGCTCCCACAGTGCCCTCTAATGTTCTCAATTCATAATCCTTACACTCAAACCATTTTTTTCTTCTGTACCAATTCCTGGTCATTTCCCCAATCAACCATCCTTATGCTCATGCTCACATTGGCTTCCACTTTTCCACCATTTACCATTCTTATGCTTCCGCACCACAGCCTCATCTTCTCCACAGCTTACCATGATTATGCTCCTTCTGTGAGCCTTTGAGATATGACCACATATCCAAAAAGGTCACAAGAAAACTTTATAATAATTATACTCTTAATAATTATCTTAAAAAAAGTGAAAATGCCATAAATAGGCATAAACTTTGAATTACCTTAGAATATAATGAGTGAACATGTGAAATAAATTACAAAATTAGATTACTCATTGTAAAATACACATAATTAATTTTTATGGAGTATCTGTAAAGTCTATAATTACTGAATAAGAAGTAAGAATACCCTGAAAAAGACATAAAATACTATTTAACTCAGAAACCAATGAAACAACATGTGAAATAAATTACAACATTACATTCCCCATGAGAAACTACACATATAACATTTTTATTCCATATTTGTGAAGTCAATATTTAAGGAAATAACCTGAATATATGCACTTTTATGATCAGCACATATATTCATGGTTTTTAGCTCATATCTCCTAAACTATACATGTTGCGAAAGTGGTTCCAACTTAAAATAAAGTATATATTAAGGCTCTACTGGTTCATTTGTGAATGATGATGTCTTTTTCATCTTAATATTCAAGGTACAACCCCCTGAAATCATGGTTCAAAGTTTAAAATAGTAAATTTCAACAGAAAAGATGAGTTACAAGAAAAATCATCAAAAATAGAATTTTGATGATGTAATGAGATGATACTGGCAATTTAATAATGACATTACAGGCTATCAGAATTAACTATCTGAATGTATTTAGCATGTGAAACTCAAGAGTTATTAATGATCAAAGTTCAAGCAAATTGATCATTTATGACCACTCACTGTAATCTTAACTTAATTTTAACAGTAATAAAAGTGATAAAATTGATTAACACTATGATTTTATGATTAAAACTAATGAAATCCACAAAGTTCAGGTTTCTGCAAAGCCTATGATGTCATCCAACTCAGAGTTATAGTGATAACTCTAAATAAAAGTGTAATTGTGAGATAAAATGGTTTAATTATGATGTAATCATCACTAAGCCTTGAATTACTAATCAATTCCAGTGGATTCCATCAGTAAATGTATACTAGATGCCTGTTTGACTCTAGGAAGGAGGAATTTACTATAAATAGAGCTTTTTTTTCTCTATTTCCCCCTCAGACGCATCAAAAACAATCAAATAATTAAATCAAAAGGTAAAATCTTTATTATTTATATATAGATATTTTTTATTATCAAAGAATAAAGATAATCTTTATTATAATCATCAATCTTGATTTGATGACTCCAATTTTTCAATTGTTTTTATATAATTCTCTTAACAATCTTATTTCCACATAAAATCAAGAATGCTGGTAATTTATTTTCTTTTTATTTATAAATACAGTTTAAATAAGTTATATTTACATTATTTGGTGTACAATCATTCAAGATTATTATATTAAGTGTTCAAAGTAGGTTATTTTATCTTATTATAATAATTTATCTCTATTATTATTCTTCATAGCTCCTTGTGAGCCTGAAGGAATCAGAATAGGCCCTGTATGGGTCAGCTGTTCTTATATGGCTTGGATAGTGGCTTGATTCTCTCTTATCCTGGTTGCCCCTCCTCCAGGAGTCTGAACTGCCTGGTGGGGTTCAAACCTTTAGTAATTTCCATAAGGTCTTTAAAGGGTATCTCTCTTAGACATATCCTATAGAAACTTGCTCCAGGTTCTACCCAGTGGGATGCTAGGTTGAACCTCTTGTTGTCCATACTCCATTGGAAAAGATCTTTGAGAAGTTGGTGGAGCTGAAGAACTTGATCCATATCCTTCCAGTCCTCTGGCTTGAGGTTTCTGTTGAATTGGAAAGTGAATGGCAGAGTGGGTATGATTTCCCTCAATGTTTTTCCATCCACTACTGTGTCCAAGGTATCTTCCTCCAGGTTTTCTGGTTCTGGACAAGAATTCTCTGTCCTCTGGCTGGTTCCTTGGGATTGCAAGGTTCCTGAGGTGTACAGGTGACATATCAGTGTTTGCAAGAAGTCAACAACTTAATTCTCTGAGGGTATTTACCTTTGACTGTGCCTTGTACAAATTTATTGTCCACTTCTTCGGGAAATTTGCCTTTAGAGGTTACAACTGGGTTAATTATTGTAATCTTCACTGTAAAAGTGATTAAGGTTGGTTTACCTTGTATTTATGCAGAGATTTGTGGTTTTCTACTCCTCTGGGTGGCAATTGGTGTCCACTTCTTTGCTGTGATGAGGCCTTCACTGTGCCTCTTTCCTTTGCACTTGCTTCCCTCTGGTTCTGAGGGTGTCACTGTTGTGTTGGCCTGTGATTGGGTCTCAAGTGGTATGAAGTTTTCTTCCACTTAATCAAAGTAAAAGAGGGCTTATGTCAGTTAAGACTTTCTATAATGCTGTTTGTAAGATGTGTTTATGAAACTGTTGATAATATTACTATTAATCAACAGTACTATGACTATTATTATGAAATATAATGATAAAGAACTATTATAGCCACAATTAAATAATTAAAGAATTATTTCTTTCACGTGTTATACACTACTAGTGATTATAACAGTGAGAAGTAATTGTCTACAAGAATCAATTACAAGAAGAATTTAATAATAAAAACTTCTTTTATTAAAATAATAAAATTATTTTAATATATAATCATCTATTGCAAGAATAATTATAAAGATAACTCTTGAAGAAAACTAATTTTAGAGAAAACTTTAAGAATTAAAGATAAATCACTCACTAATACTTCAAAGAACTTATTAAAGATAAGAGTAGAGAGATTTGATGTAGAATTGTGGATTTAATGGATCAAAATGATTTTATAGAAATATTACAACAATATATAGTTGGTTTCTATGATTTCATGTCTTTCTGATTGATTCTGAAAGAATAAAACACTTAAGAAAAGTTTTAACTAATACTTACTTGTTGGTAACAATGATATAAATGAATAATGTGAAGATGATTTTGAAAAAACAGCAAGAGGAGGCCTCTTGTAAGTCTAAGAAAGCTTACAGAGGCGTGCCATGGAGCAAACTGAAAAACCAGTGAGTTAGAAAAAAATAAGCCTTTTTGGATTATTGATTGCATCATCCGTTGTCATGTAAGATTGTCATAATTACTTAATTGAGGTTTCTATGTGACTACCAACCAATTTATGGTTAAGAATAAAAGGAGTAACATATGTAAATATTCTTTTATTACAAAGTAATAATTTATTTATCAAATCCATCAATGTTATTGGAAATTCAATCACAGAATGTATTTTCTGTAAATTTTAAAAGATTCTGTGTTTCACGTGGAATCCTCAAAAATGGACTGTCAGTAAAACTTTTAATTTTAAATATAAAAGCATAATTATTTTTGGTTTTTATATGAAATATAAAGTTTTTAATTGGTCCTGAAAGGTTCAGAAAGATTCATTAATAATTGTATTTTTAATGAATTTTTGAAGTTTTTACCTCATTTCTATGTAGAATTGCAAATATCAGTCTATGACTGGTTGCTATGAGGTAAAACAATGAATACTAGTCCAAAAAGGGTTTTTATTACTCTTTTGGGGTTTATCCATAGAAAATCATCAATAATTGACATGGTTACAGGAGTCTAAGTTGCTCTTTACCTCTCTGACACGTCAAAATAGTGGCTTATTTGCTATTTTCTTAAGATTTACAGTAGTTGTAACATGGTAACCAAGTTCCCAAAGTGTTTTAGTTTACTAATTGGGCCAAGATCAGCCATGGATCCAAGCTTTGGAGCTGTCCATGTCTCAGAGGCCTCAGAAGTTGGGTACCCTGGCTCTCTTTGATGCCTTTTGTCCCCCTTGCTTATTTTTCATGTAAAAATAGAAATTTAAGCTTCAAGTGAGATAACCACTATGGGTGTACCAAAGGTGCATGTAAGAATACCATAATATTAAGTGCCCAAAACATGCATAACACTATTCTTAGTGTATCTTTAACATGGGATTTCTCACATTCCCATTATTTTGGCATGAAATGGAGGAAAACAAAACTTTTCACGGATCTTTTATGTGGTATTGATGATGTGGTATTGAAGTATTTTCCATATTACCACCTCAAAGAGTTAATTTGAGCTTATTCACTCTATGGAGCTACCCTAGGTGAAATTTTGTGTAGAATCCAAATCTGGTCTTAAATCCATGGATTTACTTACTCAATAAAAAGTTATTCATCTTTTCTGAAATCAAAAATGATGAATTTTGAATATATGCATGACTTATGGGTTATGCATAGTTCAGAATTTTTTTAAGATAATTGTGGCCTATTTGGGTATGTAAAATATACCTCAGGGCTCACACTGTTTGAATGTCTAAGAATGGCCTCTGGGAAATATATTTCTATATTATACCCTTGTATTATCATGTTGTGATTGAAATTATCAATCACACGTCAAAAATACAGCTTTTGGATTTCTGGTGCACCGTTTGTGTACTAGTATCTCACATATTAAGTTGTAGCTAACAAGTTTAATCTCAGAAGTGGTTATGTAATGGGCAATTGAAACTATCAATATACCCAACCAAGCCTCTCATACTGTTGTTTTACAGGAAATGAGGTGTTCTTTCTAATTAAAAAAGAACAATATTGATGGCTTTAAGTGTTTTAATATACAAAAAATGCCAAAAGGTAAGTATACTGGTGATGCAATTATAGTCAACCACATGAAAGAAGCAGTAACAAGAAAAAAACAGTGGTATATAATGATATAACACTGTAAAAAACAATGATAAGATATGTAATATATTCTTTTTAATAATTTCATGCCTAAAAAAAAGAAACAATAATTTAATAATTAAGAATATAAGAAAAAACTCACTTTTGACGTGAAACAAGGTCCAAAAGGCCAAAATACCATGGCCAGGACCCCAAATTTTCAGGTTGAGTCTATGACAAAGTGATAATAAAGGTATGTACAACTTCAACTATGACTGTGACATGAATAAGAAGTATTAAAAAAGGTTTGGTTTTAAAGATTTTAAGGGCTTTACTAAGAAAAATAGTGGTGGTGAGCGCTACTGAAAGCCCTGGTTGCAGCTTTACCTGTTAGGTTGCAATAATAAAGACTACAATACTTAAGCTTAAAGTATACCTGACTTTTTTTCCAAGAGT
Organism: Austropuccinia psidii; assembly: GCA_023105745.1. Classification (NCBI taxonomy): domain Eukaryota; kingdom Fungi; phylum Basidiomycota; class Pucciniomycetes; order Pucciniales; family Sphaerophragmiaceae; genus Austropuccinia; species Austropuccinia psidii. Next base: position 38,284,999 of record JALGQZ010000010.1, on the reverse strand, counting down.
ATAACTGTTTGGGACAGCTTTACTACATAGGAATTTAAGAACAGGATGAGGAAACCTTTTCTGGTGAAGAAAAGGCCTTGTTTTATCCTAAAATGGGGTGGAATGGTCCTCTAGACCATCCATGTAGAGTAAGTGAAGAGTTTTTCACTTCAGAGTACGGGCTTGTGGTTTCCACAAAGCCTGTATACACTTTATTGGGCTCAGATGTGGCTTTGAAACCACATCTGGGCAGTTTTCACCAATACAGGGTGAAGATTTTCATCTGGGGACCACACAGCCCTCTTCTGACGTGTATGACACATAGAATGCTGTACAGAAGCTGTATGGGACCCCATTATTGAATTAACTATGAGTTATTGAAGTATAAACATGCTTCTTCATCTATTTTACACCTCATAATCATGGTTATGGGATATTATCCCACAGTAAAGGTGTATTGGCCCAATTGTGGGATTTTAACCTTAAAGCTGCTATAGCTTTGTTGGTTTTTGAAATATTGAGCTCAAAGTTAGCTCATTGTGTATCCCTGAATGAGATATACAAAATGGTTCCTCATTTGGTATTGGTAACATTAAATATGGCAAAGTTATGCCATGTACATATTTTGTTATTCATACATATGATTTTCTCAATATCTGTATGGACCTTATTTGATCCATAACCTTTGTTCTGGATGGAATATGGAGAAATTGAAGGAACCATCAGATAGCTCTGATTGTGCTCTTCCCAAAAAGACCCCACTTTAGGTATCCCACACTAAAACTGTAGAAGTTAGATGAGAGGTGAATGTTGTATTCACCCTTATTTGACCTTATTTTGGCCATAACTCCTGCAATTTTGATGCTAGCTCAGTTTGGCTAGTACCATTGGGTAGCCCTGACTTAGAGATTCAATTTGAATACACATTTGATGGTGTTAAGTCTCTTCCTCTGGATTTCAGATGAGAGGTGAAAAATAGGGTTTATGCTCAGCAACAACTTTGAGCAGGAATAACTTTGTTATTCCTTGTCTTATGATGGTGAGACTTGTGTATTTGGAAAGTGGTGGTTTTCCTCTTTCTTTTGATACATCATGAGCAGATTTGGCTCAGATCCATGTTATGGTGGTATCTTGGCTTTACCATTGGTTTATGGTATTTGGCAGTCATGCTTGTGCTCTGGTTTTGAGTCATAGGCTGACACCTTTTCACCCCGTCACAGGTACACAATGATGACAAACATGAGCTGGATTGAACTTCTTAAATATCTCCTCAATGAAAAAGAGGAATATTGATAAGGGGCACCCTACTATACACAAAATAATCTTGTTTATATTATAATTTATTTATCAGGTTGTTGCACATTTAACAAAAAATAATCAGACTGTATTACCCCTGCAAAAACTATTCACAAAACCTTAATATTTAAATGTACTATATATTTATTTTCCTAACTTGTTGAAGAGAATCACCATTAGTTCTAATAACTGGAATGTCAAGTATCTTGAGGGAAAGATTATGCATTTTACTACAAACTTGGAGCCAATCTTAATCAAATGCCTGAAAAGATAGCCCTTCAGGAATATCACCATCATCTATCAATAGTTTTTTTACCCTTTTTCTAATCCGATTACAAAAATATATCTCTCTATAAATTCTTAATACCAACTCATTAAATAAGCATGAGAGCCAGTGTAATCCAACTCTGCGGTAAACTCAATTTCCATTTTCCACTACCTCCTCAGTATCTGAGCATACCCAAGGGACATTGAATTTTTATTCTAGAATGGGAAATTTAGCAATCTCACACCATTCAAAATGGCGCTCACAGGTCTGCAAATAATCAATTAGATTATCATCAGAATTATTTCACAATGATGAAAAATATAGTATGACTCACCCTTCAACATATTTTTGTGAGCCTTTGATTCTCCTTCTTTTTGGCCAAACATTCCACATCCTTTTGAATTGCCTTCCATTCTATTTTCAAATAAGTGGAATATGGCTCCATTAAAGCTGCAACAACCCCACAGTTATTCTGATCTTTGGTGCTGAAAAGTGCGAGTCGGAAGCTACAGTAAAGCACTATGGACATTAACCTGTTGAATGGATGTTTCCATAAGCTCTCCAAGTCCCAAGTGAATCATATCAGTCCTATATTGTGGGGCTCATTTTTGAAGAAGCTTTGGAAACCCTGACACTGCATTTGTGTTGATGGCTCATTGAAAACATCTTTGGGTACATATCCAAGATGACCTGCAACTTGAATAAACATTTCATGCTCTTTGGTGCTGGGTGGTTCTGGTAGTGAGGAAAATTCCTTTCCCTTCACTTTGAGTTGGAACAGGAAATGGGTGTGTACAGCTGATATCATCCCATGGACATTATCAGGAAGTTTGGCTTTCAGCCATCTTTGTTGCTCCTTCTGGCCCACATATTTTTCCACATTGTGAGCTTTGGAAGCCTGATAATTTCACTGTCTCATCTCAGATTGATCAATCATACTCTGGGAAAGGGAAATTTGAGGGTGGGTGAGCTCAATATTTCCCTGGGTGCCCTCCTCATGTTTAATGAAATTTTCCCTCCTTGGTTCACCAGTTTTTTCACTTTGAGTGGGAGTCATGTTCTCATCCTCATAATACACAATTTTCTCTCTTGATGAACTGGCATGAACTGTTCTTGGTTTGGAGGAATATGAAGGATGACTTACAGTGACTTTTGGTTTATGGACCAGAGGCAAAGATGCATAAAGCTCATCACCTGCCATGCAAATAATCAGTGAAGAAATCCAGAAATTCATAAAAAATTAACATAATCACAATCTTTGATTGGCTCCTGAGATTGGACTGTCTTGCATTTAGGTGCCATAAATAACCAATGAAACAAACATATCAGCTTGTGAAAAGAAGATTATACTCAAAAATTAGAATGACTCACTTTTATGAAGCGTAAATACAGGATTCCCCTCCAAAAGACCACTAAGAGTAACATTTTACAATGGTCTTTTTCATAACCCACCATGAACAAATTTTTCATGGCCCACATGAGCCTGAGATCCTGATGGAATATTGGGTTATGTCTGTTTACTTCTCCCAATGGGTTCCTGAGACTCCACAGGATTCTGACCAGGATTAAGGAGGAAGTCACATGGAAATTTGGATTGTGGATTAGCCTTTGATGAAATTTCTTGTGTGCTTCCTGGTCCCTCAGACACATGCATTTATGTATTAGTGGGATTTGGAGGAATTGGAGTGATGGAAATATTTGGTATTGTCAAAGTGGTTGAATCTTGAGCTGTTGCATTTCCAACTTCAATGTTGATACCTGATACATTAATTGAGGATGCAATAGGGGTTGTTAGGGGAATCTTGGGACTAATGGGTGACTGAGTTTGAGCATATTCTATGCTAGATTCACTATCCAAGTCATGAAAAGATCCTGAATGGGATTTATATGTGTTGGAAGATGACATGAGGGGTAAAAAACTACAGAAATATTTGGAACTTGATAAAACAGCTCAGTATTATGATAAAATAGAGTGATATCAGATGAAAGATTTTAAACATATAATAGGAAAATTAAATGAATAGTGGAATTCAAGTCTATTGTGGAAGTCTAATAAGACTATTTTCAGGAGAATACACTCAACCTATTTTTGAGCTCCTCTGCTTTTGTCAGAAACAACACTTCCCAGCCCACCAGCATATAATGTGATATTTCCTTTATCTCAAAGAGGACCCATTGTAAATTGGTAATAAGATTAAACAAAGATTTCCAACCTGCTTTTATGCACCCTCCAAAACTATCACATTTTGTGGATTATCCAAAATGCCATTGAACGCTTCAAAATTCCCAGGCATTCTATATCCATATAATGCTATATTTATGAGGGATTTACCTACCAAAGATACATCAGTTTTTCAAGAAATTCAAGACATTCCTCATAGAAATCTAACCAATTCAAAGCCCACATGCACTCAAATCAAATAACAAGACCTGAGCTCACCTCCCAACAATTATGTAATAGAGATATATAATTATGTCTGGAATAAGCCTCAAACCATGTATGATGCTGTGCCAGTGTACATGGTTTAAATGTTACTCCCCTCAATTCAATGGTGAAAAATAACTAATGGAACCCCCCTCAATGGAAAAATAAATTTTATTTCCATGTGAAAATAAACTAGAATATGTATGAGCATTGAGAAGCAAGAAATTCCACCCAAGTAGACTCCTAACCCATTCCCCCATCAAGATGTGACATTTTATGCTTTATCCCCTGAAGCTCACCCAAAATTACAACTGGGATAAAATCATCCACTGGATCCAATCATATCTCACTTCATATAAAATCACACAATTCTTTTATCAATTGATCACTCTCCTAAACAATTGCACATAAAGCATAGATATTTATAAAAAAAATAAACCTTATTCACAATTCCTGCAACAATTTCAATCCCCTGCTCTTACTGAATGCATATGTTCATGTGTCAACACTGCTCAACTCAAACACACTCTTCCCCTGAGGGTGATAGGCAGGGAGTTGCCTTCAAACCTTTCCAATATAAACAGCACATTAAGAAGCTCAAATCAGCCATTGAACCCAAAAATAGTCCAAACATCCCTACTCCAGAATCAGTATCTGAGTTCCGACAAATTTTATTGAATCAAATTTTCCCAAATAATTATTCCCAATTGACTCAAAGCAGGTTCTCAACTCGACTGGGTCTCAATTAAAATGCACAGAAACCATACAGTGGTAGTCAAAACCCTTCCCACAAGACCTTGGAATGATAATATTGGGGATTATATCCTTAAGGTATAATAGACCCCACAGGGCCTAACAAATTATCACCCCTTCCCTGAACCTGCTCATCAAGTCCAGTATCTAAAGGGCAGGTGGTCACTCCACTCCCGCAGTCCATATACCTCAAGATCTCAGTACCATATTTGAACGTCTCCAATTGGAGACACTGATTGAAAACTATATATGTTGTCCCCAATAGCCTTACTGAATCTGTCACAACTGATCAACCCAACTGTCAATGCCATAATGAACCAAATGATCAGGATTCCCCTTGCACACAATCATTAGGCCAATTAATCAATTTAGTTGAACCCCGAACCCAAAATACAACCAACATAAAACAAAAATTTATTCCAACAAAACATTTAATTTATCAACCATTAAAAAATTGGCTTTCCAGATTTCTCCAGTGGGCTGGCATAATAGAAATTTTGCATTGGCTCCACAATCCCAAAAACCTGAAGGTTCCCCCAAATGTGAAATCTGTGATGGGTGGGTCTAGAGATGCTTTACTGGAGCCAGAAATATCAATAACCCCCACTCATGTCCATTCCCAGTGCATTGGCCTTCTCAGTTTATGTGGACTGGTTTAATGCACATGGAAAGTCAAGCTGCTTTTCCAGAATTGGACCTATCATTCTAATTTGTCTTAATTTCCCCCAAGTGAAAGATTGAAGCCAGAGAATGTCTATTTTTCAGGAATCATCCCTGGTCCAAAGGAGGCAACTTCCCTTCAGTTGAATTACCTATTAATTCCACTAATAAAGGAGTTCAAAGAATTTCAGAAATGTTACCATTTTCACCCACCTCAACAGGTCCTTCAGGATCCTTTATCTGTATTGCCATCCTAATGGCTATTGCAGAGGTGGTTGCCATGCGCAAGCTTACTGAGTTTATTTCTCATTCAAGCAGTCAATTTTGTAATTCTTGCTCTATTCACAAAGCTCAAATTGAAGATATTGGTCCTCAATTTCACTACAAATGCTCATACCAAAATCATAAATCAACCATTGCCAAATGGCTTTGGGAAACCCCACAACAAAGACAAGCAATTTTCTCTGAGTATGGAATGCGATATTCAATTTTGGAAGACCTTCCGTATTGGGATGCAACCAGAATGTTTAATCTTGACATAATAATTAATTTAATACATGGAAGTTTGAAGGATGATGCAACTTTCAAATTGTGCATTCTGGAGGCCAAATCAAAAATATATATCAGGTCCTGCAGGAAATCCAATGACACCCACAGTTCAGACTCAGATGCCATGACCTCCAATAGCTCTCTTGATGAAATAACATCGAGAAAGACCTGCTCACTGAGAAGAGACACAGAGAAAATAACAAATGAGTCACTCCCCACTACTTCCACCCAACAAAATTACTTCCCAATTCCCTCCTCTCACATGCAAAATACATCTAGTGGTTCTGCGGAGATTCCATCATTTGATACGGATTACATCCCCACTTGCAAATTCCACTCTGAGTTTGATATCAGTGCACTGAGTGATCACTAGATCAAGGGTTAGGCTCTGGCGCAGCTCCAACAAATCATATCTTATACCATGATTCCATGATCATGGACAAGGGTACCCTGCAAAATGGGTTACCCCTCTCATGGTAGCTTAAAAACTGCTGAATGGGATCTCTTATACAAGGTTCATATTACAGTTTTAACTCTTGTTAAACAGATGTCATTAGATGAACACAACTCTCCCAATACACAAAGGAAAATGGGTAAATCAGAAGACCTTGAAAATGAACTAACCAAGAATAAATTCCATTTGATTTGTGATATAAAATTGCCACAAGTTGGATTTTTTGAATTGATTATGTGACTACATTTTCTGAAAATTGAAGACGGTTCCGCCTGTCCAAGCTGCACCTGTTCCCAAACCAGAAAAGTAAACCAAATCATCATTTTGCTGAGCATATTACAAAAATCTTCCAACATTGGGGCTCAGAAAAAGCCTCAGCCACATGGGGGTATGAGTGCTTTATTGAAGTATTTGCAAAGATACCAACAAATAAAAAATATGTATGTCAATTAATAAGAAAAATACCTTGATTTTGATTATACACATGAACCAAGTAAGACTAACTTCTTTGAGCTCCAAATAGATGATATAGATAAAACCTTACTTCAACATATCTGTCAATGTTCCAGAATTTCTGTTTTTCTGAAATCCCATCAGCCTCATGTGAAATAAGATAGCTTTTTGAATCAAAGCCTCCTTACCCATTGAATCACCAAAAATATAATAAACCACTGCACCATGACCAAAAAAATTATGATTCCCTGATTGAGTACATGCAGAATTTTTATTCAACAAGGGAAATAGTTTAATGAATATGCTTAGACACTACTGTACAATCCAAAAGTCATCCCACATCAAGAATTGTCTCACCTTGGTATTTTTGAGATTCAAACATTAATATCAGCAACAATATATATTCAACTGAAACCAAAAATTTCAGAAACAGTGGGATATGTTTTCTGAGGGGCAACTCACAACAATTTGGTATTATTAATGGCATTTTCAAAGTCTATGATCCATCTTGCATTCTGAAAAATAACTTCTCAATATTAAAAAACTTTGGAGATTGATTGGACTTTCTTAATAGATGGGTGGAATCTCAATATTTATAAAGCTGTTGGTTTTCATGATGGACACTAGATTATATCTGAAGAATAAAAAGGAGGTCACTGTGGATTGTATGATAACAAAGTGATGGCATGTGAGCTTCTTGTAATGATAAAGCCCTTACTTTATGATATTTAGTATATTCTTTTGACTGAAGATATAGTAATACAATAATGCAATTATCTCATCCACATTAGAGATTTTTCTAGAGAAATAACTGCCTCAAGATTTGGTGTCAGTAACATGCCATTGTGATGAGTAAAGCCCATTAGTTCACATGGCCACAAATGAATTACTATTCTGACATTGGGTACTGTGTGAATAAGCCAACTTCCATGATCAAACTACCCACACACTCACATATCACAGGATGTAAAATGAAACAACTCCGCTATCATTACGTTGGAAGGGGAATAGGCACTTGAACCAAGTGGGCCTCAGAATTACATTCCATCTAAGAGAGTTTGGATGATTGTAAGTTGCATGGAGCTGGTAACATGCCCCTAGTGAGTGCTGTGTGCATGTAGGTTTCAAAAAATTACCCCTGCACATGCTTTCACTTTGGGTGCATGTGTCACACTTATGCACCCTCCACATTATGTGGCTGGCTCCACACATGTCATCCGCAAATTGTTGATAATGCTTGACACTAGGCCCTCACATGCTTGTGCCTTTGTGTATGGCACTTGACCCCCCCTATGGTGGGCTCAACATGTGTCACCCCAAAAATGTCAATGCTGATTGACTGTCACAGGGGCTCTTCTAAATGATGAGGTCCTGGCACTCAGTGAACAGACTTACTTATGGAGGGCTCAGAATAAATACTCAATTGATAAGAGTAATGAAATAAGAGAATAAATTCCTAGTCATAAAATAATAAGAATTAAAAGATATGAGAGAAAAACAAAAGCAATAATAAAGAGCCAACCACAAATAATCCTGTATCACTGTTTCAACCTGTTCAGAAAAGAGAAAAGGATTAATAAAGGATATGGCCACCAGGACTCTACTGAACAGGTGAGGGAAGCAAAAGACTAACTTAATAATTAATAAAATAATATCAAATAATAAATACAATATTTTAATTAACTGGGGGAAAGCCCCCCAGGTGGGTGAAAGGGGGCTGGTATATTTGAAAAAGTGCCAGCCTGGAGTTTGAGTGTTGAGAAACCATGATTGTATGATTGACAAACCTGTATTTGAGATGTGAAACTGTATTGGTGTATCCAATACAGATATTTGAATCAATACAGGTATTTGCACCTGTATTGAAGGCGGGCCTGTATTTGGGTTTTGCCTGTATTGAGATGTATTGAGGGTTGGAACTGTATTGGGTGAATCTTCCATGAAACCCCTTGCTGATTAGGTATTGGAAGATTTTCCATTAGTAATGAGTGGTAATGCCCTGCCTGTCTCCATGGCTGTGACATTACCCCCTCTTGAAAGTGGTGAGCTCTGAACACCATAAGAATAGTGACTCTTGATAAGATCAACTGAAGTTTCTTCTCCCAATTACCCCATTTTCATCCCTCATAATTCCTTTTCATAAATCATAATTTCCAACCCTTTAATCTTCGCAGCTTGTAGGTCCTTCTTCTTTGACTTGATTCTGATTCTTCTCCCCTTCTTTGAACTTTCTTCACTTCCTCCTTTTCTTCTATTTTTGAGCTTCTTCTCATTGCAGAGTTATTCACTCAATTTGTCTTGAGTCCTCCTGGTTCATGATAAAAAGTGATTTCAGGTCTATGTCCTAAGAACCCACTGCTTTGTTCATCAAATTGTCTTCATTTTGAGGTTGGGCCAAAATTGGCCTTTTTTCTTGCTTTGGACTATTTCAGAGTTCCTTGAATTCCCCCCAAATTGTTTTTTTATGGGTTTTTTTGGCCAAAAAGGGCCAAAATGTGCAAAATGCGCAAAAGTGCGCAAAATGCAAGATATTGAAGGTTTTGAAGGTTTTTTGATTGAAATTGCTGTTTTGGCAATTTTTCATGATTTTGAAGAAGTAATAGCCAGGAATGCACCAAAATGCGCAAATGTGCTCAAATATGTCAATATGATTAGAATGGCATGATTTGATGATTTTTTGCAATTAAATGAAGTTTTGAAGGTTTTGAACATGAATTAGTCAGAAATGCACAAAATGCGCAAAAATGTGCAAAATGCACAAATGCAACAATTCCACTATTTTTCTTTGGTTTTTGATGTTTGAAGGCCTTTCAGGTAATTTGAAGATGTTTTGATGGCATTATGTGCCAAATGCACAAAAATGTGCAAAATGCGCTAAAAAGGTGCAAAATGCCCAAAAAATGCGCAAATGCCTTAAAACGGCCAATTTAGCCAATGAAACAGCTTTTTATGATAACTTATTCTATTTTCTTGTGCTTCACTCTGTGCTTGAAGTTCAAACTGCCATATTTGACTTTCTGACTTGGATTTTTCCATGATTTGCTTGGTCTTGGATTTGAATCTTGACTTGAAGATGAGCTCAAAGCTGACTTCCATTTGTGACTCTGATCGCTCTGATTCTCCACCTTCTGTGCTTTATGGTGCTGGTGTATTTGATAACTTGAGGGAGCTTTCTGAAGAGAGTATGGCCCCTACAGAGATTTGGGACATCAATAAAACTTATAATGGTTTTAAATCTGTCAGAGTTATTGAACCACCCTGGGTAAATTGTCAGAGGAAAGGGATTCCTTGTGTTGAATCTGCTACTGCTAGGTCCACCAGGTGTAAATTCTGCAATCTTGGAAAAAGAAACTGTTCTCAAGCCCACTACTTCTTTCCTGACAATCCCAGAAGATTATGGAGCAGCATCAAGAAGGGTGGAAGATTTGGATTGGAAGCTCCTGTTGATGAATCTCCCACCTCTGATGCCACCTCTGGTAACTCCAATTGTGAGTTGATTGGTCATAAAACTGATGTGTTACCGACTTCTATGGTTTCTTTTCTTCTTCTTCAGTGACTGGCTCCAGAATGAGAGGTGTCCAACAATGGAATAATACAAGCAGTTTCTGGACAACATTGGAGGATCCATTAACCCCCAAGGAAATACCATTGGAGTGGCTCCAGAGGTCCCCATTTTGGTCACCAGGAAAGATGGAAAACTTGGTTCAAGATGAAATTGATACTGATGCTGAAGGCAGTGATGAGATTGATGGAGAAGAGCTTGAAATTACTACCCCAATCCAGAAAAGAAGAATCCAATTCACTTCAAAATTCCCAGTCCAAGCCATTACCACCAATAATGAAGTGGCATATAACTGGAAACTTCACTGACCAGAAAAGGGTGAACAAGAAGGTGGTCACACCCTTATTTACTGAAGTTGATGCTTTGACTGAGGTGCTTGTTGATAAGGCTATGAAGAGTGCTATTCCAGGGGAGCCTACTATTGCTTTGGCCAAGGAGGCAGTTGCTTATGAAGAAGCCATGGTTGTTAAGTTTAGAGAAGCCTTGAAGAAATTTTGATGAGGATTATCTGTAGCTGGTCTTTACCATTACTAGTGTTTTTCTCTTTGATTATTGAATGAATTGACTCCTCAAACATGATATGGGAGTGATGACTACTGCTTTTGAAACAAGAAATAAAAAATAAATCATACAAGTAAAAGAAAATGAAATGAAATAAAAAATAAAGAAAGAATTGAGAGAAAAAGAGAGTAAAGAAATAGAATAAAGAAAAACTTCTGAGGATTGATCATCTTTTGTGGTGAGTTGCTTGATTTTGGCCATAATTTTCCTGAAAAAGATAAAACCAAACATTTGATGCTCACAGAGTGGGCAAGGTGTTGTTTTACAAGAAGTAGAACCCTCAGAGATGCATACCAGGAGATGGAACTCACTTTCATAACTTCCACTCCCCACAAAGCATCATAAAAGAATAGGAAACTTTGCCATAAATGAATTTGAGCTAGATAATGTCTTGAATAATATTGAATGGCATAATTTGGAATAATAATTGTGAAAGAAAGAAAAAGAATAAAAAGGAAAAAGGGAATTTGGCCATATCGTGATGAAAGGTCCAAATTCAAAGGTATTGATGTTGCAAGGCCTTCTAAACCTGTCCAAAGAAATTGACAAGTGCTCACAAAGTGGCCAAGGTGATTCTTACAACATATTTGGGTAGAATACCCCCTTAAAGGTGCATTCCAGGAGAGGAACTTACTTTCATAAACTCCAATCCCCACCAAGCACCATAAATCAAACTCTTGAGGCATTTGGGCCAGGCTTGTCTGGATACAAGATGTGAAGATCCTTGACAAGGTCTGGGGAATTGGAAAGGTTGGAAGCTGGTTCCCAAGTTGTTCTTTCTGGGTCTTCATTGAATCCTTTCCACTCCACTAGATACCATAATGTACCTCTCTTGAGTTTTGAGTCCAGAACCTGAGCCACTTCCCATTCTTCTTTCTCTTCCACTATTACTGGTGGTGGCAATTGATGTCAATTTGGGATAGTTGATTGCTTCACTGGTTCTAACAAGGACACATGGAAGACAGGGTGAACAGACTCCTATTGTTGAGGCAACTTGAGGTGATATGCACGGCTGCCAATCTTCTTGAGAACTTCAAAGGGTCCAAACCATCTTTCTGAAAGTTTCTTGGTGGGTCTTGTTGTCTTGATGTTCTTGGAAGCTAGCCATACTTTGTCCCCAGGTTGGAAATCAGGTGGAATTGCTCTATTTCTATCTGCATACTTCTTAAAATGCTTTATTGCTGACTCTAATTCTTCTTTGACAACTTGCTATACTGATTGGAGTTTTGTTGATAAATTTCCAGCAGGTGTATCTTGAGAAATGTGAATTGAGTCAAAGATGGGATTTCTTCCATAAATGGTGAAAAATGGTGACTGTTTTGTTGATGAATGTTCTGCATTATTATAGGCAAATTAAGCCAGAGGGAGTCAGGTGTTCCAGTCATCTTGATGGTAACTGACATACATCCAAAGATACTGTTCTAGAATCTGATTTACCCTCTCTGTCTGTCCATCTGTTTCAGGGTGAAAGGCAGTTGAAAGATCTCTTGATATCTTGAGCTGCTGACACAATTGAGTCCAAAATGATGAAACAAATAATGAACCTCTATAACCAACAATACTTATTGGAAGACCATGTTTGGAAAATAAATGACTAATAAAGAGTTGAGCTAAGTCCAAAGCAGTGATTGTTGAATAAGATGGAATAAATATTGCCATTTTTGAGAATCTGTCTACAACTACTAAAATTGAATCAAAGTTGCTTGACAGAGGAAATTGAGTGATAAAGTCCATTGATAGTGAATTCCAAGGACCAGATGGAATTTGAAGAGGCTTGAGTAATCCAAACTTCTTATGATGAATGTTCTTGTTTCTTAAACATTTCTGACATGAGGACACATAGTCCTTGATAATTTGATTCATGCCAGCCCAATAAGTATCCCTCTTGATGAGCTTGAGGGTCTTCTCCTGGCCAGGGTGGCCAGCCAATGGTGAGTCATGACGCTTTTGAAGGATATCCAATTTAAGTTCATAATTGCTTGGGATGACTACTCTATATTTGAATAATAAAAATTTGGCTTGAGGTTCAAGAGTAAAATCTGAGACTGATTCACCTCTTGCTAATTGCTTGAGAATTTCCTTATAATCTTTGTCTTGCCATACTGCCTTCTGAATTTGATCAACTAAATCTGAGAAAACTTCAACTTTGATTGAGAAAAATCTTGACTATTTAATTTGATTTTGCTTGAGAGCTTGATGAAAGTTTTGAGAATTATTGCTGATGAAGTCCACCCCCTCTCTGGGTACATGTCATCCCGAAGTGACAAGGCATCTGGTAAGGTGGCCAGTCTGCCTGGGTGGTAAGTGATAGAGAAATGAAATTCAGAGAAAAACTCAGCCCAAAGGGCTTGACGGCGAGTAAGGACTTTGGAGGACATAAAATATTGAAGGGAAGAGTGGTCTGTCAAGACTTGAAAGGAATCAGAAAGAGAAAGAAGAAAGGCTCTCCAGCGCTTGAGAGCCCAAACTATGCCAAGGAGTTCCTTGTCATGAACTTCATAGTTGAGCTCAGCTGGGAGGAGCTTGCAACTATCAAATGCAATGGGATGCTTTCCTGAGTCATTCACCTGACTCAGTACAGCACCCAAGGCATAATCAGAAGCATCAGTCTCTACAATAGTTGGTAGAGAAGGATTGAAATGGGATAGGATAGGAGCAGTGGTGAAAGCTTCTTTGAGTATTTGAAACTGACTAAGAGCTTCCTCATTGAAGATGAAAGGAGAATCTTTTTTGAGGAGGGAAGTGAGAGCAGAGATTTTTTTGGAATAATTTTTAATAAAAAAACGATAAAAGTTGGCAAAGCCAGAGAAAGATTGGAGTGCTTTGATGTTCTTTGGCTGAGGCCAATTGGGGATTTGCTGAAGTTTGGAAGAATCCATCTTGAGGCCTTCACTTGAAACAACATAGCCCAAGTATTCCACACTTGAGGCATGGAATACACACTTTGAGGCTTTGGAAAACAAATTATTGTCCCTCAGTCTTTGGAGGACAGAGGCCACATGTTTGACATGTTCCTCCTGAGAACTAGTGAAGACCATAATATCATCTAAGTATACTACAACAAAAATACCCAAGAAATCTGCAAAGATATCATTCACAAGATTCTGGAATGAAGCAGGAGCATTGGTCAAGCCAAATGGCATAACCAAATATTCATAACTGCCATATTTAGCCCTAAAGGCAGTTAAGTGCTCATCCCCCTCTTTGATTCTCAAGAGGTTATAAGCACCACACAAATCTATCTTGGAGAAGATAGTAGCACCATTAAAGACGGTAAGAAGCTGATTCATTGGAGGAACAGGATACCTGTTCTTCCTAGTGACAGAATTAAATTTGCGGTAGTCAACACACAAACGAAGGCCACCATCCTTTTTCTTAACAAAAAGGACAGGTGCTCCTGTTGAAGAGGAGCTTGGCCTGATGAAAACTTTCTCTACGTTCTCTGAAATGTAGGCCCACAGTGTTTCCAACTCATTCTTTGATAAAGAGTAGATAACACCAACTGGAGGTAGAAGACCCTCCAGTTTGATATGGTGATCACAGGCGCGGTGTGGAGGAAGTTTCCCTGCTTTCACCTTGGAGAATACATCCAAATATTTGTGATAAGCAGGAGGGACTACCTTCAGCAAAGCTTCAATCTCTTCTGGCTCTTCCTCCTGATCCCACTGCTCCTCCAGGGAGGCATGAAAAGAGAAAGGAGGAAGGTCCATATCCCCTTGAAAGAGATGAAGTGAGGATATAGAAACATCTTCTCCAACATCTTTCATCTCTTAATGGAAGTAATGACTAAGAGGGAATGATGGAAGGGATATGGACAGAAGGAGGAAGGGAAGGTGTCTTAATTTCACCAACCAGAGCAACACTGTTGACAGCAGTGGCAAAGTCATTACTAGTAGAAGAAATAATACCACTAGAATCCTTATGAGTAGAATCATAGGTGATCAATCCATTTTTCCACTCAATAATGGGATTAAAATGGTAAAGACAATCATAGCCCAATATTAGGTCTTCTCCCTTGGGTGAATCTATGATAAAGAAATCCCATTCAAAGCTTGGGATTGAAGGCAAGTCAACAACCCACTTGGTACAATGGGTGATGAACAGGGAAGTGGATTCATTGGAATCCAAGATGAAAAGATGAATCATTTCAGGGAGCTCTGACATGGTCAATGAGTACTTGAGAACAAAATTCTTTGCAATAAAAGAGTTTGTAGCACCAGAATCAATGAGAATACTATAAAAAATATCAGAGAGAGAAGAGAAAATAAGAAATTTTAAAGATTTATTGACACTAGTATTCAGAGTGCACAATTGTGCTATTGAAGGAAATAAGTGAGAACCATTGAACACATCATGATTCCCACTCAGGCTTTTCCCTGCTTGCTAGGGAAGCCCTTTGATGACCCCTGCCTATTATCAGGCCTCTTGAAGCATTTTTCAAATGGGTGCTTTCCACCACAATAATTGCACAAGCCTTCTTCAATCCTCCTCTCCTTTTCAGAACCAATTAATTTGTTGTCCTTATTGAGGAGAGCAGCATGAGGCTTGTCTTTGGACATTTGAAAATTCTTCCCCTTCTTATTCTTCCTGGGATAAAGCTTTTTTGATGATGAACTTTGAGGGGGCTTGGAGGAGTTGGACCCACTGATTGGAGGCTTCTTCTCTTGATGACTAACCCTTTCCTTCTGCCTCTCATGATATCTGGTATCTAATTCCAAAGTGATGTTCATGAGCTCTTGAAGGCTATCAAAGTTTCCAGGGTGAGAAGCCAATTGGTCCAAAAATCTTGATGCCAAGCCTCTCCTATACACATGAATATACGCCCTTTCCCCCCAGTCTCAAATTTGTGACATTAAGCTTCTGAAATCTGCTATGTAAAAGGAAACTTGACCACTTTATTTCATCCTGAGATTGTCTAACTCTTTTTCAGCTTTCCTGACTTCATTAGGATCACCAAACAGAGTGAATAACTGGGTTTCAAACAACTGCCAGTTATTGAGGAGATAAGAAGGGTCTTTATTGGAGATATTTGGGAGGTAAGGTTCAATCCATTTTCCAGCTCTACCAGTAAGAAAAGAAGTTGAGTATAAGACCTTCTTCCTGTCAGAGAAGAAGTTTGCTGTGTGATTATGGAAAATTAATTGACAAGATTTAATAAATCCTCTCAATTTATAAGCTTTAGTACCATCAAAAGAATCACGTGCCTTCATTGATGGAGTCTTGAATTCAGGGGCTTTTGAAGTATCCCTTGGGGCAACTGCTTGAGTGAGTTGACCTATGAATTGAGTCATCTGCTCCACCATTTTGAGAAAATTTGGTTCAGCTTGAGAGACAAGAGGTTGATTAGAAAGGGCTAGATTTGGAGCTTCAGAAGCCTCAGGGGCACCTGCCAAGGCAGCTGCTACTTCAGTTTCTTCAGACTCCTCCTCTTCCACAGACTCCTCCCCATCTTCATCTTCAGATTCCCCTAATCTGCTTCTAGGCCCTTGAGGAATGCTTGGATAGCCACCCAACAAGCCAGAGAATGATCTTGATCTTCTTGACTTCACACCTCCTCTTCTGGAGGGTGCTGCTCCTTCCATTGGTGGTCTTCTGTCCAAGTTTTCACTCAGTTGATGAACTGATGGTGTGCAGTCAAGAGGAGGCCTTTCTGTAGGAGTGAGAACAGCTTGATGTCTTTGAGATCTTGTATTCTTGGCTGGGGGGCTATGCTGAACTGGCATTATTGAAGAAAGAAAATAAAACTTGATTATACTTGAGAATAAACAAGGCTTGACCAAAAAAATCAAATGAGAATCTTGATGAACTTGAGAAATCAATCAATAGTCTTGAAGTGAATCAATATGAATAAATCTTAAAGAGTGAATATGACAGAGTCAAATTTATATGAATGATCAATTTCGATCAATAAGTCAAATCAAGTCAATCAATAAATGAAATCAAATCAATTAAGTCAATTCAAAATCAAATCAATTGTGTATTGAGGAATTCAATCAATATCTTCAAAATTCAATTCAATTTTCTTGAGGAATCAAATTCAAATCAATAAATTAAATCAAATCTTGAGGATAAATCAGCTATCTTGAGGAATCAAATCAGATCAATCAATTAAATCAAATCAGAGTCTTGAGGTAAAGTCAATTTATTGAATAATCAGATCAATCAATCAATAATTCTTGAGAATCTCAAATCAAAAATGATAACCCCAATTCAATAAACACCTGAAACAATGAATCAATTAATCCCAAATTCCAATCCATTAAACCTGATAAAAGAACCTGAATTCAGACAGAAAATGAAAATGAAAATTGATTGAGAATTAAGAAGAAAATGAAATGGTCAGCAAAATTTTGAACTGAGAAAGAGAATCAATCTTCATTTGAATGAAATGAATGAGATGAAAATTGATGAGAGATAATGAAATCATAAAAATCATAATTGAGAATGAGAGAAATGGATAAAAATGAATGAAAGAAAAGAAGCAATTATGAGTTAATTAAAATAATGTCACAGGGGCTCTTCTAAATAAAGAGGGCCTGGCACTCAGTGAACAGACGTACTTATGGAGGGCTCAGAATAAATACTCAGTTGATAAGAGTAATGAAATAAGAGAATAAATTCCTAGTCATAAAATAATAAGCATTAAAAGATATGAGAGGAAAACAAAAGCAATAATAAAGAGCCAACCACAAATAATCCTGTATCACTGTTTCAACCTGTTCAGAAAAGAGAAAAGGATTAATAAAGGATATGGCCACCAGGACTCTACTGAACAGGTGAGGGAAGCCAAAGACTAACTTAATAATTAAAAAAAAGATATATCTTAATGATAAATAAAATAATAAATCCAATATTTTAATTAACTGGGGGAAAACCCCCAGGTGGGTGAAAGGGGGCTGGTATATGTGAAAAAGTGCCAGCCTGGAGTTTGAGTGTTGAGAAACCATGATTGTATGATTGACAAACCTGTATTTGAGATGTGAAACTGTATTGGTGTATCAAATATAGATATTTGAATCAATACAGGTATTTGCACCTGTATTGAAGGCAGGCCTGTATTTGGGTTTTGCCTGTATTGAGCTGTGTTGAGGGTTGGAACTGTGTTTGGTGAATCTTCCATGAAACCCCATGCTGATTAGGTGTTGGAAGATTTTCCATTAGTAATGAGTGGTAATTCCCTGCCTGTCTCCATGGCTGTGACATTGAAATTAGGCCCTCACATGCTATTGCCTGCATGTGCATGTACCACACTCATGCACCTGCACACAAAACCACTGCACTGTGCAGCGGGATCCACCTGTGTCACCTGCAAAATGTCAATCCTGCTCATGCTGAGTTGATTCATAGCTACAAAAAATTAGGCCTGCACATTCTTTGGCCTTTGTGTGTGTGTCACACTTACAAACCCATAAAGGCAGAATTGTGTGGCTGGCTCCACCTGTGTCACACAGCTTGTCAATCCTGCTCATGCCAAATTTTTTCATGGATGACCTGGGAAAGTAACACACCCCTCTTCTACAACAAGACTGGCTGAAGGACATCTTTGATGTGCGCATGTGGAAACAGGTGGGTCTTTTGTTATTTTTACCAACCTTTGGATGGTTTCTGGAGGATTGGGTGGTGAGGAATCTCAGTTGAAGGCACAGGGGAACCAATATTAGTGGATGTCACAGGATTTGGTGTAAGATCAGAATGTGATGTGTGCTCAACTTTCACTTGATTTCTTCTGGACTTTTATCTTGCTTGACGTTTGCTTGATGTGAATTCAATTGCCAGCAAGTGACACAAAATTCACCCTGGTGTGTTGGCAATGGAATCTAGATTACAGTTCTGCTTGCATCTGCATTTTACTGCATGCTCTATTTCTCCTGGCTGTTGTGTCAGGAGTTTATGATTTCTCATCTGAATGTTCATATGAGGATCTATGGCTTTAAGTCTTTTGAAATGCTTAAGACACCACCAATAAGGATCTTTCTCCACTGATTATTTGTCATTTTAAGACTCCATGGTCTTTTTCCAGATCCAAGTACCATTACTGTAATCCTGGATTATTTGACTCTTCCACCATGGATTTATTCCCTTTATGTATACCAAATACTAGCATGATATTTGACTTCTGTCTTTAGTCTGGATGTAATCCAGTAGTCTGGAATACTCAAAACATCAATGAAGAGTCTATCATGATAATCAATTAGTTCCATATGATCATATTCTCCTAAACCAGAGAATTTTGGCCAACTTGAGGCTTCTGGAAGTTGTTTCAGTCCTTCCTTCTCTGAATAAGTCATTTTGTATCCATCTTGGTATTGCAATGGGAATCTTTTTCTATGCTCCAACAAAGCAGGTAAGGTTTTTCTACAAAAAAATAAATGAATATTACTAATATTTTACTGATTGTAATCTGAATTTACCTATTGAAATGATGAATAAGATTAAAGGTAATTATAATAATAAAGAAATATTTTAATTATGGTTTAGAAATATTCATATTATTTAAAGAAATAAGAGAATATAATAAAAATCAAAATATTTATGGAAATTTATTATTTTCAACAACAAATAATAAATGTGTAAGAAATTGTTATCTGATAATAAAAAAAAATTTATAACAATGATATTACTAATATTAAAGCTATATATCTATATAAGTATTATTTATATTAATAGAAAAATTATTCAAAACAATAATAAAAAGAAAATTATGATAAAAAGAGAAAATAACCTGATTTTAATACTTAATACAAAATTCCTGGATTATTTTATGCCAAATGGTGTAACTACAACTTATTTAAATTGTATCCACAAATAATAATAAAATAAATTACAAATATTCTTGATTTTACATGGAATTGAAGATTTCAACAGAATTTAACAAAAAAACAAAATATTGAGTGAATCATTGAAAAGATGATCTTTTTTCATTAATAATACAATAGATCTATATATAAAGAATAAAGAAATTACCTTTTGATTAATGTTTCTATTGTTTTTGATGTGTCTAATGGGGAAATAGAGGAAAAAAGCTCCATTTATAGTAAACACCTCCCTCATAGAGTCCAGAAGGCTTTGACTTCACGTTTACTGATGGTATCCACTGTAAAGGATCATTATTTTAAGGTTCAGTAATGATTAAATCAGAATAAAACCTTATTATCTCAATATTATGCTGTTATTTAGAGGTATCAATGTAACTCTAAGTTTTCTGACATCATAGGATAGGAAAAAGGCTATTTTTTGATTTTATTAGTATAAGCCATAATATACTAGTATCCACCAGCTCTATCACTTATATAACTGTTAAGCTGGAAATAAGATTATAGTGTGTAATCATAAATAATCATTTTTAAGCTTTAACTTTGATCATTAATAACTTTTGATTTATTTTCACTACAGCCATTGATAGAGTGAATTCTGATAGGTCGGTATGTCTGTACTAATCTGCCAAGAGAATTCCATTACCTCATCAAAACTCTATTTTTGATGATTTTTCTTGTAACTCATCTTTTCTGTCAAAATTTACTATTTTAAACTTCAAATCAAAAATCTCAAGGGGCTATACCTTGAATATGATAATGAAAAGTACATAACTATACATGTATGGGATATTAAAATCTACATATTCACTTTTTTTTAAGTTTGGACCACTTTTAAATTAAAGTGGTCAACCGCTATTTCTATTTTCCTCACTAAACCCTTGCAAGGTCTAACCTTGTTTATAGCTTTTCAAATGAAGATTATATATATATATTCTTGCAGTTACGGTGTGGTAAATTTATCTTTGGATGAACTATTAATCATGCATAATTCAAGAGATACAAGATAACAACCATGAATATATGTGCTCATCATAAAAGTGCATATATTCAGGTTATCCCAGTAAGTATTGACTTTACAGATATTAAATAAAAATGTTAAATGTGTAGGGTTTAATGGTGATTACAATGGTGCACTTCATTCCAGATGCTTACTCGTTGGCTTATGAGAAAATCAAGATTTTATGCCATTTTGTGGCATTTTTACTTATTTTAAGGTAAATATTTCATTTCTTATCATGAAAATAAGTATTGTAAAGTTGGTTTGTGACCTTTTTGGATATTCTATTATATATCAAAGGCTCACAAGGCATCTAAGCTGCTGTCTTCTTAGTGGTATGGAGTATTATCCAAAACATTTCCCTGTGTTTGGGGCTGTATGTTTCAGCAGACATTGAATAATTTTTTCATTTCTTGATCCAGACATTCCCTGAAACTTTTAAAGCGGTATTGCTCCTCTAATACCTGAGTTAGTATCTTTTTGGTTTCTTCTGAGGCTTTAATTATTTTAGTATAGTCCTCTTGAATATTGTGAATTGTTTTGGTTCGTGACGTATTAACCTCTTGTAACCTTAAAAGTTTTTCTTTGAGAATTTCAAACGTTTTTGAGTTTTGTGCAAATAAGAACATTTGTATCCACAGTTAATTGCTATTTGTGATACTCTCAGGTATAACATCACTACTTTCATTCTGAGTGGGGATAATATTTCTAGTAGAAGGGCTACTTATTTTACTAGGAGTATTTACAACTATTTCTAACTCTTGTGTACTTCTTTCACCAAGTCCAAAAGCTCATGAATCATTGGGTCTGACTTTTCTTCCTCTGGTTGAATGAAGTCCTGTTTTTGCTCTTTGATCCTTGTCTTCCCATGGAGAAAACCTGGGATTGTGAAGAATGGTGACTCTTGGCCACTGATATGCTGGTGCTCAAATGGTATGAATCCACTGGGGAGTCTGGTTGGCTTACTCACCAGGGCGAATCACGCGTCAATCGTCGGCGATTGACTTCACGTCGCACCGCGGTCAGTAAAAAATCTTGCTTCAGTCGCGTTAGTGTCACTTTATAGTCACTGGATTTAGTGGGTCACGTCACGTCAGCGTCAAGACAACGTCAATCGTCACATGTGTCACATGAGAATGTCACTCAAAGCCCAAACCCATTTCAACACTATGCGCAACGTTCGTGTAGTTTCACCTCATTGGCTTCCGCCTCCCCGACGCTTAGCATGCTTACGCACCCGCACCGCCCTCCATCCGGATGAGACTCCGACACTGCCCGCCCCTCTCCGTCCTCACCACTCGCTACGCTTTCACACCCCGCCCCTACCATCCTCACGCTTGGGTAGTACCCTCCCGACATGCCTCCGACAACAGTTACCCTCCCTCCCGACATGCCTCCGACAACAGTTACCCTCCCTCCCAACATTCTCCCGACACTGCTTACCATCCTTACGCTCATGTAGTGCCCTCCCGACATGCCTCCGACAACAGTTACCCTCCCTCCCGACATTCTCCCGACACAGCTTACCATCCTTACGCTCATGTAGTGCCCTCCCGACATGCCTCCGACAACAGTTACCCTCCCTCCCGACATTCTCCCGACACTGCTTACCATCCTTACGCTCATGTAGTGCCCTCCCGACATGCCTCCGACAACAGTTACCCTCCTCACGCTTCCGTATTACATCCATAGTGTACAGTACGGTGGCTTGTTGGCGTACACGATGAACGCAATTGCCGAAATATGCTGAGTGGCCTTCTCTGCCAACAGGACCTAAGGGGATATTGGTCAGTATATTCACCATGTTGTGGCTAGGGTTTAAATCATGAGACTCACAAATTAAAACCTAATAAGTGGACTATTTAAGACAAGAATTGTGTCTCCTGTTTCGCCGACAAAACCATTTTATTTCATATCAATCAAATGAACACTTTGCTTAGTCCTTACCTCATGAGCATTGAATAGTTCAAAAGTTGACTTTAGTAGGTTTCTCACTAGTTAACTTTATTCAATGTCTCACAGGGAAGTGATTTCATTTGCATGATATGAAATAATTTGCAAAACATCGCCTCCTTCAATTTCCCGACAAATCGCATTTTGCACATGCCATTATTTTACTTGCACTTTTTTTCTTGAATTTGGATCTTTTATCCAAAAATTTTCAAACAAGTTATCAATCAACTCGTCACCATCTATTTGCTTACTAAACTACCTCCGCGATGGCCCAAACCCCGGGAAATTCAATGGAATTTAATGAACGACCAACTTCAGCCCCAGAGAGTGGAAGTGAAATCTCTGATATGGCCAGTAGTCATGAACTGGGAATTGAAGTAGAGAGCCAGTCACATGAAGATAATCAAGATCCACCAGCTCTTCCAGAATGTGAGTATACATCCATCTTGAGTATTTCTAATCTCTCAAAACCTGATATTGTGTCATAGCCTTTATTTCAGGTCAACCGCCAAGCTCTCAGAAACCGAATTTTAAAAGTTATGAGAAGGAAAAGACTGTTGAACCTTGTGCACCGACAGAAGATGATGGGCAAGATGATGTAATTTTCAGTGGGGAGGTGGAAATTATATCCAAGGAACAATTTGTCTCCAACATTGCTCAAACAATCCCAAGGCTCGAAAAAATCCAAAATGATAGTAAAATTCCTGATTATGTGCGTCAAAAGATTGCTGAAGCCATGAGCCTGCTCAAAATGGATTTGAACCGTAAGTCCATTACTAATTCAAAACAAAATTGATAAAAATAGCTGCTTACAATATATGGGCAGGTGTGGAGGTGGGAGAATCTCTACCTGAAGGATCTTGAGTCGTAATTGGATTTCCAGGCAAAGGATTAGGAAAAAGACCAAATATACATGCGACCAAAAAAACAAACAAAAAACGCCGTACCTTTGAAGCCGCAAACGATTCTCGCGATCAAGGTGATGAAATTATCAATGTTGAAGGGGACCATATTGATAATGAACCTCCGCATACTGAACCCTCCCCAATACTCAATGAAACAATCCATGATGAAGCTCCACATACAGAAAGTCCCCCGATACCCAATGAAACAATGCATGATGCAACCCCTCCCGCCTCTCCTCGGAATATTCAAGCCTTTCAAGAAAGGGAAACAATTAAACATGATACAATGGGACAAGATATGACTGATATAATTCCCGACGCTGAGCCCGAAGTGTCATCCGCTGCGAATTTTCAAGGAATATTTTTATCCCGCATGGAAGAGTTTGCAGGCGTTTTGAATTATCATTCCAATATTACTCAACAATCATGGAAAAGGGGGCTTGATAATATCAATAGGATTTACAAAAATAGATGGGACAATTTACCAACAAAGGATGCTCATACATTCCTGCCCGTTGGTATTAAGGTGATCAGTAACCGAGATCTTAAAATGTCGGCTTGGCTGCAGGACCTTGAGATGGCAGGTGAGTTTTTTTTTATCTTTGTGCATGATACTTGATTATTGGCTGTTGACTGGTGATATAAATTGCAATATACAGGGTTAGATTTTTTTAAGCCAACCGAAACAGAAGCGTTTTTTGATCACAACATTTGGAATCTCAAATTGATGAAGGAATCAGCTAAACCTCCAGATAATCTCGCAAAATCTGAACACTCCTTCTTCAAAATGGTTCAGAGCCTTCTTTACCCCGCCAATCCAGTTAAACATTTTTGGGCAAATGTTATGTTTGAATCCATTAGTTTAGTCTCATACGATGTGATTGCACCCAAACCATATGTTGCACCAACATCAAATTCGACCGATCCTCTTGGACTCGAACGGGGAGCAGTTGAATACCTTGCCTCCTGCTTGAGTAAATGGAAGCAACGTGCAACCCAACTCAGCATTGAAGGTGGTGGGGCTGACAATGAGATATCCACAAAGCCGCACAAGAACCTGGAGGATCTAATGGATACATTTATCCATTTGATGATTGCGTACAACATGGTACGTGCACATACAAAGGTCGAAGTTAATGGCATCAAAGGCAAACTCACGAACTCAAAAAAAAATGAGGCCATCAAAGATCTTTTGGCGTGTCACAAGAATCTTGGAATCAATCGAATTTGCTATGGTATATTAGCGGCATTCTGTGCGGCGGGGGTTCGTGGTTTGATGGTATGCTCAGATGACTGGAGAACAAGCTCAGTTAAAGGGGCTTTAGCACTAATTGACATTTCCGCAAAACTTTCAGAGGGTAAAAATCTAGTGGAGCCAGTGTGGCTACGTACTAATAAGTATATATGTAATTTACTGAATAAAAGTTTCTTCTCATCAGAGTCTTTTAACCCCACTGTACCTCTTAGATTTGATTTTGCACGATGCTTAGTATTAGACTTTGGTGATGCCTGGGTGGCGAATCGCGGGCTTGGTTCAAGTGATGAGGTCACCTTGACGGTACCCAGGTCAGCTAAACTCACAACCAGGATTGACCCGTTTTAGATTAGCTTTGTACTAGATAGATTGTAATTGAATTTTGCAAAGTTATTTATGAATTTAATAATCATGACTTCCTATCCTACTACTTCCCGGATGCCACAGTCTGAGTACCAATAGTAATTGTACGGCGGCATGCCTCCGTACATCATTGCAAAGACTCCGACAAGACGCAAGCTGAGTCAGGCGATGTGCCCGCGAGTAGCACACGCGGGTGCATTGCGGGAAGTCGCGTTTATCACTTCCCGCCAGCCCATAATAGGCCAAATGTTCCTGTGTCTTTCAAGAGGACTAGGATAGCTAGGGATCCGCAGCAGGATGCATATTGCATTTGCGTGTGCTTGCAATATTCCAAATGGTTGGATTGGAAAGTGATTGCATGGGAACATCAATGTGGAAAATTGAATAATGCACTATCCACTGCAATTTTCAGGTTCAGGTATTTGAGATCGTGAATTTGCCAAGGTCAGGCGTGAGCTTTCTTTTTAGCCGCAATTAAAAAAGATTCATCCACCGCAATCCAATTTAGGTGATATTAAGAAATCAGTAATCATTCGGTTTCATTTCATTTTCTGCTGAAAGCATGCCATTCACGAAAAAAGGAAAAGAGCGTAAAAGGGAACTCGCGAGAAAGCGTCGGGCTGAGGAAGGAAAGTGTGAGTTACTCGCTTAATCTCAGTGTATATATATAGATATATATATATGCTTCCACATTTATGTGGCACCCTCATTGGGCCCCACTGAAGAACATGGGCTTTAGTCGGTTCAGATTGTGCCAATGTCATGTGGGCTCCAACAGGGAAGTCAAAGGATGTGTGCCGAAGAAAGCTCCTTGGCAGTATCTGATATCTTGTGTGCTTCAACACGTAGTGATCCCTCAACCACTCGGGAATAGTAGCAGATCCCAAAAGACAAATGAGTGCAAAACGACCCGAATGAATAGGTTGTTTTCCTCCTCTCGCCCAACAGCACAAATATCAATGCCAGTATCAGCAAATATCACCCCAAGTGAAATTCGGAGGGTTGTGGATGTCAATCAGATCAAACGCATTCACCTTGGGCGTGTGGCAATTTTCTCTTCAACCGGATTACTCATTGCCCTTGTCAAATTCCGACCATGCACAACAATGAGTGAAGTCGAGGTCAATCAATGGGATGAATTATCACAATTCCTATTTCGCGAAAAGAGTTTCACCGACCCTATTGCAACAAATGGAGCATTACTGGAGGGATTTATGTTCGCGATTGGGTGGCGCAAATGCACCACGAAGAATGAACAATTTGGTCTGTATGGTAGTGCTGGCAAAATTGAAAATGCAAAAGATGAATGGCGGGACCGAGGTGCCAATCTTAGCTCGGTGGGTTGCATTCTAGGTCAATCCTTACAATATGTTGGGGATAATTTATTTCAGAAGATTCAAAATTGCTACAACTCATTGGGGGTTCCGTCTTTTGATCAAGTCAACTATGAAGGCGATATTCCGGCAAATCAGGGTGCATTCGAGTTCGCTTCCGCACTCACTTTCACCATGAATGGATTCAAAAACGCACCTCATGTTGATAAGGATGCATCGCTGTATGCTTCGGGATGGTGGTTTCAAGCTGATAAGCGGACCGGCCAAATTCAAAGAGATGCGTCAAAGCGGTGTACAGGGGGAAAATTGATTTTCCCAAATGAGCATTTTTGGATTGATCTATCCGCATGTCATGGGCTCATTCAGGTAGTGTGGGCCAGTAGTACATTTGTTCATTATACTGATCCAGCACAGGACAATGAAAGCACGACACTAGTGGGTATGTCCGCACAATGCTCAAGCAGGTTAGCAAAAACAATGCGGCAAAAAAGCAATGGCTATTATGAGATTGGCGAGAGAGCGGGCTATCAAATCAGGGATGGTAATACAATCTCATGCCAATTCAAAGAATGAGGAGATTTGCAAGTGGGTTGGGTAAGTAATGGTGAGGTAAGGCAGAGGACAATATACACCAGGATTGGATGGATTCGAGTGCGGGAGATGGGGTGTCTCACATGAAAAAGGGGTGAAGTGGATTATGTACGGTGGCATGCCATTGTACATCTGTCCTGGTTTGTTGCTATTGTCCAGGATGCCAATGCTTCACACGCGAATCCTCATGCTTGTGCAGGTTCTGACAATGCTGAAAGTTCCTTACGCCTATGCGGGGTGCCAACGCTACACACGCCAATCCTTGGGCCTGTGCAGGCTCCCGAAAATTTACACGCCAATCCTTACGCCTTTACAGGCTTTCGACGATTCACACGCCAATTCTTATGCTTGTGAAGCTTCCCCACAATGCTGAAATTTTCTTTAGCCTGTGCAGGATCCCAAGAATTCACACGCCAATTCTTACGCCTGTGCAGGCTCCCAACAATTCACACGCCCATCCTTATGCTTGGGGAGGGTCCCAAAAGTGCTAAAATTCCTTACGCCTGTACAGGCTTCCGACGATTCACACGCCAATCCTTACGCTTGGGAAGGTTGCCAACAATGCTGACAAATTCTTACGCCTGTGCAGGCTCCCAACAATTCACACGCCAATCCTTATGCCTGTGCAGGCTCCCAACAATTCACACGCCAATCCTTACGCCTGTGCAGCCTCCCGACAAGTCACACGCCAATCCTTACGCTTGTGAAGGTTCTAGACAATTTAAACAATTCAATACATGAGTAAGACTAATAGCGTGTGACCATAGGAAAGGCCATGTTTCACGAATCTGGACTCGATTGCTCACATACGGGAACCTCCCGCTTTTTTACAGTTAGGAATGGGTATGGCTCTAAACCATGGAAGAAGAAAATATACGAGAGGATAACGGCAACTATTGGCGCATTTTGAGAAAAAGAGGTTCACGAAAACAAATACTCACTCTAACTCTTGGTGGGGCACTTACAAAAATAATTCTCACGCAATCAGGGTTTTTCTCTAAGGAGGAAATAAGTAATTTTTACGTGAACAAAGAATGTAATAGAATTTGAACATAACAAGAATTGAAGACAAATATTTTATTCAAAAGAAAGTATTACAAAAAATAAAAAGAGGAAATAATGGGATTTTTTTTTTTAATTTTTTATTTTTTGAGGAATTTGGAGACTATCCCGGTTATGTCCTCCTTTGGATAAGCCTCCAGTGCCTGGGCAAGGAGGCGGTTTAGTTCGTCCCGGAAGTCCCGGTGCA
This sequence comes from Austropuccinia psidii, assembly GCA_023105745.1. Taxonomy (NCBI): domain Eukaryota; kingdom Fungi; phylum Basidiomycota; class Pucciniomycetes; order Pucciniales; family Sphaerophragmiaceae; genus Austropuccinia; species Austropuccinia psidii. Next base: position 38,256,576 of record JALGQZ010000010.1, on the reverse strand, counting down.
TCTCATTTCGATGAGTTGCATCCACAAAAGGAATCATGTGGAGCAAGCGACGATGCTCCAACAAGATTCGGTTGATCGAATCGTGGACGATTGCTCGAGGAATCATTAGGGTCGGTCGCAGGTCGGTGAATTCCTGGCAAGCGTCATCGTGGGAATGAGACGAGCTTGGCACCGGGGGGGAGGAGGCGTTGGGATTCTCGGGGGCACTGGAAGGGATCTCTGGGGAGGGAACCGGGGTTGGAGTGGAGGGGGGGGGAATGGAAGGGGAAGGTGGGCGAGTCGGGTAAGAAGAAGGGGGAGGGGGAACTGGGGATCCCACGGGCGTATCGTCGATGATGATTATCGAGCGAGGAGTGGCGGGACGATCTGGAGACGGTTGAAAAAATGGTGAGGAAAAGTTGAGAAGAGTGAAGAAGGAGAAGTGGTGACTTACCAAAAGGTTCCTCCGTGGATTGCGTAGGAGCCACCTCAGGTTCTGGCTCATGAGTCGTATTGTCCTCAGGTGGTTGGGACGATGGACTCGGGCCAGGAATAGGTGGCTCTTCGGTTCGGGAGGGTTCTAAAAAAGGAGTAAGTGTCAGTTCACTCGACTCGAAAGTGAAAGTGAAAATGAAATGAAACTTTGGCTGCTTACCGCGGAATAATTCCTCAGACCATCGGGTGCCACTCGGGCCTGGAGTGGGTTGCCGGGGGGTTTGCTCGCGAGGCAAACTGGGAACGGGAGAGTCGTGTCGGGGGGGATTCGGGGGGTTTGGTTCTATGAGTAATGGAAAAAAGTCAGTATTATTGCGTGAAGAGAAATGAGATAAAGAGGAGAAATAAAACTTACTTTGGCGTTTGAATCCCATCGGTGATAAGACATGGTGACGATCAGCCCAAGCTCGAATGTCCTCTTGCCATCGCCATCCTTCATCGGCCGGATAATCACTTCGCTCCTGTCAAGGAGTGAAGTGACCATCGGATGGTGGCCTAGGAGGGGGAGTGGACAAATCGATACTGGAGGGGACAGGGCTAATCGTCCGGAATCGTTCCCGTTGGCCTGTTTGGGGGCCCGGCGTCCATTCACGCTCGGAAATGGTTTCATCATCGTTGACCACAAAGGAGTCCTCGCGAGGGCGTCTTGGGCGAGAACTCGTCTGGCCTCGTGGTCGGAAGGGGCGGACAACGAACGAACATTTCTTGTGTGCTTGTCGGCAAGCATCACAAGCGTCGTTCGTCGTCGAGGAACGAATGCAGGGGATACCCCGCTTGGTGCATAACGTGCAGGACATCTAAAAACAAAACAAAACAGGTTAGTAACTGAATAGAAAGTAAGCAATCAAGAAAGAAAAGGAAGACATACGATGATTTATATAAATATAAAACGGAATCAAATTAAAGACGCTCTAGTCGGAAGTTTTCAAAAGTCTGGAAGGAAGTCGTGAAGAAAGAAAAATATTAATATCGGTACATAATGTTGACTAAAGTTTAATTGGAGAAAACATACAAAGTAGATAGAAGTGGGGTTCTGAAAGTATTAGCAGGAAAAACAAAAAGCGAGCAGGAAGGGGAGTGGGGTTAGTCGAGTGCGAAAGAAAAGACTGGAAAGGCAGGAAGACGAGGGGGAATACGCACAAGAAGGACAAACCCGGGTGAGGTTGAACGAAGTGGAGCGGGTGAGAAAGAAAGTGAAGTGCGTGTCGTGTGAAGATGGTCTTTTATACCAAGGTGAAGCTGAGACGATCTCAGCAGTTGCAGCACCCGCAAAAGTCTCAGCTTCAAGGTGTGTGGGCAAAATTGAAGCTGAGTCTCAGCGAATGCTGCAACTGAGAGGTGAAATGCTCGCGTGAGGCAGAAGAACAATGGGGGTCTGGCTGAGTATTGCAATTTATTGAATTGTCATGCTGAGTCAAATCCCCTTTGTTTCCTTAAATTGCCACCCGATCACCCAGGAGGGTGGTCGTGAGGCCCTTATTGATTGTGCATTGTGGGTGCAATGCACAAGTGACCGTGGCAAGATCACCGGCCTTATGGCCTGGTGATAGTCTTTGAACAAAGGGGGGGGCTGTAAGACAAGTGAATACAGCGTGAGCTTGCCTCGACCCATTGCTCAGGTTTGCTTTCGGGTCATAATTGAAATGCTCAGTGGCTGAACATTTGAATTGCACAGTAATTGAACAATTGATATAACAATATCAAATGCACCGCTGAGTATTGCAATTTATTGAATTGTCAAGCTCAGTCACATCCCCTTTGTTTCCTTAAATAGTCACCCGATCACCCAGGAGGGTGGTCGTGAGGCCCATGTTGAATGTGCATTGGGGGTGCAATGCACAAGTGACCCATGCAGAAAAGCACCCGGTGCATTTGGTCACAAGTGACCGCAGCGAGATTACCGGCCATATGGCCTGGTAATAGTATGTGAACAAAGGGGGGGGCTGTAAGACAAGTGAATACAGCGTGAGCTTGCCTCGACCCATTGCTCAGGTTTGCTTTCGGGTCATAATTGAAATGCTCAGTGGCTGAACATTGGAATTGCACAGTGATTGAGCTATAGATATAACAATATCAAATGCACCATGCTGAGCCATTGCTCAGTCGTTTTTGTATGCGCGCACTCTGAGCATTTGGCACAGCATCGGATGACATTTCAGCAAGGTGCAGCATTTCACACGCTTTGGTGAAGTGCTCCAAACTGAGCCTTCCAGTGAGCTATTGCAGAATTAGTTCATTCCATGGCTTTACTGAGCACTTTCACACGGTGCTTTTGACCATGACATGCTCAGCTTGCGTGTGCAAATCGGGTGAAACGCAATGCTGAGCATGTGGCACATGAGCTACGTAAATGCAAATGATGGGAAGGTGCATGCACATTTGCTATATGCATGCAGGCTCAAGTAGTATTACACCTTCCTGATCTGTACAGTACAGTCGACACTGTAGTACGCAGTACACCTTTGTAAATGTGTACTGCGGGGCAGAGCAAAAAGCTGTTCAACAATGTAACATGCAATCACGTCAAGCCATCGAGTCATATCTCTCACCTGCATCCCTTTGATGCACCTTGTTGGACATCTCTGCCTAACTACGGCACAGATGCGCATGTAATCCAAGTTAATGTAAGTGGGTCATAATGGGATGACTTAATATTTGGGTCATACACAAAGAGTTGATTCACTCCGGTGCCATTGTTGGGGCAAACAATGACTGGCCCGATTGTTCATTGTCGGGCAGCCACACGCTTTCATACGCACCCCCGATGGGTCATAGGCATGCAACTTTCACACGCCTGGAAGACATTTTACTGCCAGTCTTCCAGCTGCCTATTTTCTTGGTCGGGTTGTCAGCTTGACTGCAGACGCTCACCCGCTTGCGCGTGGAAACCTGAGGCCAATCAGTGTGGATTTGCTTCAGCCTCATCCACATTAGAATAACAATCCCAGCCTATGATTGCTGAGGCTGGTCATGTTTGCGTGGGTATCTCCCACCGCGGGTCATTTTCTTCACGTTCTCACACGCCCCGCGCAAGTTGTGGCACCTGGCTTGCAGCCAAAAAATCCCTTGGGCGTGTGGCCTCTTTCTCCGGAGTTCTGTACGCGCGTGAGGCAAAGACCCGGATGCCAATCTCGGTGGATTAGTACTCGCCTCAAACGCCATAGGGGTGAATGTATATGTGGATCACGGCTCACGGCTGGCGCCCCCTTTGATCATCCCACACATTCCCCCCTGAAAGCCCAGTATGCATCAGTCAGCAAAAAACTTCAGGCAAAACCAAAGTCATGTTTGGTGGCATGCCACCGAACATATCTCACCCGCCCACACACAAACATCCCCACAGTGAGATTGCCCTTTGAAACTGCCAACATTGCCCAGTAGGTCCCTGTGCGAGAATTGAACTGGGGAATATATGCATCCATGTTCGCTGTCACACCAGCGAACATGCCTCTAATATGCCCTCCACAATAAGTTGCTACAACCCACCCAATTTCGGATGTGCTAATGTCAACCTTGTTCCACCAAAGGTTTCGTAACTTGCTGCAGATCCAGCAGTCATAATGGTGCACCCACATTTTGGCCACCTTGCCTTGATATATGCCCCAAATCGGATATGAAAATTATGGGCCCAAGAGGCCCACCTCCATCAAGACCATGCACGTAACCACAGGCCATCCCCCTTTTGGCCTGTTGCTGCCACTCATATAAGTTCCCCACCTGCGCTTATTCCTCTTCATTCCCTTTAGCTAACCCTTCCCGATCATATAATTCCCAACTGTCCCCAAATAATTTAAAATAGCCATCATGTCAACCCCTTCACAACCACTTTGCATTGGGATGATTAATATTTGTATTCAAATAAATAGTGATATAACCTTAAAGCCTGAGAATTCCCACTTAGGTTCTTGGATTATCCTATGGCACAATCAACACAACATATTCGTATATCTCCCCAATCACCAGAATGCTATTGGCTCTCTCCCGGGAACCCTTTCCCAAACGTTGATACCATTCCTTGGGGCACCCAAAACGTTCATGCACTGTGGTCCTGGTGGGGCATGGATTGAAAATTGCCAATCCAATCCTACTCAAATATTATTCGTTGAGGGAGTATTTATGACTGATGCCAATGATCCCTCCTCATCTCAGAAACCCAATCTAGCATTGATGTTCTTCACATGGTATCCAAACATTCTATTCATAATGGAAAGCTTTCGAACACAAAACTTCAAGCTTAAAATGCCCAAAGAATGTGACTGTACTACTCATTGTCAATGTCAACTCTTTACTCCGACATTTCCCGCTTCAAACTCGACGCCTGCTTCATATCCTGCTGTTTCATCATTGATTTCCAAGCAAAAACTGATACAATTACCCAGTGGATCAGACCTCCCCATGATGACCCCGCCCCATTCCATTATTCAAACCCCCCTCCTCCCTCATCAAAAGACCGGACTAGCTTTTCTCTGGGATCGAGAAATCCCCAATGGCCAATCAGCCCGTAACCTTTGGGCAACCTCACCCCCAGGATCCACTTTTAATGCCAGGCACATCATTACAAACAAGGTCGTTAGCTCATTTGAATCCCTTTCGACCAATACCCCTCTTGGAGGACTGCTTGCGGATGATATGGGATTAGGTAAAACCATTCAGGCCATTGCTCTAATTGGTACCTCCAAGGAGCGGATGATTGCAAACCCCCATCGCTCCACGCCCACCATGATCATCTGCCCCCCTCGCTTAATTACCAACTGGCAATCAGAAATATCCAAGCATGCTCAGGCTGGAGCACTGCATGCCAAAATCTACCATGGTCCCACTCGTCACTCATTATCCCAAGCCGACATCTTAAAATATGATATCATCATCACTTCTTACAATACTATCACCCAAGAATTTAAGCAAACCAATCCCTCTACATCATTCATTTTTCAAATCAATTGGCATTGTATAATCTTGGATGAAGGACAGTGAGTGGCTGAGCTTAAATGATTCAAATTACCTTTTATATCCAATAACCCTTGCCCCCTCTTATAGCTATATTCGCTCTCAATACACTGCCACTCACCGTGCCATTAATAGCCTCCTTTCATCCCGTCGAATATGTTTAACGGGCACACCTATTCACAACACCATTTATGACCTTTTGGGCATAATATCCTTCATCACTCAACCCCAGAGCGCCGATCAAGATAATTGGTCACCATTCATCCTGAGTAGTCTTTCAAAAGGTTGCAATGATATTTTGCATTTGGCATTGCGGCATTTAAGTTTGCGCCGCACCAAAACCACACATCTCGAATCTCTCCCCACTATTAGCCATCATTATGAGCTGCTCCCACTCAACCCGACCATGCAGCAAGAATATTCCACATTATATGAAGAATTCCTATCATCCAAAAGCAAAGGACCAGGAGAGTTTTTCAGAAATATTAATAAGCTGCGAATATGTTGTAACCATCACATCATGCTTAACACAATTGCGGAGGCAGAGCTGGAAGACCCCAAGGGCAGGAGCACTCAGGATAACTCCCCAAGAATCACACGAACTATTGTGGATGTGGAAACATGCATGATGAGTAGTAAAATTGCACACCTCCTACAAAGCTTAATGAAGAACAAACAAACAAGGTGTGGTCCAACGAAATCGGTGGTTTATACCCAATGGACCCAATTTCTAGATTTGTGCGTTAATTCTAATATGCATCCATTACCAATTGACTCCATCTGACTTTTTTATATTGTAGAATTGGTATTGCTCTTGCCCATCACTCTATCCTTTCAGCACGAATTGATGGAACAATTACACCACGAGCGCAGGACAAGGCGCTTGAGAATTTCTTCAATAATCCTGAATGTGAAGTACTGATTGCATCCATTGCCGCGGCTGGAACTGGCCTCAATATAACTTGTGCTAATATAGTCTATTTAATGGTGAGGGGCCCCCCAAAATTCTCCCCTGATTTTCGGACCCTGACATCCACATTTCCAGGAGCCTAATTGGAACCCAGCCATTGAGGCTCAGGCTGTTGATCGTCTACATCGTATTGGCCAACAACGACCTGTACAGGTCATCCACTATATCACTCCTCATTCAGTTGAGGTCAACATGCGGAAGGTACCTTTCAACCTCATCTTTCACTTGATTGTATTACTATTCTGAAATCCTTCCTTATGGGAATGCCATATTCCAATCACCAATAGGTCCAAGAAAAGAAAAAATCATTAACTGCGTGAGCCTTACTGATATTATATAATTTGTGATTGACAAAGTTGATAACTCCTGTTGACTCTGGCACAGGTCCACAATTATGAACACCATGAGCTGGATCGAACTTCTTCAATATTTCCTCAATGAAAATGAGCAATAGAGTATTATTGCAAGGGAGACGGTGATACATTTCAATTCATATTGTCTATATTCTAACATATTTAGCAAGTTGTTGCATCCTTAAGAGATAATAATCAGATTTTATTACACCTGCACAAATAATTCACAAAATTTTAATTTGTCACAGTGCTATACCGTGACAAATTACTAAGTTATTGCAGAGCATCACCATTAGGCCTAATAACTGGCATGTCAAGTATCTTGAGGGCGCTAGTCTGCATCTTACTACAGCCTTTGAGCCAATCTTGATCAAATACCTGAAATGATAGGCCTTCCGGAATATCACCATCATCTGTCGATCGTAATTCTGGCAATCTATCAATAGTTTTTTTACCCTTTTTTTTAATCCGATTACAAAACTCTATGTCTCTATCCATTTTCAATACCAAATCATTAAATAACTGGGAGCGCCAGCGTAATCCCACTTTGCGGTAAACTTGACGGCCATTTTCCAGTACCTCCTCAGTATCTGAGCATACTCGAGGGTCATTGAATTGTGATGCTAGAATGGGAAATTTAGCCGTATCACACCATTCACGACGGCGCTCACAGGTCTGCACATAATCAAGTAGATCATCATCAGACTTGGTCCACAATGAAGAAGAGATACAGTAACTAACTCTTTGACGAATCTTTGCGAGCTTTTGATTCTCCTTCTTTTTTACCAAATACTCCGCATCCTTTTGAATAGACTTCCATTCTCTTTTCAAATAAGTGAAATATCGCTCCATTAAAGCCGCCACGACCCCATAGTTGTTATGATCCTTGTTCCAACAGTAGTGATGATACTCAGTGCTGACAAGTGCGAGACGGAATGTACGGTAAAACACCATAGACATCAGCTCGTTGAACGGATGTTGCCATGAGCTCTCCCAGTCCCAAGTGAATCGCTTTAGTCCTAGCTTGTGCAGCTCATTTTCGCAGTAGCTTTGGAAACCCTGAGACTGAACCTGTGTTGATGGCTCATTGAACACATCCTCGGGGACATATCCGAGATGACCAGCCACTTGAATTGCAATTTCACGCTCTTCTGTGCTGGGTGGTGCTGGTAGTGAGGAAAAATCCTTATCCCTAACTTTGAGTAGGAACAGGCAATGTGCGTGTACTGCTGATCTCATTCCATGGACATTCTCTGGAAGTTCTGCCTTCAGCCATTTTTGTTGCTCCTTCTGGCTTGCACGTTTTGCCACATTGTGAGCTTTACGGGCCTGGTTCCTTTGCTGTCTGACCTCGGATTGTTCAAGCATACTCTGGGCGAGGCCCAGCTGAGGATGGGTGAACTCACTATTTGATTGAGTGCCTTGCTCATGCGCTGTGAAATTGTCCCTCCTTGGTTCATCATTTCTTTCACTTTGAGTCGGAGACATGTTCTCATCCTCATCATCCACCATTGTTGCTCTTGATGTACTGGCATGACCTGTTCTTGGTTTGGAGGCATATGGATGATGACGTCCAGTGACTTTCTCTTTATGGACCAGAGGTGAAGACGCATAAAGTTCATCCCCTGCTATGCAAATCATCAGTTAACACATCAAAACATTAATGAAGACTGGTCATCCTCACGATCTTCAATTGGCTCCTGAGATCGGACTGACTTGCCTTTAGGTGCCATATCTAACCCATGAAACAAACATATCAAATTGTGAATAAGTTTCTACTCCAAAATTCAAATGACTTACTTTGATGAAGCGTCAATACTGGATTTCCCTCCGACAGACCGCTCCAAGATACATTTTCCAAAGGTCTTTTTCGTCGCCCCCCATCCACGCGCCTTTCATCACCCACATGAACCTGCGATCCTGATGGAATATTGAGGGTTGGCTGTTTACTTTGGCCAAAGGGATCCTGGGATGCGACTGGATTCCGACCGGGATTAAGGAGGAACTCACGTGGAAATTTTGATTGGGGATTAGCGTGTGAGGAGATTTGAGGTGTGCCTTCTGGCCCCTGAGACACATGAATTTGTGTATTAGTGGGATTCGGGGGAATTGGAGTGACGGAAATATTTGGGATCGACCAAGTGCTTGAAGTTGGAGCCTTTGGATTGCCCACATCAATGTTAAGACCTGATACATTCATTGAGGATGCGATAGGGGTTGTGAGAGGAATGTTGGGACTCAATGGTGACTGTGTTTGAACATATTCTATGCTAGATTCACTATTTGAGTCATGAACAGAACCTGAACGGGATTTATGTGACTTGAAAGATGACATAAGGGCCAAAAAAGTACAGTAATATTTTTAACTAGATAAAACACCTCAGTATTATGATAAAATAGAGTGATATGAGATGAAATCTTTTCAAATTTAGAATAGAGAAATTCTATGAATAGTTGGAACTAAGTGTTGTGTGGAAGTCGGATAAGACTCTTTTGAGGAGAATCCTCCCTGCCTCCTCTTGAGCTCCTCCGCTTTTGTCGGAAACCACCCTGCACGGCCTACCAGCATATAATGTGATATTTCCTTGATCTCAAAGGGGACCCATCATTCATAAGTAATCATATTCAGTACCATTTATGCCTCCCCATTGTCACATTTTGTGAATTATCCAAACTGCCCATATATGCATTGAAATTCCACAACATTGTACATCTGTAAAGGGGTATATTCATGAAGGATTTACCCACAAAAGAGACATCACCTTTTCCCGAATGGCAAGACAATCCAAATCACATTCCAACTGATTCAAAGCCTGCCGCACTCAAACCAAATACCAAGACTTTAGCTGCACTCCAACCCCTTATGTAATAGAGTTATATAGTTATGTCTGTAATAAGGTTTAAACCATGTACGATGGCGTGCCAGCGTACATGGATTAAATGTTAATCCCCTCAATTCAATGGTAACACTTCACTAATGGAACCCCCTCAATGGTCAAACCCGCACTATCACAATGTGTAAATAAACTAGAATATGTATGAGCATTGAGCAGCATGGCATTTTACCCAATTAAACGCCTAACCAATTCTGCCATCCAGATGAGACATGTTAAACTTTATCCACTGCAGCTCATGCTCCATTACAAATGGGATAAAATCCTCAGCTGGCTCAAATCATCTCCCCCTTCATAAATAATCACTGAATTTTATTTCCAATTAATAACACTCCTAAACACTTTCACATCAACCATAGATATTTATACACAAACCAACTGTACTCCCAATTCCTGCAGCAATGACAACCCGGCCATATTCCTCAATGCGTATATGCATGTGTCAACACTGCTCAACTCAAACACACTCTTCCCCTGAGGGTGATAGGCAAGGAGTTGCCTTCACACCTTTCCAATATAAACAGCACATTAAAAAGCTCAAATCAACCATTGCACCCAAATCTCTTCCAAACATCCCTACTTCTGCATCAGGATCTGGGTGCCCACAAATTCTATTGGATCAAATCTTCCCAGCTGATTATTCACGTTTGACCCAAAGCACTTTCCCAACTCCAGCGGGTCTCAATTCAACTGCACAGAAACCATATAGTGGCAGTCAAACCCTTCCCCCACAAGACCTAGGAATGATAATATCTGCCATTCTATCATTAAGGTATAATTTACCCCGCAGGGCTTCACGCATACTCAACCCCGCCCTGAACCTGCTGATCAAGTCCAGTATCTCAAGCTCAGCTGGTCCCCCCGCTCTTGCATTCCATATACCTCAAGATCTGAGTACCATATTTGAACATCTCCAATTGGAGCCAGTGATTCAAAACTATATATGTTGTCCTCAATGTTTCTCTCTTAATGGCCTTACTGAATCAGTCACAACTGACCAACCCCACTGTCAACGCCATAATGACCCAAATGATCATGATCCCCCTTGCACACAATCATTAGGCAAATTCACCTATTCATCTGAACCCCACACCCAAAACACAACCAACATGAAGCAAAAATTTATACCAACAAAACATTTCATTTATCAACCATTCAAAAATTGGCTTGCCAGATTTCTCCAGCGGGCTGGAATTATGGACATTCTGCATCAACATCAACAATCCCAAACTCCCGAAGATTCCCCAAAACGTGACGTCTGGGATGGATTGGTCTGGAGACGCTTCACTGGCACTAGAAATATCCATGACCCCCCATTCATGTCCATTCCTGGTGCATTGGCCTTCTCCATATATGTGGACTGGTTTAATGCACATGGAAAGTCAACCCGGTTGGCTAGCATTGGACCTATCATGCTTATTTGTCTTAATCTCCCCCCAAGTGAAAGATTGAAGCCCAAGAATGTCTATGTTGCAGGAATCATCCCTGGTCCGAAGGAGCCAACTGCGCTTCAATTGAATTATCTATTAATGCCACTCATCAACGAGCTCAAAGAGCTATGGCAAGGTTACCATTTTGCACCCACCTCAACAGGTCCATCAGGATCCTTTATCCGTGTTGCCATCCTCACAGCCATTGCGGATGTGGTTGCCATGCGCAAGCTTACTGGATTTATTTCCCATTCAGGAAACCACTTTTGTAATTTTTGCACCATTCACAAAGCTCAAATTGAAGAAATTGGTCCTCAATTTCACTACACGCGCTCATACCAAAGTCATAAATCAACCATTGCCAAATGGCTTCGGGCAACCCCAAAACAAAGACAAGCAATTTTCTCTGAGTATGGAGTGCGATATTCAATTTTGGAAGACCTTCCGTATTGGGATGCAACCAGAATGGTTAATCTTGACATAATGCATAATTTAATACTTGGAATTTTGAAGGATCATGCAACTTTCAAATTGTGCATTCCAGAGGCGAAATCAAAAATTTACTTCAGGTCCCGCAGGAAATCCAATGACACCAACAGTTCAGACTCAGATTCCATGACCTCCAACAGCTCTCTTGATAAAATCACATTGAGAGAGGCCCGCTCCCTGAGAAGAGACGCAGCAAATCAATAAATGAGCCACTCCCCACTACTTCCACCCGGAAAAACTACTTCCCAATGCCCACCCTTCACACAGAACATCCATCTAGTGGTTCTGCGGAGATTCCTTCATTTGATGCCGATTACATCCCCACTTCTGAAATACCCTCTGAATTGGATATCACTGCACTGAGCGATCACCAGATCAAGGGTGAGGCTCTTGAGCATCTCCGACAAATCATATCTGAGACCATAATTCCCTCATCATGGACAAGAGTTCCCCGCAAAATGGGTTCCCCCTCTCATGGTAGCTTAAAAGCCGCTGAATGGGCTCTCTTATATAAGGTCTATATTCCATTTCTAATGCTCAGTCAACAGATGTCATTAGATGCACACCAATCCGCCAACACACAAAGAAAAATGGGTCAGTCAGAAGAACTTGCAAATGAACTAGCCAAGAATACATTCCATTTGATTAGTGCTATCAACATTGCCACAAGCTGGACTGTTTCAATAGATGATGCGACTGCATTTGCTGAACATTGGAAAAAATTCCGCCTTTCCAATCAACACCTGTTCCCAAAACAGAAAAGTAAACCAAATCATCATTTTGCTGATCATATTCCCGAACTCTTCCAACGTTGGGGCCCAGCACAAGCCTCAGCCACATGGGGTTATGAGCGCTTGATTGGAGTATTTGCAAAGATGCCAACAAATAACAAGATATGTACGTCAATTAATAAGATCAATATATTCACATTGATGAAACACCTGAACTGAATAAGACTAACTTTTTGCAACTCTGAATAGATGATATAGATAAAACCTTACTTCAACATATCTGTCGATGTTCCAACCTTTCCGTTCTCCTGAAATCCCCATCTGTGCCATGTGAAATAAAACAGCTTTTCGAATCACAGCCACCTGCCGTGTTCAATCACCATAAATATAACAAGCCATCCCGCCATGAACAACAAAATTATGCTTGCCTGGTTGAGTACTTACAGAATTTTCATTCCACAAGGGAAGTAGTTGATTGGATCAGCTTAGACACTACCATGCAATCCACAAGTCCTCCCACTTCAAGGATTGTCTCACCTTGGTATTTTCCAGTTTCAAACATTAATATTGGGAACAATATATTTTCAACTGAATCCAAAAATATCAGCAACAGTGTGATATGTTTTCTGAGGGGCAACTCACGACAATTTGGTATTATTGATAGCATTTTCAAAGTCTCTGAGCCATCTAGCATACTGAATAATAACTTTCTGATTTTAAAAACTTTGAAGATTGATGTGAATTTCCTACCAGATTGGCCGTATCTCAATATTTATAAAGCTGTTGGTTTTGATGATGGACACTTGATTATATCAGAAGAAGAAATAGAAGGTAACTGTGGATTGTATGATAAAAAAGCTCTGTCATTTGGACTGCTTGTAATGATAAAGCCGTTATTTCATGATATTTAGTCTACAAAAATGCAAATCTCTCAGATTCATTAGCAATTTTGCTAGTGAAATCATTGCCTCAAAATTTAGTGACAGAGACATGCCATTGTGACAAGCAAAGCCCATTATTTCACATTGCCACAAAGAACTTACTATTTTGACATTGGGTACAGTGTGAATAAGCCAAGTCCAATGATCAAATGACCCACACACTCACCTTTCATAGCATCCAAAATTTCTAACTGCGCCATCATCATGTTGGAAGCGGAATCGGCTTTTGCGTACCCACACCCGCATGTGCACCCGCACGCGCCAATGCACACGCCCACGCACCCGCACACGCCAATGCACACGCCCACCCACCCGCACCCGCACACGCCAATGCACACGCAAACCCACCCGCACACGCCAATGCACACGCAAACGCGCCCGCACACGCCAATGCACACGCAAACGCGCCCGCACACGCCAATGCACACGCACACTTCATGGATGACCTGGTGAAGTCAAACCCCCCGCCTACATCAAAACTGGCTGAAGGACATCTTTGATGTGTGTGTGTGCAAACAGGCGGGTCTGGTGTAATTTTTACCAATCATCGGACGGTTGTGGGATGATCAGGTGGTGAGGAATCTGAGTTGAAGGCACAGGGGAACCAATATTATTGGATGTCACAGGATTTGGTGTAAGACCAGAGTGTGACGTGTGCTTGACGTTCGCTTGATTTTTGCTTGACGTGAGCTCGACTTTTATCCTGCTTGACGTTTGCTTGACGTGAAGTCAATCGCCGACGATTGACACGAGATTCGCCCCGGTGTGAGTGTTGGCAGATTGGTGTGCATCTAATGACATCTGTTGACTGAGCATTAGAAATGGAATATAGACCTTATATAAGAGAGCCCATTCAGCGGCTTTTAAGCTACCATGAGAGGGGGAACCCATTTTGCGGGGAACTCTTGTCCAAGATGAGGGAATTATGGTCTCAGATATGATTTGTCGGAGATGCTCAAGAGCCTCACCCTTGATCTGGTGATCACTCAGTGCAGTGATATCCAATTCAGAGGGTATTTCAGAAGTGGGGATGTAATCGGCATCAAATGCAGGAATCTCCGCAGAACCACTAGATGGATGTTCTGTGTTAGGGGTGGGCATTGGGAAGTAGTTTTTTCGGGTGGAAGTAGTGGGGAGTGGCTCATTTATTATTTTTGCTGCGTCTCTTCTCAGGGAGCGGGCCTCTCTCAATGTGATTTTATCAAGAGAGCTGTTGGAGGTCATGGAATCTGAGTCTGAACTGTTGGTGTCATTGGATTTCCTGCGGGACCTGAAGTAAATTTTTGATTTCGCCTCTGGAATGCACAATTTGAAAGTTGCATGATCCTTCAAAATTCCAAGTATTAAATTATGCATTATGTCAAGATTAACCATTCTGGTTGCATCCCAATACGGAAGGTCTTCCAAAATTGAATATCGCACTCCATACTCAGAGAAAATTGCTTGTCTTTGTTGTGGGGTTGCCCGAAGCCATTTGGCAATGGTTGATTTATGACTTTGGTATGAGCGCGTGTAGTGAAATTGAGGACCAATTTCTTCAATTTGAGCTTTGTGAATGGTGCAAAAATTACAAAAGTGGTTTCCTGAATGGGAAATAAATCCAGTAAGCTTGCGCATGGCAACCACATCCGCAATGGCTGTGAGGATGGCAACACGGATAAAGGATCCTGATGGACCTGTTGAGGTGGGTGCAAAATGGTAACCTTGCCATAGCTCTTTGAGCTCGTTGATGAGTGGCATTAATAGATAATTCAATTGAAGCGCAGTTGGCTCCTTCGGACCAGGGATGATTCCTGCAACATAGACATTCTCGGGCTTCAATCTTTCACTTGGGGGGAGATTAAGACAAATAAGCATGATAGGTCCAATGCTAGCCAACCGGGTTGACTTTCCATGTGCATTAAACCAGTCCACATATATGGAGAAGGCCAATGCACCAGGAATGGACATGAATGGGGGGTCATGGATATTTCTAGTGCCAGTGAAGCGTCTCCAGACCAATCCATCCCAGACGTCACGTTTTGGGGAATCTTCGGGAGTTTGGGATTGTTGATGTTGATGCAGAATGTCCATAATTCCAGCCCGCTGGAGAAATCTGGCAAGCCAATTTTTGAATGGTTGATAAATGAAATGTTTTGTTGGTATAAATTTTTGCTTCATGTTGGTTGTGTTTTGGGTGTGGGGTTCAGATGAATAGATGAATTTGCCTAATGATTGTGTGCAAGGGGGATCATGATCATTTGGGTCATTATGGCGTTGACAGTGGGGTTGGTCAGTTGTGACTGATTCAGTAAGGCCATTAAGAGAGAAACATTGAGGACAACATATATAGTTTTGAATCACTGGCTCCAATTGGAGATGTTCAAATATGGTACTCAGATCTTGAGGTATATGGAATGCAGGAGCGGGGGGACCAGCTGAGCTTGAGATACTGGACTTGATCAGCAGGTTCAGGGCGGGGTTGAGTATGCGTGAAGCCCTGCGGGGTAAATTATACCTTAATGATAGAATGGCAGATATTATCATTCCTAGGTCTTGTGGGGGAAGGGTTTGACTGCCACTATATGGTTTCTGTGCAGTTGAATTGAGACCCGCTGGAGTTGGGAAAGTGCTTTGGGTCAAACGTGAATAATCAGCTGGGAAGATTTGATCCAATAGAATTTGTGGGCACCCAGATCCTGATGCAGAAGTAGGGATGTTTGGAAGAGATTTGGGTGCAATGGTTGATTTGAGCTTTTTAATGTGCTGTTTATATTGGAAAGGTGTGAAGGCAACTCCTTGCCTATCACCCTCAGGGGAAGAGTGTGTTTGAGTTGAGCAGTGTTGACACATGCATATACGCATTGAGGAATATGGCCGGGTTGTCATTGCTGCAGGAATTGGGAGTACAGTTGGTTTGTGTATAAATATCTATGGTTGATGTGAAAGTGTTTAGGAGTGTTATTAATTGGAAATAAAATTCAGTGATTATTTATGAAGGGGGAGATGATTTGAGCCAGCTGAGGATTTTATCCCATTTGTAATGGAGCATGAGCTGCAGTGGATAAAGTTTAACATGTCTCATCTGGATGGCGGAATTGGTTAGGCGTTTAATTGGGTAAAATGCCATGCTGCTCAATGCTCATACATATTCTAGTTTATTTACACATTGTGATAGTGCGGGTTTGACCATTGAGGGGGTTCCATTAGTGAAGTGTTACCATTGAATTGAGGGGATTAACATTTAATCCATGTACGCTGGCACGCCATCGTACATGGTTTAAACCTTATTACAGACATAACTATATAACTCTATTACATAAGGGGTTGGAGTGCAGCTAAAGTCTTGGTATTTGGTTTGAGTGCGGCAGGCTTTGAATCAGTTGGAATGTGATTTGGATTGTCTTGCCATTCGGGAAAAGGTGATGTCTCTTTTGTGGGTAAATCCTTCATGAATATACCCCTTTACAGATGTACAATGTTGTGGAATTTCAATGCATATATGGGCAGTTTGGATAATTCACAAAATGTGACAATGGGGAGGCATAAATGGTACTGAATATGATTACTTATGAATGATGGGTCCCCTTTGAGATCAAGGAAATATCACATTATATGCTGGTAGGCCGTGCAGGGTGGTTTCCGACAAAAGCGGAGGAGCTCAAGAGGAGGCAGGGAGGATTCTCCTCAAAAGAGTCTTATCCGACTTCCACACAACACTTAGTTCCAACTATTCATAGAATTTCTCTATTCTAAATTTGAAAAGATTTCATCTCATATCACTCTATTTTATCATAATACTGAGGTGTTTTATCTAGTTAAAAATATTACTGTACTTTTTTGGCCCTTATGTCATCTTTCAAGTCACATAAATCCCGTTCAGGTTCTGTTCATGACTCAAATAGTGAATCTAGCATAGAATATGTTCAAACACAGTCACCATTGAGTCCCAACATTCCTCTCACAACCCCTATCGCATCCTCAATGAATGTATCAGGTCTTAACATTGATGTGGGCAATCCAAAGGCTCCAACTTCAAGCACTTGGTCGATCCCAAATATTTCCGTCACTCCAATTCCCCCGAATCCCACTAATACACAAATTCATGTGTCTCAGGGGCCAGAAGGCACACCTCAAATCTCCTCACACGCTAATCCCCAATCAAAATTTCCACGTGAGTTCCTCCTTAATCCCGGTCGGAATCCAGTCGCATCCCAGGATCCCTTTGGCCAAAGTAAACAGCCAACCCTCAATATTCCATCAGGATCGCAGGTTCATGTGGTTCATGAAAGGCACGTGGATGGGGGACGACGAAAAAGACCTTTGGAAAATGTATCTTGGAGCGGTCTGTCAGAGGGAAATCCAGTATTGACGCTTCATCAAAGTAAGTCATTTGAATTTTGGAGTAGAAACTTATTCACAATTTGATATGTTTGTTTCATGGGTTAGATATGGCACCTAAAGGCAAGTCAGTCCAATCTCAGGAGCCAATTGAAGATCGTGAGGATGACCAGTCTTCATTAATGTTTTGATGTGTTAACTGATGATTTGCATAGCAGGGGATGAACTTTATGCGTCTTCACCTCTGGTCCATAAAGAGAAAGTCACTGGACGTCATCATCCATATGCCTCCAAACCAAGAACGGGTCATGCCAGTACATCAAGAGCAACAATGGTGGATGATGAGGATGAGAACATGTCTCTGACTCAAAGTGAAAGAAATGATGAACCAAGGAGGGACAATTTCACAGCGCATGAGCAAGGCACTCAATCAAATAGTGAGTTCACCCATCCTCAGCTGGGCCTCGCCCAGAGTATGCTTGAACAATCCAAGGTCAGACAGCAAAGGAACCAGGCCCGCAAAGCTCACAATGTGGCGAAACGTGCAAGCCAGAAGGAGCAACAAAAATGGCTGAAGGCAGAACTTCCAGAGAATGTCCATGGAATGAGATCAGCAGTACACGCACATTGCCTGTTCCTACTCAAAGTTAGGGATAAGGATTTTTCCTCACTACCAGCACCACCCAGCACAGAAGAGCGTGAAATTGCAATTCAAGTGGCTGGTCATCTCGGATATGTCCCCGAGGATGTGTTCAATGAGCCATCAACACAGGTTCAGTATCAGGGTTTCCAAAGCTACTGCGAAAATGAGCTGCACAAGCTAGGACTAAAGCGATTCACTTGGGACTGGGAGAGCTCATGGCAACATCCGTTCAACGAGCTGATGTCTATGGTGTTTTACCGTACATTCCGTCTCGCACTTGTCAGCACTGAGTATCATCACTACTGTTGGAACAAGGATCATAACAACTATGGGGTCGTGGCGGCTTTAATGGAGCGATATTTCACTTATTTGAAAAGAGAATGGAAGTCTATTCAAAAGGATGCGGAGTATTTGGTAAAAAAGAAGGAGAATCAAAAGCTCGCAAAGATTCGTCAAAGAGTTAGTTACTGTATCTCTTCTTCATTGTGGACCAAGTCTGATGATGATCTACTTGATTATGTGCAGACCTGTGAGCGCCGTCGTGAATGGTGTGATACGGCTAAATTTCCCATTCTAGCATCACAATTCAATGACCCTCGAGTATGCTCAGATACTGAGGAGGTACTGGAAAATGGCCGTCAAGTTTACCGCAAAGTGGGATTACGCTGGCGCTCCCAGTTATTTAATGATTTGGTATTGAAAATGGATAGAGACATAGAGTTTTGTAATCGGATTAAAAAAAAGGGTAAAAAAACTATTGATAGATTGCCAGAATTACGATCGACAGATGATGGTGATATTCCGGAAGGCCTATCATTTCAGGTATTTGATCAAGATTGGCTCAAAGGCTGTAGTAAGATGCAGACTAGCGCCCTCAAGATACTTGACATGCCAGTTATTAGGCCTAATGGTGATGCTCTGCAATAACTTAGTAATTTGTCACGGTATAGCACTGTGACAAATTAAAATTTTGTGAATTATTTGTGCAGGTGTAATAAAATCTGATTATTATCTCTTAAGGATGCAACAACTTGCTAAATATGTTAGAATATAGACAATATGAATTGAAATGTATCACCGTCTCCCTTGCAATAATACTCTATTGCTCATTTTCATTGAGGAAATATTGAAGAAGTTCGATCCAGCTCATGGTGTTCATAATTGTGGACCTGTGCCAGAGTCAACAGGAGTTATCAACTTTGTCAATCACAAATTATATAATATCAGTAAGGCTCACGCAGTTAATGATTTTTTCTTTTCTTGGACCTATTGGTGATTGGAATATGGCATTCCCATAAGGAAGGATTTCAGAATAGTAATACAATCAAGTGAAAGATGAGGTTGAAAGGTACCTTCCGCATGTTGACCTCAACTGAATGAGGAGTGATATAGTGGATGACCTGTACAGGTCGTTGTTGGCCAATACGATGTAGACGATCAACAGCCTGAGCCTCAATGGCTGGGTTCCAATTAGGCTCCTGGAAATGTGGATGTCAGGGTCCGAAAATCAGGGGAGAATTTTGGGGGGCCCCTCACCATTAAATAGACTATATTAGCACAAGTTATATTGAGGCCAGTTCCAGCCGCGGCAATGGATGCAATCAGTACTTCACATTCAGGATTATTGAAGAAATTCTCAAGCGCCTTGTCCTGCGCTCGTGGTGTAATTGTTCCATCAATTCGTGCTGAAAGGATAGAGTGATGGGCAAGAGCAATACCAATTCTACAATATAAAAAAGTCAGATGGAGTCAATTGGTAATGGATGCATATTAGAATTAACGCACAAATCTAGAAATTGGGTCCATTGGGTATAAACCACCGATTTCGTTGGACCACACCTTGTTTGTTTGTTCTTCATTAAGCTTTGTAGGAGGTGTGCAATTTTACTACTCATCATGCATGTTTCCACATCCACAATAGTTCGTGTGATTCTTGGGGAGTTATCCTGAGTGCTCCTGCCCTCGGGGTCTTCCAGCTCCGCCTCCGCAATTGTGTTAAGCATGATGTGATGGTTACAACATACTCGCAGCTTATTAATATTTCTGAAAAACTCTCCTGGTCCTTTGCTTTTGGATGATAGAAATTCTTCATATAATGTGGAATATTCTTGCTGCATGGTCGGGTTGAGTGGGAGCAGCTCATAATGATGGCTAATAGTGGGGAGAGATTCGAGATGTGTGGTTTTGGTGCGGCGCAAACTTAAATGCCGCAATGCCAAATGCAAAATATCATTGCAACCTTTTGAAAGACTACTCAGGATGAATGGTGACCAATTATCTTGATCGGCGCTCTGGGGTTGAGTGATGAAGGATATTATGCCCAAAAGGTCATAAATGGTGTTGTGAATAGGTGTGCCCGTTAAACATATTCGACGGGATGAAAGGAGGCTATTAATGGAACGGTGAGTGGCAGTGTATTGAGAGCGAATATAGCTATAAGAGGGGGCAAGGGTTATTGGATATAAAAGGTAATTTGAATCATTTAAGCTCAGCCACTCACTGTGCTTCATCCAAGATTATATGATGCCAATTGATTTGAAAAATGAATGATGTAGAGGGATTGGTTTGCTTAAATTCTTGGGTGATAGTATTGTAAGAAGTGATGATGATATCATATTTTAAGATGTCGGCTTGGGATAATGAGTGACGAGTGGGACCATGGTAGATTTTGGCATGCAGTGCTCCAGCCTGAGCATGCTTGGATATTTCTGATTGCCAGTTGGTAATTAAGCGAGGGGGGCAGATGATCATGGTGGGCGTGGAGCGATGGGGGTTTGCAATCATCCGCTCCTTGGAGGTACCAATTAGAGCAATGGCCTGAATGGTTTTACCTAATCCCATATCATCCGCAAGCAGTCCTCCAAGAGGGGTATTGGTCAAAAGGGATTCAAATGAGCTAACGACCTTGTTTGTAATGATGTGCCTGGCATTAAAAGTGGATCCTGGGGGTGAGGTTGCCCAAAGGTTACGGGCTGATTGGCCATTGGGGATTTCTTGATCCCAGAGAAAAGCTAGTCCGGTCTTTTGATGAGGGAGGAGGGGGGTTTGAATAATGGAATGGGGCTGGGTCATCATGGGGAGGTCTGATCCACTGGGTAATTGTATCAGTTTTTGCTTGGAAATCAATGATGAAACAGCAGGATATGAAGCAGGCGTCGAGTTTGAAGCGGGAAATGTCGGAGTAAAGAGTTGACATTGACAATGAGTAGTACAGTCATATTCTTTGGGCATTTTAAGCTTGAAATCTTGTGTTCGAAAGCTTTCCATTATGAATAGAATGTTTGGATACCATGTGAAGAACATCAATGCTAGATTGGGTTTCTGAGATGAGGAGGGATCATTGGCATCAGTCATAAATACTCCCTCAACGAATAATATTTGAGTAGGATTGGATTGGCAATTTTCAATCCATGCCCCACCAGGACCACAGTGCATGAACGTTTTGGGTGCCCCAAGGAATGGTATCAACATTTGGGAAAGGGTTCCCGGGAGAGAGCCAATAGCATGCTGGTGATTGGGGAGATATACGAATATGTTGTGTTGATTGTGCCATAGGATAATCCAAGAACCTAAGTGGGAATTCTCAGGCTTTAAGGTTATATCACTATTTATTTGAATACAAATATTAATCATCCCAATGCAAAGTGGTTGTGAAGGGGTTGACATTATGGCTATGTTCAATTATTTGGGGACAGTTGAGAATTATATGATCGGGAAGGGTTAGCTAAAGGGAATGAAGAGGAATAAGCGCAGGTGGGGAACTTATATGAGTGGCATCAACAGGCCAAAAGGGGGATGGCCTGTGGTTACGTGCATGGTCTTGATGGGGGTGGGCGTCTTGGGCTGACAATTTTCATATCCAATTTGGGGCATATATCAAGGCAAGGTGGCCAAAATGTGGGTGCACCGATATTTTGATGGATCTGCAGCAAGGTACAAAACCTTTGGTGGAACAAGGTTGACATTAGCATATCCGAAATTGGGTGGGTTGGAGCAAGTTATTGTGGAGGGCATATTAGAGGCATGCAGTCATGTTCGCTGGTGTGACAGCGAACAATGAGCGTATCCTCCCCAGGTTAATTGTTGCACAGGGACCTACTGGGCAATGTTGGCAGTTTCAAAGGGCAATCTCACTGTAGGGATGTTTGTGTGTGGGCGGGTGAGATATGTTCGGTGGCATGCCACCGAACATGACTTTGGTTTTGCCTGAAGTTTTTTGCTGACTGATGCATACTGGGCTTTCAGGGGGGAATGTGTGGGATGATCAAAGGGGGCGCCAGCCGTGAGCCGTGATCCACATATACATTCACCCCTATGGCGTTTGAGGCGAGTACTAATCTACTGAGATTGGCATCCGGGTCTTTGCCTCACACGCGTACAGAACTCCGGAGGAAAGAGGCCACACGCCCCAGGGATTTTTTGGCTGCAAGCCAGGTGCCACAACTTGGGCGGGGCGTGTGAGAACGTGAAGAAAATGACCCGCGGTGGGAGATACCCACGCAAACATGTTTTAGCAAACATAGGCTGGGATTGTTATTCTAATGTGGATGAGGCTGAAGCAAATCCACACTGATTGGCCTCAGGTTTCCACGCGCAAGCGGGTGAGCGTCTGCAGTCACGCTGACAACCCGACCAAGAAAATAGGCAGCTGGAAGACTGGCAGTCAAATGTCTTCCAGGCGTGTGAAAGTTGCCTGCGTATGACCCATCGGGGGTGCGTATGAAAGTGTGTGGCTGCCCGCCAATGAACAAGCAGGGCCAGTCATTGTTGGCCCCGACAATGGCACCGGAGTGAATCCACTGTTTGTGTATGACCCAAATAATAAGTCATCCCATTATGACCCACTTACATTAACTTGCGTTACATGCGCATCTGTGCTGTAGTTAGGCAGAGCTGTCCAGCAAGGTGAATCAAAGGGATGCAGTTGAGATATATGACTCAATGGCTTGACATGATTGCACGTTACATTGTTGAACAGCTTTTGCTCTGCCCTTCAGCATACTTTTACAAAGGTGTACTGCGTACTATAGTGGTGGCTGTACAGATCAGGAAGGTGTAATACTACTTGAGCCTGCATGCATATAGCAAATGTGCATGCACCTTCCAATTGTTTGCATTTACGTAGCTCATGTGCCACATGCTCAGCATTGCGTTTCACCCGATTTGCACACGCAAGCTGACCATGTCATGGTCAAAAGCACCATGTGAAAGTGCTCAGTAAAGCCATGGAATGAACTAATTCTGCAATAGCTCACTGGAAGGCTCAGTTTGGAGCACTTCACCAAAGCGTGTGAAATGCTGCACCTTGCTGAAATGTCATCCGATGCTGTGCCAAATGCTCAGAGTGCGCGCATACAAAAACGACTGAGCAATGGCTCAGCATGGTGCATTTGATATTGTTATATCTATAGCTCAATCACTGTGCAATTCCAATGTTCAGCCACTGAGCATTTCAATTATGACCCGAAAGCAAACCTGAGCAATGGGTTGAGGCAAGCTCACGCTGTATTCACTTGTCTTACAGCCCCCCCCTTTGTTCACATACTATTACCAGGCCATATGGCCGGTAATCTCGCCGCGGTCACTTGTGACCAAATGCACCGGGTGCTTTTCTGCATGGGTCACTTGTGCATTGCACCCCCAATGCACATTCAACATGGGCCTCACGACCACCCTCCTGGGTGATCGGGTGACTATTTAAGGAAACAAAGGGGATGTGACTGAGCTTGACAATTCAATAAATTGCAATACTCAGCGGTGCATTTGATATTGTTATATCAATTGTTCAATTACTGTGAAATTCAAATGTTCAGCCACTGAGCATTTCAATTATGACCCGAAAGCAAACCTGAGCAATGGGTCGAGGCAAGCTCACGCTGTATTCACTTGTCTTACAGCCCCCCCCTTTGTTCAAAGACTATCACCAGGCCATAAGGCCGGTGATCTTGCCGCGGTCACTTGTGCATTGCACCCACAATGCACAATCAATAAGGGCCTCACGACCACCCTCCTGCGTGATCGGGTGGCAATTTAAGGAAACAAAGGGGATTTGACTCAGCATGACAATTCAATAAATTGCAATACTCAGCTTGACAATTCAATAAATTGCAATACTCAGCCAGACCCCCATTGTTCTTCTGCCTCACGCGAGCATTTCACCTCTCAGTTGCAGCATTCGCTGAGACTCAGCTTCAATTTTGCCCACACGCCTTGAAGCTGAGACTTTTGCGGGTGCTGCAACTGCTGAGATCGTCTCAGCTTCACCTTGGTATAAAAGACCATCTTCACACGACACGCACTTCACTTTCTTTCTCACCCGCTCCACTTCGTTCAACCTCACCCGCGTTTGTCCTTCTTGTGCGTATTCCCCCTCGTCTTCCTGCCTTTCCAGTCTTTTCTTTCGCACTCGACTAACCCCACTCCCCTTCCTGCTCGCTTTTTGTTTTTCCTGCTAATACTTTCAGAACCCCACTTCTATCTACTTTGTACGTTTTCTCCAATTAAACTTTAGTCAACATTATGTACCGATATTAATATTTTTCTTTCTTCACGACTTCCTTCCAGACTTTTAAAAACTTCTGACTCGAGCGTTTTTAATTTGATTCCGTTTTATATTTATATAAATCATCGTATGTCTTCCTTTTCTTTCTTGATTGCTTACTTTCTATTCAGTTACTAACCTGTTTTGTTTTGTTTTTAGATGTTGTGCACGTTATTCACCAAGCGGGGTATCCCCTGCATTTGTTCCTCGACGACGAACAACGCTTGTGATGCTTGCCGACAAGCACACAAGAAATGTTTGTTCGTTGTCCGCCCCTTCCGACCACGAGGCCAGACGAGTTCTCGCCCAAGACGCCCTCGCGAGGACTCCTTTGTGGTCAACGATGATGAAACCATTTCCGAGCGTGAATGGACGCCGGGCCCCCAAACAGGCCAACGGGAACGATTCCGGACGATTAGCCCTGTCCCCTCCAGTATCGCTTTGTCCACTCCCCCTCCTAGGCCACCATCCGATGGTCACTTCACTCCTCGACCGGAGCAAAGTGATTATCCGGCCGATGAAGGATGGCGATGGCGAGAGGACATTCGAGCTTGGGCTGATCGTCACCATGTCTTGTCACCGATGGGATTCAAACGCCAAAGTAAGTTTTCTTTCTCCTCCTTATCTCATTTATCTTCACGCAATAATACTAACTTTTTTCCATTACTCATAGAACCAAACCCCCCGAATCCCCCCCGACAAGACTCTCCCGTTCCCAGTTTGCCTCGCGAGCAAACCCCCCGGCAACCCACTCCAGGCCCGAGTGGCACCCGATGGTCTGAGGAATTATTCCGCGGTAAGCAGCCAAAGTTTCATTTCATTTTCACTTTCACTTTCGAGTCGAGTGAACTGACACTTACTCCTTTTTTAGAACCCTCCCGAACCGAAGAGCCACCTATTCCTGGCCCGAGTCCATCGTCCCAACCACCTGAGGACGATACGACTCATGAGCCAGAACCTGAGGTGGCTCCTACGCAATCCACGGAGGAACCTTTTGGTAAGTCACCACTTCTCCTTCTTCACTCTTCTCAACTTTTCCTCACCATTTTTTCAACCGTCTCCAGATCGTCCCGCCACTCCTCGCTCAATAATCATCATCGACGATACGCCCGTGGGATCCCCAGTTCCCCCTCCCCCTTCTTCTTACCCGACTCGCCCACCTTCCCCTTCCATTCCCCCCCCCTCCACTCCAACCCCGGTTCCCTCCCCAGAGATCCCTTCCAGTGCCCCCGAGAATCCCAACGCCTCCTCCCCCCCGGTGCCAAGCTCGTCTCATTCCCACGATGACGCTCGCCAGGAATTCACCGACCTGCGACCGACCCTAATGATTCCTCGAGCAATCGTCCACGATTCGATCAACCGAATCTTGTTGGAGCATCGTCGCTTGCTCCACATGATTCCTTTCGTGGATGCAACTCATCGAAATGAGATGCACCGGGACTTCCGGGACGAACTAAACCGCCTCCTTGCCCAGGCACTGGAGGCTTATCCAAAGGAGGACATAACCGGGATAGTCTCCAAATTCCTCGAAAAATAAAAAATTAAAAAAAAAATCCCATTATTTCCTCTTTTTATTTTTTGTAATACTTTCTTTTGAATAAAATATTTGTCTTCAATTCTTGTTATGTTCAAATTCTATTACATTCTTTGTTCACGTAAAAATTACTTATTTCCTCCTTAGAGAAAAACCCTGATTGCGTGAGAATTATTTTTGTAAGTGCCCCACCAAGAGTTAGAGTGAGTATTTGTTTTCGTGAACCTCTTTTTCTCAAAATGCGCCAATAGTTGCCGTTATCCTCTCGTATATTTTCTTCTTCCATGGTTTAGAGCCATACCCATTCCTAACTGTAAAAAAGCGGGAGGTTCCCGTATGTGAGCAATCGAGTCCAGATTCGTGAAACATGGCCTTTCCTATGGTCACACGCTATTAGTCTTACTCATGTATTGAATTGTTTAAATTGTCTAGAACCTTCACAAGCGTAAGGATTGGCGTGTGACTTGTCGGGAGGCTGCACAGGCGTAAGGATTGGCGTGTGAATTGTTGGGAGCCTGCACAGCCATAAGGATTGGCGTGTGAATTGTTGGGAGCCTGCACAGGCGTAAGAATTTGTCAGCATTGTTGGCAACCTTCCCAAGCGTAAGGATTGGCGTGTGAATCGTCGGAAGCCTGTACAGGCGTAAGGAATTTTAGCACTTTTGGGACCCTCCCCAAGCATAAGGATGGGCGTGTGAATTGTTGAGAGCCTGCACAGGCGTAAGAATTGGCGTGTGAATTCTTGGGATCCTGCACAGGCTAAAGAAAATTTCAGCATTGTGGGGAAGCTTCACAAGCATAAGAATTGGCGTGTGAATCGTCGAAAGCCTGTAAAGGCGTAAGGATTGGCGTGTAAATTTTTGGGAGCCTGCACAGGCCCAAGGATTGGCGTGTGTAGCGTTGGCACCCCGCATAGGCGTAAGAAACTTTCAGCATTGTCAGAACCTGCACAAGCATGAGGATTCGCGTGTGAAGCATTGGCATCCTGGACAATAGCAACAAACCAGGACAGATGTACGATGGCATGCCACCGTACATAATCCACTTCACCCCTTTTTCATGTGAGACACCCCATCTCCCGCACTCGAATCCATCCAATCCTGGTGTATATTGTCCTCTGCCTTACCTCACCATTACTTACCCAACCCACTTGCAAATCTCCTCATTCTTTGAATCGGCATGAGATTGTATTACCATCCCTGATTTGATAGCCCGCTCTCTCGCCAATCTCATAATAGCCATTGCTTTTTTGCCGCATTGTTTTTGCTAACCTGCTTGAGCATTGTGCGGACATACCCACTAGTGTCGTGCTTTTGTTGTCCTGTGCTGGATCAGTATAATGAACAAATGTACTACTGGCCCACACTACCTGAATGAGCCCATGACATGCGGATAGATCAATCCAAAAATGCTCATTTGGGAAAATCAATTTTCCCCCTGTACACCGCTTTGACGCATCTCTTTGAATTTGGCCGGTCCGCTTATCAGCTTGAAACCACCATCCCGAAGCATACAGCGATGCATCCTTATCAACATGAGGTGCGTTTTTGAATCCATTCATGGTGAAAGTGAGTGCGGAAGCGAACTCGAATGCACCCTGATTTGCCGGAATATTGCCTTCATAGTTGACTTGATCAAAAGATGGAACCCCCAATGAGTTGTAGCAATTTTGAATCTTCTGAAATAAATTATCCCCAACATATCATAAGGATTGACCTAGAATGCGACCCACCGAGCTAAGATTGGCACCTCGGTCCCGCCATTCATCTTTTGCATTTTCAATTTTGCCAGCACTACCATACAGACCAAATTGTTCATTCTTCGTGGTGCATTTGCGCCACCCAATTGCAAACATAAATCCCTCCAGTAATGCTCCACTTGTTGCAATAGGGTCGGTGAAACTCTTTTCGCGAAATAGGAATTGTGATAATTCATCCCATTGATTGACCTCGACTTCACTCATTGTTGTGAATGGTCGGAATTCGACAAGGGCAATGAGTAATCCGGTTGAAGAGAAAATTGCCACACGCCCAAAGTGAATGCGTTTGATCTGATTGACATCCACAACCCTCCGAATTTCACTTGGGGTGATATTTGCTGATACTGGCATTGATATTTGTGCTGTTGGGCGAGAGGAGGAAAACAACCTATTCATTCGGGTCGTTTTGCGCTCATTTGTCTTTTGGGATCTGCTACTATTCCCGAGTGGTTGAGGGATCACTACGTGTTGAAGCACACAAGATATCAGATACTGCCAAGGAGCTTTCTTCGGCACACATCCTTTGACTTCCCTGTTGGAGCCCACATGACATTGGCACAATCTGAACCGACTAAAGCCCATGTTCTTCAGTGGGGCCCAATGAGGGTGCCACATAAATGTGGAAGCATATATATATATCTATATATATGCACTGAGATTAAGCGAGTAACTCACACTTTCCTTCCTCAGCCCGACGCTTTCTCGCGAGTTCCCTTTTACGCTCTTTTCCTTTTTTCGTGAATGGCATGCTTTCAGCAGAAAATGAAATGAAACCGAATGATTACTGATTTCTTAATATCACCTAAATTGGATTGCGGTGGATGAATCTTTTTTAATTGCGGCTAAAAAGAAAGCTCACGCCTGACCTTGGCAAATTCACGATCTCAAATACCTGAACCTGAAAATTGCAGTGGATAGTGCATTATTCAATTTTCCACATTGATGTTCCCATGCAATCACTTTCCAATCCAACCATTTGGAATATTGCAAGCACACGCAAATGCAATATGCATCCTGCTGCGGATCCCTAGCTATCCTAGTCCTCTTGAAAGACACAGGAACATTTGGCCTATTATGGGCTGGCGGGAAGTGATAAACGCGACTTCCCGCAATGCACCCGGGTGTGCTACTCGCGGGCACATCGCCTGACTCAGCTTGCGTCTTGTCGGAGTCTTTGCAATGATGTACGGAGGCATGCCGCCGTACAATTACTATTGGTACTCAGACTGTGGCATCCGGGCAGTAGTAGGATAGGAAGTCATGATTATTAAATTCATAAATAACTTTGCAAAATTCAATTACAATCTATCTAGTACAAAGCTAATCTAAAACGGGTCAATCCTGGTTGTGAGTTTAGCTGACCTGGGTACCGTCAAGGTGACCTCATCACTTGAACCAAGCCCGCGATTCGCCACCCAGGCATCACCAAAGTCTAATACTAAGCATCGTGCAAAATCAAATCTAAGAGGTACAGTGGGGTTAAAAGACTCTGATGAGAGGAAACTTTTATTCAGTAAATTACATATATACTTATTAGTACGTAGCCACACTGGCTCCACTAGATTTTTACCCTCTGAAAGTTTTGCGGAAATGTCAATTAGTGCTAAAGCCCCTTTAACTGAGCTTGTT
Organism: Austropuccinia psidii; assembly: GCA_023105745.1. Classification (NCBI taxonomy): domain Eukaryota; kingdom Fungi; phylum Basidiomycota; class Pucciniomycetes; order Pucciniales; family Sphaerophragmiaceae; genus Austropuccinia; species Austropuccinia psidii. The sequence goes on along the minus strand of JALGQZ010000010.1, from coordinate 38,226,921 downwards.
CTCCAGTCATCTGAGCATACCATCAAACCACGAACCCCCGCCGCACAGAATGCCGCTAATATACCATAGCAAATTCGATTGATTCCAAGATTCTTGTGACACGCCAAAAGATCTTTGATGGCCTCATTTTTTTTTGAGTTCGTGAGTTTGCCTTTGATGCCATTAACTTCGACCTTTGTATGTGCATGTACCATGTTGTATGCAATCATCAAATGGATAACTGTATCCATTAGATCCTCCAGGTTCTTGTGCGGCTTTGTGGATATCTCATTGTCAGCCCCGCCACCTTCAATGCTGAGTTGGGTTGCACGTTGCTTCGATTTACTCAAGCAGGAGGCAAGGTATTCAACTGCTCCCCGTTCGAGTCCAAGAGGATCGGTCGAATTTGATGTTGGTGCAACATATGGTTTGGGTGCAATCACATCATATGAGACTAAACTAATGGATTCAAACATAACATTTGCCCAAAAATGTTTAACTGGATTGGCGGGGTAAAGAAGGCTCTGAACCATTTTGAAGAAGGAGTGTTCAGATTTTGCGAGATTATCTGGAGGTTTAGCTGATTCCTTCATCAATTTGAGATTCCAAATGTTGTGATCAAAAAACGCTTCTGTTTCGGTTGGCTTAAAAAAATCTAACCCTGTATATTGCAATTTATATCACCAGTCAACAGCCAATAATCAAGTATCATGCACAAAGATAAAAAAAAACTCACCTGCCATCTCAAGGTCCTGCAGCCAAGCCGACATTTTAAGATCTCGGTTACTGATCACCTTAATACCAACGGGCAGGAATGTATGAGCATCCTTTGTTGGTAAATTGTCCCATCTATTTTTGTAAATCCTATTGATATTATCAAGCCCCCTTTTCCATGATTGTTGAGTAATATTGGAATGATAATTCAAAACGTCTGCAAACTCTTCCATGCGGGATAAAAATATTCCTTGAAAATTCGCAGTGGATGACACTTCGGGCTCAGCGTCGGGAATTATATCAGTCATATCTCGTCCCATTGTATCATGTTTAATTGTTTCCCTTTCTTGAAAGGCTTGAATATTCCGAGGAGAGGCGGGAGGGGTTGCATCATGCATTGTTTCATTGGGTATCGGGGGACTTTCTGTATGTGGAGCTTCATCATGGATTGTTTCATTGAGTATTGGGGAGGGTTCAGTATGCGGAGGTTCATTATCAATATGGTCCCCTTCAACATTGATAATTTCATCACCTTGATCGCGAGAATCGTTTGCGGCTTCAAAGGTACGGCATTTTTTGTTTGTTTTTTTGGTCGCATGTATATTTGGTCTTTTTCCTAATCCTTTGCCTGGAAATCCAATTACGACTCGAGATCCTTCAGGTAGAGATTCTCCCACCTCCACACCTGCCCATATATTGTAAGCAGCTATTTTTATCAATTTTGTTTTGAATTAGTAATGGACTTACGGTTCAAATCCATTTTGAGCAGGCTCATGGCTTCAGCAATCTTTTGACGCACATAATCAGGAATTTTACTATCATTTTGGATTTTTTCGAGCCTTGGGATTGTTTGAGCAATGTTGGAGACAAATTGTTCCTTGGATATAATTTCCACCTCCCCACTGAAAATTACATCATCTTGCCCATCATCTTCTGTCGGTGCACAAGGTTCAACAGTCTTTTCCTTCTCATAACTTTTAAAATTCGGTTTCTGAGAGCTTGGCGGTTGACCTGAAATAAAGGCTATGACACAATATCAGGTTTTGAGAGATTAGAAATACTCAAGATGGATGTATACTCACATTCTGGAAGAGCTGGTGGATCTTGATTATCTTCATGTGACTGGCTCTCTGCTTCAATGCCTAATTCACGACTACTGGCCATATCAGAGATTTCACTTCCACTCTCTGGGGCTGAAGTTGGTCGTTCATTAAATTCCGTTGAATTTCCCGGGGTTTGGGCCATCGCGGAGGTAGTTTAGTAAGCAAATAGATGGTGACGAGTTGATTGATAACTTGTTTGAAAATTTTGAATAAAAAGATCCAAATTGAAGAAAATAGGTGGAAGTAAAATAATCGCATTTGCAAAATGCGATTTGGCGGGAAATTGAAGGAGGCGATGTTTTGCAAATTATTTCATATCATGCAAATGAAATCACTTCCCTGTGAGACATTGAATAAAGTTGACTAGTGAGAAACCTACTAAAGTCAACTTTTGAACTATTCGATGCTCATGAGGTAAGGACTAAGCAAAGTGTTCATTTGATTGACATGAAATAAAATGGTTTTGTCGGCGAAACAGGAGACACAATTCTTGTCTTAAATAGTCCACTTATTAGGTTTTAATTTGTGAGTCTCATGATTTAAACCCTAACCACAACATGGTGAATATACTGACCAATATCCCCTTAGGTCCTGTTGGCAGAGAAGGCCACTCAGCATATTTCGGCAATTGCGTTCATTGTGTACGCCAACAAGCCACCATACTGTACACTATGAATGTAATACGGAAGCGTGAGGAGGGTAAGCGTTGTCGGAGGCATGTCGGGAGGGCACTACTGTACATGAGTGTAAGGATGGTAAGCAGTGTCGGGAGAATGTCGGGAGGGAGGGTAACTGTTGTCGGAGGCATGTCGGGAGGGCACTACATGAGCGTAAGGATGGTAAGCTGTGTCGGGAGAATGTCGGGAGGGAGGGTAACTGTTGTCGGAGGCATGTCAGGAGGGCACTACATGAGCGTAAGGATGGTAAGCTGTGTCGGGAGAATGTCGGGAGGGAGGGTAACTGTTGTCGGAGGCATGTCGGGAGGGCACTACATGAGCGTAAGGATGGTAAGCAGTGTCGGGAGAATGTCGGGAGGGAGGGTAACTGTTGTCGGAGGCATGTCGGGAGGGCACTACATGAGCGTAAGGATGGTAAGCTGTGTCGGAGGCATGTCGGGAGGGCACTACACAAGCGTAAGGGTCATCAGTGGTGTCGGAGGCATGTCGGGAGGGCACTACATGAGCGTAAGGATGGTAAGCGTTGTCGGAGGCATGTCGGGAGGGTACTACACAAGCGTGAGGATGGTAGGGGCGTGGGTGTGAAAGCGTAGCAAGTGGTGAGGACGGAGAGGGGCGGGCAGTGTCGGAGTCTCATCCGGATGGAGGGCGGTGCGGGTGCGTAAGCATGCTAAGCGTCGGGGAGGCGGAAGCCAATGAGGTGAAATTACACGAACGTTGCGCATAGTGTTGAAATGGGTTTGGGCTTTGAGTGACATTCTCATGTGACACATGTGACGATTGACGTTGTCTTGACGCTGACGTGACGTGACCCACTAAATCCAGTGACTATAAAGTGACACTAACGCGACTGAAGCAAGATTTTATACTGACCGCGGTGCGACGTGAAGTCAATTGCCGACGATTGACGCGAGATTCGCCCTGGTGTCAAAGAAAAATGGGTCAGTCAGAAGAACTTGCAAATGAACTAGCCAAGAATACATTCCATTTGATTAGTGCTATCAACATTGCCACAAGCTGGACTGTTTCAATAGATGATGCGACTGCATTTGCTGAACATTGGAAAAAATTCCGCCTTTCCAATCAACACCTGTTCCCAAAACAGAAAAGTAAACCAAATCATCATTTTGCTGATCATATTCCCGAACTCTTCCAACGTTGGGGCCCAGCACAAGCCTCAGCCACATGGGGTTATGAGCGCTTGATTGGAGTATTTGCAAAGATGCCAACAAATAACAAGATATGTACGTCAATTAATAAGATCAATATATTCACATTGATTAAACACCTGAACTGAATAAGACTAACTTTTTGCAACTCTGAATAGATGATATAGATAAAACCTTACTTCAACATATCTGTCGATGTTCCAACCTTTCCGTTCTGCTGAAATCCCCATCTGTGCCATGTGAAATAAAACAGCTTTTCGAATCACAGCCACCTGCCGTGTTCAATCACCATAAATATAACAAGCCATCCCGCCATGACCAACCAAATTATGATTGCCTGGTTGAGTACTTACAGACTTTTCATGCAACAAGGGAAATAGTTGATTGGATCAGCTTAGACACTACGGTGCAATCCACAAGTCCTCCCACTTCAAGGATTGTCTCACCTTGGTATTTTCCAGTTTCAAACATTAATATTGGGAACAATATATTTTCAACTGAATCCAAAAATATCAGCAACAGTGTGATATGTTTTCTGAGGGGCAACTCACGACAATTTGGTATTATTGATAGCATTTTCAAAGTCTCTGAGCCATCTAGCATACTGAACAATAACTTTCTGATTTTAAAAACTTTAAAGATTGATGTGAATTTCCTACCAGATTGGCCGTATCTCAATATTTATAAAGCTGTTGGTTTTGATGATGGACACTTGATTATATCAGAAGAATAAATAGAAGGTAACTGTGGATTGTATGATAACAAAGCTCTGTCATGTGGACTGCTTGTAATGATAAAGCCGTTATTTCATGATATTTAGTCTACAAAAATGCAAATCTCTCAGATTCATTAGCAATTTTGCTAGTGAAATAATTGCCTCAAAATTTAGTGACAGAGACATGCCATTGTGACAAGCAAAGCCCATTATTTCACATTGCCACAAAGAACTTACTATTTTGACATTGGGTACAGTGTGAATAAGCCAAGTCCAATGATCAAATGACCCACACACTCACCCTTCACAGCATCCAAAATTTCTAACTGCGCCATCATCATGTTGGAAGCGGAATCGGCTTTTGCGTACCCACACCCGCATGTGCACCCGCACGCGCCAATGCACACGCACACGCACCCGCACACGCCAATGCACACGCACACCCACCCGCACGCGCCAATGCACACGCCCACGCACCCGCACATGCTCCCGCACACGCAAACGCACCCGCCCCCACGCATGCACACGCACACTTCATGGATGACCTGGTGAAGTCAAACCCCCCGCCTACATCAAGACTGGCTGAAGGACATCTTTGATGTGTGTGTGTGCAAACAGGCGGGTCTGGTGTAATTTTTACCAATCATCGGACGGTTGTGGGATGATCAGGTGGTGAGGAATCTGAGTTGAAGGCACAGGGGAACCAATATTATTGGATGTCACAGGATTTGGTGTAAGACCAGAGTGTGACGTGTGCTCGACGTTCGCTTGATTTTTGCTTGACGTGAGCTCGACTTTTATCCTGCTTGACGTTTGCTTGACGTGAAGTCAATCGCCGACGATTGACACGAGATTCGCCCCGGTGACTCTTTATGAGGCTGAAGGAATCAGAGTATTCTCTTTCTGGTTCAGTTGTTATTCTATGACTTGGATAATTACTTGATTCTCCCTTATCCTGGCTGTGATATCCTTCAGGAGTTTGATGTGCCTGTTAGGATTCCAACCTTTGGTGATTACCATAAGGTCTTTGAAGGGTATTTCTTTGAGACATATCTTTTGGAAACCTGCACCAAGCTCTTCCAAGTGTGAAACTATGTTGAACCTCTTGTTGTCCATTCTTAACTGGAATAAATCTTTGAGGAGTTGGTGGAGCTGAAGAGCTTGATGCATATCCTTCCAGTCATCCAGTTTGAGGCTCCTGTTGAATTGGAAGGTGAATGACAGCATGAGGATGATTTCCCTCAGTGTCATTTCATCTACTATGGTATCCAGATCCAGATCTTCTGGTCCTCAACAGTCCCAGTCCATACTTTGGCTGGTTAATTGGGATTCCAAGGCTCCTGAGGTGTACAGGGGGCATATCAGTGCTTTCAAGAAGTCAAAAACATTTCTTCCATATGGTATGTACCTTTGACTATGCCTTATACAAATCTTTGGAGCCTTTGAGATATGACTGGATCTCCAAAAAGGTCACAAAATAACTTTACAATACTTATTCTAATAGTAAGATAAGTAAAAATGCCACAAATAGGAATAAATTCTTGATTACCTCAGAATATACTAAAGAGAAATTTGAAATAAATTACACCATTAGATGTCTCATGGTAAAATACACATATGAAATCTTAACATCATATCTGTAAAGACAATATGTATTGTATAATAAGTAAAAATGCCATAAAAAGGTGCAAATTATTGTTTATACCTGGAACCAATGGGAGAACATGTAGAATAAATTTCACCATTGGATTCCCCATGAAAGTCTACACATATTACATTTTGATATCATAGTTGTAAAGTCAATACTTAAGGAAATAACCTGAATATATGCGCTTTTATAATCAACACATATATTCATGGTTTATAGCTCATATCTCGTAAAATATACATGATAGAGAGTTGAGCCAAAAGGAAATTTACCACTTAATTACCAAAAAATACAGATATACACCCTATTTTCAAGCTATAAACAAGGTTATAACTTGTAGGGGTTTATTGAACAAAACTGTTATAGCTGTTGACCACTTTGTTGTGAAAGTGATCCAATCTTAAAAAAGGTAGATATTCAGATTATGATAGCTTATATGTAAATAATGATGTAATTTTTATTATCATATTGAATGTAAAAATCCTTGAAATGATGGTTTGAAGCTTCAAATAGTAAATTTCAACAGAAAAAATGAGTTACAACAAAAATCATCAAAAATAGGGTTTTGATGATGTAATGAAATGCTCTTGGAAGTTTAAGAATGGCATTCCAAGGTATCACAATTCACTCTATCAATGGATTTAGCCTGTATAACTCAAAAGATATTGATGATCAAAGCTTAAGCTTAAAATTGATTATTTATGATCACTCACTGTAATTTGAATTTATGTTGAACAGTGATATAAGTGATGAAAGTGGTAAATACTACTTTGTGATGATTAAGAAAAATCCACAAATTCCAGTCTTTGGGGGCCTGGCCATGATATTTACTCAAAAGAACTTTTAAAAATATTCAAATTGGGCTTATCCAATAGGAATTATATTCATAATCATAAAATTATATAATAATTTTAGGAGCTATTGAAGCATTTGGAAAGCAATTGTACTGTCTTACATGTGGTTTTTCACATCATTAGACTTCCAAGAACTTTCTTTGAGTAACTCTAGTAAGTAAAAAACATATTTATGAATGAATAATAAATTTATATCATAATCTAATATCAAAAGAAACAGAATAATCTTAACTTTTATTTTATTATTTAAAAATGAAAAAATAAGAAATAATGAAAAATAAAAAACACAATAAAAAATCATTTTTATTCTTTTTTATTAATTTCTCTTATTTTAAAGTATATAAAAGCAATTTTTACATGAAAATTTCCATATGTTCTCAAAAATAACACTTCTCATAAAAGACTTATACGTATTTGTATTTTTTAGTGTTTGAAGACAACCCAAAAGATAAATTAGACAAATGTTGAGAGACTGGTGGAAGAAAATTGTCTAATTTATTCAACAGTTGTTGTCATTCAAAGAAAGGACAAGAAATTAGTCTTTCCGGGAATGTCAGCCTGTGACTCAAAACCAGAGCACAAGCATGACAGCCAAAATACCATAAACCAATGGTATGGCCAAGATACCACCTAAACATGGAGCTGAGCCAAATTAGCTCAAAAGGTATCAAAAGAAAGAGGAAACTCACCTCTTTCTGAAAATATAAGTCCCATCACCATAGGACAAGAAATAACAAAGTTATTCCTGCTCAAAGTTATTGCTGAGCATAAACCTTAATTTTCACCTCTCATCTAAAATCTAGAAGGAGAGGCTTAACCCCATCAAATGGGTATTCAAAATGAAGCTCTAGGCCAGGGCTATCTAATGGTGCTAGCCAAACTGAGCTAGCACCAGTACTACTTGAGTTATGGTCAGATTCAGACCAAATAAGGGTGAACAAAACATTCACCTCTCATCTAACTTTTACAGTTTTAGTGTGAGATACTTAAAGTGGGGTCTTTTTGGAAAGAGCACAATCAGGGCTATCTGATGGTGCCATCCATTTCCTCATAGTCCAACTACAACAGAAGGTATTGGCCAAACAAGCATAATACAGCTTTTGCCCAGACCACGCCAATGTACAAAAATACTTGTACATGGGATAGCTTTGTCATATTTAATGATAACCATGTCAAGTTGGGTACCATTGTGTAGAGCTCATACAGAGCTATTCAATGAACCAATTTTGAGCTTGATATCTCAAAAACTGACAGAGTGATGACCATTTTAAGGTCAAAATCCCACCTGCTGTCATATACAGCCTTACCATGGGATAATATCCCATAACCATGAATATGAGGTGTCAAATAGACGAAGAAGCATGTTTTTACTTCAATACCTCATATGTCAGTCAATACTGGGGTCCCATACAGTTTCTGTACAGCATTCTACGCGTCATACACGTCAGAATCAGGCTGTGAGGTCCCCAGATGAAAATATCCACCCTGTATTGGTGAAAACCGCCCAGATGTGGTTTCAAAACCACATATGAGCCCAATACAGGGTATACAGGTTGTTTGCAAACCACAAGCCTGTCATAGAGAGTGAAAAATCTTCACTTCCTCTACGTGGAAAGGTCTAGCAGCCTTTCCACCTCAATTACAGGATAAAAGGAGGGCTTTTCACAGTCAAAAGCCTTTCCTCATCCTGCTCTTGAATAACCTACGTAGTAAACTGTCAAAAACAGTTTTACTCTTGGTTAATAATCAGGTATAATTATAAGTTTTAATTATTGTAGTCTTTTATTATTGTAACCCAACAGATAAAGCTGCACCCAGGGCTTTCAACAGCGCTCACCACCACTATAACCACTATAGTAAAGCCCTTTAAATTTATTCTTAATCATCTCAAAACCTTCTTAAAGCATTTTTACTGTGTCACAAACATAGTTTGAGTTGTAAATAGCCTACATTACCGCTCTTTCATAGTTTCATCCTGACATTTTGGGGGCCTGGCCGTGTTTTAAATCTTTTTTGGACCTTATAAGTAAGTCTTTTCTCTCTTTATGACTTATTAACCAGTGTTTTATCCTTTTTTAGGCGTAGTTTTTCTATTAAAATATATATTTTATATATTTTTATCTTTTTATATATATACTCATATTATAAGAGTATTATTCACGTGGTTAATACCCACTGAAAATAACTATTTTTGGCGTGTTTTGCATATAAAAACACATAAGCCATCAATAAGTCCTGTATTCTTAGCTGAATAAGGACACCTCTGACTGAAAAACCATCAGTTGAGGCGTGGTTAGGTGTATTGTTAGCTCAATAACACTTAGACAAAGCCACTTGTACAGAATACACTTGAAAACCACAAGTGTATCTGTGGGATACTGGCACACAAACAGTGTGACAGGGTACCAAAAGCTGTAATTCTGATGTGGAATTGTTGATTCAATTACACTGTCATTATACAGGGCACATTGTAGTAACATACAAGCCCAGAGGCCAATCTTAGACGTGCAAAACCAGCACTTTTAAGAAGTCTTAACTGACATAAGCCCTCCTTTTTCTGCCTTGATTTCAGTGGAAGAAAATTACATCCCACTTGAGACCCAGTCACAGGCCAACACACCAGTGACACCCTCAGAACCAGAGGGCAGCAAGGGCAAAGGAAAGAGGCACAGTGAAGGTCTCATCACAGCCAAGAAGTGGACACCAATAGCCACTCAGAGAAGTAGAAAACCACGAAACTCTGCATCCATACAAGGTAAACCAACCTTAACCACTTGTACAGGAAAGGTTACAATTATTAACCCAGTTGTAACTTCCAAAGGCAAACTGCCCAGGTCAGCAGACAATAAATTTGTACAAGGCACAGTCAAAGGTAATACCCTAAGAAAATAAAGTTTTTGACTGCTTGCAAACACTGATATGTCCCCTGCATACCTCAGAGACCTTGGCTTCCAAAGGAACCAGCCAGAAGATAGAGGAGGATTGTCCAGAACCAGAAGACCTGAAAGAGGACACCCTGGACACAGTGGTGGATGGCAAAACAATGAGGGAGATAATATCAACCTTGCCATTCACACTCCAATTCAACAGAAACCTCAAACCAGAGGACTGGAAGGATATGGATCAAGTTCTTCAGATCCACCAACTCCTCAAAGATTTATTTCAATGGAGCATGGACAACAAGAGGTTCAACCTAGCAACTCACTGGGCAGAACTGGGATCAAGTTGCCAGAAGATCTGTCTCAAAGAGATAGATTTCAAAGACCTTATGGTTATCACCAAGGGTTGGAATCCTACCAGGCAGCACAGACTCCTGGAGGCAAGGGCACAGAGGATAAGGGAGAATCAAGCCACTATCCAAGCTATAGAAGAACAGTTAACCCAGACAGGGCCTACTCAGATTCCTTCAGGTTCACAAGGAGCAGGCCAAATCAGCTCTCCAGTGGCTTCACACCATTCAGAAACCAGCAGATCAGTGGCCAAGAGTCACCATTCTTCAAAATTCCAGGAGGTTTCCAGGAGAAGACAAGGAAACAAGGGCAAGAACAAAACCTCCTTCAACCAGAGGAGGAAAGAGTCAGACCCCATGATCCAGAAGCTGTTAGATTTGGTAAAAGAAGTACACAAGAACCAGAAGTAGTTGTAAACCACTCTAAAATCAGTAGTCCTAGTAATAGAAACATTACCCCCACTCAGACTGAAAATAACATTGTCACATCTGAGAGTAACATCAACAGTGATACACTGTGGTTACAAATGTCCCAATATGCTGAACAATCTGCAAAGCAGTTTTCAGAAATTAAAGCTAGCCAAGAGAGGATGAGACAAACTTAAGCCTCCTTGGAACAAATAGTTAAGAATCTTCAAGAAGGATATGCTCAACTGAGCAAAGCCTCTGAAGAATCCAACAAAAGACTGAACCAAGTCTTTGAAGAACAACACCAAAGCACAAGGGACAGGGAGTGTCTGGATCAAGACATTAACAAATTGTTTAATGCCTATCATAGCTTGAAGCGCCAACCACAAGGCCAGGCTATGGAGAATCCATATCAACCAGATGACATCAAACCAGATGCCATTATGTTGAATAAGGCAAGATCTCCATCACAATACCAGGATGGAGATGGCATGTCTTATTCAGAGAAGGAAGCCTTGAAACAGCTTCCTGAGGCCTCAAACTGGCCCAAATTCTCTGGATAAGGAGAATATGATCATATGGAACTCATAGTTTATATTGATGGACTCTTCATTGATGTACCCAGCATACCAGACTACTGGATCACTGCTAGATTTAATACTGCATTTAAAGGTCATGCAAGTATATGGTACACAGAAATGAAAGAAATCCATGGCAGAAGAAACTGGCCATGGTGGAAGAATCAAATAATCCAAAAGTACAGTAATGGAACTTGGATATGGCAAAAGACCATGTCATTTGAAAATGACAAATACTCTGTGGACAAAGATCCATATGAGTGGTGTCTCAGACAGTCTAAAAGACTCAAAGCCATTGATCCTCAGATGAACATCCAGATGAGGAATCACAAACTTCTGACACAACTGCCAGGAGAATTAGAGCATGCAGTGAAATGCAGATGCAACCAAAATTGCACTCTAGATGACATAGCCAATACCTTACAAGACATAAGGAAAAGGACTAATATAGGGAAATTCACCCCATATAGAAGCAGTAGTTTCAAGGAGAAACAACTTTTCAGGGTGGAGTTTAAAGACAAACCCAGAGAAAGAGTGGCAGAAGTGGCAAAGAAGAGGAATTCTTGTCACAATTGTGGTTCAACAGACTACTATGCCAACAACTGTCCAAAAGCAAAGAAAAAAGTCTATGCTATAGAAAAAGTCCCTGAAGAAGAACCTCCAACAGAGGATTCTGAATCAGACTCTATGGGAGATGCCATCAGAGAACCATCTGATGATGATCAAGACCCAAGAGAGGAATTTCTAGTGGAATACCAAGAGGAAACCCCATTGGAAATCCAGGATATACAGTTGGAAGCAGGCATGCCACAGGACACTGCCAACAAGAACTTGTGCAAACATACACAAGACGCACAAACATTCCTGGTTACACCCACCAAAGGAATGGCATATATACATGGAACAGCCACAAAAATGACTGTATGTATTGAAAATGCTCAGCACCCACTGATCATTGACAGTGGAGCACATTGCTCCATAGTGGCCAGAAATTATCTGGATAACCACTTCCCAAACTGGGAAAAACAGCTCTTGCCCACTAAGGCAAAGAACTTCAAAAGTGCATCAGGGAAGATGACTTCCATTGGGACAATTATCAAAGAGATAATTATACCCCACAGGAAGGGTAATATCAGACTCAACCCAGAGTTTGTAGTGCTTGAAGATGCCCACATCCAAGGGTTTTTACTGGGAACAGATTACCAGAGGATGTATGGCATAGATATTTACAACAGTAAAAACAGGCACATTACCATTGGTACCAACAAGGAAAAGAAATTTTCACTTGATATATACCACATATCTTCACAGGATCCACTAGAAGAACTCTTGAAGGAATTCAAGGAGGGACAGTTTAGCACTACCCTCACCAGTAAACAAAAACTAAGTTTACTGAAGATGCTGAGGAAGAACAGACCAGCATTTGCCATTGGTGAAGAACCACTAGGCAAGATTAAAGGCCATGATATAGAACTATATCTGGATGTGGAAAGACCTTATCCACCCATTCTGAGGAGACCTCCTTATCCAGCAGGTCTGGAAACTAGGAAAGAAATTGAAAAACACATCAATGAACTCCTGGACATGGATGTAATAAGGAAGATTGGACATAATGAAATAGTGGAAATCACCACTCCTGTCCTGATCACCTGGCATGATGGCAAGTCTAGATTGTGTGGAGACTTCAGAGCCCTGAATAACTACACAAAAGCAGACAGGTACCCTATACCAAGGATACCTCATGCCTTGGATAAGCTGGCCAAAGCCAAATACATAACCAAGATGGATTGTATGAAAGGCTTCCACCAAAATGGAGTTAAACCAAACTCCATGAAGTTGCTCAGAATAATATGCCATATGGGAATATATGAGTACACCAGGATGCCATTTGGCATCAAGAATGCACCAGCCCACTTCCAAAGGATGATGGACACCATATTTCAAGAAGAAATAATGGAAGGCTGGATGGTAGTATATATTGATGATATCATTATATACTCAGAGACATGGGAAGACCATGTACAATACATAGACAGAGTGCTAAGTAAATGTACACCCATCAATCTGAAAATTTCACTTAAAAAGTGTAATTTTGGCCAACAAGAGCTACTAGCTCTAGGACACAAAGTCTCAGGCCTTAGTCTGGCAATTGACCAGAACAAAGTAGCAGCAGTACTGCAAAAGCCAGTACCAAAGAACATCAAAGAGATGCAATCTTTACTTGGATTTGCTAGCTACTATAGAAACCACATCAAAAACTTTGCCCAAATAACTGCTAGTTTATACAAGTTATGCTCAAAGGATGTAGTGTTTGAAATAACCAAGGAAAGGAGGGATGCATATGAGAGGATCAAATATGAACTCACAAATGCACCTGTGCTCATCTTGCCTGACTTTGAACTACCATTCAAGTTATATATAGATGCAGCATGCAGCCAAGGCTTGGGAGCAGCCCTTCACCAAAGACAAATTGTGGATGGTGAACCAAGAGAAGGTGTAATATGTTACATCTCCAGGCAGCTGAAAGATTCAGAAGCCAGGTATGGGGCCACCCAGACAGAATGTCTATGTCTAGTCTGGGCTCTAGAAAAACTCCATTATTATTTGGAGGGTGCAGTCTTTGAAGTCTACACAGACTGCACAGCCTTGAAGTCTTTACTAAACATGAAGACTACTAATAGACACATGCTGAGATGGCAAATAGCCATCCAGGAGTATAGAGGGAACATGACCATCTTATAGAAGGAAGGTAAAAGCCATACCAATGCAGATGGCCTTAGCAGATGGCCACTGGACAATGTCAAAAGCAATCCAGCTTATGAACCTGAAGTTGCTGCAAAAATTCCTATCCATTTTATGGAAATAAATAGGAAGAAGAACTTCAGATTCTCTGAATGGCCACCAGGGAGTGGTACCCTTGACAGTGGAAACACTGATTCAGAAGGGACAGAAACCCCCATACTGGGAATAAGTTCCTCAGAACTGCACAGTGAATTTTTCAATGCAGTACTGAAATCTTATGCTAAACACAAACAGTGTAGCATACTACTCCAACTCCTTCAACAAAAATACAGGAGCCCAGAACTGGAAACCCAGCTGGAGGAACCCTGGTTGAGGGCCTATAAGGACAATAAATTCTTCCTTATAGATGGCCTGATTTATCACAGAGAAAAGCACACCAGTGCACTCACAGTGATAGACAGAGACCACATCTCTTTAATCCTGCAGGAATGCCATGACTGCCCCTATATGGGACACATGAGTGAGGACAGGACTAAAGAGAGGGTAACAAGCACAGCTTGGTGGCCCAAGTGGGAGCAACAGTTGAGTGAATACATCAACACTTGTGAAAGATGCCAAAAGGCAAATAGAAAACATGGGAAGAAATATGGGTTGCTTCAACATATAGAAGAACCCAAACACCCATGGGAAACCATCAACATGGACTGGGTCACAGGACTTGTCCCAGGAGGAAAAGAAAACTACAATGCCTGCTTAATCATAGTTGATAGGTTCAGCAAGAGCATGAGATGTCTACCATGCCATAAAGAGGACACAGCCATGTCCACTGCTCTGTTATTTTGGAATCACATCATATCCACCTGTGGAGTCCCTAAGATCATAATCAGTGACAGGGACCCAAAATTCACATCTGAATTTTGGACCAATTTATATGACATGCTTGGCACCAAGCTTGCTTTTTCCACAGCTTACCATCCACAAACAGATGGCCTAGCTGAGAGGATGATCCAAACAATGGAGGACATCCTCAGGAGGATCTGTGCCTATGGCATGGAATACAAGGACCATGAGGGATACACCCATGATTGCGTCACCCTCTTACCAGCAGTCCAACTGGCTTATAATACAAGCCAGCACTCTACCACAGGAAAAACACCTGCACTGGTAGAGAAAGGGTGGAATCCCCTGTTACCTGTGGATCACTTGAAGAAAAATCTTCTGACCATCCACCCCACAGCCAAAGACTTCCATGATATGTGGAAGAAAGCCTGTGATACTTCTGCCAAATGCATAGCTGAGGCCAAAGAGTATAACAAGCAAAGGTGGGACAAATCACATATGGAACCTGACTTCAAGGAAGGGGACCAGGTGTTAGTGTCTACACTGAACTTTAACAATCTCAAAGGACCCAAGAGAATGAGAGACTCATTTGTAGGGCCCTTCACTATCATTAAGTTGATAGGGAAGAATGCAGTAGAGGTCAAGCTCACTGAGGAGTTTTCTAGGAAACACCCAGTCTTTCCAGTGAGCCTGGTCAAACCATACTTCCAAACAGAGGAGGATAAATTCCCCTCCAGGAAGAAAAACATCACTCCACCAGAAATAGTGGAAGTAGAAGACTCTCCTGGACCTGTGAGTAAAATCATCAGGGCCAGAAAAATCAGACTTAATGGGAAGGATCAGAGACAATATCTAGTCAGATTCAAGAACCAGCCAGCTGACAAAGACAAATGGTTGGCAGAGGATGCCATACCAGATGGGAACCTTCATCTAAGGAGATTCAGAGCCTCTAGGAGGACTGAACAGTCTCATCAATGATGAGCCTTTTTTAGAGGGAGGGTATGTCAGCCTGTGACTCAAAACCAGAGCACAAGCATGACAGCCAAAATACCATAAACCAATGGTATGGCCAAGATACCACCAAAACATGGAACTGAGCCAAATTAGCTCAAAAGGTATCATAAGAAAGAGGAAACTCACCTCTTTCTGAAAATATAAGTCCCATCACCATAGGACAAGAAATAACAAAGTTATTCCAGCTCAAAGTTATTGCTGAGCATAAACCTTAATTTTCACCTCTCATCTAAAATCTAGAAGGAGAGGCTTAACCCCATCAAATGGGTATTCAAAATTAAGCTCTAAGCCAGGGCTATCTAATGGTGCTAGCCAAACTGAGCTAGCACCAGTATTACTTGAGTTATGGTCAAATTCAGACCAAATAAGGGTGAACAAAACATTCACCTCTCATCTAACTTTTACAGTTTTAGTGTGAGACACTTAAAGTGGGGTATCTTTGGAAAGAGCACAATCAGCGCTATCTGATTGTGCCATCCATTTCCTCATAGCTCAACTACAACAGAAGTTATTGGCCAAACAAGCATAATACAGCTTTTTCCCAGACCACGCCAATGTACAAAAATACTTGTACATGGGAGAACTTTGTCATATTTAATGATAACCATGTCAAGTTGGGTACCATTGTGTAGAGCTCATACAGAGCTATTCAATGAACCAATTTTGAGCTTGATATCTGAAACAATGACAGAGATATGACCATTTTAAGGTCAAAATCCCACCTGCTGTCATATACAGCCTTACCATGGGATAATATCCCATAACCATGAATATGAGGTGTCAAATAGATGAAGAAGCATGTTTTTACTTCAATACCTCATATGTCAGTCAATACTGGGGTCCCATACAGTTTCTGTACAGCATTCTACGCGTCATACACGTCAGAATCAGGCTGTGAGGTCCCCAGATGAAATTTTTCACCCTGTATTGGTGAAAACCGCCCAGATGTGGTTTCAAAACCACATCTGAGCCCAATACAGGGTATACAGGTTGTTTGCAAGCCACAAGCCTGTCAGAGAGTAAAAAATCTTCACTTCCTCTACGTGGAAAGGTCTAGCAGCCTTTCCACCTCAATTGCAGGATAAAAGGAGGGCTTTTCACAGTCAAAAGCCTTTCCTCATCCTGCTCTTGAATAACCTACGTAGTAAACTGTTAAAAACAGTTTTAATCTTGGTTAATGATCAGGTATAATTATAAGTTTTAATTATTGTAGTCTTTTATTATTGTAACCCAACAGATAAAGCTGCACCCAGGGCTTTCAACAGTGCTCACCACCACTATAACCACTATAGTAAAGCCCTTTAAAGTTATTCTTAATCATCTCAAGACCTTCTTAAAGCATTTTTACCGTGTCACAAACATAGTTTGAGTTGTAAATAGCCTACATTACCACTCTTTCATAGTTTCATCCTGACAGGGAACTACTATTCAGGACTCTGAAGGTGAGTACCCCTCTTTAAATTGCCATAAAAATAATTTTTAGTGTTCTTAAATATTTTCATCTTCTTATTTATGACTACTAGAAGAGCATCCCAATACTCCATCCACTCAGATGGAGCTGCACTCAGAAGTAGAGTTGAACCCTCAAAAGGGAAATGAAAGGGAAGAATCCCCAGTGGAACAGAATCCACACAAGGAAGTGCCATATCCAAAGGGCAAGTCCCAGAAATGCCCATAATATCTGAGCCAGAGTTAAAACTAAGTATGAGTAACTCAAACAGATATAAATTACATTCAGAGGGCTCAAAGAGACATTTATATGAGCCAGCAAAAGCATTAGTACATGGTTTACAAGGACAGGGAGTGGGAAATTTTGCCACAAATCCACCAAGGAGTGATGAACTCCTGGCACATCCTGAAAAAATTCCTCAAAAAGGAGGAAATGGTGAGATAATCTAATGGATGTAATCCGCTATCATCTAAGCCTCAAATCAAAAGGATTAAGGAGTACCATGTCAGAAAGAGGGAGGCAAGAAAGGAAGAAGCCCCAGTAGCTTCTACCAGAAAACCTGTCACAGGGGCTCTTCGAAGTGAAGAGGGCCTGGCACTCAGTAAACTGGGACTCACTTATGGAGGGCTCAAGGATAGGATAAGATGAGATACACTTAAGAGTGTTAAGGATGAATTACTAAAAGGATGAATATAAGAAAAGCAGCAACAAAAGAAATAAGAAGAAGAAAATAGAAGAGCCAACCACAAACAAGTCCAAGTCCACTGTTTCAACCTGTCAGAATGGAAAGAGAAGGGTTAATAAGGATATGGCCACCCAACTCATACTGTACAGGCGAAGAAAGAAAAGAGGCAAAGACTAACTTAAGATTAAATAAATATAATACCCAAAATATAAGGATAAGAATATTCAGTTAATAATAAATCAACTAAATTAATTAACTGGGGAAAAGTCCCCAGGGGGGAGAAAGAGGGGCTGGTATATGTGAGAATCACCAGCCCTCATCCAGAGAAGAATTTTCATGAGAATAATTGATTGTTGAATTGAGTCTGGCCAATACAGGTCCTGTACAGCTGTACAGGACCTGTACAAGAGGTGTGGTGTATTTGAGTGATCATACAGTTTCATACTGGTGTATTGAAACTGTATTGGGTGAATCCATCCTGTACAAGTATTGACAGGCTGTATTGATGTACCAAACTGTATGCATGTTTCAGAATGAAGATTGCTGAAACTGACTGCTGATGCAGATACTGGATTTGCTGATTTGAGGTGTTTGAGTGGGTGTATGAATGAATACCCTTACCCCTGATGGATGGTTGTTACAGTATCCCCCTCTTGAAACTGGTGGGCTCCTGAACACCATAATACCCTGCCACTGTTGAGTGGCATCTCAATATCCCCACATTTTTTCAAAAAATTTTCTTTTTTTAAATTTCTTTCCCCTTGACCATTATCCTGAAAATCCTTTATTACTTCTTCCCTGCCAAATTCAATTGATTCCCCCCTTTCTTTTCAAATTTGAGTGAGTATCCCTTCCAGAGTATGCAATTCTTTCTTTTGATTCAATCAGTCATGTCTTGGGATGTGGCCTTGGGATATATCCCAGAATAAAGGCCATTGAGCACTTGTGCTCAAAAATTGGTGCCCAATGAGTATATGACTTGTACTCATTGGCCCAGACTTAATCCATTCAATGAACCTCCAAGGGGTCTTGTCCCCATGATCCAAGGAATTGGCCTCAGGCAGCCCTCCCAGTGGGTTTGGACTGTGGCCCCCATCTTGAGTGATCTTGATGTATCTTGCTTTTTATGGCCTTTTTGGCCTTGCTGGGTGTTTTGGTGATTAGGGCAATTTTTTTTGATTTTTTGGGTTTTTTGGCCATAATAGGCCTTTTGATGTTTTTGGGATCCTACGGTCCGCGGTCCGTACGCCGCGGTCCGTGGTCCGTGGTTCGCGGTCTGTGGTCCGTGGGCCGTGGTTCGCGGTCCGTGGACCGTACGCCGTGGTCTGCGGTCCGTGGGCCGTACGCCGCGGTCCGCGGTCCGTGGGGGCTATTGGAGGCCCCCAGGACCAAAATGAAGCCCCTGGGCCCAAATTTGCTGGGGACCCAGGGTGACCAAGGGGCCCAAAATTGGCCCAATTCCAAAATTCACCATATATGGCCTGGATCCATTGAAGGGGTCCAGGACCATCAAGATCTTGGCCTCCCCAAAGTTGCAGGGGAGGCCCTGGGTGATGAGTTCAGCCCCAAAGGGGTATGAACCTTCACCTTAGAGGCTTTGAGGTGGGGCATAATTGAGTTATGGCCCCAGTTCCTTGAGTCAAATTTCTTTTTCTTGATGTGGAGTGGATTGATTCTGACGTCTTGAATCTTCTGCTTGCACTTTCTTCAGTTATGAGTTCCAAACTGACTGAACTCACTGAATCTTCCCCTTCTGCACCGCCACCGTCTGTTCTTCATGGTTCTGGCGTCTTCAGTCGATTGTCTTCTCCCTCCATGGCGTCTTCTGGCCATTTTGACCCCTCCCAAACATATGATGGGTTCAGAGCAGTTGAAGTTCTTGATCCTGCCTGTACTGAGTGTTTGGCCAGGGGGAAGGATTGCTTTCAACATTACAATCCTCGATCGTCAAAGTGCCATTTCTGCTTCATTGGGAAGAAGCCATGCCGCCGTACCGGATCAACTTTGTCCCGGGTCAAGAGACACTTGTGGAGTAGGAAGGATGGGCCTTATGGGCAGGAATTCCCCATTCTTGAGGAACCTACCCCTGATGCCACTTCTGGATTTTCTCAATGTGAGTGATTTGCATTTCTTGGTTGAATTGATGCTGATATTTTGATGTAGTGACTGGTTCCAGGCAGAGGGATGTGGCCAGGTGGACTAATGTTGGAGGGCCCATTCCGATTGGTGGTAGGCCCATCCACTACAGCTCAGAAATTCCCATTTCAAGGACCAATGCTGATGGAGTGGTGAAAGTAGTGAAGAAGCTAAGAAGAATTGTTGATTCCCCATCAGATCCAGATGCTGAAGGAAGTGATGAGTTGGATGGTGAAGAAGTTCAAGTTATTCCTCATTCAAGTGGCCATCCATCCAGCAATTCCTCTTCTCAACCTCTTGCCAACCCCAGATTCCAAAGCCAAGTGGTTCCCAGCACTCCAAGGACCTTCCAACCAATGCTTGCTTCAATTCCTACTACCCTTCCTCCTCCATCACCAACTACTTCCCACACCACCAGGCCTGCCTTGAATCCAGCAGTAAGACCATCTCCAGTTCAACAGCCCAGAAACTCACCCATAAACACCTCCCGTCAACTCCAACCTGTGGCCAGCTCCAGCAGAAGAAGAGATGGAATGTCCCCTTTGCCGTTTCCTGCCGCTCAAGTATTCCAAAGAAGAGAACGTTGGCCTATCCGGGTTACCAGAGAAGATCTCAACGCGGCTAGTGAAAATCAAGATGCTGTGGCCAGATTGTTCAGGAGAGTTGACAGAAATAGCAGAGAGGTGATTATGTATGCCAATGACAGGACGATTCCAGGTACTGCTTCTGAAGAAATGGCTGCAAAATTTGCCTGGTATGAAGATGAGTTGATAAATGATTTCCAGAGAACTTTTGATGACTTGGGTAGAGATAACTAGTTTCCTTTTCCTTGTTTGTGTTTGGTTTGACTTCTATCCCCACTCTTATAACTACTAAAAAATAAAAAATAAAAAAGATAATGGAACCTCCCAATACATGATTTGGGGAGGGGATGCTGCTGCTTTAAAGAAATAAAAGAAAGAAAATTATACAAGTAAAGAAAGAAAGAAAATAGTAAGAGAAAATGAGAGTAAAGAAAGAAATAAAGAAAAATTCCTGATGGCTGGTCCTTCTTGTGGTGAGTTGCTTGATTCTGGCCAAGAAGTGTCTGAAAAATGAAAACCAAGCATTTGATGCTCACAGAGTGGCCAAGGTGATGTTTTACAAGAAGTAGAACCCTCAGGGATGCATACCAGGAGATGGAACTTACTTTCATAACTTCCACTCCCCACCAAGCACCATAAAACTGAAAAGAATTGCCATAAGTGACTTCTGAAATGAATTGCCATAAATGACTTCTGAGATGGATTGCCATAAATGACTTCTGAAATGAATTGCCATAAATGACTTCTGAGATGAATTGCCATAAATGACTTGAAGTAATGAATGTCTTGAATTATGATGATTGGCATAAAATGAAAAGATAATAAAGAAAGAAAATGAAACATAAAGAAAGAAACATTGGGCCATATCTTGATAAGGTCCAAATCGGAGGGTATTGATGTTGTATGCTTCCTGAACCTGTCCAAAGATTTGACAAGTGCTCACAAAGTGGCCAAGGTGATGCTTACAACAACATATGGGTAGAATACCCCCTTAAAGGTGCATGCCAGGAGAGGAACTTACTTTCATAACTTCTTCTCCCCACCAAGCACCATAAAATCAAACTCTTGAGGTGTTTGGACCAGGCTTGTCTGGATACAGTGAATGGAAATCCTTGACAAGGTCTGGTGAGTTGGTAAGGTTGGAAGCTGGTTCCCAAGTGGTTCTTTCTGGGTCTTCACTGAATCCTTTCCACTCTACAAGATACCATAATTTACCTCTTTTGAGTTTTGAGTCCAGAACCTGAGCCACTTCCCATTCTTCTTGCTCTTCCACTAAAACTGGCGGTGGCGGCAATTGATGACGATTTGGGATAGTTGAATGCTTGACTGGTTCTAATAAGGACACATGGAATACAGGGTGAACTGTCTTCCATTGCTGAGGCAACTTGAGGTGATATGCATGACTTCCAATCTTCTTCAGAACTTCAAAAGGTCCCAACCATCTTTCTGATAACTTCTTGGTTGGTCTTGTGGTCTTGATGTTCTTGGAAGCTAGCCATACTTTGTCCCCAGGTTGGAAATCAGGTGGAATTGCCCTATTTCTATCTGCATACTTCTTGAATCTCCTTATTGCTGACTCTAATTCTTCTTTGACAACTTGCTGTACTGATTGGAGTTTTGTTGATAACTTTCCAGCAGGTGAGTCTTGAGAAATATGGATTGAGTCAAAGCTGGGATTTCTTCCATAAATGGTGAAAAAAGGTGATTGCTTGGTTGATGAATGTTCTGCATTATTATAGGCAAATTCAGCCAGAGGGAGCCAGGTGTACCAGTCATCTTGATGATAGCTGACATACATCCGAAGGTACTGTTCTAGTATCTGATTTACCCTCTCTGTCTGTCCATCTGTTTCAGGGTGAAAAGCAGTTGAAAGATCTCTTGATATCTTGAGCTGCTGACACAATTGAGTCCAGAATGATGAAACAAATAAGGATCCTCTATCACTGACAATACTGACTGGGAGTCCATGCTTGGAAAATACATGGCTAATGAATATTTGAGCTAAATCCAGAGCAGTGATTGTGCCATAAGTTGGAATGAAGATTGCCATTTTTGAGAATCTGTCCACAACTACTAAAATTGAATCAAGGTTGTTGGACAGTGGCAATTGAGTGATAAAGTCCATTGATAATGAATTCCAAGGACCAGATGGAATTGAAAGAGGTTTGAGTAATCCAAACTTCTTGTGATGGATGTTCTTGTTTCTTGAACATTGCTGACATGAGGACACATAGTCCTTGATAAATTGATTCATGCCAGCCCAATAAAAATCCCTCTTGATGAGCTTGAGGGTCTTCTCCTGGCCAGGATGGCCAGCCAATGGTGAGTCATGACGCTTTTGAAGAATATTGAGTTGAAGTTCTTCATTGCTTGGGATTACCACTCTATCTTTGAATAATAATAACTTGGCTTGAGGTTCAAGAGAATAATCTGGAACTGATTCACCTCTTGCTAGTTGCTTGAGTATTTCTTTATAGTCTTTGTCTTGCCATACTTCTTCTTGAATCTTGTCAACTAAATCTGAGAAAATTTCCACTTTGATTGAGAAGAATCTTGACTCTTGAATTCCATCTTGCTTAAGAACTTGATGAAGATTTTGAGGATTCTTGATGATGAAGTCCACCCCCCTCTCTGGGTACACGTCGTCCCGACGTGACAAGGCATCTGGTAAAGTGGCCAGCCTGCCTGGGCGGTAAGTGATAGTGAAATGAAACTCAGAGAGGAACTCAGCCCAACGGGCCTGACGACGAGTAAGAACTTTGGAAGACATGAAATACTGCAAGGAAGAGTGGTCTGTCAAGACCTCAAAAGAATTGGAAAGAGAAAGAAGAAATGCTCTCCAGCGCTTGAGAGCCCAAACTATGCCAAGGAGTTCCTTGTCATGAATTTCATAGTTGAGTTCAGCTGGTAAGAGCTTGCAACTATCAAATGCAATGGGATGCTTTCCAGAGTCATTCACCTGACTCAGTACGGCGCCCAATGCATAATCAGAAGCATCAGTCTCTACTATAGTAGGTAGAGAAGGATTAAAGTGAGATAAGATAGGAGCAGAGGTGAAAGCTTCTTTGAGTGCTTGAAACTGACTAAGAGCTTCCTCATTGAAGATGAAGGGAGAATCTTTTTTAAGGAGGGAAGTGAGAGAAGTGATTTTTTTGGAATAATTTTTAATGAAGCGACGATAAAAATTGGCAAAGCCAAGAAAAGATTGAAGAGCCTTGATGTTTTTGGGCTGAGGCCAATTGAGTATTTGCTGAACTTTTGAAGAGTCCATCTTGAGGCCATCGCTTGAAACAACATAGCCCAAGTATTCCACACTTGAGGCATGGAATACACACTTGGAGGCTTTGGCAAACAAATTATTGTCCCTCAGTCTTTGGAGGACAGAGGCCACATGTTTGACATGTTCCTCCTCAGAACTGGAAAAGACCATAATATCATCTAAATAAACCACAACAAACACATCCAAGAAATCTGCAAATATATCGTTTACCAGATTCTGGAAAGAAGCAGGAGCATTGGTCAAACCAAATGGCATGACCAAATACTCATAACTACCATATTTGGTTCTAAAGGCAGTTAAGTGCTCATCCCCCTCTTTGATTCTCAGAAGGTTATATGCACCACGCAAATCTATCTTGGAGAAGATAGTGGAACCGTTGAATACGGTAAGAAGCTGGTTCATAGGAGGAACAGGGTATCTGTTCTTCCTAGTGACAGCATTGAGTTTGCGGTAGTCAACACACAAACGAAGACCTCCATCCTTTTTCTTGACAAAAAGGACAGGTGCTCCTGTTGAAGAGGAGCTTGGTCTGATGAAACCTTTCTCTACATTCTCTGAAATGTAGGCCCGCAGTGTTTCTGACTCTTGATTTGATAATGAGTAGATAACACCAATTGGAGGTAGAAGACCCTCCAATTCGATATGGTGATCACAGGCGCGGTGTGGAGGAAGTTTCTCTGCTTTCACCTTGGAGAATACATCCAAATATTGGTGATAAGCGGGAGGAACAACCTTCAACACAGTTTCAATTTCTTCTGGCTCTTCCTCCTCATCCCACTGCTCCTCCAGGGATGCATGAAAAGATAAGGGAGGAAGGTCCATATCCCCTTGGAAGAGATGAAGTGAAGATATGGCAACATCTTCTCCAACATCCTTTATCTCTTTGAAGACTTCATCTCTTGATGGAAGTAATGACTGAGAGGGAATTATGGAAGGGATATGGACAGAAGAAGGGATGGAAGGTGTCTTAAGTTCACCAGCCAGAGCAACACTGTTGACAGCAGTGGCTAAGTCATTACTAGTAGAAGGAATAATACCACTAGAATCCTTATGATTAGAATCATAGGTGATCAATCCATTTTTCCAATCAATAATGGGATTGAAATGGTAAAGGAAATCATAGCCCAATATCAGGTCTTCTCCTTTGGGTGAATCTATGATAAAGAAATCCCATTCAAAGCTTGGGAAGGAAGGCAAGTCAACTACCCACTTGGTATAATGGGTGATGAACAAGGCAGGGGATTCATTAGAATCCAAAATGAAAAGAGGAATCTTTTCAGGGAGCTCTGACAGAGTCAATGAGTACTTGAGAACAAAATTCTTTGCAATAAAAGAGTTTGTAGCACCAGAATCAATGAGAATACTATAAAAAATATCAGAGACAGAAGAAAAAATGAGAAATTTTAAAGATTTCTTGACACTAGTATTCAGAGTGCACAATTGTGCTCTTGAAGGAAATAAGTGAGAACCATTGAACACATCATGATTCCCACTCAGGCTTTTCCCTGCTTGCTAGGGAAGCCTCTTGATGATGACCCAGGCTTGTTCTGAGGTCTCTTGAAGCATTTTTCAATTGGGTGCTTTCCACCACAATAAGTACACAACCCCTCTTTAATCCTCCTCTCCTTTTCAGAACCGATTAGTTTATTGTCCTTATTGAGGAGAGCAGCATGGGGCTTGTCCTTTGAAGATTGGAATTGCTTGCCCTTCTTGTTCTTCTTCTGGTGAGGCCTCTTTGAAGATGAGTTTTGAGGAGGCCTAGATTGATTGGATCCAATGACTGGAGGCTTCTTTTCTTGATTGCCACCCTTTTCCTTCTGCCTCTCATGATATCTTGTGTCTAATTCTAGAGTGACATCCATAAGTTCTTGAAGAGTGTCAAAAGTTCCAGGGTGAGAAGCCAACTGATCCAATAATCTTGATGCCAATCCTCTTCTGTAAACATGGATATAAGCTCTTTCCCCCCAATCTCCAATTCTTGACATTAAGCTTCTGAAATCTGCTATGTACAAGGAAACATGACCACTTTCCTTCATCCTCAAATTGTCCAACTCTTGTTCAGCTTTCCTGACTTCATTGGGGTCACCAAACAGAGTGAATAACTGAGATTCAAACAAGGGCCAATTATTGAGGAGGTAGGAAGGGTCTTCATTGGAAATATTTGAGAGGTAAGGTTCAATCCATTTGCCAGCTCTACCAGTAAGAAAAGAAGTTGAGTACAAAACCTTCTTCCTGTCAGAGAAGAAGTTTGCTGGATCATTATGGAAAATTAGTTGACAGGATTGGATAAATCCTCTCAACTTATGAGCTTGAGTACCATCAAAAGAATCAGGTGCCTTCATGGATGGAGTCTTGAAAGCAGGGGCTTTGGAATTGTCCCTGGGGGCAACTGCTTGAGTGAGTTGTCCCATGAATTGAGTCATCTGCTCCATCATCTTGAGGAGACTTGGGTCAGTTTGAGAGACAAGAGGTTGACTAGAAAGGGCTAGATTAGAACCCTGAGGCACCTCTGGAGCATTTGCCAAGGCATCTGCCTCTTCAGTTTCCCCAGAATCATCCTCTTCCACAGACTCTTCCCCCTCTTCATCTTCAACTTCCCCTAATCTTGCTCTTGCACCTTCAGACATGCCAGGGTAGCCACCCAAAAGTCCAGAAAAGGATCTTGATCTTCTAGATTTCATTCCACCTCTTCTTGAGGGTGCTGCTCCTTCCATTGGTGGTCCTCTGTCCAAGTTTGCACTCAGTTGATGAACTGATGGTGTGCGGTCAAGAGGAGCCCTTGCTGTAGGAGTGAGAACAGCTGGAATTTTCTGGGATCTAGTATTCTTGGCTGGGGGGCTATGCTGAACTGGCATTATGAAAAGAATTAAAGTAACTTGATGGTATTAAGAAGAATAATCAGATTTGGCCAAATCAATCACGATAAAATCTTGATGAATCTTGAGGAATCAATTCAAATCTTGAGGAATCAAATTCAATCAACAATCAAATCAATTCAATCAATCAACAATCAATTCAAATCAAATATCAATCAATAAGTGTCTTCAATATGAAATCAAGTCTTGAGGAATCAATCATTCAGTTCAAAATCTTCAGAAATCAATTCAATATCTTGATGAGTTAAATCAAATCAATAATCAAAATCAATTCTTGAGGATCAATCAATATCTTGAGAGTTCAAAAGTCAGTCAATAATCCAAATGAAATCCTGAATCAATAACCAATCAACCAATGAATCCCAATGAATAAACCAATCAAATGACCAATCAATTACTCCTGAATAAGACCTGAATAAAAACACAGAGAAAATTTGATTTGATAAAAATAAAATGAAGTGATGAAATGGTCAGCAATGATTAAGAAAGGAAAAGAATCAATTTTCATGAGAATGAAAAGAATGAGATGAAAATTGATAAGAGAATGGAAATTCATAAAAAATCATAAAAATCATAAAATCATGAAAAGGTCATAATTGATGAATGAGAGGAAATGAATGTAAATGAATGAAAAGAAAGAATCAAATATGAGTTAATTAATTTAATGTCACAGGGGCTCTTCGAAGTGAAGAGGGCCTGGCACTCAGTAAACTGGGACTCACTTATGGAGGGCTCAAGGATAGGATAAGATGAGATACACTTAAGAGTGTTAAGGATGAATTACTAAAAGGATGAATATAAGAAAAGCAGCAACAAAAGAAATAAGAAGAAGAAAATAGAAGAGCCAACCACAAACAAGTCCAAGTCCACTGTTTCAACCTGTCAGAATGGAAAGAGAAGGGTTAATAAGGATATGGCCACCCAACTCATACTGTACAGGCGAAGAAAGAAAAGAGGCAAAGACTAACTTAAGATTAAATAAATATAATACCCAAAATATAAGGATAAGAATATTCAGTTAATAATAAATCAACTAAATTAATTAACTGGGGAAAAGTCCCCAGGGGGGAGAAAGAGGGGCTGGTATATGTGAGAATCACCAGCCCTCATCCAGAGAAGAATTTTCATGAGAATAATTGATTGTTGAATTGAGTCTGGCCAATACAGGTCCTGTACAGCTGTACAGGACCTGTACAAGAGGTGTGGTGTATTTGAGTGATCATACAGTTTCATACTGGTGTATTGAAACTGTATTGGGTGAATCCATCCTGTACAAGTATTGACAGGCTGTATTGATGTACCAAACTGTATGCATGTTTCAGAATGAAGATTGCTGAAACTGACTGCTGATGCAGATACTGGATTTGCTGATTTGAGGTGTTTGAGTGGGTGTATGAATGAATACCCTTACCCCTGATGGATGGTTGTTACAAAACCTCAAGCCAACAAAACTCCCTAAGAAGGGAAGAAGAACAAGAAAAAGAATTGGAGGAAAACATATTCCCCAAACTATAGGATTCCAAAAATCCAGAAAGATGCCATAGAAAATGTCTTCCAAATGGCCAAAACCTTGATAGAATTCAAGGACACACAGGAACAAAGAATGAGACAACCTCATTTCTCAAACAAATAGCTTTGTCTCCTGATGTTTTAAATAACTTAACAGGAATTAAAAATAGTATTTTACCTCTTAAAGACATTAAAAATAGCTTATTATACTTAAAAGAAATAAATAATAATTTATCATCTTTAACAAAAATTGTTGTACAAAATAAAAAAGAAATTGATAAAATTAGATTTATGGTCAAAAAGAATGAACAAAAAGTATTGATTGACAATATTCAGAAATTAATAAAAGGACAACAGGAATTGTATAAATAAATAAGGGATATTAAAGAAAAAACTCTGACAATTAGTTCTGACATGAGTATTGATAATATTACAGAAAAATTGAACAAATTAAGTATTTCTGTTGAAGCATTTGAAGAAAAGACTTCATAATATCACAAATTAGTTCTAGACCATGTAGAAAGATGTGATGAAGCAAGAATAAATCTTAAAGATGACATTCAAAGTGTAATTACACCTATTAGTGAAAAAATGGATAAAATGAGTGAGGCATAACTTAATCATGCCAAAGTTATCAACACCATTTTATAATATAAGAAGTCCTTTTAAACCAAAAGATGAAATAAAAAATCCATTCATAACAGACTTGAGCCATCAAGACAATAAACAAGTATTAATGAAGGAAGCACCTCAATTAAAAGAATGGCCAAAATTTACAGGTGAAGGTGAATATGACCATATATCATTTATCAAAGCAATTGAAATTTTACAAGAGGATTATGGAATACCACAGAAATTAATAACTTCCAGGCTACATTAATTATTTGAAAAATATGCAAACAAATTGTATTATGGAATAAAACAAACAAATGTAAAAAATATCTGGTCTTGATGGAAAAATGAAATAATGACCAAGTAGGCAAATGATGCCTGGAGGTACAAGCTATAAAATGCATTTGAAAATTCTTTGACCCAGATAAGGATAAAACTTTGACTTCATTCTTAAAACAAGTTGAAAGATTATATGCACTGTATCCAGAAATGTCACAGAAAATGGTGCATATGAAAATAACGAAGAAATGTGGAGGATAACTAGAACATTCCCTAAGAAGAAGGTTTATAGA
This sequence comes from Austropuccinia psidii, assembly GCA_023105745.1. Lineage (NCBI taxonomy): Eukaryota > Fungi > Basidiomycota > Pucciniomycetes > Pucciniales > Sphaerophragmiaceae > Austropuccinia > Austropuccinia psidii. The sequence goes on along the minus strand of JALGQZ010000010.1, from coordinate 38,197,547 downwards.
ACAATGTTCAACAGAAGATTATATTAATGCATTAGAAGATATAGTGAAAAGAACCAAAATTGGAAGAAAATGGAAAACATTGGACATTAAAAGCCCAAATAAACGATTTATCAAGAAAGATAAACCAATAAAACCTTTCAAACTCAGTACACACAACACTAATGAGCAAAGAAAATTCCATAAATGTGGAAGTATTGGACACTTAGCCAATAATTGCCTTAAAAAGGAAAAGCTAAATGAAATTGTGGAAACAGAAGACCACAATGACAAAGGAGATGAATGTGATTCTGAAAAAGGCACTGAAGATCCAGAAACCTCTGAAATTTATGAAATTAATACAATTAATTCACAAACTAATAATATTGATTTAATATATAAAGTATTATATGTCAACTAAAGCTTACCACAAGTTGGAACATCTGATACAAGCCTGAAAAACATACAAGATGCCAAGCTGTATATACCCAAACTAGCAAAAGGAATGGGATATACAGCTGGAAAGTCAAGTATAAGTATTTTCATGGCTGAAAACCAAGAGGCAAAATAAAACTTAGATAGAGGAACATACTGTACCTGTGCTGGTAAGGATTATCTAAAAACAATTATATAAGATTGGGAAGAAAGCCTCATACAAATACAAGGGGTCGAATTTGGTAGTGCAAGTGAAAGCACAAAGCCCCTTGGAATAAATGACTTAACCTTAATTTTTTCCTCATGCTTCCCAATGTATAAGTGTGAAAGTAGAGTTTCTAGTAATGGAAAAATGTACTAGTAACCATTTTATATTTGGAAATAATTACTTGTCAATTTATGGCATAGATATCTCTAATCAAAAAGAGAGATATTTCTCCATAGGAGACAATAAGAGTCAAAAATATGGTTTTTTAAATAACAAAAAGAAAATTACAGTTATAAAAAATGAAGAGAAAAGCACAGAATCTTTTTTTTTCATAAGTTAACAACTTAATGAGGTAGAATTCAATCAAGAATTAACAGAAAAACTGAGAGAAAAATTGATTGATCTCTTGTTTAAATATACAAATGCCTTTTCAACTGACAAAGAACTGCTAGTTGAAATCATTGGGAATGAAGTAGACCTTATTCTCAATGTGCAAAAACCATAACCACCCTTGTTAAGAAGACCCACTTACCCAGCTAGCCCAAAGGCTAGAGAAGCCTTAGAGGTACACATTAAAGAACTAACAGACCTTGTGGTATGAAGCAAAGTAGGACATAATGAAAAAGTAGAAGTCACTACACCTGTCATTATAACTTGGCACAATGGAAAATCAGGGATGGTAGGGGACTTTAGAGCTCTAAATACCTATACTATCCCTGACAGATATCCATTACCCAGAATCCATGAGACATTAACACAATTGTCACAGACTAAGCTCATTGCAGCCATGGATGCTCCAAAGGGTTTTCACCAAAATTACTTGACAGAAAAATTCAAAAAACCACTGAGGATAATAGTACACTGTGAAATTTATGAATACTTAAGAATGCCATTTGGTATAAAAAATGTACCTTCCCATTATGAAAGAATGATGAATACCATATTTCCTGAAGAATTATCAGAAGGATAGTTAATTATGTATATCGATGATATCCTAGTTTGCTCAGAATCTTAGGAAAGTCACTTAAGAGGACTAGAAAGAGTATTGCAAAAAAAAGTACAAGTATATATGAAAATTTCCTTGAAAAATGTCTTTTGCATACATTGAACTTAAATAAATAAGACATGTTGTATCTGAACTAAGCTTGGGCATAGATAAAAACAAGTTAGAAGAAGTACTACTGAAACCAATGCCCCAAAACAAAAAATAAATGCAATCATTTCTAGGATTTTCTGGTTACTACAGAAAGCATATAAAAGACTTTTCAATTGTTTCAAAATACTTGTACAAGCTCTGTGACCAACAAAAAGTCTATGAAATGACAGAAGAAAGGGTAAAAGAATATGAGGAACTGAAAAATTCCCTCACAAATTCCCCATTTCTTCCAATGCCAGATTAGAAACTACCTCTCAATCTGTACATTGATGCTTTTCAAGAAGGACAAGGTGCTGCACTACACCAGAAACAAATCATCAATGATAAACCTGTTTAGGAACATTTTGCTTTATTTCAAGACAAATTAAGCCAGCAGAGGAGTGATATGGAGAAAGCCAAATGAAATGTCTTTGCCTAGTGTGGTCTCTAGAAAAATTACACTATTATTTGGATGGAACAGTTTTTGATGTGATAACAGACTGCAATGCTTTAAAATCGTTATTAAACATGAAGAAACCAAATAGAAACATGCTGAGATGGCAAATTTCTATCCACAAATATAGAGGAAATATGACTATAGTTCATAAATATGGAAATATTTATAAAAATGCAGATGGTCTTAGCAGGCAGGCTTTAGCATATGAACCTGAAACCCCAGCATGGGTACCACAGGAAGAACATCATATAGAAGGCATATTTGACACAGATATTGGAACAGAACTTGTTAACCAAGTTGAAGAAAGCTATAAGATGGACAAGAGCTGTCATATCTTATTCCAAATTCTAATGAGAGACTGTAAAGACCCATCACTTTCATCCAAACTAAATGAAGTATGTAAAAAAGCATATGATGAAGGAAGATTGCACCTCTTTGATGGAATCCTATATCATAGGACTAAAAATACATGTGTTATGGCTTTAACAGATAAAGCTCTGATAAAAACTATACTACATGAATTTCATGATAGTGTTGCATCTGGAAATCACTGAGAAGACATGGCACTAGAGAGGGTAAAAACCTGCTCTTGGTGGCCAAATTGGAGAAAGGTGTTGCACAATACTTCCAAACATGTGACAGATGTCAAAATGAAAACAGAGCCACAGGCAAGAAATTTGGAATGATGATCCCAATAAAAGAGCCAAAATCCCCATGGGAAATAGTTCACATGGATTGGGTAACAGCCTTAACTCCAGAAGAGACAGAAGCTATAATGCATGCCTAGTATTAGTTGACAGGTAAAGCAAAACTACAATGTTCTTACCATCTCACAAAGATGACACAGCTATGGACACAGCAATAATGATATGGAACAAATTTATTAGCCATACAGGACTATTCCAAAATATCATAAGTGACAGAGACCCAGAATTCACCTCAGCATTATGGACAAACCTCCATAACCTGTTTGGAACAAATTCATCATTCTCCACAGCCTACAACCCTTCAAACCAATGGTCTAGCAAAAATAATGATACAAACCTTAGAGGATATGATCAGAAGTTTGTGAGCTTATGGCCTAGAATTCAAAAATTCTGATGGATTTACCCATGATGGGTGTACCTTAATACCAGCTATTGAGATTGCATAGAAAAAATCAATCCACTCTTCCACTGGAAAAACACCAGAAATGTTAGAAAAAGGATGGAATGCAAGAATTCCATATGATACTCTCAAAAAGGACTTGGTGGATATAAATCAAACAGGAAGTAGTTTCAAAATGATGTTTGACAAAGCAAGACATCATGCACACATGTAAGGTGTGGAAATGAAACTTTGATTAGAAATCAAGTACTTTTCCTGTCCCAAAAGTTTGTATAAGGTAAAATATAATTAAAAAATATTATGAAATGGTATTTTTAAAAGAAAACACCCCAATTTCCTTGTTTTTAGCTTTATAAGTATAAAAAATAATATTATAAAGATTTATTGTTTTACCAACAATAAATATTTATGCAAAAATACTCTGCAAGAGATATTTAAGGCTACAAAAGAAATTTGTTCCAGAGCAATTTCAATTGGAATTAATGAAGCAAAGAACTGCAAGAAATTAATCAAAGAAGAATGGCTTTAAAAATATATTTAAAGAGAAAAAACACCCAAAAGTGACCAGAGTGAATTTGGAAACAAAGTGACAAAGTCAACAGTGATTAAAGATGCTTTAATTCACTTATGGGGTGGTTCAAGGGGTAAAAATGATTATAAGAGTTACAAAAAATGATTATAATGATTTTTCCACGTGGTTAAAAGGTTTAAAATGATATGAAATGGGTGGTTGGAATATGTTATTGATTGGTTTAACAGTGTCACAACCACAAAGGTTGACCCTCTGTCACAACCACAAAGGTTGACCCTCTGTCACAACCATGGCAATTCACCTCCTTGGATTTCCATATGGCATATCAAGCCACAGTCCTTTTATTGCCAATTGGCCATATCCATCACTAGTGGCCAATATGGCCACATCATCATCTTATGGACCATTTATGGCCATTTGTCTTTTGGGGCCGTCATGGCCCTTAACCTCAATCCAGAAGCCATAGCAGCAATTTATGCCCAAATGGGTATTTCTGGTCATTTCCCTCAAAATCAGGGGAAATGGCCCAAATGGCTGTTTTTGGCCATTTGGGCTCATAATGCACATTTTTGCGCACTTTGACACAAAGTGTCCAAAAGACACTTTCCTGCCCTTTGGGCCAGTTTTTGGCTCAGAACCCAAAAGTAGACAAAATCCCCAAAGGACCCAGAAAAACCTTTCCAAGCTCTGAAGCCATCACATCCATCTTTTCCCCTCTGTCTTTCCATCTAAAGACCTTTGGACGTAATCTTCTTTCCAATGAAACAATATGCCATAAATGATGGTATATATCATTATGCATCATTTTTCAACAGAAATTCAATGGTGGGAATATCAAATGGTCATTTAAACATTCCAACATATCATCACGTCATCAAGGCACTCAATAATTCAGAGGACTCATCAAGGCTCAAGAGCAAGTGTTTCAGCGTCAAAGACCAATCACGCCATCAAGACGTCATTGGATAATTCCATTCACAGTATTCCTCCAAGGCAATACTGTTCAACCATTCTCAAGGGATTCAAGAGGCAGTTCGTTCATTCATTCAATTGTCAGGTGTCAAAGCTCCACTCAATCCATCTTGGCAACCATATTCATTTCAATACAGTCTGGATCCATCAAGAACTGTATTTCATTTTCAAGCATGGGAAATTAATTCAACCCAATTCAATTTCAATATTAGCCAACTGTATCAATTCGGAAAACAATCAATACAGCCTCAAGGATCAATACAGATCCGTTTTCAGCCTGAAGAACTCAAGCTCCCAACTTATCACATATACCGGCTACCCTTTCCACCCTGGGGGGTTTTTCCCAGTTAATTAATATATTTTGATTTTATTTTATCTTTATTTATCTTATCATTTTGTTAAGTGAATACTGATATTATCAAGTCAGTAATTTAGCACCTTTTCTCTTTTTCTTTCTTTGCCTGTCAATGGATATTTGGTTGTCATATCCTTACTAATTCCATTGTTAATTTTGGAAGGTTGAAACAGTGATTACGGACTTACTTGGTTGGCTCTTTGGCCATTTGGCTTCTCTTTCCTCTCATTGCATCTCATCTTTGTACCTGCATATTTCTTAGAGGAATTTATTCTTTTATTTTTATTTTCTTTATTCTTTGGAGTCTTCCAAGTGAGTTCCCTGATTGCTGAGTGCCAGGCCACTCTTGTATTTCTGTCCAAGAGCCCCTGTGACACCCTCCTCCATGGGTGTTGCAGCAATTCTAACCTGGAACCAAGCTGGGGCCAATTGGCCACACCATATCCTTTATGGCTAATTGGTCCCCTCTGGTGCTCTATGGCCATATCCTGCCATCATTGGCCTCCTTGGCTAATTTTCACCTCACCAACCCCCAGGCCTTTGTCTTTGATTTTGGGCCTGGGGGGTCCTTTTGGCTTCTAGGGGCCTCCAGGCCCCCTAGCCATCACCATTGGCTTTGGGCCACCCCTTTTCATTAAGGGGGTTTAGGCCTAAATGGCCTTTTTGGGCCATTTAGGCCCCCTACGGCTTCTACGGCCCGTGGGCCGTAATTCACGGTTCACGGTCTGTACAGTCCGTAGGCCAATTAGGCCCCTTTTGGCCTAATACAATGTGCCCAAAAGGGGCCAAAGGGGGCAACCATCTAGCCTACAAGGCCAGGTGGGTCCCAAACCACAATTGGACCCACCTGAGCCAATTTTGGCCATCAATCCCATGGACACCAAAATGGCCATAGAACCCGTATGACCCAATTTTGGCCATGGCGTCTGGCAACCACCAGAGGCCACCAGACCAGCTCAGCAAGCCTTTCCCTTAGCTTAAGGGGAATTCTGTCCATTCCTCCATGCACCCCATACTCATGGTTTCAGGAGTGGTGCATATATGGTATTATATACCATTATGCACCATTTTTGCTCAGCAATTCAATGGTGACGTTTTCAGGACCAAATTCCACATTTCCAAATCAAGGTCCCAAAATACAATTCCCATTTTGAAGGAGGATTCTTTAACTCATCAGTCTGGCAATCCATGGCGGCAATCAGAAGACCATTCAAGGATCCCAATCACCTGGCCCTGCAGGAGTTGTGTTGGCAATTTCATTAAGGATTATTCTAAGGGAAGTCTCAGAGGTTATACAGTTTTTCAGTCAGTTGTCAAGGCATCTAATATTTCAATACTCCTTGGACAGCTCAATTGGTCCATACAGGCGTCAATCAATCAACCTGTATGTCCTTGGCCTAATTGGGCCAATTCAATCTTCCACTGTGGGAATTCAATCACACAGTTCAATTTCAAGATGGCCAGAACTGTATTGGCCCAATTCAGACAATAAAGCCAGTGATCCACCTTCCAGGATCAGTCTTTCAGTTTTTCACATATACTGGCCACCTTTCAGCACCTGGGGACTTTTTCCCCAGTCGATTAATATATTGGACTTATTATTATCTTTGTTTTCTTTTACTTTATTAAAGTTAATACTAATAATCTTAAGTAAGTCATTCAGAACCTTCCTCTTTTTCTTCCTCGCCTGTCAGTGGATATTGGTCATCATATCCTTTCCTAATTCCTTTCTCTTTTCTGGCAGGTTGAAACAGTGAATTGAGGATTCACTTGGTTGGCTTCTTTATTATTTTTGGCCTTTAGCTGCTTATCTTTTCTTTATCTTTGACATACTTGTCTTTTCCATTCTTCTTCTTTAAAGAAATAAATCTTTATTCTTCTTCTTATCTTTTGGAGCCCTTCAAGTGAGTTCTTGATTCCTGAGTGCCAGGCCCTCTTGCTTCCATAAAAGCCCCTGTGACAAACAGTATTTATGTCAGGCTGAGTCTATGATAAAGAGGTAATAAGGCTATTTACAGCTTTAACTATGACTGTGACACAGATAAGAAATTAAAAATTCTTTAATTGAAGATAAAAAGGGCTTTACAAATGAGAATTGGTGGTGGTTAGTGCTGTTGAATGCCCTGGGTGCAGCTTTACCTGTTGGGTTACAATAATAAAGACTACAATACCAAAGTTTATAGTATAACCTGATTATTTTCCAAGAGTATAGCTGTTTTTGACAGTTTTACTACGGAGGAATTCAAGAGAAGGATGGGGATTCCTTTTCTGGCAGTGCAAAGGCCTCCTTTTATCCTGAAATGGGGTGAAAAGGCTGGTAGACCATTTCATGTAGAGGAAGTGAAGATTTTTCACTCTCAAGGACAGGCTTGTGGTTTGCAAAAGGCCTGTATAGCCTGTATTGCGCTCAGATGTGGTTTTGAAACCACATCTGGACAGTTTTTAAAAATACAAGGTGGATATGTTCATCTGGGGACCAAACAGCTTGATTCTGACATGTATGACGCGTAGAATGCTGTACAGAACCTGTATGGGACTCCATGATTGAATGAAATATGAGGTATTGAAGTAAAAACAAGCTTGTTTGTCTGTTTTACACCTCATAATCATGATTATGGGATATTATCCCATGGTAGCGCTGTATTGGCCAAACTGTGGGATTTTGACCTTAAAACAGCTATAGCTTTGTCAGTTTTTGAGATATCAACCTCAAAATTGGTTTGGTGTGTGGCCCTGTCTGTGTTCTACGCAATGGTACCTCATTTGATATGGTTATTATTAAATATGGAAAAGATACCCCATGTACAAGGTTTTTGTACATATGCATGTTTTAGGCAAAACAATATATTGGGCTTGTTTGCCTTATAGCTTATGTTCTAGATGAGATATGGGGAAATGAATGGCACCATAAAATAGCCCTGATTTTGCTCTTTCCAAAACGACCCCATTTTAGGTATTTCACACTAAAAATGTAGAAGTTAGATGAGAGGTGACTATTTTATTCACTCTTATTTGGCCTGAATTTGGCCATAACCCTTGTAATACTGGTGCTAGCTCAGTTTGGCTGGTACCATTGAATAGCATGACTTAGAGCTTCATTTTGCATACCCATTTGATGGGGTTACACGTCTTATTCTGTATTTCAGATGAGAGGTCAAAATTAAGGTTTATGCTCAGCAAAAACTTTGAGCAGGAATACCTTTGTTGTTCTTTGTCCTATGGTGATGGGACTTGTATCTTTGCAAAGGGGTGAGTTTCTGCTTTTTTTTATACCTTTTGAGCTTATTTGGCTTAGCTCCATGTTTTGGTGGTACCTTGGCTATACCATTGGTTTATGGTATTTGGCTGTCATGCTTGTGCTCTGGCTTTGAGTCACAGGCTGACATACCCTCCCTCTAAAAAAGGCTCATCATTGATGAGCCTGTTCAGCCCTCCTAGAGGCTCTGAATCTCCTTGAATGAAGGTTCCCATCTGGTATGGCACCTTCTTCCAACCATTTGTCTTTATCACATCTTTGGATTCTTGAATCTGACTAAGTATTGTCTCTAATCCTTAACATTAAGTCTGACATTCCTCGCCTTAATACTTTTCTTCACAGGTCAAGGGGAGTCCTCAACTTCCACTATTTCTGGTGGTGTGGGGTTCTTGTTCCTGGAGGGGAATTTATCCTCCTCTGTCTGGAATTATGGCTTGACTAAACTCAGTGGAAAGACTATGTGTTTCCTGGAAAACTCCTCTGTGAGTTTGATTTCCACTGAATTTTCCCCTATCAATTTAATGATAGTGAAGGGCCCTACAAATGAGTCTCTAATTTTCTTGGGTCCTTTGAGATTATTAAAGTTAAGTGTACACACTAACACTTGGTCCCCTTCTTTGAAGTCAGGTTCCATGTGTGATTTGTCCCACCTCTGCTTGTTATATTCTTTTTCTTCAGCTATGCATTTTGCATCTGTGTCACAAGCTCTCTCCACATTTCATGGAAGTCTTTGGCTTTGGGGTGGATGGTCAGAAGGTTTTTTCTTCAAGCTATCCACAGGGAATAGGGGATTCCACCCTTTTTCTACCAGTGCAGGTGTTTTTCCTGTGGTAGAGTTCTGACTTGTGTTATATGCCAGTTGGACAGCTGGTAGAAGCATAACCCAGTCATGGGTGTAAACTTCATGGTCCTTATATTCCATGCCATTGGCAAAGAATCTTCTAAGGATGTCCTCCATTTTCTAGATCATCCTTTCAGCTAATCCATCTGTTTGTGGATGATAAGCTGTAGAAAAAGCAATTTTAGTACCCAGCATGTAATGAAAGTTGGTCCAAGATTCAGATATGAACTTTGGGTCCATATCACTGATGATGATCTTAGGGACTCCACAGGTAGATATGATGTTGTTCAAGAATAAAAGAGCAGTATCCATGGCTGCTTCCTCCTTGGGACATGGTAGGAACCTCAAACTCTTTCTGAACCTATCAACTATGATTAAGCACGCATTGAAGTTTTCTTTGCCTCCTGGGACAAGTCCTGTGACCCAGTAACAGTTGATGGTTTCCCATGGGTATTTGGGTTCTTCTATGTGTTGAAGTAACCATTACTTCTTCCCATGTTTTATATTTGCCTTTTGGCATCTTTCACAAATGTTGATGTATTCACTCAACTCTTGTTCCCTTCTGGGCCACCAAGAAAGGCTTGCTACCCTTTCTGTGGTCCTGTCTTCACTGATGTGTCCCATATGGGGGCAATCATGGAATTCCTGTAGGATCAAAGATATATGGTCTCTGTATATTATTGGGAGTGAACTCGTGTTCTTCTGTCTATGGTAGAGCAGGCCATCTATGAGGAAATATTTATTCTCCTTATAGTCCCTCAACCAGGGTTCCTCCAACTGGGATTCCAGTTCTGGGCTCCTGTATTTTTGTTGAAGGAGTTGTAACAATATGCCACACTGTTTGTGTTTGGCATATGTCTTCATCACTGAATTGAAGAATTCAGTGTGCAGTTCTGAGGAGCTTATCCCCAGTATGGGAGTTCCTGTTCCTTCTGAGTTAGTGTTTCCACTTTCTGGTTCCCACTCAGAAAATCTAAAGTTTTTCTTCTTGTCTATTTCCATGAAATGGATAGGAGTTTTAGCTGCTAGTTCAGGGTCATAAGCTGAGTTGCTTTTGACATTATCCAGTGGCCATCTGCATTGGTATGACTTTTAACCTCTTTGTGTATGATTATCATATTCCCTCTATACTCCCGGATGGCTATTTGTCACCTCAGCATGTGTCTATTAGTAGGCTTTGTCAGCGTTGTGGTATTCCATACCAGTTCTTCCAAGGCTCAAATCCACAATTTCAAAGCTAAAACTTTGATCAATAATAATAATAATAATATATATATATAAAGAAAATAAAGATAAAAAGTGAAAGATAAAATTAAAAGAATTTGCAAGAAAAAGGAAGATAATTATATTAAAATAACAAAAATAAGTATTTCACTGGAATCTACATCAAATTTTACCTATAGTCACATATTGCCTCAACCCCATAATGTCAATAATTTTCTAGATATCATGGATTAAAGAAGAGAAATGATACTATACACTCTATACTAGGTACAAGAATATGCTTAAAGATAATGCAGCTTGTCTAAATATTCAATATGAATAAACATGTGTAATATTACATAAGTGATACCATTACTCTTACAACATCATGTGTTACATGTCTTGACATAAAAAAAAACACTTACATATAAGTTAACATAGTGTTACAGTACTCAATCCCCACTTAAACTCCCATAACCAAACATTACAGGTATTATTTACAAATTAAATTTTACATAGAGAAATACTCAACTGAATACAGATCAAGGCTGTGAAGAAGAAAAATAAAGTTAGTAGAGATAAGAATACAGTTTTAAAGAAATGGTGCAATCAACCAAACATATGGTGCAATATCTGTATCAAATGACACCATTCCAAATTTAACCACCAGCAACAATGTCTCAAGGCTGTGAAGAAGAAAAATAAGGTTAGTAGAGATAAGAATACAGTTTTTTAAAATGGTGCAATCAACCAAACATATGGTGCAATATCTGTATCAAATGACACCATTCCAAATTTAACCACTAGCAAAAATGTCTCAAGGCTGTGCATAATAAGAATAGAGTTTAGTTAAAATAAGAGTATAATTCAAAAAGTATGGTGCAATCAACCAAACATATGGTGCAATATCCTGAACAAATGACACCATTCCAAATTTAACCACTAGCAAAAATGTCTCAAGGCTATGCACTGACAATAATAAGGTTCAGAATGGTGCAATCAACCAAACATATGGTGCAATATCTTGATCAAATGACACCATTTTTAATTTACCCACCAGCAAAAATGTCTCAAGGTGGAATTTTTTCTAAGTCCCTTGTTTTTGGAAGGCTCTATGGAGGGCCCAAAAGGCATAAATAAAGGGCCTCTCTCCCTGTTTTTCCTCCCATGCTTCTGATTCAGACAATAATCTTGAGGATCAATCCATCCCTTCTCTAGTAGGATAATCTAGTATTTATATTGAAAAAGATCAGTAGCAAGGCTCAGTATCTTATAGTGTTATTTATGATTAATTAATGAAAGATATTTATAATATTAATGAAAGAGTTTAATATTATTTAAATAATCTTACCATTATAGTAGTAGTGTTGAAGTAGTGTTGGAAGATATTATCAATAGTGATCTTATCTAATTTATCAATAACCCTTATTTATAGAAGGGATATCATCTTACCCTTATACCTTATATCATAAGCCTTTTAGGTATATTGGATTATATTTATATTGATCCTAATAGTATTATATTACTATTATATCATTTATATCTTACCTTTATATTAAACAAAACCACCATTAAAGAATTATCTTACCCTTAAATTATTATAGCTATATTGATAGTATTATTAAATCACCTTTAAAAGTATTAGCTAGCTATCAAGATTATTATTAATATTAATAGTGATCTTAAAAAAATATTATTTAAAATATCTCAGGTATTGAAAGAAGGAATACTAGAAGAATTAATTAAAAAGAATTATAATCAATAACAAGAAAGTTAAGCAAACCTAAATTATTATTAAAAAAATATATTAACTATTACCATTATTATCATAGTGATCTTTTATTTACAGACTGATAGAGACTGCTGAAGAAAATTCTCTAATTGAAAAGCCACAAAACTAAATAATTGATTTGTGATCTCATCAAAAAGGGTATCTTTTTCAGTATATTTAGAGGGGCAGCTAATACACCTTAGCACCCATGGTTATTGGCTAGTTCTGAAATTCAAAACAGACTCACCAATAATTTCCCCCTCAAGGTACGGCCTATTATTTATCCCACAACAAAAGGAGTTCCCACAGCGTGTGACTAAAAACCAGAGAACAAGCATGACAGCCAGATACCATAAATCAATGGTATAGGCAAGATACCAGCAAAACATGGAGGTGAGCCAAATCAACTCAAAATGCATCAAACGAAAGAGGAAAATTACCCCTTTCCAAATATCCAAGTCCCATCACCATAGGACAAAAAAGAACAAAGTTATTCCTGCTCAAAGTTGTTGCTGAGCATAAACCGTAATCTTCACCTCTCATCTGAAATACGGAGTAAGAGGCTTAACCATATCAAATGGGTATTCAAAATGAAGCTCTACGGCAGGTCTATCCAATGTTACCAGCCACACTGAGCTAGCACCAGTATTACTGAAGTTATGGCCAAATTCAGACCAAATACAGGTGAACAAAACATTCACTTCTCGTCTAACTTCTACAGCTTTAGTGTGAGATTCTTGAAGTGGGGTCTGTTTGGAAAGAGCACAATCAGGGCTATCTTATGGTGTCATTAATTTCCCCACATCTAAACAAGAACAAAAGGTATAGGGCAAACAAGCCCAATACAGCTTTTTCCTAAAACCACGCACATGTACAAAATTCTTGTACATGGGATATAAGCTCAAAAGGTATCAAAAAAAAACCGGAAACTCACCCCTTGCCAAAGATACAAGTCCCATCGCCATAGGAAAAAGAGCAACAAAGGTATTCCTGCTCAAAGTTGTTGCTAAGCATAAACCTTAATTTTCACTTCTCATCTGAAATACAGAATAAGAGGCTTAACCGCATCAAATAGGTATTCACAATGAAGCTTTAAGTCAGGGCTATCTAATTGTCACAGCAAAATTGAGCTAGCACCAGTATTTCTGAAGTTATGGCCAAATTCAGGCCAAATAAGGATGAATAAAATAGTCACTTCTAATCCAACATTTACAGTTTTAGTGTGAATTACCCAAAGTGGGGTCTTTTTGGAAAGAGCACAATAGGGGCTCTCTGATGGTGTCATTCATTTCCACATATCTGAACTAGAACAAATGTTATAGGAAAAACAAGTCCAATACAGATTTTTGCCTAAAAAATCCCACAGTTTGGCCAATACAGCCTCTCTGTAGGATAATATCCCATAACTATGATTCTCAGGTGTCAAACTGATGAAGAAGCGTGTTTATGCTTCAACACCTCATATTTCATTCCATACTGGGGCCCCATACAGGTTTTGTACAACATTCTACAGGTCATGAATGTCAGAATCAGGCTGTGTGGTACCCAGGTGAAACTCTTCACCCTGTATTGGTAAAAACTGCCCAGATGTGGATTCAAAGCCACATATGATCCCAATACAGGCTATACAGGTCTTTTGCAAATGACAATCCTGTCTTAGAGAGTGAAAAATCTTCACTTCCTCTATGTGGAAAGGTTTAGAAGCCTTTCCACCCCATTTCAGGATAAAAAGGGCGATTTTCACAGCCAGAAAAAGTTTCCTCATCCTGCTCTTGAATTCCTATGTAGTAAAACTTTCAAAAACATTTATAATCTTGGAAAATAATCAGGTATACTTTAAAATTAAGTATTGTAGTCTTTATTATTTTAATCTAACAGGTAAAGCTGCACCCAGGGCTTTCAACAGCCCTCACCACCACTATTCCACAAATAGTAAAGCCCTTTTATTTTCATTATAAACCCTTATTATTAAAAATACTCTCATTGTCAGCCTGTGACTTAAAACCAGAGCACAAGCATGACAGCCAGATACCATAAATCAATGGTAGAGCTAAGATACCACCAAAACATCGAGCTGAGACAAATATGTGCAAAAGGTATCAAATGAAAGAAGAAACTCACCCCTTTTGAAAGATACAAGTACGATCACCATAGGAACAAGAATAACAAAGTTATTCCTGCTCAAAGTTGGCGCTGGCATAAACCTTAATCTTCACCTCTCATCTGAGATACAGAGTAAGAGGCTTAACCCCATCAAATGGGTATTCAAAATGAAGCTCAAAGTCAGGGATATTCAATGGTACCAGCCAAACTGAGCTAGAACCAGTATTACTGAAGTTATGGCCAAATTCAGACCAAATAAGGGTGAACAAAACAATCACCTCTCATCTAGCTTCTACAGTTTTAGTGTGAGATACCTAAAGTGGGGTGTTTTTGGAAAGAGCACAATCAGGGCTATCTGATGGTGTCATTAATTTCCCCATATCACAACAAGAAGAAAAGGTATAGGCCAAACAAGCCCAATACAGTCTTTGCCTAAAACCATGCACATGTACAAAATTCTTGTACATGGGATATAAGCTCAAAAGGTATCAAACAAAACCGGAAACTCACCCCTTGCCAAAGATACAAGTCCCATCACTATAGGAAAAAGGACAACAAAGGTATTCCTGCTCAACGTTGTTGCTGAGCATAGACCTTAATTTTGACCTTTCATCTGAAATACAGAATAAGAGGCTTAAACGCATCAAATAGGTATTCAAAATGAAGCTTTAAGTGAGGGCTATCTAATGGTACCAGCCAAATTGAGCTAGCACCAGTATTTCTGAAGTTATGGCCAAATTCAGGCCAAATAAGGGTGAATAAAATAGTCACTTCTCATCTAACTTTTACAGTTTTAGTGTGAATTACCCAAAGTGGGTTTTTTTTGGAAAGAGCACAATAAGGGCTCCCTGATGGTGTCATTCATTTCCACATATCTGAACTAGAACAAATGTTATAGGAAAAACAAGTCCAATACAGATTTTTGCCTATATCATGCATATGTGCAAAAAGACTTGTACACGGCATAACTTTGCCATATTAAATGAGGTACCATTGTGTAGAGCACATACACCGCTACACACTGAACCAATTTTGCAGCGGATATCGCCAAAAACAACAAAGGTATGGCAGCTTTAAGGTCAAAATCTCACAGTTTTGCCAATACAGCCTTTCTGTGGGATAATATCCCATAACTATGATTATGAGGTGTCAAACTGATGAAGAAGCGTGTTTATACTTCAATAATTCATATTTCATTCCATACTGGGGCCCCATACAGGGTCTGTACACCATTCTACAGGTCATGAATGTCAGAATCAGGCTGTGTGGTACCCAGATGAAACTCTTCACCCTGTATTGGTAAAAACTGCCCAGATGTGGATCCAAAACCACATCTGATCCCAATAAAGGCTATACAGGTCTTTTGCAAATCACAAGCCTGTCTTAGAGAGTGAAAAATCTTCACTTCCTCTATGTGGAAAGGTTTAGAAGCCTTTCCACCCCATTTCAGGATAAAAAGGGCAATTTTCACAGCCAGAAAAAGTTTCCTCATCCTGCTCTTGAATTCCTATGTAGTAAAACTTTCAAAAACAGTTATAATCTTGGAAAATAATCAGGTATACTTTAAAATTAAGGATTGTAGTCTTTATTATTGTAATCCAACAGGTAAAGCTGCACCCTGGGCTTTCAACAGCGCTCACCACCACTATTCCACAAATAGTAAAGCCCTTTTATTTTCATTATAAACCCTTATTATTAAAAATACTCTCATTGTCAGCCTGTGACTTAAAGCCAGAGTACAAGCATGACAGCCAGATACCATAAATCAATGGTAGAGCTAAGATACCACCAAAACATCAAACTGGGCCAAATATGTGCAAAAGGTATTGAATGAAAGAAGAAACTCACCCCTTTTGAAAGATACAAGTCCCATCACCATAGGATAAAGAATAACAAAGTTATTCCTGCTCAAAGTCATTGCTGAGCATAAACCTTAATCTTCACCTCTCATGTGAGATACAGAGTAAGAGGCTTAACCCCATCAAATGGGTATTCAAAATGAAGCTCCAAGTCAGGAATATTTAATGGTACCAGCCAAACTGAGCTAGAACCAGTATTACTGAGGTTATGGCCAAATTCAGACCAAATGAGGGTGAACAAAACATTCACCTGTCATCTAGCTTCTACAGTTTTAGTGTGAGATACCTAAAGTGGGGTCTTTTTGGAAAGAGAACAATCAGGGCCATCTGATGTTCTCATTCATTTCCCCATATCTCAACCAGAACAAAAGGTATAGGGAAAACAAGCCCAATACAACTTTTGCCTAAAACCATGCACATGTACAAAATTCTTGTACATGGGATAACTTTGTCATATTTAATTATAACCATATCTAATAAGGTACCATTGTGTAGAGCACATACAGGGCTACACAATGAACCAATTTTGTGGTTGATATCTCAAAACCAAACAAAGGTATGGCTTTTATCAGGTCAAAATCCCACAGTTTGGCCAATACAGCCCCACCATGGGATAATATCCCACAACCATGACTATGAGGTGTCAAACTGACAAAGAAGCTTGTTTTTACTTCAATGGATCATAGTTAATTTAATACTGGGGTCCCATACAGGTTTCGTACAGCATTCAATGCGTCATACACATAAGAATCAAGCTGTGTTGTCCCCAGATGAAAATTTTGACCCTGTATTAGTGAAAACTGCCCAGATGTGGTTTCAAAACCACATCTGAACCCAATACAGGCTATACAGGCCTTGTCAAAACCACAAGCCAGTGCTTGGAAGTGCAAAGTCTTCACTTCCTCTACATGGAAACGTCTACAAGCCTTTTCACCCCATTTTAGGATAAAAAGGGGCCTTTTCACAGCCAGAAAAGCTTTCCTCAACCTTCTCTTGAATTCCTATCTAGTACAACTGTAAAAAACAGTTAAACTCTTGGAAACAATAAGGTCATACTTTGAATGTAAGTATTGTACCTCTTATTATAGTAATCCAACTGGTAAGACTGCACCCAGGGTTTTCAATAGCGCTCACCACCACTATTATTCAATAGTGAAACCCTTTTATCTCAATAATAAACTCTCATTAAACTTTAATACCCTTATTTTTGATATTTATAACCATATCACAGTCATGTTTAACTTGTAATTAGCCTATTTCTGCTTCATCATAGACTCAGCCTGACATTTTGGGTGCCTGGCCGTGCTTCTTTTGATCTTTTGTACCTTAAAACTGGGTATTTTACTGATTTTTCTTTATTTCTGACATTTTTTTATCCTTTTAGGCGTAAAAATCACTAAAAACATATATAAGACATATCTTATAATATATATATATATTTTTGGTATATGTCTTATACCAACTTATTTTGAAATGATTATTAATAATAATATGTGTTTAATAACCATCATAAGCTAATTTTAGGCATGTTTTACATATACAAACCCATTACAGCCATCAATACAGTGCAAGGTTTTAATTAAACAAGGACACATCTTACTGTAAACCCAACAGTTGAGGCGTGGTGTGGTGCATTGTTAATTAAATTACCCTCTTATACAGCCACTTTTGTACAGATTTACTTGTTAACTACCTGTGAATCTGTGAGATACTGGTATACAAACAGTATACCAGGCATCTGGAAGCTGTAATTTTGATGTGGTATTGCTAATTTAATTACAATGGCATTATACAGGGCATATTGTAGTGACATACAAGCCCAGAGGCCATTCTTAGATGTACAAACAGCATTTTAAGAAGTCTTAACTGACAATAAGCCCTCTTTTCCTGTTTGATTCAGTGGAAGAAAACTACATCCCACTAGAAACCCACTCACAGGCAAACACACCAGTGACACACTCAGAACCAGAGGGCAGCAAGGGAAAAGGAAAGAGGCACAGTGAAGGCCTTATCACAGCAAAGAAGTGGACACCCATTTCCACCCAGAGGAGTAGAAAACCACAAAAATCTGCTTCAATACAAGGTAAACCAACCTTAACAGCTTGTACAGGGAAGATTACCATAATTAACCCAGTTGTAACCTCTAAAGGTAAATTGCCTAAATCAGCAGATAACAAATTTGTACAAGGCATAGTCAAAGGTAAATACCCTAAGAAAAGAAAGTTTATAACTGCTTGCACGCACTGATATGTCACCTGTACACCTCAGAAATCTTGGGTTCCAAAGGAACCAACCAGAGGACAGAGAAGGATTGTTCAGAACCAGAAGACCTGGAAGAGGACACCTTCGAAACAGTGGTGAATGGCAAGACAATGAGGGAAATCATACCCACTCTGCCATTCACTTTCCAATTCAACAGGAACCTCAAACCACAGGACTGGACAGACATGGATCAAGTTCTTCTCCACCAACTCCTCAAAGATTTATTTCAATGGAGCATGGACAACAAGAGGTTCAACCTGGCATCCCACTGGGCAGAACTTGGAGCAAGTTGCCTGAGGATCTGTCTCAAAGAGATAGACTTCAAAGACCTTATGGTAATGAACAAAGGTTGGAATACCACCAGGCAGTTCAGACTCCTGGAGGTGAGGGAAAACAGGATAAGGGAAAAATAAAGCCACTATCCAAGCTATAGAAGAACAACTTACCCAGACAGGGACTACTCAGATTCCTTCAGGCTAACAAGGAGAAGGCCAAATCAGCTCTCCAGTGGCTTCAAACCATTCAGAAACCAACAGATCGGTGGTCAAGAGTCACCGTTCTTCACAATACCAGGAAGTTTCCAGGAGAAGACAAGGATACAAGGGCAAAAACAAGACCACTTTTAGCCAGAGAAAGAGAGAGTCAGACCCAATGATCCAGAAGCTGTTGCATTTGGTGAAGGAAGTACACAAGAACTAGAAGTAGCTGTAAATAGCTCTAGAATCAGTAGTCCCCTTAATAGAAATATTACCCCCACACAGATTGAAAACAATGCTCTCTCATCTGAGAGTAACTTAAACAGTGATGCACTGTGGTTACAAATGTCCCAATATGTGAGCAAACTCAAAAGAAGTTTACGGAACTTGTAGCAAGCCATGAGAGGATGAAAAAATTAACAGCCTCCATGGATAAAATTGTTAAAAATCTTCAAGAAGGATATGCTGATTTGAGCAAAGCCTCTGAAGAAACCAACAAAAGACTGAACACAGTCTTTGAAGAACAACACCACAGCAGAAGGGACAGGGATTGTCTGGATCAAGACATAAACAAATTGTTTAATGTCTACCATAACATGAAGCCCAAACAACAAGGCAATGTCATGGATAATCTATATTTACAAGATGACATCAAACCACATGCCATGTTGGTTAATAAGGCAAGATCTCCATCACAATTCCAGGATGGAGATAATATGTCTTACTCTGAAAAGGAAGCCTTGAAACAGCTTCCTGAGGCCTCAGGCTGGCCCAAATTCTGTGGAACTGGAGAATATGATCATATCAAACTCATATATCATATTGATGGACTCTTAATTGGTGTACCAAGCATACCAGACTACTGGATTATTCTTAGAATCAATACAGCATTTAAAGGTAATGCTAGTATATGCTACACAGAAATGAAAGAAATCAATGGCAGGAGAAACTGGCCATGGTGGGAGAGTCAAATTATTCAAAAGACGGCATGGTACTTGTATATGGAAAACAACCATGTCATTTGAAAATGACAAGTACTCACTAGACAAAGATCCATATGAGTGGTGTCTTAGGCAGTCTAAAATACTCAAAGCCATTGATACTCAAATGAACACTCAAATGAGGAATCACAAACTTTTGAAACAAATTCCAGGAGAACTAGAGCATGCAGTAAAATGCAGATGCAACCAAAATTGCACTCTAGATGATATTGAAAATACCTTACAAGATGTAAGGAAAAAGCACCAATATAGGGAAATTTACCCCATATAGAAGTAGTAGTTTCAAAGAGAAACAACCTTTCAGGGTAGAGTGTAAAGACAAACCCAAAGAAAGAGTGGCAGAAGTGGCTCAGAAGAAAAATTCTTGCCATAATTGTGGTTCAACAGACCACTATGCCAACAACTGCCCAAAGGCAAAGAAGAAAGTCTATGCCATTGAGAAAGTCCCAGAGGAGGAATCCCCAGCAAAGGATTCTGAATCAGACTCTATGGGTGATGCCATCAGAGAAGAATATGATGATTAGAAAAACCCAAAAGAAGAATGTCTAGTGAAATAACAAGATGAAACCCCACTAAAAATCCAAGACATACAGTTGAAAGCAGGCATGCCACAAGACACTGTTAATAAAAACCTGTGAAAACATACACAGGATGCACAAACATTCCTGGTCACACCAACCAAAGTAATGGCATACATAAATGGAACAGCCACCAAGATGACTGTCTGTATTGACAATGCTCAACATCCATTGATAATTGAAAGGGGAGCACACTGCTCCATAGTGGCCAGAAATTATCTGGACAACCACTTCCCAAACTGGGAAACACAGCTCTTGCCCACCAAGGCAAAGAACTTTAAAGGTGCATCAGGGAAGATGACTTCCATTGGGACAATTATCAAAGAGATAATTATACCCCATAGGAAAGGTAACAGAAGACTCAACCCAGAGTTTGTAGTGCTTGATGATGCCCACATCAAAGGGTTCTTACTGGGAACAGACTACCAGAGGATGTATGGCATATATATTTACAACAGTAAAAATAGGAATATTGCCATTGGTACCAACAAGGAAAAGAAATTTTCACTTGATATATACCAAATATCTTCTCAGGATCCACTTGAGGAACTACTTCATGAATTCAGAGAGGGCCAGTTTAGCACTGCCCTCACCAGTAAACAAAAACCAAGTTTACTGAAGATGCTGAAAAAGAACAGACCAGCCTTTGCCATTGGGGAAGAACCATTAGGCAAGATTAAAGGCCATGATATAGAACTATATCTGGATGTGGACAGACCTTATCCACCCATGCTCAGGAGACCTCCTTACCCAGAAAGTCTGGAAACGAGGAAAGAAATTGAAAAACATATCAATGAACTCCTGGACATTGATGTCATCAGAAAGATTGGACACAATGAAATAGTGGAAATTACCACTCCAGTCCTGATCACCTGGAATTATGGCAAGTCCAGGCTGTGCAGAGATTCCAGAGCCCTGAATAACTACACAAAGGCTGACAGGTATCCTATACCCAGGATACCGCATGCCTTACACAAACTGGCAAAAGACAAATACATAACCAACATGGATTTTATGAAAGGCTTTCACCAGAATGGAGTCAAACCAAACTCCATGCAGTTACTCAGAATCATATGCCATATGGGCATATATGAGTATACAAGGATGCCATTTGGCATTAAAAATGCACCAGCCCACTTACAGAGGATGATAGAAACAATATTTCAACATGGAATACTGGAAGGCTGGATGGTAGTATATATTGATGATATCATTCTATACTCAGAGACATGGGAAGACCATATAAAATACATAGCCAGAGTGCTGAGTAAATGTACACCCATCAATCTGAAAATTTCACTTAAAAAGTGTAATTTTGGCCAACAAGAGCTACTAGCTCTAGGAAATAAAGTCCCAGGTCTTAGTCTGGCAATTGACTAGAACAAAGTAGCAGCAGTACTGCAAAAGCCAGTACTAAGAAACATCAAAGAGATGCAATCTTTCCTTGGGTTTGCTAGCTACTATAGGAACCACATCAAAAGGTTTGCCCACATGACTTGTAGTTTATACAAGTTAGGTTCAAAAGATGTAGTTTTTGAAATTACCAAGGAAAGAAGGGATGCATATGAGAGGATCAAATATGAACTCACGAATGCACTTGTGCTCATCTTACCTGACTTTGAACTACCATTCAAGCTATATATAGATGCAGCATGTAGCCAAGTCTCAGGAGCAGCCCTTCACCAGAGACAAATTGTAGATGGTGAACCAAGAGAGGGAGTAAGATGTTACATCTCTAGGAAACTGCAAGATTCACAAGCCAGGTATGGGGCCACGCAGACCAAATGTCTATGCTTAGTCTGGGCTCTGGAGAAACTCCATTATTATTTGGAGGGTGCAGTCTCTGAAATCTACACAGACTACATAGCCTTAAAATATTTACTCAACATGAAGACTAAAAATAGACACATTCTGAGATGGCAAAAGCCATCCAGGAGTATAGAGGGAATATGACCATTATATACAAAGAAGGTAAAATTTATACCAATGCAGATGGCCTCAGCAGATGGCCACTCAATAATGTCAAACACAATCCAGCTTATGACCCTGAAGCTGCAGGTAAGATCCCTATCCATTTCATGTAAACAGATAGAAAGAAGAAATTTAGACTTTCTGAATGGGAACCAGAAAATGGTACCCTTGACAGTGGGAACACTGATTCAGAAGGAACAGAAACCCCCATACTGGGAATACGTTCCTCAGAAATGCACAATGAATTTTTGAGTGCAGTACTAAAGTCTTATGCCAAACATAAACAGTATGGAATATTAATTCAACTCCTTCAACACAAATACAGGAGTCCAGAACTATAATCCCAGCTGGAAGAACCCTGGTTGAGGGCCTATAAGGAGAACACGTTTTTCCTTATAGATGACCTGATATACCACAGAGTAAAGCACACAAGTGCACTCACAGTGGTAGAAAGGGACCACATCTCTCTGATCCTGCAAGAATGCCATGACTGCCCCTATATGGGACACATGAGTGAAGACAGGACCAAAGAGAGGGTAGCAAGCACAGCTTGGTGGCCCAAGTGGGAACAAGAGTTGAGTGAATACATAAACACTTGGGAAAGATTCCAGAAGGCAAATAGGAAACAAGGGAAGAAGTATAGATTACTTCAACATATAGAGGAACCCAAAAACACATGGGAAACCATCAATATGCACTGGGTTACAGGACTTGTCCCAGGAGGCAAAGAACACTACAATGCCTGTTTGATCATAGTTGATAGGTCCAGAAAGAGTATGAGGTGTCTACCATGCCATAAAGAGGACACAGCCATGGATACTGCTCTGGTATTCTGGAATAACATCATATCTACCTGTGGAGATCCTAAGATCATCATTAGTGATAGGGACCCAAAATTTACATCTGAATTTTGGACAAACCTGTAGGATATGCTTGGAACCAAAGTTGAATTTTCCACAGCTTACCATCCCCAAACAGATGGAGTAGCTGAAAGGATGATCCAGACAATGGAGGACATCCTTAGAAGATTCTGTGCCGATGGCATGGAATATAAGGACCATGAAGGTTACACCAATGACTGGGTTACCCTCCTACCAGCCCTTCAACTGGCTTATACCCAAAGTGAGCACTCTACAACAGGAAAAACACCTGCACTGGTAGAGAAAGGGTGGAATCCCCTACTGCCTGTGGATAACCTGAAGAAGGATTTTCTAACCATCCACCCCACAGCCAAAGATTTCCATGAAATGTGGAAGAGGGCTTGTGAAACAGCTGCCAAATGCATAGCTGAAGCAAAAGAATATAACAAGCAGAGGTGGGACAAATCACACATGGAACCAGACTTCAAAGAAGGGGACCAAGTGTTAGTGTATACACTTAACTTTAATAATCTCAAAGGACCCAAGAAGATGAGAGAGTCATTTGTAGGGCCCTTCACTATCATTAAGTTGATAGCGGAAAATGCAGTGGAAGTCAAACTCACAGAGGAGTTTTCTAGGAAACACCTAGTCTTTCCAATAAGCTTAGTAAAGCCATACTTCCAAACAGAGGAGGATAAATTCCCCTCCAGGAAGAAGAACCCCACACCAACAGAAATAGTGGAGGTGGAGGATTCCCCTGGACCAGTGAGGAATATCATCAGGGCCAGGAAGATCAGACTTAATGGTAAGGATCAGAGACAATACTTAGTCAGATTCAAGAACCAAACAGCTGATAAAGACAAATGATTGGAAGAAGATGCCATACCAGATGGGAACCTTAATTTAAGGATATTTGGAGCCTCTAAGAGGACTGAACATTCTCATCAGTGATGAGGCTTTTTTAGAGGGAGGGTATGTCAGCATGTGACTCAAAAGCAAAGCACAAGCATGACAGCCAGATACCATGAATCAATGGTAGAGCTAAGATACCACCAAAACATGGAGCTGAGCCAAATAAGCTCAAAAGGTATCAAATAAAAGAAGAAACTCACCCATTTCCAAAGACACAAGTCCCATCAACATAGGACAAAGAGCAACAAAGGTATCCCTGGTCAAAGTTGTTGCTGAGCATAAAACTTAATTTTCACCTCTCATCTGAAACACAGAGTAAGAGGCTTAACGCCATAAAATGGGTATTAAAAATGAAGCTCTACGTTGGGGCTATCCAATAGTACCAGCCATAATGAGCTAGCACCAGTCTTACTGAAGTTATGGCCAAATTCAGACCAAATATGGGTGAACAAAACATTCACCTCTCATCTAACTTCTACAGTTCTTGTGTGAGATACCTAAAGTGGGGTCTTTTTGGAAAGAGAACAATCAGGGATATCTGATAGTGTCATTCATTTCCCCATACATCAACTAGAACAAAAGGTATAGGGCAAACAAGCCCAATACAGCTTTTGCCTAAAACCATGCACATGTACAAAATTCTTGTACATGGGATAACTTTGTCATATTTAATTATAACCATATCAAATAAGGTACCATTGTGTAGAGGAAATACAGGGCTACACAATGAACCAATTTTGAGGTTGATATCTCAAAGACTGACAAAGGTATGGCTGTTTGAAGGTCATAATCACACAGTTTGGCCAATACACCCCTACCATGGGATAATATCCCATAACCATGACTATGAGGTGTCAAACTGACAAAGAATCTTGCTTTTACTTCAATGGCTCATAGTCCATTGAATACTGGGGTCCCATACAGGTTCTGTACAGCATTGTACGTGTCATACACGTCAGAATCAAACTGTGTGGTCCCCAGATGGAATTTTCACCCTGTATTAGTGAAAGCTGCCCAGATGTGGTTTCAAAACCACATCTGAGCCCAATACAGGCCATACAGGTCTTTTGAAAACCATAAGCTAGTGCTTGGAAGTGAAAAATCTCCACTTCTCCTATGTGGAAAGTTCTAGAAGCCTTTTCACCCCATTTTAGGATAAAAAAGGGCCTTTTCACAGCCAGAAAAGGTTTCCCCATCCTGCTCTTGAACTCCTACATAGTAAAACTGTCAAAAATAGTCATACTCTTTCAAATAATGAGGTCATACTTTCAATTTAAGTATTGTAGCTCTTATTATAGTAATCCAACTGGCAAGACTGCACCCAGGGCTTTCAATAGCACTCACCACCAATATTATTCAATAGTAAAACCCTTTTATCTCAATAATAAACCTTCATTTTATTTTAATACACTTATTTTTGATATTTATAACTATGTCACAGTCATATTCAAGTTGTAATTGGCCTATTTACTGCTTCATCATAGACTCAGCTTGACACTCATTTTAAACTTTTATCACCGTGTCACAGTCATAGTTAAAGTTTCAAATAGCATAATTATCACTTCATGATAGACTCAGCCTGACAGTCTTCATGTTCAGTAAAGCCTTCAAGGCAGTGCAGTCTGTGTAGATTTCAAATAATGCAACCTCCAAATAATAATGGAGTTTCTATAGAGCCCAGACTAACCATAGACATTCCGTCTGGGTGGCCCCATACCTGGCTTCCGAATATTTTAGCTTCCTAGAGATGTAACATATTACTCCCTCTCTTGGTTAACCATCCACAATTTGTCTTTGGTGAAGGGCTGCTCCTAAGTCTTGGCTACATGTGCATTTATGTGTAGCTTGAATGGTAGTTCAAAGTCAGGCAAGATGAGCACAGGTGCATTTGTGAGTTCATATTTGATCCTCTCATATGCATCCCTTCTTTCATTGGTAATTTCAAAAACTACATCTTTTGAACCTAACTTGTATAAACTAAAAGTCATGTGGGCAAACCTTTTGATGTGGTTCCTATAGTAGCTAGCAAACCCAAGGAAAGATTGCATCTCTTTGATGTTTCTTAGTACTGGCTTTTGCAGTACTGCTGCTACTTTGTTCTAGTCAATTGCCAGACTAAGACCTGGGACTTTATTTCCTAGAGCTAGTAGCTCTTGTTGGCCAAAATTACACTTTTTAAGTGAAATTTTCAGATTTATGGGTGTGCATTTACTTAGCACTCTGTCTATGTATTGCACATGATCTTCCCATGTCTCTGAGTATATAATGATATCATCAATATATACCACCATCCAGCCTTCCAATATTTCTTCTCAAAATATTGTGTCCATCATCCTTTGGATGTGGGCTGGTTCATTTTTGGTGCCAAATGGCATCCTGGTATACTCATATATACCCATATGGCATGATTCTGAGTAATTTCATGGAGTTTGGTTTAACTCCATTCTGGTGGAAGGCTTTCATACAATCCATTTTGGTTATGTATCTGGCTTTTGCCAGTTTGTCTAGGGCATGAGGTATCCTGGGTATAGGGTACTTGTCAGATTTGGTGTAGTTATTAAGAGCTCTGGAATCTCCACACAGCCTAGACTGGCCATAATTCCAGGTGATCAGGACAGGAGTGGTAATTTACACTATTTCATTATTTCCAATCTTTCTGATTACATCCATGTCCAGGAGTTCATTGATATGTTTTTCAATTTCATGCCTGGTTTCAACACTTGCTGGGTAAGGAAGTCTCCTGAGCATGGGTGGATAAGGTCTTTCCACATCCAGATATAGTTCCATATCATGGCATCTAATCTTGCCTAATGGTTCTTCACCAATAGAAAATTCTGGTCTATTCTTTCCCAGCATCTTCAGTAAACCTTGGTTCTGTTTACTGGTGAGGGTAGTGCTAAACTGTCCCTCTCTGAATTCATTCAGTAATTCTTCAAGAGGGTCTTGGGCAGATATTTGGTATATATCAAGTGTATTTTTTTCCCTTGTTGGTACCAATGGTAATGTGCCTGTTTTAATATTGTAAATATCTATGCCATACATCCTTTGGTAGTCTGTTCCCAGTAATAAACCTTGGATGTGGAAATCATCAAGCACAACAAACTAGGGGTTAAGTCTGATGTTACCTTTCCTATGGGGTATAATTATCTCTTTGATAATTGTCCCAATAGAAATCATCTTCCTTGTTGCACTATTGAAGTTCTTTTCCTTGGTGGGTAAGAGCTGGTTTTCCCAGATTGGGAAGTGGTTTTCCAGATAATTTCTGGCGACTATGGAGCAGTGTGCTCTACTGTCAATGATCAATGGATGTTGAGAATTGTCAATACAAACAGTCATTTTTGTGGCTGTTCCATGTATTTATGCCATTCCTTTGGTTGGTGTGACCAGAAATGTTATTGCATCCTGCGCATGTTTGCACAAGCTTTTGTAGGAAGTGTCTTGTGGAATGCCTGCTTCTAACTGTATTTCCTGGATTTCTAGTGGGGTTTCCTCTTGGTATTCCACTGGGAATTCTTATAATGGGTCTTGCTCTTCATCAGATTGTTCTCTGATGGCATCTCCCATAGAGTCTGAGTCAGAATCCTCTGCTGAGAATTCCTACTTGGGGACTTTCTCAATAGCATAGACTTTTACTTTGCCTTTGGACAGTTGTTGGCATAGTTGTCTGTTGAAACACAGTTGTGACAAGAATTTTTCTTCTTTGCCACTTCTGCCACCCTTTCTCTGGGTTTGTCTTTAAACTACACCCTGAGAGGTTGTTTCTCTTTGAAACCATTGCTTTTATATGGGGTTTATTTCCCTATATTAGTTATTTTACTTACATCTTGTAAGGTATTTGAAATGTCATCTAGAGTGCAACTGTGGTTGCATCTACATTCCACTGCATGCTCTAGTTCTTCTGGCATTTGTGTCAGGAATTTGTGATTCCTCATCTGAATATTCATTTGAGGATCAATGGTTTCAAGTCTTTTAGACTTTCTGAGACACCACTGATATGGATCTTTGTCCACAGAGTATTTGTCGTTTTCAAATGACATGGTCTCTTGCCATATACAAGTACCATTGCTGTACTTTTGGCTGATTTGAATCTTCCACAATGGCCAGTTCCTTCTGCCATGGATTTCTTTCATTTTTGTGTACCATTTACTAGCATGTCCTTTGAATGCTTTATTAAGTCTAGCAGTAATCCAGTAGTCTGGAATGCTTGGTAAATCAATTAAGAGTACATCAATATAGTTTACGAGTTCCATATGATCATATTATCAAGTTACAAAGAATTTGGGCCAGCTTGAGGCCTCAGGAGGCTGTTTCACGGCTTCCTTCTCTGAATGAGACATATTATCTCCATCCTGGTATTGTGATGGAGATCTTTTCTTACTCATCAACATGGCATCTGGTTTGATGTCATCTTGATGATATGAATTATTCATAACATGTCCTTGTGGTTGGGGCTTCATGTTATGGTAGACATCAAACAGTTTGCTCATGTCTTGATCCAGAAAATTGCTGTCCCTTTTGCTGTGGTGTTGTTCTTCAAAGACTAGATTCAGTCTTTTGTTGGTCTCTCCCAATTCTTTTCTTAACTGAGAATGTCCCTTTTGAAGGGTTTTGACAATTTTATCAATGGAGGCTGTTAATGTTTTCATCCTCTCATGGCTTTCTTGGAGTTCTGCAAATTTCTTTTGCGTTTGCTCAGAAAATTGGGACAATTGTAACCACAGTGCATCACTGTTTAGGTTACTCTCAGGTGTGACAACATTATGTTCAATCTGAGTGGGGGTAATATTTCTATTAATAGGGCTACTGATTCTAGAGTTATTTACAACTACCTCTGGTTCTTGTGCACTTCTTTGACCAAATCCAACATCTTCTGGATCATTGGGTCTGACTCTATCTTCCTCTGGCTGAAGGTGGTCTTGTTTTTGCCCTTGTATCCTTGTCTTCTCCCGGATGCTTCCTGGGATTGTGAAGAATGGTGACTCTTGGCCACTAATCTGTTGGTTTCTGAATGGTGTGAAGCCACTGAAGAGCTGATTTGGCCTGCTCCTTATGAGCTTGAAGTAATCTGAGTATGCCCTGTCTGGGTCAGCTGTTCTTCTATAGGTTTGATAGAGGTTTGATTCTCCCTTATCCTGTTTGCCCTCACCTCCAGAAGTCTGAACTGTCTGGTGGGATTAAAACCTTTGGTGATTGGCATAAGGTCTCTGAAATCTATCTTTTTGAGACAAATCTTCTGGCAACTTGCTCCAAGTTCTGCCCAGTGGGATGCCAGGTTTAACCTCTTGTTGTCCATGATCCATAGAAATAAATCTTTGAGGACTTGGTGGAGCTGAAGAACTTGATCCATATCTTTCCAGTCCTCTGGTTTGAGGTTCCTGTTGAAGTGGAAAGTGAATGGCAGAGTGAGTATGATTTCTATCAGTGTCTTGCCATCCACCACTCTGTCCAAGGTGTCCTCTTCCAGGTCTTCTGGTTCTGGACAAGCATTCTCTGTTTTCTGGTTGGTTCCTTTGGAAGCCAAGGTTTCTGAGGTGTACAGGTGACATATCAGTGTTTGCAAGCAGTCAAAAACTTTGGGCTCTTAGGGTATTTACCTTTGACTGTGCCTTGTACAAATTTGTTGTCTGCTGATTTTGGCAATTTACCTTTAAAAGTTACAACTGGGTCAATTATGGTAATCTTTTCTGTACAAGTGCTTAAGGTTGGTTTGCCTTGTATGGAAGAAGGGCTTTGTGGTTTTCTACTCCTCTGGGTGGCAATGGGTGTCCACTTTGTTGCTGTGATAAGGCCTTCACTGTGGCTCTTTCCTTTGGCCTTTCTGCCCTCTGGTTCTGAGAGTGTCACTGGTGTATTGGCCTGTGACTGGGTTTCTAGTGGGATGTAGTTTTCTTCCACTGAAATAAAACAGGAAAGGAGGGCTTGATGTCAGTTAAGACTTCCTAAAATTCTGTTTTCACGTGTACGAATGGCCTCTGGGCTTGGATGTTACTACAATATGCCCTTGTATAAGGAAAGTGTAGTTGAATTAACAATTTCATGTCAGAAATACAGCCTACCGATGTCTGGTACACTGTTTGTATGCCAGTATCTCACAGATCAACTTGTAATTAGAAAGTATAATCTGATAAAGAGTGGTATGTAAGAGGGTAATTGAATTAAAAATACACTCAACAACACCTCAACTGTTAAGCTTACAGTAAGAGGTGTCGTTTTTTAATGAAAAAGAAGACTGTATTAATGGCTTAAAGTGCTTTTATATGCAAAAAACGCCAAAAATAAAGGTCTTGTGGTGATTAAATTATAATCAACCATGCAACAATATGATTTAAAAAAGATAGAAATTAGTGGTATATAACATATACCACTTAAATATATAAAAATATGTGTTTTATATATTTATACAAAAGAATTACGCCTAAAAAGATAAAAAAAGTCTTTTAAAATAGAGAAAATAAGAAAAAAAACTTTCTTGTAAGGTCCGAAAAGTTAAAAAACACGTCCAGGCCCCCAAAATGTCAGGCTGAGTCTATGATAAAGAGGTAATAAGGCTATTTATAATTTTGACTATGAATGTGACATGGAAAAAAAGTATTAAGACCTTTTTAATTGAAGATAAAAAGGGCTTTACTAATGGGAATTAGTGGTGGTGAGCACTGTTGAAAGCCCTGGGTGCAGCTTTACCTGTTGGGTTACAATAATAAAGACTAAAATACGAAAATTTATAGTATAACCTGATTATTTTCCAAGAGTATAAATGTTTTTGACAGTTTTACTACATAGGAAATGAAGAGCAGGATGGGGATTCCTTTTCTGGAAGTAAAAAGGCCTCCTTCTATCCTGAAATGGGGTGAAAAGGCTGCTAGACATTTTCACGTAGAGGAAGTGAAGATTTTTCACTTTCAAGGACAGGCTTGTGGTTTGCAAAAGGCCTGTATAGCCTGTATTGGCCTCAGATGTGGTTTTGCAACCACATCTGGGCAGCTTTTACCAATACAGGGTGGAGAATTTCATCTGGGGACCACACAGTCTGATTCTGACATGTATGACACATAGAATGATGTACAGAACCTGTATGGGACTCCAGTATTGAGTGAAATATGAGGTATTGAAGTAAAAAGAAGCTTCTTTGTCTTTTTGAAACCTCATAATTGTGGTTATGGGATATTATCCCATGGTAAGGCTGTATTGGCCAAACTGTGGGCTTTTGACCTTAAAGGAGCTATACATTTGTCAGTTTTTCAGATATCAACCTCAATATTGATTTGGTTTGTAGCCCTGTATGTGTTGTACACAATGGTACCTCATTTGATATGGTTATCATTAAATATGGCAAAGGTATCCCATGTACAAGATTTTTGTACATATGTGTGTTTCAGGCAAAAAGCTGTATTAGGCTTGTTTGCCTTATTACTTTTGTTCTAGATGAGATATGGGTAGATGAATGGCACCATAAGATAGACCTTATTTTTCTATTTCCAAAAATACCCCACTTTAGGTATCTCACACTAAAAATGTAGAGGTTAGATGCGAGGTGACTATTTTATTGACTCTCATTTGGCCTGAATTTAGCCATAACTTCTGTAATACTGGTGCTAGCTCAGTTTGTCTGGTACCATCGGATATCCCTGATGTAGAGCATCCTCTTGAATACCCATTTGATGGGGTTAAGCCTCTTACTCTGTATTTTAGATGAGAGGTGAAAACTAAGGTTTATGCTCAGCAACAACCTTGAGCATGAATAACTTTGTTATGCTATGTCCTATGGTGATGGGACTTGTATATTTGGAAAGGGGTGGGTTTTCTCTTTCTTTTGATACCTTTTGAGCTTATTTGGCTCAGCCCCATGTTTTGGTGGTATCTTGGCTATAGCATTGGTTTATGGTATTTGGCTGTCATGCTTGTGCTCTGGGTTTGGGTCACAGGCTGACAGTTTAAACTAATTATAAAAGGAAAAGATTTGAACATGAAGAGAAAAGTGGGTCAAAGCAGACATTCTTTTATAGCAATCAATTTTCTTACTCCAAAAGTAAAAGTTACTCTTGTCAGTCGTGGAAAACATTCTGACCACAAAAAGGCCAATTATGGCATCATTGAACCCTGGTTCAGACCAAAAAAGGCTGGTTTTAGCCATTTTAGACCCTTAAAAAAGTCATTACTATAGTAATAACTGGTCTAGAGCCTTCAAAACACGTCAGAATGTGGGTAAGAGAGGTAGAAACAAGTTAAAACTGTATTTACTAACATTTTTTTAACTTAAGGGTAGTATTACCCTCTTGGCAACAGACAGAACTGCCCTGGTTGGTATCAAACCCTCATCATCAATTGAGTCACAGACCCTGTGACTCAATTCCAGGCCAAAAGTGATGAACCTTTGGGTGGAATTTTACATCCCATGCCTGTCAGAAAAGATTTTGGGGATCTGGCTCCCCCTTGGAGCTAGAGTGCCTTTCCCCCCCAGAATTGATCTTTCCAATTTTTTTTAATTCCTCATCATGTAATTCACTTGTAATTTACACATACAATTAAATTGAGTTTTACAGTACACAACTTTAATTATTGATACCTCATATTTAAATTACAGTTCACTTATGTAATACACATTCACACTTTGACATTTCAATTGAAAATACTTCAATTCCTCATACCTTCTGAACTACACACCACAACTCAATTTTAACACAAAAATTGATGGTTAACACCATGTGTGGTGTGAATTTAATTAAGGCTTTGAGGATTTTCAGCTTTTGTACAGAAAATACTAAAAGCTTAATTTAAGCTTATTTAGAGTTGAGTTACAGAAATTTTACCCAGAGGTGACCCCACCTTATTTTTTATGAGGAATCCAATGGTGAAGTTATCTTCTTAGGTTTATTTATTGGATAAAAATCTATAATATTTTTTATTAAAATTTTATCTTTACGTAATTTTTTCAAGTAAAAATGCATTTTCACAATTTTAAAATTTGATGTAATTTTTATTTTAAATTATAATTAAATTTTTATTTTTTCAGATAAATTTGTATTGATATTTTAATTTTTATTTTGATAATATAAATAAATTTATTGTATTTATATTTATATCTCATTTTGTTATTTGTGGTCTTTTGGGTATATGAAAATACCTCTAAGGCTCACAAAACAGATGCATGCAAGATTCTTTCAAATATGCAAAATAAAGATGGGGTTGAAGTCATAAACCACCTAGCTTCAAAATAGGAGACTTGGTCCTAGTATCAACTATGAATTTTAATAATATCAAAGGCCTAAAGATATTGAAAGATTCCTTTGCAGGACCATTCATGATAAAATACTACATGGACCTAATGCTGTGCAACTAGAACTCACAGGTCCATTAATAAATAAACAACCAAATTTCTGTGTAAGACTGAAAAAGCCTTACATCTCAAGTGACAAAGAGTTATTTCCCCTAAGAAATAAACCATCACTGGAAATTCCGCCTCTAGAAGAAGGAGAAGAAAGGAAAATTGTAAAAATCCTTAAAAACAGGAGAACTAGACACAAAAAAGAAAGAGAATACCTTGTGAGGTATAGAACCCCAGCTCAGGAAAATGAATGGCTACTTGAGAAAGATATAAATAATTCTGATAAACTACTAAGAAGGCTCAGAAATGAAAGAAAACCTGAAGAATAGAAAGGTTAAGTATTATTGAGCTTCAAGACTAATAAAGTCTAATGAAGAGGTGGGACAGTGGGTGATACCCTAATTAACTTTATCAGATTTTAGTACATTTTTTTTGGTGGTAGGGAATGTGAGCCTTTGAGATATGACCACATATCCAAAAAAAGGTCACCAAAAATGTTTATAATAATTATTGTGAGCCTTAGAGGTAATTTCATATACCCAAAAGACCACAAATATAAAAAATAACATATTAATATAAATAAAATAAATTTATTTATATTATTAAAATAAAAATAAAAAATATAAATATAAAATTATATTAAAAATAAAAATTAATTATAATTTAAAAATAAAATTACTTTAAATTTTGTAAATATAAAATTACATTTATACTTGAAAAATTTAAGTAAAAATGAAATTTTAACAAAATTGTGAAAAAATAAATAAATTTGGAAAAAAGTTAAATAAAATTTATTATAACTTTTTATCCAATAAATAAACATATAAATTTTATTTCACCATTGGATTCCTCATAAAAAATCAGGTGGGGTCACCTCTGAGTGAAATTTTTGTAACTCAACTCTAAATAAGCTTAAATTAAGTTTTTAGTATTTTCAATACAAAAGTTGAAAATCCTCAAAACCTTAATTTAATTCACACCACATGTGGTGTTAACCATCAATTTTTGTGTTAAAATTGAGGTGTTGTGTTTAGTTTAGAAGTTATGAGGAATTAAAGTATTTTCAATTGAATTCAATTGAAATGTCAAAATGTGCGCGTGTATTACATAAGTGAACTTTGATTTACATATGAGGTGTCAATTATTACTGTATTGTACTGTACAATTGAATTGAATTACATGTGTAAATTATAAGTATAATACATGATGAGGAATTAAAGCAAAAATAAATTGGAAAGATTAAATTTGGGGGGGAAAAGGAACTCTAGCTCTAAGGGGGAGCTAGACCCCCAAAATCCTTGCTGACAGGCGTGGGATGTCAAAATTCACGCAAAAGTTCATCACTTTTGGCCTGGAATTGAGTTACAGGGTCTGTGGACTCAATTGATGATGAGGTTTTGATACCAACTGGGGTAGTTTTAGCTGTTGCCAAGAAGGTAAAACTACCCTTAAGATAAAACAATCATAATAAAAACCGTTTTAACTGGTTTCTACGCCTCTGACACACATTCTGACGTGTTTTGAAGGCTCTAGGCCTGGTATTGCTATAGTAATGGCTGATTTAAGGGTCTAAAATGGCTAAAAATGGCTAAAAATGGCTTAAACCAGCCCTTTTTGGTCTAAACCAGGGTTCAATGATGCCATAATTGGCTTTTCTGTTGTCAGACTGTTTTTCACGACTGACAAGAGTAAATTTTACTTTTGGAGTAAGAGAATTGATGGCTATAAAAGAATGTCTTCTTTGCCCCACTTTTCTCTTCATGTTAGAATCTTTTCCTTTTATTAATTAGTTTAAAACTGTTAAACCAATCAATCAAAGATTCCAACCACCACTTTTAAATCATTTTAATCCTTTTAACCACGTGAAAAAATCATTATAATCATTGTTTGTAACTCTTATAATCATTTTTACCCCTGAACCACCCCAAAAGTGAATTAAAGCATCTTTCATCACTGTTAACTTTGTCACTTTGTTTCCAAATTCACTCTGGTCACTTTTGGGCGTGTTTTCTCTTTAATATTCTTTTTAAAGACTTTGTTCTTTAATTAATTGCTTGCAGTTCTTTGCTCAATTAATTCCAATTGAAATTGCTCTTGAAGAAATTTCTTTTGTAGCCTTAAAATATCTCTTGTAGAGTATTTTTTGGATAAATCTTTATTGTTGGTAAAACAATAAATTTTTATATTATTGTTTTATACTAATAAAGTTATAAACAATAAAATTGGCGTGTTTTCTCTTAAAAATAATATTTCATACTATTTTTAACTGAATTTTACCTTATACAAATTTTGAGGACAGGAAAAGTACTTGATTTTTAATCAAAGTTTCATATCCACACCTTACAATTATTCTTTTAAAAGAATTATCTTAAAATAAGCAAAAATTCCATAAATAGGCATAAATTCTTCTTTACCTTAAAATCAAATGGGTAAAAGTGAAATAAATGACACCATTAGATTCTTCATGATAAAATACACATGTATCACTTTTATGGCATATCTGTAAAGTAAATAATTAATGAATCATAAGTAAAAATGCCATAAAAAAACAGAAATTCTTATTTATCTCAGAAATAAATGAAACAGCATGTAAAATAAATTACCCCATTGGATTAACCATGAAAAACTATACCTATAACATTTTTACATCATATTTGTAAAGTCAAAATTTCAGGAAATAACCTGAATATATGTACTTTTATGGTCAGTGCATATATTCATGAATTTTAGCTCATATTTCTTGAAATACACATGATAGAGAGTTAAACCAAAACTCAAGTTACCACATAGCTACTGTATGAACACAGATCCAAAATTTATCTGGCAAGCTACAAACAAGGTTATAACTTGTAAGGGTTTATCGAATAAAATTGCTATAGCTGTTGACCACTTTGTTGTGAAAGTAGTCCAAACTTAAAAAAAGTAGATATTCATGCTCTACTAGCTCATAAGTGAAGAAGTATGTATTTTTTTCATTATATTCAGGGCAAAACCGCTTGAAATCATGGTTTGAAGTTCAAACTAGTGAATTCCAAATGAAAAGATGAGTTACAAGAAAAATAATCTAAAAGGATTTTTGACAATGTAATGGAATTCTCTTAGCAGTTTAATTATGAAATGTTAATATATCAGAATCCACTCTCTAATTGGCTGTAACATGTATAACTTAAAAGTCATTCATCATAAATTTTAAACTTAATTTTGATCATTTATGATCACTCACTGGTATCTTCTTTCAATTTCAACAGTTATACAAGTGATAAAACTGGTGAATACCGCTAGATTATGATTAATACTAAAACAATCCACAAAGTTTAGGCTTCTTTCAAGCCTATGATATAATCAAGCTTAGAGTTATAGTGATAACTCTAAATAATGGAATAAGAATGAGATAAAATGGTTTAATTATGATTGAATAATAACTAAAACTTAAAGTACTGATCAATTCCAGTGGATACCATCAGTACACGTCTACTAGATGCCCTTTGAGTTCTAGGAGGGAAGATTATACTATAAATAGAGGCCTTTTACTCTATTTCCCCCTCAGATCTATCAAAAACATTAAAAAATTAAATTGAAAGGTAATATCTTGATTATTTATATATAAATTCATTATGTTATTGAAGACCAAAGATAATTTTCATTATAATCACCAATCTTGACATGATGACATCAAATTTTCAATTGCTTTTGTTAAAATTCTCTCTAAAACTCTAAATCCACATAAAAAAATATCTCCATCACAATAACAAGATGGAGACAACATGACCTATTCATAGAAAGAAGATCTTAAACAGCTTTCAGAGGCCTCAAGCTGCCAAAATTCTCTGGTGTAGGTGAATATGATCACATGGAACTTATTGATGCCAGAAACCATCAACAAGCACTTGAGCTCTCCACTCAGGGACTTGTTGGAACAGGTGGTCTCCCACCATCATCATCACTAGACCCTAGGTTGCTTGATTGTAAAATCATCACAACTGAGCAGAAAAGGCTAGAAGATAAAGGTTTAATTTCCTTGATCTTTTTCTTGTATTATAGGTCACAGTTCCATGGTGTGTGAAAGTACGCTTGGGGTAGGAAGGACTGTGTTCCAAAGTTCACTAACACAGATGGGCAGCCCTGTCCTCAATCAGGGGCATCAGCTACACAACAGGCAGGTATAAGGAGCCATAACAGCTATTGGTCATCACTCCCAAGCCTTTTCTGCCAACAGATTTGAAACCCCCAAATTTTGAAATGTGTTTCCCTCACAATTTTGAAATACACCCATGACAGCAAACCTTGATTCCAGAAACAATCAACAAGCACTCAATCTCTCCACTCAGGGTTATGTTGGAACAGGTGGTCCCCCACCACAACCATGACTAGACCCTAGGTTTCTTGATTGAGAAATAATCAAAACTAATCAGAAAAGGCTACAAGATCAATTTTGATTTTACTTGATCTTTTTCTGTTATCATAGCTCACAGTTCCATCATCTGTGATAGTAACAAGAATACCAGATTACTGAATTACTGGCAGATTAAAGACAGCATTCCAAGGAAATGCTAGTATGTGATACACAGAAATGAGAGAAATCCATGGCAGAAGAAATGGGCCATTATGGAAGAGTCAAATAATCCAAAAGTACAGTAATGGAACTTGGATATGGCAAAAGACCATGTCATTTGAAAATGACAAATACTCTGTGGACAAAGATACCATGTCATTTGAAAATGACATGTACTCTTTAGACAAATATCCATATGAGTGGTGTCTTACACGGTATAAATGAGTTGAAGCCATTGATCATCAAATGAACATTCAAATGAGGAATCACAAGATCTTGAAACAGATTTCAGGAGAACCAAAGCATGCAATAAAATGCAGATGCAACCAGATTTTCACTTTAGATGACATTGCCAATACCTTACAAGATTTATGGAAAAGGACCAATATAGGGAAATATTCCCCATACAAAAGCAGTAGTTTCAAAGAGAAAAAACGTTTCAGGGTGGATATAAAAGACAAACCCAAGGAGAGAGTAGCAGAAGAGACCAAGAAGAAAAACTTGTGTAACAATTGTGGGTCAACATACCACTATTATAACAGCTTTCCAAAGGAAAAGGAAATATTATATGCCATTGAGAAAGTCCCAGAGGAGGAATCCCCAACAGAGGATTATGAATAAGACTCTATGGGTCATGCCATCAGAGAAAACTCTGATGATGAAAAAGACCCAAAAGAGGAATCTCTAGTGGATTACCAAAAGGAAACACAACTGGAAATTCAGGCTATACAGCTGGAAGCAGGATTGCCACAAGATACTGCAAAAAAAACTTGTGTATACTCACACAGGATGCACAGACCTTCCTAGTCACACCAAAAACATGGAATGGAATATAAACATGGGACAGGCACAAATATTACTGTTTGTATTGACAATGCTCAACACCCATTGCTCATTGATAGTGGTAAAAAATCCTTGTAATATTTGTCTATGAAAATGTTGACAATATTGATATTAATCTACAGTACTATCATTGTTCTTATGGGATAAAATAATAAGGATTATTTCAAAAACAATTAAATAACTAATTACTTATATATTTCTTTTATTTCTTATACACTACTAGTGATCATAACCGTGAGTAGTAATTTTCTACAAGAAACAATTACTAGAAGAATTTAATAATAAAGACTTCTTTATTGAAACAATAAAATTATTTCAATATGTAATTATCTTTTTCAAGAATAATAATAAAAAATAATCCTCAAAGAAAAACTTTAAGAATTAAGACAAAACGCTCACTAATACTCCAAAGAACCTATTTAAAGATAATAGTAGCGAAATTTGATTGATAATTGTGGATTTAAAGGATCAAAATTGATTTAAAACAGGATTACAATAATATATAGTTGGTTTCTATGATTTCACGTCTTTCTTATTGATTCTGAAAGAATAAAACACATAAGAAAAGATTAACTTATACTTGCTTGTTGGTAATAATGGTTCAATTGAATAATGTGATAATGTTGGAAAAAACAGCAAGAGGAGGCCTCTTTTAGGTCAAGCGCAGCTCACAGAGACGTGCCATAGAGCAAACTGAAAAAACAATAAACCTTTTTTGATTATTTATTGCATCATCTGTTATCATGTAAGATTATCATAATTACTCAATTGATGTTTTTACATGACTACCAACCCATTTATGGTTAAGAATAAAAGGATTAACAACTTTAAATCTTCTTTTATTTCAAAAGAATCATTGATTTATCAAAGTTATTAATGTTATTGGAAATTTCATCACAGAGTGTATTTTCTGGGAAATTTTGAAGATTCAATGTTTCACATGGAATCATCAAAAATGGACTGTAAGTAAGACTTTTGATTTTACTTAGAAAAGTATGATTATTTCTGGTTTTTATTTGTATTATACTGTTCTCAATTTGTCTTGAAAGTTTCAGAAATATTCATTAAGAATTGTATTTTTAATGAATTTTTGAAATTTTTACCTCATTTCTACGTAGAATCGCAAATAATACTATATTGGTGGTTGCTATGAGGTAAATCAATGGGTACTAGTCCAAAAAGGGTTGAAATAAATCTTTTAGGGTCTATCCATGCAAAATGGTTAAGAATTGACATGGTTACAGGAGTCTAAGTTGCTTTTTACCTCCTTGGCATGTCAAAATAGCAGTTTATTTGCAATTTTCTTATGATTTAATGAAATTTTAACTTGGCAACTAGGTTTCCAAAAGGTTTTATTATACTAATTGGGCCAATAATAGCAATGGCTCCAAGCGTTAGAGCCATCCACGCCTCGGAGGCCTCAGACGTTGGGTACCCTGGCTCTCTTTGATATCTTTTGTCCCCCTTAGCAATTTTGACATCACAAATAGAAAGTCAGGCTTAAATACTGATATCCAATATGGGTGTATAAAACCTGTATGTAAGA
This sequence comes from Austropuccinia psidii, assembly GCA_023105745.1. Classification (NCBI taxonomy): domain Eukaryota; kingdom Fungi; phylum Basidiomycota; class Pucciniomycetes; order Pucciniales; family Sphaerophragmiaceae; genus Austropuccinia; species Austropuccinia psidii. The sequence continues at coordinate 38,157,014 of JALGQZ010000010.1, read as the reverse complement.
ATACCATACTATTAAGTTCCAAAAACATGCATAACACTATTTTTAGTGTATATGTAACATGGGATTTCTCACATTCCCATTATTTTGGTGTGAAATTGAGAAAAACAAAAACTTTCACAATTATTTTATGTGGTATTGATGATGTGGTATTGAAGTATTTTCCATATTACAACCTCTTAGAGTTTATTGAGATTATTCACTCTATGGAGTTACCCTAGGTGAATTTTCTTGTAGAATTCAAATCTGGCCTTAAATCCATGGATTTACCTACTCACAGAAAAGGTATTCATCTTTTCTGAAAGAAAAAATGATGAATTTTGAATATATGCATGACTTATGGGTTATGCATAGCTCACAATTTATTCCTAAAGATAGCTGTGGCCTATTTGGGTATGTAAAATATACCTCAAAGCTCACATTCCCTCCCACTAGAAAACAAAATTGTACTAAAACTTTATTAATGATATCAAGAATAAAAAGGGCAGAAAGGGGGCTAATGTCCACTGTCCAATGTTTTTATAGTACTCGGGTCAAGTAATTTAAAGCAGATTTATAGACATATTCAGGCTTGTGGCCTTCTTTTATTTCCAAATATTCTCAAGAGTTTATCTGAGTCAGGTATTTCTAATTCTTCCAGCTATTCATCTTCATGTACTGGATTTCTATATCTGACAAGATATTCTCTTTGATTTTTTCCCCTAATTCTCCTTTCTTTAATGACTTTCTTATCTTTTTTTCTTCACTCTGTTCCACTGGTGGTAAAGTCAAAGGAGCTGGGTTCCTTCAAGGAAAAAATTCTTTGTCAGCTGGTTGATAAGTTTTTATCAAGCTGACTGGAAAGGTGGGGTGTTTATTTTCTCATACACCACTCAATTCCACTTGAACTGCATTGATTCCATGTAAGGAAACAATAAAAGAAGGTCCTACATAATAATCTTGAAGTTTCTTTGGGCCTTTGATATTATTAAAATTCAAGGTTGAAGCTTGAACTAGGTCCCCTACTTTGAAGTCTGGTACTTTGTGACTCTTGTCCCACTTCTGTTTTGCATACTCAAAAGCATTATTATGACTTTTTTTGCATGATGTTTCACGTTATCAAGGATTATCTTGAAGCTGGAAGCTGTAGGATGGATTTCAATTAAATATTTCCTCAGTGTGTCTGCTGGGAGTCTTGGGTTCCATCTTTTCTCCAACATAGCAGGAGTTTGACCTGTGGAATGATGGACTGATTTCTTCTACGCCAATTCTAATGCAGGTATTAGATTGCACCAGTCATGGGTAAAGCCATCTGAGTCTTTGAATTCTAATCCATAAGCACAGAATCTCCTTGTCATGTCTTCTAAAGTTTGAATCATTCTCTCTGCTAGTCCATCTTTTTGAGGGTGATATGCTGTTGAAAATCATAACTTAGTCACAAAAAATCTATGACAATTGGTTCAAAGTGCAGATGTTAGCTTGGGATCCCTGTCACTTATGATGTTCTCAAATAATTCTGTATGAGAAATAACTCTACTCCATAGAAGAAGAGCTGTATCAAAAGAAGTGTCATATTTATGACTTGGTAAGGATATGGGAGTCTTACTATATCTGTCTACAATTACTAAACCATCATTATAGCTTTTGTCACCACTTGGAGGAAGTTCTGTGACCAATACATGTAAACAACTTCCCAAGGGGATTTTGGTTCTTGAATATGAATCATTAGTCCAGAGTTTGTGTCTCTACTCCTGTTTGCTTTGTGGAATCTGTCACAGGTATGGCAATATTCAATGTTTTCTTTTCTCCAAGATGTCCACCATGCACAGTTGTTCAATTTTTCAAGTGTTCTGTCTTCTGAAAGGTGTCCAGAGTAGATGCTATCATGGAACTCATGAAGAATGGTATTGATAGGTAATCTGCTACACAATGTCATCACACCAGAATGCTTGGTTCTGTGGTAAATTATTCCATCAAACAAGTGAAATATTCCTTCAGAATAGGAATTCTTCCAAACCTCATCCAGTGAATTGACTAGAGATGTATTTTTGCAGTCTTTATCTAACAAGGAAGTCAATATATGGAAACTCTTGTCCTGCTTATAAGATTCTCTGACTTCTTCAAACAATTCAGTCCCAATATCAGTTATGTTAATTCCTTCAATTGGAATCTGTAGTTCTGCTTCCAAGGGTACATAAGCTGGGTTATCAGGAGTGTTGGCTAGTGCCCACCTACTAAGTCCATCAGCATTCTTGTGAATTTTTCCTGCTTTATGAACTATAGTCATGTTTCCTCTATATTCTTGAGTGGCTATTTGCCATCTCAACATATGTCTGTTGGGAGTTTTCATGTTAAGAAGTGATTTCATGGCATTAAAGTCAGTTATCACTTCAAAAACACTGACATCAAGATAATACTGTGATTTCTCAAGTGCCCATACCAAACATAAGCACTCCATCTGGCTTCTGTCAGCTTGATTTGTCTTGAGATGTAACAAACTGGTCCTTCTGTAGGTTGTCATCAATAATTTGGACTTCATGTAGGGTTGCCCCTAATCCATCTCCACATGCATCAATGTACAATTTAGAAGGTATATTCCAGTCAGGCATGAGGAGTAAAGGTGCTTCTGTAAGAGCTCTCCTTATCTTCTCATAAGCTTTAATTCTCTCCTGTGTCATCTCAAATACAGTTTTTTGATCACATATTCTATAAAGTGACTTGGCTAGAATTGCAAAGTCTTTTAAGTGTTGCCCATAACAACTGGCAAACGCAAGAAAAGACATCATTTCTTTTTTATTATGGGGTATTTGCTTAAGTAACACTGCTGCTACTTTGTTCTTGTCAATACCCAAGCTTAAACCAGAAGAAATATTTCCTAATGCTTTAAGTTCTTCAAAACCAAAATTACATTTTTTAAGCAAAATTTTCATGTTCACTATTCTGGGGTATTGGCTTAAGTAACACTGCTGGCACTTTATTTTTGTCAATACCCAAGCTTAAACCAGAAACAATATGTCCTAAAGCCTTAAGTTCTTCAAAGCCAAAGTAACATTTCTTGACTGAAATCTTCATATTAACCCATGTAGCCTTGTCAAGTAATCTTGCGAGTCTTTCAAGGTGCAAAAACCATGAGTAAGAACATAGGATAATATAATCAATATAAATGATAAGCCATCTCTCACATAATTCTGTGGGGAATATGGCATTCATCAGCCTTTGATAATGAGATGGTGCATTTTGAATATAGATGGCATTCTAAGATACTCATAGATACCACAGTTAGTGATAATTGTAAGTAATTTCTTAGTTTTGGGTGTCAAAACATTTTTATGAAAACCTTTCAATTCATCCATAAATGTTATATACTTGGCTTGAGACAATTGAGTCAAAGTTTCTTGAATTTTAGGAATTGAATACCCATCTGGAACTGTGTTGGTATTCAATTCTCTAAAATCTCCAACCATCCTTGATTTATCATTATGCCAAGCAATAATAACAGGTGTTGTCACGTCAACTTCCTCATTATGGCCTACTTTTCTTAGTACACCAAGTTGGATAAACTCTTGTATATGTTTTTCCAATGCTTCTCTAGCTCTGGGACTGACTGGATAAGCTGGTCTTCTCAGTACTGGAGGGTATGGTCTGTCAATATTAAGAGTGATATCAACTTAATTCCCTTTAATAGCCCCTAGTGGTTCATTATCAGAAGCAAATGAACTATTATATGTGTATAAAACATCAATAAGATCATTCTTCATTTTGGGTGATAATGATGGATTAATCTGTGCTTTAACAAGTTTATTAGCCACAAATTCTTGCTTATAAGTATCTTTAACAGAAGATATTATAGATATTTGCTTTGGAATATTGGAAAAATCAAATTTTTATCTTTTATTTTCTCCAATTGTGAAGTATCTGTCTTTATGGTTGTTGATGTCAATACCATAAATATTCAAGTAATCATTTCCAAGAATGATGTGCTGAAATGTGCAATTGTCCATTACTACTATCTCTCTTTTCATTCTTACACTTCCTGCTGGATGTGGAAATACAAGGTTAGTGTCCAATATGCCCAAAGGGTACATATTATTACTGGCACTACTAAATTTTACACCCTCTATTGGTAATAGAGTGTTCTTCCACCCAGGGAGTACGGTTTGAAGATAATCTTTTCCTACACAAGTAAAAAATGTTCCTGTATCCAAATTTACTTTGGCTTCAGTATTATTCATCAGGCTTGATGTGATACAAGATGCTCCAGTAGTGTGTCCTTTACCTCTAGCAGGTTTGGTTTTACACATTCTGGCATCCTGGATATTGATCAGGTTATGAAAATCCTCACTTTACTGTGGCAATTGAGTATGGAATTCTTTGACCTCAAAGAAAGCTGTAATGTTCTCAATGGGATAGTCCTCTACTGGTGTATCCTCAGAGACTGCATAATCTAGGTCAGATTTGCCTTTCTATTCAGTACACTGAGCTTCTTCAATGACTTGAGCTTCATTAATCTTTGTCTTCTTGGTGCAAGTGTTGGCCAAATGTGAAGCGCTTCCATATTTATGAAATTCAAGACAGGTATTTCAGGTCTATTATCTTCTCTGGAAGTTTTTGCGACCATTTTGGATTCCATAGGGATTCTAGTCCAGGTTTTACCAATTCTTGTCCTAGTAATGATAACTTCCAGGCATTGATGTAGTCCTCTGTTGAACAGGGTTCTACACATCTGCAATTGATAGCATGGTCTAGTTCTCCTCCACATTTTCTTGATATTTTGATATTGATCATAGAGTCAGACATATCTGGGTGTAATGCCAATGATCTGTCCTTCTGTTTGAGGAACCAAGTAGGTGGTTTATCCTTTTCTGAGTTAAAAATGGCACTTTAAAAATCATTTTCCATTTTAAATCTCCAATATGTTAGCCCATTTGGTGATTATTTCAGATTTCCACCAAGGCCAATCATGTTTACCATGATCTTGTCTCATTTTTTAATACCATTTCTTTGCAGTTCTGGTAAACAAGTAGTGTAGCTTGCCCACTATAATTTCATCAGGTATGTGGAAATCCTCTTGCAACATATCAATTGTTCTGATGAACTCAATATGATTGTATTCTCCTTCACCAGAGAATGTTGGCCATTATTCCAGCTTGGGAATATCTTTTTCACAGATAGGATTTTCTCCTAAAAAGGGGGTCAAAATTCCTTTTACAGAATGTTTCTCTTCAGTCAAAGTTTTAGAATGACTTGGCATATGTGGTTCATAATTCTTATGAATTTGCTCCACATTTGCAATGATTTAATTCTTTAATTTCTGCCTCTCACTGTCACTTTTTGCCAAATGTGTGGCAAAATTATTGGTATTATGAATTATTTCCAAAACCTGATCTCTCAGAATTGCAAGTTGTTCCTCGATGTGTGAAATGGAAATATCTTCTATTCCATCCTCTTGAGCTTGACATTTATTTTGAATTCTGTCACATGTATTGGTAATTGAAGCGAGTATGACATTTTTCAAGCTATACCACTCAGTAGAGGTTTTGTCATTTCTCTTTAATTCACTTATATCTGATGTTATTTGATTTAGCTTTGCATCAAATTTTCCAAGTTCTAAATCAATAATGATCTTCAAAAACTGTATTCCTTTGATTATTTGCATGGTAAGGTCCTGTTCATCCTTCCCTGCTCTTTGGCTGTGAATTTCATGAGAGTTCTGGCCATATTGAAGACAATGTTCACAGCTGAAGGCTCCAATTTGGGGATCCTTTACCCTTGTGGGTAAGGTCTATGCCAATTTGCTTTGCCTTTTCCTTTTCCCTGATAGCTCTTGAGACCTTTCTTCTTCTTCTGAAGCCTGTTTGGTTTGTCCTTGGAGGCTTCTGGAGCTGGTTTGGAGCGGGTAGATGCCACTGGGCCTTCTTTCTCCAAAGTTGGGGTCATTTCCAACCCCTTCTTCTGGTGTATGGATAGAAGACTTGGATTTTTCAGCCAGTTCTTTATCTTTTTGACCTTGTCTTTGAAAGCATATGGGATCCATCCTCCTAAGAGTTCTATGGTCTTCTCCTGCCCCAGAAATCTCTTGACGTGTAAGTAGGAGTTCATGGACCCCTGCCAAAGGCTTGGCCATATTTCCTACTCCTCCTCTTTTGCTGCTCTGTCCCAATTCTTGTATTGGCATTGATAAATTTCTATTTCTGCCACTTTAAAATGGTTCAGCCCTTGAAATATTATCATTAATTAGTTCAAACTCAGAATTCACATGGAAGTGTGTGGGTGCAGACCTTGGCGAATGGGGGGCAACTCTGGCATCCTCCAGATTTGCCTTTCTTGAGGAAGACCTGCCACTTCTGGACTTGTTCTTGCCTATTCTTTATCCATATACATCTGGTTGGACTGAATAGTTCCTTAAATTTCTGGTATGCACCATTTTATGTCAATTTGAGAGAAAAAATTGAGAGTTAAAGTCAAAAATACACATCTTTTGTGGTTGTTTTTCTTTTACTGTTTGAAATACAGTGCCTCTTTTAGCAATTTGAACTCCAATACTGCCTTTAGATTATGCTTCTCAAAAGTCTGGACTGGTAATATATCTTTTACTGAGTCTGTTACCAGCTGCACAGTATCTGATTAAAGACACTAGAGGAAGAAAATATAAAAGAAAAATTATTTTTTATACTTACAAGATGTTTTAAAGATTTTTTATAATTTTATATCATTTTTTTATATTGAAAATTATTCTTTCTAACGAAAAAAAATTAAAATTTAGAATTTTGATTTAAAATTAATTCAGAGTAACTCAAAGAATGATTTTATAAGTTTTTGGATGTGAAAAAGCCACATGTTGAACAATATAAAATTAAACCAAATTCCTCAATGAAAAAGATTTCAAATTTCAAAAACAAAAAGTTATTTTCTTGTCAAATTGAAAGAAAAAACAATTAAATTAATATATTTTAGAACTTGAAAATTTATTAATTAAGAGTACAAGGTTCAAAAAACATGGTCAGGCCCCCAAATTTAACATTTGTCTATGAAACTGTTGACAATATTACTATGAATCAGCAACACTATGACGGTTCTTATGAAATATAATAATGAAAATTATTTTAAAAAGAATTGAATAATTAATTACTTAATTATTTCTTTTACTTGTTATACACTACTAGTGATTATAACAGTAAGCAGTAATTGTCTACAAGAATCAATTACTAGAAGAATTGAATAATAAAAACTTCTTTATTAAGATGATAAAATTATTTGAATATATAATTATCTTTTGCAAGAATAATTAAGAAAATAATCCTTGAAGAAAACTATTACTAGAGAATAACTTTAAGAATCAAGACAAAACACTCACTAATACTCCAAAGAACTTATTGAAAGATAATAGCAGAGAAATTTGACAGATAATTGTGAATTTGAGGAATCAAAATTGATTTATAGCAGGATTACAGCAATATATAGTTGATTTCTATGATTTCAAGTCTTTCTGATTGATTCTGAAAGAATAAAACACTTAAGAAAAGATTAACTAATACTTACTTGTGGGTAATAATGGTATAATTGAATAATGTGATGATTTGGAAAAAACAGCAAGAGGAGGCCTCTTTTAAGTCTAAGAAAGCTCCCAGAGGCATGCCTTGGAGGAAATTGAAAACAAGTAAGTGAGAAAACAATAATCCTTTTTGGATTAATGATTTCACCATCTGATGTCATGTATGTTTATCATTATTACTTAAATGATGCTTTTACTTGACTACCAACCACACTATGGTTAAGAATAAAAGGAGTTACAACTGTAAATCTTCTTTTATTTCAAAATAAACATTAATTTATCAAAGTGACCAAAGTTATTGGAAATTTCACCACAGGTTGTCTTTTCTGTGGATTTTTGAAGATTCAGTATTTCACATAGAATTATCAAAAATGGACTGTAAGTAAAAAATTCAAGTTTACTTATGAAACTGTATTTTTTGGGTTTTTTATGGCTCTTACTTTTCTCCATTGGTCCTGAAAGGTTCAGAGAGATTCATTAAGAATTGTGTTTTTAATGAATTTTTGAAGTTTTCCCCTTCTTTCTATGTAGAATGGCAAATAACACTATATAGCAGGTTGCTACAAGGTAAATCAATGCATAATAGTCCAAAAAGGGGTTTTATTACTATTTTGGGCTTTATAGATGCAAAATAATTAAGAATTGAAATGGTTAAAGGAGTCTAAGTTGCTATTTACTGCTCTGTCACATCAAAATAGTAGCTTATCTGCAATTTTCTTATGATTTAATGACATTTGAACTTGGTAACTAGGTTCCCAAAGGTTTCAATACACTAATTTGGACAAGATCAGCCATGGATCAAAGCTTTAGAGCTATCTGCGCCTCAGAGGCTTCAGAAGTTGGGTACTCTGGCTCTCTTTGATGTGTTTTGGCCCTTAGCTATTTTCACGTCAAAAATAGAAATTCAGGCTTAAATACTGATATCCACTATGGGTGTATCAAAACTGTATGTAAGAATACAATAATATCAAGTGCCACAAACATGCATAACACTATTCTTAGTGTATATGTAGCATGGGATTTCTCACATTCCCATTATTTTGGTGTGAAATTTAAAAAAAATGTTTTCACCATTCTTTTATGTGGTATTGAAGTATTTTCCATATTACCACCTCTTATAGTTAATTCAAGCTTATTCACTCTATGGAGTTACCCTAGGTCAAACTTTGTGTACAATCCAAATCTGGACCTAAATCCATGGACTTACTTACTCGCAAAGAAGGTATTCATCTTTTCTGAAATAAAAAATGATGAATTTTGAATATATGCATGACTTATGGGCTATGCATAGTTCAGAATGCATTTTAAAAGCTAGTTGTGGCCTATTTGGGTATTTAAAATATACCTCAAGGCTCATAATTCAAGACCTTCTTAAATTAATGCATAGTGAATATGTTATGTATAAGGACACAAATGAATATCATAAAAAATCCACAACATTCTATTTCAATTGAGCTACATTCTTAATGACCAATTATGTGTCTGAAAGTAGCTGCAAAAATATTTTGAGGTTAGAACCAAGGTTGAGACCCAGGTTGAAAGCAGGTTGGATCTGCTACCCCTGACAGTGAGGGTAGCTTTTTTCATGGTGATTGGTATCCACTTTTTGTTTGTAATTACTACTTCAATTCTCTGGTTTCCTTTTATTTTCTGCACATGGCATTTTTTGTGACAGGGGGTCAGAGATAGACCCCTCTGGACCTTTTTCCAATTGGAATGTATTTTTCTTGAAATAGAAAACAAACAGGTACAATTATGGTTGGTTTTCACTTTATAAGTGTGCCACAGAAAGCAAGGCATGAAGAATTTCAAATTTATGATTCATGGCTACAAATACCAAATCTATGTATAAAGCAGATCTCCAAAATTTATATACATATATTAAAATTATAAATTTTGTATGTCAAACATTTTTAAATAGAAGCAGTTCAATTATCCTTTTAAGCTCCAAAAGATTTTATATATCAAAATATTTCTATAGGTTATGAAAGTAATTTTCAAAAGAAGTAAAAGTATAAAAGCCAAAATCATCAATTTTTCACATCAAAAATGAAATAGAGGGTTTTTTAAATTATATAATTATGTCAGGTTGAGCCTATAAAAAGGCTATCAGATAGTAACCACAAGCTTAAACTATGAGTTTTACATGCATAAATAGGATGATAATTAATTAAAGGGGCTCTACTATTTGAAAAGAGTGGGAATAGGTCTTTTTAAGGGCCTGAATTTCTTAGTTATCTGTTTTACAACAACAATAATATAATAAATGATTAATCTTATAAGTAAATCTATTACGACCTATGGTTTTCTCTGTGGAAGAGAGTATAACTACATAAGAAAAAGTTGATAAGATGATAGGGTGTTTTTCCTGGGAGGCAAAGCCACCAACTATCTCACAAGAGTGTGGAAAGATGTGAGCCTTTGTGATATGACCACATATCTGAAAAGGTTACAAAACTTCTTCATACAATTACAGTTAAAATTGCAATCTTCAAATGAGTAAAAGTGCCATAGGAACCCATAAATTCTTGATTATCTCAGAAGCCAATGCATAAACATGTGAAATGAGCTACACTATTAGACTGCCCATCAAACAATACATAAAAAGCTTAGTGTGAGCCTTGAGGTATATTTTACATACCCAAATAGGCCACAATTATCTTAAAAATAAATTCTGAATTATGTATAACTTGTGAACCTTTGAGGTATGACCACATACCCAAAAAGGTCACAAGAAATATTTAAAATAATTATACATTTAAATAATTACCTTAAAAACTACAAAAGTACCATAAATAGGCATAAAACTTGGTTTAACTTAAAAACAAATGAATAAACATGTTAAATAAATTTCACCATTGGATTCCCCATGGTAAAATACACATATACCATTTTTATGGCATATCTGTATAGTCAATATTTAATGAGTTATAAGTAATAATACCTTATAAGAAAATATAAATCCTTAATTATTTCAAATACAAATGAAACAACATGCAAAATAAATGGTACCATTGGATTTCCCATAAGCCTCCACACATAAAACAATTAAGAAGCTAATCTCCAAAGTCAATACTTAAGGAGTTAAGCTGAATATATGCACTTTTTTGGTCAATGCATATATTCAAGGATTTTAGCTAATATCTTTTGAAATATACATGATAGAGTGATGAACCAAAAATAAAGTCACCACGTAATTACTGTAGGAATACAGAAATGAACTTTATTCCACAAGTAATAAACAAGGTTAAAACCTGTAAGCGATTATTGATTAAAATCAATAGAGCTGTTGACCACTTTGTTGTGAAAGTGGTCCAAACTTAAAAAAAGTAGACAGTTGGATTATACTAGTTCATTGGTGAAGAATTATGTATTTTGTATTACAATATTCAAGGTATAACCCCTTGAAATCATGGTTTGAAGTTTAAAATATTAAATTTCAACGGAAAAGAGGAGTTACAAGAAAAATCATCAGAAATACAATTTTGATGATGTAATGAAATGCTCTTAGAAATTTAAAGAGGACATGCCAAGCCAATCAGAATCCACTCTCACAATAGCTGTAGCATGTATAAATTAAACGTTATTAATGATCAAAGTTTAAGCTTAAATTTGATCATTTAATATCACTCACTGTAATCTTATTTTAAGTTTAACAGTCATATAAGTGATACAACTGGTGAATACTATTAGAATATGATTAAAACTAATAAAATCCACGAAGTTTAGGTTTCTTCCAAGCCTATGATGTCACCAAACTTAGAGTTATAGTGATAACTCTAAATAATGGCGTAATTATGAGGTAAGATGGGTTGATCATGATGTAATCATCATCAAACCTTAAGATATTGATCAATTCTAGTAAAAAAGCATCGGTAAACGTCTACTAGAAGCCTGTTGGACTCTAGGAGGGAGGTATTTACTATAAATAGAGCTCTTTTTACTCTGTTTTCCCCTCAGACGCTTACAAAACATTAAATCATTAAATAAAAAGGTAATTTCTTGATTCTTTATATATAAAACTTTTATATTATTAAAGACCAAAGATAATATTATTATAATCTTCATCTCTGACGTGATTATTGCAATTATTTAATTGTTTTGTTTAAATTTCTCTTAAAAACATCAATTCCACGTAAAATCACGAAAAATTGTAATTTCTCTTAAATTTTATTGTAACTACAGTTTAAATAAGTTGTATTTCCATTTCTAGGTGTAAATTTATTCAGAATATTATATTAAGCATTAAAAGTAGGTTATTTCTCCTATTATAATAATTTTTCTCTATTATTACTTTAATAATTGTATAATTGATATAAATAGTATTTATATTAATTTATAACTTTAATATTAGTAATATTATTGTTATTAATTGTTTTTTATTAATAAAAAACAATTTTTTACGCCTTTATTATTTGTTGGTAACAATAATAAAGTGCTTTTAAATATATTAATTATCTTATATTAATATATTTATTTTATTATATTATTTTTTTATAATATAAATCATATTATTATATTTAATTAATAATATAATTAATTTACGCCATAACTATAAGAATTCATTATTATTATAATTATTCTTATCTTATTTAATTAAATTATAAGGCCATTCATAGTACAATAAGTAAAATATTAGTAATTTTTCCTTATTGTTTCATAGGGAAACCTTACATTTGGGGGCCTGGCCGTGATATTTACTGTAAAAGACCTTTAAAAAGATTCTAATTGGGTTTATCCAATAATACATTATAATTATAATCATAAAATTATATAATAATTTTATATTTATTGATTTTGAATACTATTGAGGCATTTGGAAAGCAATTGTACTGTCTTACACGTGGTTTTTCACATCCTTAGGCTTGCAAGAACTTTCTTTGAGTGACTCTAGTAATTAAGAAAGATTTTTTATAAATTGAAAAAAAATTTATATTATAAATGAATTTTATAAAAGAATCATATTTTTTTTTATTCTTTAAAAATAAAAATATAAAAAACAAAACAAAATATAAATAAAAACCAATAAAAAAAAAGTTATTTTTTATTCATTTTAATTTCATTTCTTTATTTATTTTGATTTTTCAAGATATAAAAGCAATTTTTACGTGGAATATTGCCATATCTTACCAAAAAAAACACTTTTTATATAAAAAACTTATATTTATTTGTCTTTTTTAGTGTTTGAAGACAATCCAACAGAGGACAACCAAACCACTGTTGAAAGATTTGTGGAAGAAACTTGTCAAAGTTCTCCAACACCAATAATCACTAAGAAAAAGAAAGCCAAGAAATTCGACTTTCCAGGACCCACTATTCAGGACTCTGAAGGTAAGCAACTCATTTATAAATTGCCATGAGAAGAATTCCTGTTCTGAAATCCTCTTATTTCTTATTTTTTCTTAAAATATGACTACCAGAAGAGGCTCCCAATACTCCATCCAATCAGATGGAGCTGGACTCAGAGGTAGAATTGATTCCTCAAAAGGGAAAAGGAAGGGCAATATCCCCAGTGGAACAAAATCCACACAAGGAAGTGCCTTATCCCAAAGGCAAGTCCCAGAAATGCCCATGATATCTGAACCAGAGTTAGAGCTAAGTATGAGTGACTCAAACAGGTACAAATCACATTCAGAGGGCTCAAATAGACATTTACCTGAGCCAGTACAAACAGTACTACACAGTGTACAAAGGCAAGGACTGGGAAATGTTGCCGCAAATACACCAAGGAGTGATGAACTCCTGGCACATCTTGAAAAAGTTCCTCAAAGAGGAAGAAATAGTGAGATACTCCAATGGATGGAATCCACTCTCATCAAAACCTCAAATCAAAAAGATCAAGGAATACCATGCCAAAAAGAAGGAGGAAACCAAGGAAGAAGCCCCAGTAGCTTCTACCAGCAAGCCCCAAGCCAACCCACTTTCCCAAGAAGGGAAGAAGAAAAATAAAAAGCATTGGAGAAAACCATATTCCCCAAGCTACAGGATTCCAAAAATCCACAAGGATGTCATGGACAATGTATTCAACATGGCCAGAACATTGATGGAATTCAAGGACGAGGAAAAACAAATAATGAGACAACCTCATTTCCCAAAGAAATAACCTTGTCCAAAGATGTTGTAAATACTTTAACAGAAATTGAAAATAGTATATTACCTCTAAAAGAAATTAAAAGCAGTTTTTTATCATTACAAGAAATAAACAACAACTTATCTTCTTTAAAAAAAATTGTTGTACAAAATAAATAAGAAATTGACAACATTAAGCTTATTGTTGAAAATAATAAACCAAAGATTTTGATTGATAACACTCAAAAGTTAATACAAGGACAACAAGAATTGTATGAATACATAAAAGATATCAAAGATAAAACTTTGACAATCAATTATGACGTGAGTATTGACAATATTACATACAATTTAAACAAACTAAGTATTTCTGTAGAAAAATTTGAAGAAAAGACTTCATCACACCAAAAATTACTTTTGGACCATGTGGAAAAGAGTGATGAAGCAAGAATGCATCTGAAAGATGACATTAAAAGTGAAAGAAGGCTTATCACTGAAAAAATGGATAAAACAAATGAGGCTAACTCAAATATGCCAAAGTAATCAACCCTATTTTCTCACATAAGAAGCCCTGTTAAGCCAAAAGAGGAATTAACAAATCCATTCATAACAGACTTAAGTCACCAAGACAATAACCAAGTCTTAATGAAGGAAGCACCTCAATTATAAGAATGGCCAACATTCACAGGAGAAGGTGAATATGACCACATGTCATTTATAAAGACAATTAACATGCTACAAGAGGATTATGCCCTACCAGATGAATTAATTACTGCAAGATTACATTAATTGTTTGAAAAATCTTCAAAGAGATGGTATTATGGCATAAGACAAACAAATGGCAAAAATACCTGGTCTTGGTGGAAACAAGAAATAATAACCAAGTGGGTTAATGATGCCTGGAGGTACAAGATAGAGAATGCATTTGAAAATTCTTCCTTTGACCCAGACAAAGACCAACCTTTAACTTAGTTCTTAAAACAAGTTGAAAGACTCAATGCATTGTACCCAGAAATTTCACAAAAGATGGTGCACATGAAAATACTTAAGAAATGTGGAGGATAGCTAGAACATGCTCTAAGAAGCAGGTGTATAGAACCATACTCCACAGAAGAGTATATCAATGCACTAGAGAACATAGTGAAAAAAACAAAAATTGGCAGAACTTGGAAGAAATTGTACATTAAAAGTCCAAATAAGCCATTTATTAAAAAAGATAATCAAAAGAAGCTTTCAAGCCAAATACATCCAACAATAATGAGCAAAGAAAATGCCATAAATGTGGAGGTATTGGACACTTAGCCAATAACTGCCTCAAAAAGGCAAAGATTAATGTAATTGTGGAAACAGAAAACCACAATGACAAAGAGGAGGAATCTGACTCTGAAAAAGAAAAGGAAGAGTCAGAAAGTCCAGAAAGTGATGCAATTCATATAATTAGTGCACAAATTAATAATATTGATATAATTTATGAAGTACTAGATGTTAACTCAAACTTACCACAAGTTGGAACATCTGACACAAACCTGACAAATATACAAGATGCCAAAATGTACAGAACCAAACCTGCAAAAGGAATGGGATATACAGCTGGAAAATCAGGTATAAGAATTGTTATGGTTGATAACCAAGAAGGAAAAGTGAACTTGGATAAAGGAGCATATTGCACCTGTGTTGGTAAAAGTTATTTAAAAACCATTGTCCCAGATTGGCAAGAAAAACTTATGCAAATACGAGGTGTCAAATTTAGTAGTGCAAATGAGAGCATGAAACCCCTTGGAATAATTGATTTAACACTAATTCTTTCTCACCCCTCACAATGTGTCAGAATTAAAGTAGAGTTTGTAGTAATGGACAACTGTACTAGTAATCACTTCATACTTGGAAATGACTACTTTTCAACTTATGGTATAGATATCTCTAACCAAAAAGATAGATATTTTACCATAGGAGACAACAAAAGACAAAAGTTTGTCTTCTTAAATAACAAAAAACAAATCACAGTTATTGAGAAGGAAGGGAAAAGTCCAGGAAAGGAACTTTTATATCTGAGCAACTCAAAGAGGCAGAATTCAATCAAGAATTAACAGAAAAAAATGAAAGAAAAATTGATTGACCTCTCATTTAAGTACAAAAATGCCTTTGCAACTGACAAAGAGCCACTAGGTGCCATAATTGGGCATGAGGTGGATATAATTCTTAATGTGGAAAAGCCTTACCCACCTTTACTAAGGAGACCTGCTTACCCAGCTAGTCCAAGGGATAGAGAAGCCTTGGAGGTACACATTAAAGAATTAATAGACCTTGGAGTATTAAGAGAATTAGGATGTAATGAACAGGTAGAGGTCACTACACCTGTCATTATAGCTTGGCATAATGGAAAATCAAGAATGGTAGGAGACTTCAGAGCACTCAACACCTATACCATTCCAGACAGATATCCAATACCCATAATCCATGAGACATTGACACAATTGTCACCAGCTAAGTTAATTACAGCCATGGATGCCTTGAAGGGTTTTCATCAAAATGTCTTAACAGACAATCCCGAGGAACCACTAAGGATAATAGTCCACTGTGGGATTTTTGAATACTCAGAAATGCCATTTGGCATAAAAAATGCACCTTCCCATTATCAAAGGATGATTAATACCATATTTCCTGAAGAATTATCAAGAGGATGGTTAATTATTTATATTGATGATATCATACTTTGCTCAGAAACTTGGGAAAATCACCTTACAAGACTAGAAAGGGTACTACAAAAAATAGTGCAAGTGAATATGAAAATTTCCTTGAAAAAATGTCATTTTGCATATAGTGAACTAAAAGCACTAGGACATGTTGTATTGGGACTTAGTCTAGGCATAGACAAGAATAAAGTAGCAGCGGTACTACTAAAGCCAGTGCCTCGAACCAAAAAAGAAATGCAATCATTTTGTCAGATAGAGTCTATGTTGAAGCAGTAATTAGGCTAATTACAACTAAAACTATGACTGTGACATGTAGAAAATGGTTTAAAATAAGGATTTAATTTAAGATGATGGTTTTATAATATAATATAAGGGCTCTACTATTGAAGAATAGTGGTGGTGAGTGCTATTGAGCACCCAGGGTGCAGTCCTACCAGTTGGATTACTATAATAAGAGCTACAATAATTAAAATTATAATTATACCTGATTTATTACCCAAGAGTAAAACTGTTTTGGACAGTTTACTATGTAGGGTATTCAAGAGCAGGATGAGGAAACAATTCTGGCTGTGAAAAGCCTCCTTTTTATCCTGAAATGGGGTGGAAAGGGTGCTAGACCTTTCCATGTAGAGGAAGTGAACATTTTTCACTCTCTAGGACTGGCTTGTGGTTTGCAAACAGCCTGTATAGCCTGTATTGGGCTCAGATGTGGTTTTGAAACCCCATATGGGCAGTTTTAAACAATACAGGGTGAAAATTTTTATTTGGGGACCCCACAGCCTGATTCTGACGTGTATGACGCGTAGAATGATGTACAGAAGCTGTATGGGACCCCAGTATTGACTGACATATGAGGTATTGAAGTAAAAACAAGCTCCTTTGTCTATTTGACACCTCATATTCATTATTATGGGATATTATCCCATGGTGAGGCTGTATATGACAGCAGGTGGGAATCTGACCTTAAAACAGCCATAACTTTGTCAATTATTGAGATATCAACCTCAAAATTGGTTCAGTGTGTAGCTCTGTATGTGCTCTACACAATGGGACCTCATTTGATATGGGTATCATGAAATATGGCAAAGGTATTTCATGTACAAGAATTTTGTACATTTGCGTGGTATAGGCAAAAAGCTGTATTGAGCTTATTTGCCCCATAACTTCTGTTATAGTTGAGATATGGGGAAATGAATGACACCATAAGATAGCCCTGATTGTTCAATTTCCAAAAAACCCCCACTTTAAGTATCTCACACTAAAACTGTAGAAGTTAGATGAGAGGTGAATGTTTTGTTCACCCTTATTTGGCCTGAAATTGACCATAACTCCAGTAATATTGGTGCTAGCTCAGTTTGGCTGGTACAATTGGATAGCCCTGGCTTAGAGCTTCATTATGAATACCCATTTGATGGGGTTAAGCATCTTCTTCTGGATTTTAGATGGTAGGTGAAAATTAAGGTTTATGCTCAGCAATAACTTTGAGTAGGAATAACTTTGTTATTCCTTGGCATCTGGTGATTGGACTTATATTTTAAGAAAGAGGTGATTTTCCTCTTTCGTTTAATACCTTTTGAGCTGATTTGGCCCAACTCCATGTTTTGGTGGTATCTTGGCTATACCATTGGTTTATGGTATTTTGGCTGTCATGCTTGTGCTCTGGTTTTGAGTCACCCGCTGACATACCCTCCCTCTAAAAAGGCTCATCATTCATGAGACTGTTCAGTCCTCCTAGAGGCTCTGAATCTCCTTAAATGAAGTTTCCCATCTGGTATGGCATCTTCTGCCAACCATTTGTCCTTATCAGCTGTCTGGTTCTTGAATCTGACTAAGTACTGTCTTTGATCCTTCCCATTAAGTCTGATCTTTCTGGCCCTGATGATTTTACTCACAGGTCCTGGGGAATCCTCCACTTCCACTATCTCTGGTTATGTGAGGATCTTTTTCCTGGAGGGGAATTTGCTCTCCTCAGTTTGGAAGTATGGCTTGACTAAACTCACTGGAAAGACTGGGTGTTTCCTGGAAAACTCCTCTTGGAGATTGACTTCCACTACATTCTTGCCTACCAGCTTAATGATAGTGAAGGGCCCTACAAATGAGTCTCTCATCTTCTTGGGTCCTTTAAGATTGCTGAAGTTTACTGTAGACACTAACACCTGGTCCCCTTCCTTAAAGTCAGGTTCCATGTGTGTCTTGTCCCACCTCTGCTTATTATAATATTTTGCCTCAGCTATGCATTTAGCAGCTGTGTCACAAGGTCTCTTCCACATATCATGGATGTCTTTGCCTGTGGGGTGGATGGTCAGAAGATTCTTCTTCAAGTGATCCACAGGCAACAAGGGATTCCACCCTTTCTCTACCAGTGCAGGTGTTTTTCCTGTGGTAGAGTGCTGACTTGTATTATAAGCCAGTTGGACTGCTGGTAGGAGGGTAACCCAGTCATGGGTATATCCCTCATGGTCCTTATATCCCATAACATAGGCACAGAACCTCCTAAGGATGTCCTCCATTTTTTGGATCATCCTTTCTGCTAGGCCATCTGTTTGTGGATGGTAAGCTGTGGAAAAAGCAAGCTTGGTGCCAAGCATGTAATACAAGTTGGTCCAAAATTCAGATGTGAATTTTGGGTCCATATCACTAATGATGATCTTAGGGACTCCACAGGTGGATATGATGTTATTCAAAAATAACAGAGCAGTATCCATGGCTGTATCCTCCTTGTGGCATGGTATACACCTCATGCTCTTGCTGAACCTATCAACTATGATCAAGCAGGCATTGTAGGCTTCTTTGCCTCCTGGGACAAGTCCTGTAACCCAGTCCATATTGATTGTTTCCCATGTGTGTTTGGGTTCTTCTATATGTTGAAGTAACCCATACTTCTTCCCATGTTTCCTATTTGCCTTTTGGCATCTTTCAAAAGTGTTAATGTATTCACTCAACTCTTGTTCCCACTTGGGCCACCTAGCTGTGCTTGCTACCCTCTCCTTGGTCCTGTCTTCACTCATGTGTCCCATATAGGGGCAGTCATAGCATTCCTGCAGGATCAGGGAGATGTGGTCTTTCCTACCACTGCGAGTGCACTTGTGTGTTTTCTCTATGGTAGAGCAGGCCATCTATAAGGAAGAACTTGTTATCCTTATAGGCCCTCAACCAGGGTTCTTCCAGCTGGGATTCCAGTTCTGGACTCCTGTGCTTTTGTTGAAGGAGTTGTAGGAGTATGCCACACTTTTTGTGTTTGGAATAAGACTTTAGTACTGCACTAAAAAATTCATTGTGCCGTTCTGAGGAGCTTATTCCCAATATGGGAGTTTCTGTTCCCTCTGAATCAGTGTTTCCACTGTCAAGGGTACCACTTTCTGGATCCCATTCAGAAAATCTTAAGTTCTTCCTCCTATCTATTTCCATGAAATGGATAGCAATCTTGGCTGAAACTTCAGGGTCATAAGCTGGATTGCTCTTGACATTATCCAGTGGCCATCTGCTAAGGCCATCTGCATTGGTATGACTTTTACCTCCTTTGTATATGATGGTCATGCTCCCTCTATACTCCTGGATGGCTATTTGCCATCTCAGCATGTGTCTATTTGTAGTCTTCATGTTCAGTAAAGACTTCAAGGCTGTGCAGTCTGTGTAGACTTCAAATACTGCACCCTCCAGATAATAATGGAGTTTTTCTAGACCCGAGACTAGACATAGACACTCAGTCTGGGTGCTCCCATGCCTGGCTTCTGAATCTTTCAGTTGCCTTGAGATGTCGCAAATTACTTCTTCTCTTGGTTCATCATCCACAATTTGTCTTTGGTGAAGGGCTTCTCCTAGGCCTTGACTACATGCTGCATCTATGTATAACTTGAATGGTAGTTCAAAGTCAGGTAAGATGAGCACAGGTGCATTTGTGAGTTAATATTTGATCCTCTCATATGCATCCCTCCTTTCCTTGGTGATTTTAAAAACTACATCTTTTGAACACAACTTGTATAAACTACTAGTTATGTGGGAAAAATTCCTGATGTGGTCTCTATAGTAGCTAGCAAACCCAAGGAAAGATTGCATCTCTTTGATGCTCTTTGGTACTGGCTTTTGCAGTAATGCTGCTACTTTATTCTGGTCAATTGCCAGACTAAGACCTGAGATTTTATGTCCTAGAGCCAGTAACTCTTGTTGCCCAAAATTGCACTTTTTAAGTGAAATTTTCAGATTTATGGGTGTGCATTTACTTAGCACTCTGTCTATGTATTGCACATGATCTTCCCATGTCTCTGAGTATATAATGATATCATCAATATATACCACCATCCAGCCTTCCAATATTTCTTCTTGAAATATTGTGTCCATCATCCTTTGGAAGTGGGCTGGTGCATTTTTGATGCCAAATGGCATCCTGGTATACTCATTTATACCCATATGGCATATCATTCTGAGTAGTTTCATGGAGTTTGGCTTAACTACATTTTGGTGGAAGCCTTACATACAATCCATTTTGGTTATGTATTTGGCTTTTGCCAGTTTATCCAAGGCATGAGGTATCCTGGGTATAGGGTACCTGTCTGCTTTTGTGTAGTTATTCAGAGCTCTGAGGTCTCCACACAGTCTAGACTTGCCATCATGCCAGGTGATTAGGACTGGGGTGGTGATTTCCACTATTTCATTATGTCCAATCTTCCTGATGACATCCATGTCCAAGAGTTCATTGATATGTTTCTCAATTTCTTTCCTGGTTTCCAGGCTTGCTTGATAAGGAGGTCTCCTAAGCATGGGTGGATAAGGTCTTTCCACATCCACATATAGTTCTATATCATGGCCTTTGATCTTGCCTAATGGTTCTTCAGGAATGGCAAATGCTGGTATGTTCTCTCTCAGCATCTTCAGTAAACTTAGTTTTTGTTTACTGGTGAGGGTAGTGCTAAACCATCCCTCTCTGAATTCAATCAGGATTTGTAACAACCATCCATCAGGGGTAAGGGTATTCATTCATACACCCACTCAAACACCTCAAATCAGCAAATCCAATATCTGCATCAGCAGTCAGTTTCAGCAATCTTCATTCTGAAACATGCATACAGTTTGGTACATCAATACAGCCTGTCAATACTTGTACAGGATGGATTCGCCCAATACAGTTTCAATACACCAGTATGAAACTGTATGATCACTCAAATACACCACACCTCTTGTACAGGTTCTGTACAGCTGTACAGGACCTGTATTGGCCAGACTCAATTCAACAATCAATTATTCTCATGAAAATTCTTCTCTGGATCAGGGCTGGTGATTCTCACATATACCAGCCCCTCTTTCTCCCCCCTGGGGACTTTTCCCCAGTTAATTAATTTAGTTTATTTATTATTTTATAATTATTCTTATCCTTATTTTGGGTATTATAATTATTTAATCTTAAGTTAGTCTTTGCATTTCTCTCTTCGCCTGTACAGTATGAGTTGGGTGGCCATATCCTTATTAACCCTTCTCTTTCCATTCTGACAGGTTGAAACAGTGGACTTGGACTTGTTTGTGGTTGGCCCTTCTATTCTTTTACTCTTATCTTTTGTTGCTGCTTTTCTTATATTTATTCTTTAGCAATTTATCTTTAACACTCTTAAGTGTGTCTCATCTTATCTTATCTTTGAGCCCTCCATAAGTGAGTCCCAGTTTACTGAGTGCCAGGCCCTCTTCACTTCGAAGAGCCCCTGTGACATTAAATTAATTAACTCATATTTGATTCTTTCTCTTCATTCATTTATATTCATTTCCTCTCATTCATCAATTATGACCTTTTCATGATTTTATGATTCTTTATGATTTTCTATGAAATTTTCTCTCTCATCAATTTTCATCTCATTCATTTCATTCTTATGAAAATTGATTCTTTTTCCTTTCTTAATCATTGCTGACCATTTCATCACTTCATTTTATTTTTATCAATCAAATTTTTTCTGTGTTCTTATTCAGGTTTCATCTAGGAATTATTGATTGGTTTAATTGATTGGATTATTCATTGGGATTCATTTGGGTTATTGATTCAGGATTTATTGGATTTATTGACTTTGAACTCTCAAGATATTGAATTGATTCCTGAAGATTTTGAACTGATTGATTGATTCCTCAAGACTTGATTTCGTTTGAAGGCACTTATTGATTGATTATTGATTGAATATTGATTGATTATTGATTTCCTCAAGATTATTGATATTTGATTGAATTGATTGTTGATTGATTGAATTTATTTGACTGTTGATTGAATTTGATTCCTCAAGATTTGAATTGATTCCTCAAGATTCATCAAGATTTTATTGTGATTGATTTGGCCAAGCCTGATTATTCTTCTTAATACCATCAAGTTATTTTAATTCTTTTCCTAATGCCAGTCCAGCATAGCCCCCCAGCAAAGAATACTAGATCCCAGAAAATTCCAGCTGTTCTCACTCCTACAGCAAGGGCTCCTCTTGACCGCACACCATCAGTTCATCAACTGAGTGCAAATTTGGACAGAGGACCACCAATGGAAGGAGCAGCACCCTCAAGAAGAGGTGGAATGAAATCTAGAAGATCAAGATCCTTTTCTGGACTTTTGGGTGGCTACCCTGGCATGTCTGAAGGTGCAAGAGCAAGATTAGGGGAAGTTGAAGATGAAGAGGGGGAAGAGTCTGTGGAAGAGGAAGATTCTGGGGAAACTGAAGTGGCAGATGCCTTGGCAAATGCTCCAGAGGTGCCTCAGGGTTCTAATCTAGCCCTTTCTAGTCAACCTCTTGTCTCTCAAACTGATCCAAGTCTCCTCAAGATGATGGAGCAGATGACTCAATTCATGGGACAACTCACTCAAGCAGTTGCCCCCAGGGACAATTCTAAAGCCCCTGCTTTCAAGACTCCATCCATGAAGGCACCTGATTCTTTTGATGGTACTCAAGCTCATAAGTTGAGAGGATTTATCCAATCCTGTCAACTAATTTTCCATAATGATCCAGCAAACTTCTTCTCTGACAGGAAGAAGGTTTTGTACTCAACTTCTTTTCTTACTGGTAGAGCTGGCAAATGGATTGAACCTTACCTCTCAAATATTTCCAATGAAGACCCTTCCTACCTCCTCAATAATTGGCCATTGTTTGAATCTCAATTATTCACTCTGTTTGGTGACCCCAATGAAGTCAGGAAAGCTGAACAAGAGTTGGACAATTTGAGGATGAAGGAAAGTGGTCATGTTTCCTTGTACATAGCAGATTTCAGAAGCTTAATGTCAAGAATTGGAGATTGGGGGGAAAGAGCTTATATCCATGTTTACAGAAGAGGATTGGCATCAAGATTATTGGATCAGTTGGCTTCTCACCCTGGAACTTTTGATACTCTTCAAGAACTTATGGATGTCACTCTAGAATTAGACACAAGATATCATGAGAGGCAAAAGGAAAAGGGTGGCAATCAAGAAAAGAAGCCTCCAGTCAGTGGATCCAATCAGTCTAGGCCTCCTCAAAACTCATTTCAAAAGAGGCCTCATTAGAAGAAGAATAAGAAGGGCAAGCAATTTCAATCTTCAAAGGACAAACCCCATGCCGCTCTCCTCAATAAGGACAATAAATTAATCGGTTCTGAAAAGGAGAGGAGGATTCAAGCAGGGTTGTGTACTTATTGTGGTGGCAAGCACCCAATTGAAAAATG
This sequence comes from Austropuccinia psidii, assembly GCA_023105745.1. NCBI lineage: Eukaryota > Fungi > Basidiomycota > Pucciniomycetes > Pucciniales > Sphaerophragmiaceae > Austropuccinia > Austropuccinia psidii. Next base: position 38,133,071 of record JALGQZ010000010.1, on the reverse strand, counting down.
CTTCAAGAGACCTCAGAACAAGCCTGGGTCATCATCAGGAGGCTTCCCTAGCAAGCAGGGAAAAGCCTGAGTGGGGATCATGATGTGTTCAATGGTTCTCACTTATTTCCTTCAAGAGCACAATTGTGCACTCTGAATACTAGTGTCAAGAAATCTTTAAAATTTCTTATTTTCTCTTCTGTCTCTGATATTTTTTATAGTATTCTCATTGATTCTGGTGCTACAAACTCTTTTATTGCAAAGAATTTTGTTCTCAAGTACTCATTGACTCTGTCAGAGCTCCCTGAAAAGATTCCTCTTTTCATTTTGGATTCTAATGAATCCCCTGCCTTGTTCATCACCCATTATACCAAGTGGGTAGTTGACTTGCCTTCCTTCCCAAGCTTTGAATGGGATTTCTTTATCATAGATTCACCCAAAGGAGAAGACCTGATATTGGGCTATGATTTCCTTTACCATTTTAATCCCATTATTGATTGGAAAAATGGATTGATCACCTATGATTCTAATCATAAGGATTCTAGTGGTATTATTCCTTCTACTAGTAATGACTTAGCCACTGCTGTCAACAGTGTTGCTCTGGCTGGTGAACTTAAGACACCTTCCATCCCTTCTTCTGTCAATATCCCTTCCATAATTCCCTCTCAGTCATTACTTCCATCAAGAGATGAAGTCTTCAAAGAGATAAAGGATGTTGGAGAAGATGTTGCCATATCTTCACTTCATCTCTTCCAAGTGGATATGGACCTTCCTTCCTTATCTTTTCATGCATCCCTGGAGGAGCAGTGGGATGAGGAGGAAGAGCCAGAAGAAATTGAAACTGTGTTGAAGGTTGTTCCTCCTGCTTATCACCAATATTTGGATGTATTCTCCAAGGTGAAAGCAGAGAAACTTCCTCCACACCGCGCCTGTGATCACCATATCGAATTGGAGGGTCTTCTACCTCCAATTGGTGTTATCTACTCATTATCAAATCAAGAGTCAGAAACACTGCGGGCCTACATTTCAGAGAATGTAGAGAAAGGTTTCATTAGACCAAGCTCCTCTTCAACAGGAGCACCTGTCCTTTTTGTAAAGAAAAAGGATGGAGGTCTTCGTTTGTGTGTTGACTACCGCAAACTCAATGCTGTCACTAGGAAGAACAGATACCCTGTTCCTCCTATGAACCAGATTCTTACCGTATTCAACGGTTCCACTATCTTCTCCAAGATGAATTTGCGTGGTGCATATAACCTTCTGAGAATCAAAGAGGGGGATGAGCACTTAACTGCCTTTAGAACCAAATATGGCAGTTATGAGTATTTGGTCATGCCATTTGGTTTGACCAATGCTCCTGCTTCTTTCCAAAATCTAGTAAATGATATCTTTGCAGATTTTTTGGATGTGTTTGTTGTGGTTTATCTAGATGATATTATGGTCTTTTCCAGTTCTGAGGAGGAACATGTCAAACATGTGGCCTCTGTCCTCCAAAGACTGAGGGACAATAATCTGTTTGCCAAAGCCTCCAAGTGTGTATTCCATGCCTCAAGTGTGGAATACTTGGGCTATGTTGTTTCAAGTGATGGCCTCAAGATGGATTCTTCAAAAGTTCAGCAAATCCTCAATTGGCCTCAGCCCAGAAACATCAAGGCTCTTCAATCTTTTCTTGGCTTTGCCAATTTTTATCAACGTTTCATTAAAAATTATTCTAAAAAAATCACTTCTCTCACTTCCCTCCTTAAAAAAGATTCTCCCTTTATCTTCAATGAGGAAGCTCTTAGTCAGTTTCAAGCACTCAAAGAAGCTTTCACCTCTGCTCCTATCTTATCTCATTTTAATCCTTCTCTACCTACTATAGTAGAGACTGATGCTTCTGATTATGCATTGGGCGCCGTACTGAGTCAGGTGAATGACTCTGGAAAGCATCCCATTGCATTTGATAGTCGCAAGCTCTTACCAGCTGAGCTCAACTATGAGATTCATGACAAGGAACTCCTTGGCATAGTTTGGGCTCTCAAGCGCTGGAGAGCATTTCTTCTTTCTCTTTCCAATCCCTTTGAGGTCTTGACAGACCACTCTTCCTTGCAATATTTCATGTCTTCCAAAGTTCTTACTCGTTGTCAGGCCCGTTGGGCCAAATTTCTCTCAGAATTTCATTTCACTATCATTTACCGCCCGGGCAGGCTGGCCACTTTACCAGATGCCTTATCACGTCGGGACGACGTGTACCCAGAGAGGGGGGTGGACTTCATCAGCAAGAATCCTCAGAATTTTCATCAAGTACTTAAGCAAGATGGAATTCAAGAGTCAAGATTCTTCTCAATCAAAGTGGAAATTTTCTCAGATTTAGTTGACAAGATTCAAGAAGAAGTATGGCAAGACAAAGACTATAAAGAAATACTCAAGCAACTAGCAAGAGGTGAATCAGTTCCAGATTATTCTCTTGAACCTCAAGCCAAGTTATTATTATTCAAAGATAGAGTGGTAATCCCAAGCAATGAAGAACTTCAACTCAATATTCTTCAAAAGCGTCATGACTCACCATTGGCTGGCCATCCTGGCCAGGAGAAGACCCTCAAGCTCATCAAGAGGGATTTTTATTGGGCTGGCATGAATCAATTCATTAAGGACTATGTGTCCTCATGTCAGCAATGTTCAAGAAACAAGAACATCCATCACAAGAAGTTTGGATTACTCAAGCCTCTTTCAATTCCATCTGGTCCTTGGAATTCATTATCAATGGACTTTATCACTCAATTGCCACTGTCCAACAACTTTGATTCAATTTTAGTAGTTGTGGACAGATTCTCAAAAATGGCAATCTTCATTCCAACTTATGGCACAATCACTGCTCTGGATTTAGCTCAAATATTCATTAGCCATGTATTTTCCAAGCATGGACTCCCAGTCAGTATTGTCAGTGATAGAGGATCCTTATTTGTTTCATCATTCTGGACTCAATTGTGTCAGCAGCTCAAGATATCAAGAGGTCTTTCAACTGCCTTTCACCCTGAAACAGATGGACAGACAGAGAGGGTAAATCAGATACTAGAACAGTACCTTCGGATGTATGTCAGCTATCATCAAGATGACTGGTACACCTGGCTCCCTCTGGCTGAATTTGCCTATAATAATGCAGAACATTCATCAACCAAGCAATCACCTTTTTTCACCATTTATGGAAGAAATCCCAGCTTTGACTCAATCCATATTTCTCAAGACTCACCGGCTGGAAAGTTATCAACAAAACTCCAATCAGTACAGCAAGTTGTCAAAGAAGAATTAGAGTTAGCAATAAGGAGATTCAAGAAGTATGCAGATAGAAATAGGGCAATTCCAACTGATTTCCAACCTGGGGACAAAGTATGGCTAGCTTCCAAGAACATCAAGACAACAAGACCCACCAAGAAATTATCAGAAAGATGGTTGGGACCCTTTGAAGTTCTTAAGAAGATTGGCAGCCATGCATATCACCTCAAGTTGCCTCAGCAATGGAAGACAGTTCACCCTGTATTCCATGTGTCCTTATTAGAACCAGTCAAGCATTCAACTATCCCAAATCGTCATCAATTGCCGCCACCACCAGTTTTAGTGGAAGAGCAAGAAGAATGGGAAGTGGCTCAGGTTCTGGACTCAAAACTCAAAAGAGGTAATTTATGGTATCTTGTAGAGTGGAAAGGATTCAGTGAAGACCCAGAAAAAACCACTTGGGAACCAGCTTCCAACCTTACCAACTCACCAGACCTTGTCAAGGATTTCCACTCATTGTATCCAGACAAGCCTGGTCCAAATACCTCAAGAGTTTGATTTTATGGCGCTTGGTGGGGAGAAGAAGTTATGAAAGTAAGTTCCTCTCCTGGCATGCACCTTTAAGGGGGTATTCTACCCATATGTTGTTGTAAGCATCACCTTGGCCACTTTGTGAGCACTTGTCAATTCTTTGGACAGGTTCAGGAAGCATACAACATCAATACCCTCCATTTGGACCTTATCAAGATATGGCCAAATATTTTCTTTCTTTCTTTATGCTTCATTTTGTTTCTTTATCATCATTTCATTTTATGCCAATCATCATAATTCAAGACATTCATTACTTCAAGTCATTTACGGCAATTCATTTCAGTAGTCATTTATGGCAAATCATTTCAGAAGGCATTTATGGCAATTGATTTCAGTCTTATGGTGCTTGGTGGGGAGTGGAAGTTATGAAAGTAAGTTCCATCTCCTGGTATGCATCCCTGAGGGTTCTACTTCTTGTAAAACATCACCTTGGCCACTCTGTGAGCATCAAAATGCTTGGTTTTCACTTTTCAGACATTTTGTTTGGCCAGAATCAAGCAACTCACCACAAGAAGGACCAACCATCAGGATTTTTCTTTATTTCTTTCTTTACTCTCATTTTCTCTTATTATTTTTCTTTCTTTCTTTACTTGTATAATTTTCTTTCTTTTATTTCTTTAAAGCAGCAGCATCCCCTCCCCAAATCATGTATTGGGAGGTTCCATTATCTTTTTTTTTATTTTTTATTTTTTATTTTTTAGTATTTATAAGAGTGGGGATAGAAGCCAAACCAAACACAAACAAGGAAAAGGAAACTAGTTATCTCTACCCAAGTCATCAAAAGTTCTCTGGAAGTCATTTATCAACTCATCCTCATACCAGGCAAATTTTGCAGCCATCTCTTCAGAAGCAGTACCTGGAATAGTCCTGTCATTGGCATACATAATCACCTCTCTGCTATTTCTATCAACCCTCCTGAACAATCTGGCCACAGCATCTTGGTTTTCACTAGCCGCGTTGGGATCTTCTCTGGTAACCCGGATAGGCCAACGTTCTCTTCTTTGGAAGACTTGGGCGGCAGGAAATGGCAAAGGGGATAATCCATCTCTTCTTCTGCTGGAGCTGGCCACAGGTTGGAGTTGACGGGAGGTGGTTATGGGTGAGTTTCTAGGCTGTTGAACTGGTGATGGTCTTACTGCTGGAATCAAGGCAGGCCTGGTGGTATGGGAAGTAGTTGGTGAAGGAGGAGGAAGGGTTGTAGGAATAGAGGCAAGCATTGGTTGAAAGGTTCTTGGAGTACTGGGAATGACTTGACTTTGGAATCTGGTGTTGGCAAGAGGTTGAGAGGAGGAATTGCTGGATGGATGGCCACTTGAATGGGGAATAACTTGAACTTCTTCACCATCCAACTCATCACTTCCTTCAGCATCTGGATCTGATGGGGAATCAACAATTCTTCTTAGCTTCTTCACTACTTTCACCACTCCATCAGCATTGGTCCTTGAAATTGGAATTTCTGAGCTGTAGTGGATGGGCCTACCACCAATTGGAATGGACCCTCCAACATTAGTCCATCTGGCCACATCCCTCTGCCTGGAACCAGTCACTACATCAAGATATCAGCACCAATTCAATCAAAATATGCAAAGCACTCACATTGAAAAAATCCAGAAGTGGCATCAGGGGTAGGCTCCTCAAGAATGGGGAATTCCTGCCCATAAGGCCCATCCTTCCTACTCCACAAGTGTCTCTTTACCCGGGACAAAGTTGATCCGGTACGGCGGCATGGCTTCTTCCCAATAAAGCAGAAATGGCATTTTGACGATCGAGGATTGTAATGTTGAAAGCAATCCTTACCCCTGGCCAAACACTCAGTACAGGCAGGATCAAGGACTTCAACTGCTCTGAACCCATCATATGTTTGGGAGGGGTCAAAATGGCCAGAAGACGCCATAGAAGGAGAAGACAATCGACTGAAGACGCCAGAACCCTGAAGAATAGACAGTGGCGGTGCAGAAGGGGAAGATTCAGTGAGCTCAGTCAGTTTGGAACTCATAACTGAAGAATATGCAAGCAGAAGATTCAAGAAGTCAGAATCAATCCACTCCATATCAAGAAAAAAGGAACTTGACTCAAGGAAATGGGGCCATAACTCAATTATGCCCCCCCTCAAAGCCTCTAAGGTGAAGGTTCATACCCCTTTGGGGCTGAACTCATCACCGAGGGCCTCCCCTGCAACTTTGGGGAGGCCAGGATCTTGATGGTCCTGGACCCCATCAATGGGTCCAGGCCATGTAGGGTAAAAAATGGGTCAGGGCCATTTCTGGACCCCTTGGTCACCCTGGGTCCCCAGCAAATTTGGGCCCAGGGGCTCCATTTTGGTCCTGGGGGCCTCCAATAGCCCCCACGGACCGCGGACCGCGGCGTACAGCCCACGGACCGCGGACCGTAGGATTCCAAAGGCTCAAAAGGGCCAAAAAAGGCCAAAAATCAATATATCAAGGTTTTTCACCAGAGCACCCAAAAAGGCCTAAAAGGCCATAAAAAGAAAATTTCATCAAGATCACTCAAGATGGAGGCCACAGCCCAAAACCCACTTGGAGGGCTGTCTGAGGCCAATTCCTTGGATGATGGGGACAAGACCCCTTGGAGGAAAGTTTCACTCATTCATTGGATTAAGTCTGGGCCAATGAGTACAAGTCATATACTCATTGAGCCCCAATTTCTGAGCACAAGTGCTCAATGGCCTTTATTCTGGGATATATCCCAAGGCCACATCCCAAGGCATGGCTGATTGAATCAAAAGAAAAAGAATGGCATATTCTGGAAGGAATACTCACTCAAGCTTGGAAAAAGGGGGAATCAATTGAATTTGGCAGGGAAGAAGGAATGAAGGATTTTCAGGATAATGGTCAAGAGGAAAGAAAATTAAAAGAAGAAATTTTTTGAAAAAATGTGGGGATATTGAGATGCCACTCAACAGTGGCAGGGTATTATGGTGTTCAGGAGCCCACCAGTTTCAAGAGGGGGATACTGTAACAACCATCCATCAGGGGTAAGGGTATTCATTCATACACTGTCACAACCACGTATTTTGACCCTCCTCCTTGATGGCGGCAGCAATCCAACCTGGAGCCAAGTTGGGGCCAATTGGCCATGTCATATCATTTATGGCCAATTGACCCCTTTTGGGTGTTCCATGGCTCTTATGCCATAACCCATTCCATTGGCCACTTATGGCCTCCATCATCCTTTATGGCCTCAGGCCATATCCTGCATCATTGGCCCTCTTGGCCAATTTGCACCTCACCAACCCCCAGGCCTCCATCACTGTCTTTGGGCCTGGGGGGTCCCTTTGTCTTCCAGGGGCTTCCAGGCCCCATGGCCACCTTCATTGGTTTCCTGGCCACCCCTTTCATTATGGGGGTTTTGGCCTAAATGGCCTTTTTGGGCCATTTAGGCCCCCCACGGCTTCTACGGTCCGCGGTCCGTAAGCCACGGTCCGTAGGCGGATTAGGCCCCTTTTGGCCTAATCCAATGAGGCCAAAAGGGGCCAAAGGGGGCAGCCACCTAGCCCTCAAGGCCAGGTGGGTCCCAAACCACAATTGGGCCCACCTGAGCCATTTTTTGGCCACCAATCCCTTGGACCCAATTTGGACCAAAAACACCTTGGATCCATTTTTGGCCACAAATCCCGTAGGACCCATTTTTGGCCCTGGACCACCATGGACCAACTTCACCGTCATGGCCTCTGGCAACCACCAGAGGCCACCAAATCATCTCAACAAGCATTTCCCTCAACTTAAGGGGAATTCTTCCCTTTCCTTCATGTACTCCGTATTCAAGATTGCAGGTGTGGTGCATATATGGTATTATATACCATTATGCACCATTTTTACTCAGCAATCCAATGGTGACGTTTTCAGGACCCAATTCCACCTTTCCATTTCAAGGTCCATAATCCCAACGCCCATTTCAAAGGAGGACTTTTCAGCTTATCAGTCTGGCAATCCATGGCGGTAATTCAGAAGATCATTCAAGGATCCCAACCACCTGTATCTGCAGGAGTTGGGTTGGTACAATTCATTCAGGATTATTCTAAGGTCAATTCTCAAGAGGTATTACAAAATTCAATCAGTTGTCAAGACATCAAGTATTCAATACTCTTTGGACAACCCAATTCATCCGTACAGGCCTTATTCAATCAACCTGTATGGCCCTGGCCCAATTGGGCCACTTCTTATTCCACTGTGGGAATTCCATCACACAGTTCAAATTTCAAGATGGCCAGAACTGTATTTCCCGATTCGGACAATACAGTCATCGATCCACCTTCCAGGATCAACTTTTCAGCTTTTCACATATACTGGCCACCTTTCAGCACCTGGGGACTTTTTCCCCAGCTAATTAATATAGTGGATTTATTTTTATCCTTATTTTCTTTTACCTTATTAAAGTTAATACTGATAATCTTAAGTCAGTCATTCAGCACCCTTTTCTTTTATTTCCTCGCCTGTCCAGTGGATATTGGTGGTCATATCCTTATACTAATTCCATTTCCTTTTCTGGCAGGTTGAAACAGTGAATTGAGGATTCACTTGGTTGGCTTCTTGGCTGTTGGCTTCTTTATTATCTTTGGCCATTGGCTTCATCTTTTTCTTATCTCATCTTTTGGCATACTTGTTTTCCCCCTTATTCTTTCTTAAAGAAATTCATTCTTATTATTCTTTATCTTTGGAGCCCTCCAAGTGAGTTCTTGATTCCTGAGTGCCAGGCCCTCTTCTTCCAAGAGCCCCTGTGACATTATATTAATTAACTCATAATTCTTCTTCATCCATTCATTCTTTTATTCTTATATTTTAAATTCATTCATTCATTTCATCAAAATTATGATTCTTTGACGTTTTATGATCTTATGATTCTTCGTCACCTCTCAATTTTCCCTCATTCATTCTTCATTCTGAAAATTGAAAGCTGACCCATTTTTTAATTTCTGTTATCTTTTCAATCTCATTCTCAATCTTAAATAATCTATTTTTATCCATAATTCAGGCATTTTTATCTTTGGTTCTCAAGTTATTCATCAGGTTATTCAGACACGTTCTTCATATCAGGATTCACTTTGATTTATTCCTCAAGAATTTTTGATTTTTTGGAAGAATTCACTTGAAAATTGATTTGATTGACTAATTTGACATAATTGAAATTGACCTCAAGATAATTGATTGACCTGAAGACTTTATTGATTTTGCTGACTATTCACATCAAGATTTTTGACATAAATTGATTTTGACTCAAGAATTCATTTTGATTGATTGATTTTTTCTGAAAGATTTTGATTTGATTTGATTTTGATTGTTTGATTGATTGTTTTTATTGACTTCAAGATTCTCATTGATATTGATTTTTACTTCAAGACTCATTTGATTTGATTGATTGACGTATTTGGAGAATTTTGATTCATTGATTATCCAATTTCCTCAAGATTTGATTGTTGATTTTGTACTTCAAGAAAATTTTGATTTTATTTCATTTGTTTTGGTTGTTTATTCCTGAAATCATGCCAGTTCAACATTCACCTCCAGCAAGACAGACCAGATCTCAGGCCAGAACTCAAGCTGTTCTGACTCCAACTCCAAGGGCTCCTCTTGACAGTACCCCAGCAGTTTCTCAACTGAGGGCCAGATTGGACAGAGGACCCATTATGGAAGGAGCAGCACCATCCAGGAAGGAAGGAAGAGGGCCAAGAAGGTCAATGTCTTTATCAGGAGTGGTTGGCGGATTCCCAGGATTTTCAAGAACCAGTCCCAAGGTTCAAGGTGAAGATGGTGAAGAGGAGGAGGAGAATTCTGTGGAAGAGGAAGAGTCTAATGGCACTGAGGCTGCTCCTGCTCCTGTGGGAGCATCTGAGGGCACCAGAGGACCAACTCTAGCCCAGTCTGATCAGCCTGCCTCTCATCAGCCTGAACCGTCTTTATTGGCCATTATGCAACAAATGACTCAGATTATGGCCAATCTGCAAGCAGCTTCTTCTTCTGAATTATCAAGACCACCAGCCTTCAAGACTCCCTCTATGAAGGCTCCAGAATGCTTTGATGGGACTCAGCCCTTCAAAGTCAGAAGCTTTATTCAGTCTTGCCAACTCATCTTTCATAATGACCCGGCAAACTTCTCTCAAGACAGAAAGAAGGTTCTTTATGCCACTTCATTCTTAGTTGGCAGGGCTGCAAAATGGATTGAGCCTTATCTTTCCAACCTCAATAATCAAGACTCAAATTATCTCCTCAATTCCTGGCCATTATTCAAATCCCAATTGTTCACTTTATTTGGAGACCCAAATGAAGTTAGAAAAGCAGAAGCTGAATTGGATGGCCTTAGGATGAAAGAAGGTGGGCATGTTGCTTTGTATATTGCCGATTTCAGGAGTTTGGTTTCAAGAATTGGGGATTGGGGTGAAAGGGCTCTTATTCATCATTTCAGGAAGGGTTTGGCCTCCAGGATTCTGGATCAATTGGCCTCCCATCCTTCAAACATTGATTCTCTTCAAGACTTAATGGACGTCAGCCTGGAACTTGATACCAGGTACCATGAGAGGCAGAAGGAAAAGAATCATCATCAAGAGAAGAAGCCTGAAGCCTCAAAGTCTCACTCTTCTCATCATCAAGTTTCTTCAAGTTCAAGACCAAAGAAGAAATTTCATTCTCAAAAGCGGGACAAGCCCCATTCTTCATTGTTGAATAAGGACTTCAAGTTGAAAGGTTCTGAAAAGGAAAGAAGAATCAAGGAGGGGTTGTGTACCTATTGTGGTGGGAAGCATAGTCTTGAGTCCTGTGTCAAAAGGCCTCAAAACAAGCTTACCCAACCGTCAGGCAGTTTTCCCAGCCAGGGAAAAGCCTGAGTGAAGACCATGTTGTGTTCAATGGTCTTCACAGTTTTCCTTCCAGAGCACAATTGTGCATTCTGAATACTGGTGTCAAGAATTCTCTTAAATTTTTTGTCTTCTCTTCTCTTTCTGATGTTTTTTACAGTATTCTCATTGATTCTGGTGCTACACACTCATTCATTGCAAAGCAGTTTGTTCACAAGTACTCATTGACTACGTCAGAACTTCCAGAGAAGATTCCTCTTATCATTTTGGACTCCTCTGAGTCCCCTTCCTTATTTGTGACTCACCATACTAAATATATGGTTGAGCTCCCTTCCTTCCCAAGCTTTGAATGGGATTTTTTAGTCATTGATACTCCCAAGGGAGAAGACCTCATATTGGGCTTTGACTTTCTCAATCATTTTAATCCTTCTATTGATTGGAGGCAAGGGCTGATCACCTTTAATACTGATCAAAAGGACTATTCTGATCCTTCCAATTCCTCCCGTAATGACTCTTCCTCTTCCAAATCATGTGCAGCTCTGGTTGGTGATTCTAGAACACCATCAGTTCCATCTTCTGTCCATATTCCTTCCCTTAATTCCCATCTGTCATTACCATCATCTGGAGATGAAGTCTTCAAAGAGATTCAAGATGTTGGGGAAGATAATTCTGTATCTTCACTTCATCTCTTCTTTGGGAATATGGACCTTCCTCCTTCATCTTATCATGACTCCCTGGAGGAGTTGTGGGATGAAGAGGAAGAGCCAGAAGAAGTAGAAACCGTGATGAAGGTTGTTCCCTCTGTTTATCACCAATACTTGGATGTATTCTCCAAGGTGAAAGCAGGGAAACTTCCTCCTCACCGTGCCTGTGATCATCATATCGAACTGGAGGGGTCTCTACCTCCAGTTGGGGTGATCTACTCTTTATCCAAACAAGAGTCAGATACACTCAGGGCCTACATTTCAGAGAATGTAGAGAAAGGTTTCATCCGGCCAAGCTCCTCCTCAACAGGAGCACCTGTCCTCTTTGTTAAAAAGAAAGATGGTGGCCTCCGTTTGTGTGTTGATTACCGCAAACTCAATGCTGTCACTAGGAAGAACAAATATCCTGTTCCTCCTATGAACCAGCTTCTTAATGTCTTTAATGGTTCTTCTATCTTCTCCAAGATTGATTTGCGTGGTGCATATAACCTGCTCAGAATCAAGGAGGGTGATGAACATTTGACATGCTTCAGAACTAAATATGGCAGTTTTGAGTACTTGGTTATGCCATTTGGGCTCACCAATGCTCCTGCCTCTTTTCAGAATCTTGTCAATGATATATTCCAAGATCTTCTTGATTTTTTTGTTGTTGTTTATTTGGATGACATTATGGTCTTTTCCAAATCTGAGGAAGAACATGTCACCCATGTGTCCACTGTTCTTTCCAGACTCAGAGACAATAACCTTTTTGCCAAGGCTTCTAAATGCCTTTTTCATGTTTCTAGTGTAGAATATCTTGGTTATGTTGTTTCTTCTGAAGGCCTCAAGATGGACCAAGCAAAAGTCCAGCAGATCCTGAATTGGCCTCCTCCAAGAAACCTCAAGGCTCTTCAATCCTTCCTTGGCTTTGCCAACTTCTACCGCCGTTTCATCAAGAATTATTCAAAGAAAATCAGTTCACTCACCAGTTTCCTCAAGAAAGATTCCTGTTTCCCCCTCAATGAGGAAGCTCTTAGCCAGTTTCATCAACTCAAAGAGGCCTTCACTACCGCTCCAATCCTTTCCCACTTCAATCCTTCTCTACCCACCATTGTAGAGACCGATGCATCCGATTATGCTTTGGGTGCTGTACTGAGTCAGGTCTCTGACTCAGGAAAACATCCCATTGCCTTTGACAGCCGCAAGCTTATTCCAGCAGAACTCAACTATGAAATTCATGACAAGGAACTCCTTGGTATAGTCTGGGCTCTCAAGCGCTGGAGGGCTTTTCTTCTTTCTCTGTCCTCTCCTTTTGAAGTTCTCACCGATCATTCTTCTCTTCAGTACTTTATGTCATCAAAGATCCTTACTCGCCGTCAAGCCCGTTGGGCCGAATTCTTATCTGAATTTCATTTTTCAATCACTTACCGCCCTGGCCGCCTAGCAACTCTTCCAGATGCCTTATCACGTTGGGACGACGTCTATCCGGAGAGGGGGGAGGATTTCATCAGCAAGAATCCAATGAATTTTCAACAACTCATTAAGCAAGATGAAGTTCAACCCTCAAAGTTTTTTGCAGTCAAGGTGGATTCTTTTTCAAATTTGATTGATTCAATTCAGAAGAAATTATGGCAAGATCCTCAGTACAGAAGTATCCTTCAAGATTTGGGTAAAGGTAAATCTGTCCAAGATTATTCTCTTGATTCCTCCTCCCAACTCCTTCTCTTCAAAGATCGGGTGGTAGTCCCAAATGACTCCACAATTCAACTCAGCATTCTTCAAAAGCGTCATGACTCTCCTCTAGCTGGACACCCTGGCCAAGAGAAGACTCTCAAACTTGTCAAGCGGGATTTCCACTGGTCCGGCATGACTCAATTCATTAAGGATTATGTATCATCCTGTCAACAGTGTTCAAGAAACAAGAATATCCACCATAAGAAGTTTGGACTCCTCAAACCTCTTCCAATTCCAAATGGTCCTTGGATTTGTCTCTCAATGGATTTCATCACTCAACTGCCCCTGTCCAATTCTTTTGACTCAATTCTTGTCATAGTGGACAGATTCTCAAAAATGGCGGTTTTTATTCCAACAATGTCTTCAATAACTTCTTTGGATTTGGCCCATTTATTCATCAAGAATATCTTCTCAAAGCATGGCCTCCCATCAAGCATTGTCAGTGATAGAGGTTCACTTTTTGTTTCTTCCTTCTGGACCAATCTTTGCCAGCAGCTCAAGATTTCAAGAGACTTGTCAACTGCTTATCACCCAGAAACTGATGGACAGACAGAGAGGGTAAATCAGATACTAGAACAGTATCTTCGGATGTATGTCAGTTATCATCAAGATGATTGGAACACCTGGCTCCCTCTGGCTGAATTTGCCTACAATAATTCTGACCACTCTTCAACCAAGCAATCACCGTTTTTTACTGTTTATGGAAGAGATCCACAATTTGATTCAGTTCACATCACTCAAGATACTCCTGCTGGAAAGTTATCAACAAAAATCCAATCAGTACAGCAAGATGTCAAGAGAGAACTTGAAATCGCCATAAACCGGTTTAAGAGGTATGCAGATAAAAGTAGAGCAAGTCCACCTGTTTTCAATCCTGGTGACATGGTATGGCTTTCTTCCAAGAATATCAAATCAACTAGACCCACCAAGAAACTGTTTGAAAGATGGTTGGGTCCCTTTCCAATCTTGAAGAAAGTCAGTACTCATGCTTACCACCTCAAGCTTCCATCTCAATGGAAATCCATCCACCCAGTCTTCCATATCTCACTCTTGGAACCAGTCAAGACATCAACAATCCCAAATCGGCATCAAGAGCCTCCTCCTCCAATCATTATTGAAGAAGAAGAGGAATGGGAAGTCTCTCAAGTACTGGATTCAAAGCTCAAGAGAAGAAAATTATGGTATCTGGTGGAATGGAAAGGTTTCAGTCGAGATTCAGAAAGATCCACATGGGAACCAGCTGAAAACCTCAAGAATTGTCCTGAACTTGTCAAAGATTTTCATTCGTTATATCCTGACAAGCCAGGACCCAATTCTTCAATGGCTTAAATTTTTATGGTGCTTGGTGGGGAGAGGAATTACCAAAAGTAAGTCCCACTCCTGGTATGCACCTTTAGGGGTATTCTACTCTTCTTTGTTGTAAGCATCACCTTGGCCACTCTGTGAGCACTTTTCAATTTGGACACAGACCTTTTGGCCCGGCTTTCAACATCCGAATTCCAAATTTATGGCCATTTACACTTGGGCAAATGGACCATTCCTTTTCTATTCTCCTTCCCAAGACTTTATTCTTTCAACACATTCATTTATCAAGATTTTTCTCATTTATGGCACTGGCGGGAGTGGCAACTACTCAAAGTAAGTTCCTCTCCTGGTGTGCACTTCCCTGAGGGGTCTACAATCTGTCAAAACATCACCTTGGCCACTCTGTGAGCACCTGGCATCAAATTCTTTTATCCAGGTCCTTGGTCACTTTCAAAATCAATTGTTGTAATCCGTGATGAAGATTGGATTCCCCCTCAAATTTCATTTTCTTTATTTTTTCTGTTTCTCTCTTTATATCTGTTTCCTTTTCTCGTTTACTCTTTATATTCTTTCAAAATTTCTTTTCTTATAACTCTTTAACGCCAAAATCTTTACGTCAAATCATGTCTTCAACCTTGTCAAAGCCAAATGTCAAGAGAAGATCAAGTCAACCTCAATTCATATGCCAACAAGCTTATCAGTTCAATTCTTCTTTTCAAGATTCAATACCTCTGGAATCCTTACGTCAAATCCGTCTCATTAGCCTCAACAGGCCTCTACCTTATCTTGGTGCTCAGGAGCTCACCATTCAAGGTAGGGGGGTACTGTCACAACCACGTATTTTGACCCTCCTCCTTGATGGCGGCAGCAATCCAACCTGGAGCCAAGTTGGGGCCAATTGGCCATGTCATATCATTTATGGCCAATTGACCCCTTTTGGGTGTTCCATGGCTCTTATGCCATAACCCATTCCATTGGCCACTTATGGCCTCCATCATCCTTTATGGCCTCAGGCCATATCCTGCGTCATTGGCCCTCTTGGCCAATTTGCACCTCACCAACCCCCAGGCCTCCATCACTGTCTTTGGGCCTGGGGGGTCCCTTTGTCTTCCAGGGGCTTCCAGGCCCCATGGCCACCTTCATTGGTTTCCTGGCCACCCCTTTCATTATGGGGGTTTTGGCCTAAATGGCCTTTTTGGGCCATTTAGGCCCCCCACGGCTTCTACGGTCCGCGGGCCGTAATACGCGGTCCGCGGTCCGTAGGCGGATTAGGCCCCTTTTGGCCTAATCCAATGAGGCCAAAAGGGGCCAAAGGGGGCAGCCACCTAGCCCCCAAGGCCAGGTGGGTCCCAAACCACAATTGGGCCCACCTGAGCCATTTTTTGGCCACCAATCCCTTGGACCCAATTTGGACCAAAAACACCTTGGATCCATTTTTGGCCACAAATCCCGTAGGACCCATTTTTGGCCCTGGACCACCATGGACCAACTTCACCGTCATGGCCTCTGGCAACCACCAGAGGCCACCAAATCATCTCAACAAGCATTTCCCTCAACTTAAGGGGAATTCTTCCCTTTCCTTCATGTACTCCGTATTCAAGATTGCAGGTGTGGTGCATATATGGTATTATATACCATTATGCACCATTTTTACTCAGCAATCCAATGGTGACGTTTTCAGGACCCAATTCCACCTTTCCATTTCAAGGTCCATAATCCCAACGCCCATTTCAAAGGAGGACTTTTCAGCTTATCAGTCTGGCAATCCATGGCGGTAATTCAGAAGATCATTCAAGGATCCCAACCACCTGTATCTGCAGGAGTTGGGTTGGTACAATTCATTCAGGATTATTATAAGGTCAATTCTCAAGAGGTATTACAAAATTCAATCAGTTGTCAAGACATCAAGTATTCAATACTCTTTGGACAACCCAATTCATCCGTACAGGCCTTATTCAATCAACCTGTATGGCCCTGGCCCAATTGGGCCACTTCTTATTCCACTGTGGGAATTCCATCACACAGTTCAAATTTCAAGATGGCCAGAACTGTATTTCCCGATTCGGACAATACAGTCATCGATCCACCTTCCAGGATCAACTTTTCAGCTTTTCACATATACTGGCCACCTTTCAGCACCTGGGGACTTTTTCCCCAGTTAATTAATATAGTGGATTTATTTTTATCCTTATTTTCTTTTACCTTATTAAAGTTAATACTGATAATCTTAAGTCAGTCATTCAGCACCCTTTTCTTTTATTTCCTCGCCTGTCCAGTGGATATTGGTGGTCATATCCTTATACTAATTCCATTTCCTTTTCTGGCAGGTTGAAACAGTGAATTGAGGATTCACTTGGTTGGCTTCTTGGCTGTTGGCTTCTTTATTATCTTTGGCCATTGGCTTCATCTTTTTCTTATCTCATCTTTTGGCATACTTGTTTTCCCCCTTATTCTTTCTTAAAGAAATTCATTCTTATTATTCTTTGTCTTTGGAGCCCTCCAAGTGAGTTCTTGATTCCTGAGTGCCAGGCCCTCTTCTTCCAAGAGCCCCTGTGACATACACCCACTCAAACACCTCAAATAAGCAAATCCAATATCTGCATCAGCAGTCAGTTTCAGCAATCTTCATTCTGAAACATGCATACAGTTTGGTACATCAATACAGCCTGTCAATACTTGTACAGGATGGATTCACCCAATACAGTTTCAATACACCAGTATGAAACTGTATGATCACTCAAATACACCACACCTCTTGTACAGGTTCTGTACAGCTGTACAGGACCTGTATTGGCCAGACTCAATTCAACAATCAATTATTCTCATGAAAATTCTTCTCTGGATCAGGGCTGGTGATTCTCACATATACCAGCCCCTCTTTCTCCCCCCTGGGGACTTTTCCCCAGTTAATTAATTTAGTTTATTTATTATTTTATAATTATTCTTATCCTTATTTTGGGTATTATAATTATTTAATCTTAAGTTAGTCTTTGCATTTCTCTCTTTGCCTGTACAGTATGAGTTGGGTGGCCATATCCTTATTAACCCTTCTCTTTCCATTCTGACAGGTTGAAACAGTGGACTTGGACTTGTTTGTGGTTGGCTCTTCTATTCTTTTACTCTTATCTTTTGTTGCTGCTTTTCTTATATTTATTCTTTAGCAATTTATCTTTAACACTCTTAAGTGTGTCTCATCTTATCTTATCTTTGAGCCCTCCATAAGTGAGTCCCAGTTTACTGAGTGCCAGGCCCTCTTCACTTCGAAGAGCCCCTGTGACAGGATTTCTTCTAGTGAATCTTGAGAAGATATATGCTATATGTCAAGTGAAAATTGCTTTTCCTTGTTGGTACCAATGGTAATGTGCCTGTTTTTAGTATTGTAAATATCTATTCCATACATCCTTTGGTAGTCTGTTCCCAGTAAGAATCCTTGGATGTGGGCATCATTCAACACTACAAACTCTGGGTTGAGTCTGATATCACCTTTCCTATGAGGTATAATTATCTCTTTGATAATTTTCCCAATGGAAGTCATCTTCCCTGCGGCACTTTTGAAGTTCTTTGCCTTGGTGGGCAAGAGCTGTTTTTCCCAATGTGGGAAGTGGTTGTCCAGATATTCTCTGGCCACTATGGAGCAGTGTGCTCCACTGTCAATGATCAGTGGATGCTGAGCATTGTCAATACAGACAGTCATCTTTGTGGCTGTGCCATGTATATATGCCATCCCTTTGGTTGGTGTAACCAGGAATGTTAGTGCATCTTGTGTGAGTTTGCACAAGTTTTTATTGGCAGTATCCTGTGGCATGCCCGCGTCCAACTGTATGTCCTGAATTTCTAGTGAGGTTTCCTCTTGGTATTCTACTAGAAATTCTTCTTTTGGGTTATGGTCATCATCAGATACGTCTCTGATGGCATCACCCATAGAGTCTGATTCAGAATCCTCTTCTGGGGATTCCTCCTCTGGGACTTTCTCAATGGCATAGACTTTTTTCTTTGCCTTTGGACAGTTGTTGGCATAGTGGTCTGTTGAACCACAATTGTGACAAGAATTTCTCTTCTTTGCCACTTCTTCCAATGTTTCTTTGGGTTTGTCTTTAAACTCTACCCTGAAAGGTTGTTTCTCTTTGAAACCACTGCTCTTATATGGGGTGAATTTCCCTATATTAGTCCTTTTACTTATGTCTTGTAAGGTGTTGGCAATGTCATCTAGAGTGCAATTTTGGTCGCATCTGCATTTTGCTGCATGCTCTAGTTCTCCTGGCAGTTGTGTCAGGAGTTTGTGATTCCTCATCTGAATGTTCATCTGAGGATCAATGGCTTTAAGTCTCTTGGACTGTCTAAGACACCACTCATATGGATCTTTGTCCACAGAGTATTTGTCATTTTCAAATGACATGGTATTCTGCCATATCCAAGTTCCATTACTGTAATTTTGGATGATTTGACTCTTCCACCATGGCCAGTTTCTTCTGCCATGGAGGTCTTTCATTTCTGTGTACCATATACTAGCATGACCTTTAAATTAATTATTCAATCTAGCAGTAATCCAGTAGTCTTGTATGCTTAGTAAATTAATGAAGAGTCCATCAATATCATCTATGAGTTCCATATGATCATATTCTCCTGATCCAGATAATTTGGGCCAGCTTGAGGCCTCAGGAAGCTGTTTCAAGGCTTCCTTCTCTGAATAAGACATTCCATCTCCATCCTGGTATTGTGATGTAGGTCGTGCCTTACACATCAACATGGCATCTGGTTTGATGTAATCTGGTTGATATGGATTCCCCATAACTTGGCCTTATGGTTGGGGCTTCAAGTTATGGTAGACATTAAACAATTTGTTTATGTCTTGGTCCAGAAAATCCCTGTCCCTTTTGCTGTGGTGATGTTCTTCAAAGACTAGATTCAGTCTTTTGTTGGTTTCTTCAGAGGCTTTCCTCAATTGAGCATGTCCTTCTTGAGGATTTTTAACTATTTTTGCCATGGAGGCTTGTAATTCTTTCATCCTCTCATGGCTGGATTCAAGTTCTGCAAACTGCTTTGCAGATTTCTCAGCATATTGGGAAATTTGTAACCACAGTGTATCACTGTTGATGTTACTCTCAGATGTGACAATCTTATGTTCAGTCTGAGTGAGGGTAATGTTTCTATTACTAGGACTACTGATTCTAGAGTGGTTTACAACTACTTCTGGTTCTTGTGCACTTCTTTTACCAAATACAACAGCTTCTGAATCATAGGGTCTGACTCTTTCCTCCTCTGGTTGAAGGAGGCTTTGTTCTTGCCCTTGTTTCCGTGTCTTCTCCTGGAAACCTCCTGGAATTGTGAAGAATGGTGACTCTTGGCCACTGAACTGCTGGTTTCTGAATGGTGTGAAGCCACTGGAGAGCTGATTTGGCCTGCTCCTTGTGAGCCTGAAGGAATCTGAGTAGGCCCTGTCTGGGTTAACTGTTCTTCTATAGCTTGGATAGTGGCTTGATTCTCCCTTATCCTCTGTGCCCTTTCCTCCAGGAGTCTGAACTGCCTGGTAGGATTCCAACCTTTGGTGATTACCATCAGGTCTTTGAAGTCTATCTCTTTGAGACAGATCTTCTGGAAACTTGCTCCAAGTTCTGCCCAGTGAGATTCCAGGTTGAACCTGTTGTTGTCCATGCTCCATTGGAATAAGTCCTTGAGGAGTTGGTGGAGCTGAAGAACTTGATCCATGTCTTTCCAGTCCTCTGGTTTGAGGTCTCCATTGAATTTGAGTGTGAATGGCAGGGTTGATATTATCTCCCTCATTGTTTTTCCATCCACTACTGTGTCCAAGGTGTCCTCTTTCAGGTCTTCTGGTTCTGGACAAACCTTCTCTGTCCTCTGGTTGGTTCCTTTGGAAGCCAAGATCTCTGAGGTGTACAGGTGAGATGTTAGTGTTTGCAAAAAGTCAAAATCTTTATGTTCTTAGGGTATTTACCTTTGACTGTGCCTTGTACAAATTTGTTGTCTGCTGATTTAGGCAATTTACCTTTAGAAGTTAGACCTGGGTTAATTATAGTAATCTTCCCTGTACAAGTTATCAAGGTTGGTTCACCTTGTATTGAAGCAGAATTTTGTGGTTTTCTACTCTTCTGTGTGGCAATGGGTGTCCACTTTCTTGCTGTTATCAGGCCTTCACTGTGCCTCTTCCTTTTGCCTTTGCTGCCCTCTGGTTCTGAGGGTGTCACTGGTGTGTTTGCCTGTGACTGTCTTTCAAGTGGTATGCAGTTATCTTCAACTGAATCAAAACAGGAAAAAGAGGGCTTAATGTCAGTTAACACTTCTTAAAATGCTGTTTGCACATCTAAGAATGGCCTCTGGGCTTGTATATTACTACAATGTGCCCTTGTACAATGACATAGTAATTGAATTAACAATTCCATGTAAGAAATACAGCTTACTGATATTTGGTATACTATTTGTATACCAATATCTCACAGATTACTTGTAATTAGCAAGTATAATCTGTCAAAAGTGGTGTATAACAGGGAAATTGAGTTAAAAATATGTCCAACCACACCTCAACTGTTGGTTTATCAGTATTAGGTGTCTTATCTTAATTAAAAAATAAGACTGTATTAATGGTTTAAGTGTTTTTATATGTAAAACAGGCCAAAAATAAGGGTATTGTGGTTATCAGCCATGTGACAGATACTCTCAAAATATGAGTATAAAGTGGTATATATACCAAAAAAAGGAAAAATATATATATAATATATATTTTTAAGAAACATTTACACCTAAAAAAATAAAAAAAAATGTCAGAATGTGAGAAATAAGAGAAAAAACTGACTTATAAGGGTCCAAAAAAGGTTTAAAACATGGCCAGGCCTCCAAAATGTGAAATAGAGTCTATGTTGAAGCAGTAATTAGGCTATTTACAACTAAACCTATGACTGTGAAATGTAGAAAATGGTTTAAAATAAGGATTTAATTTAAGATCATGGTTTTATAATATAATATAAGGGCTCTACTATTGAAGAATAGTGGTGGTGAGCGCTATTGAGAACCCAGGGTGCATTCTTACCAGTTGGATTACTATAATCAGAGCTACAATAATTAAAATTATGATTATACCTGATTTATTACCCAAGAGTAAAACTGTTTTGGACAGTTTACTACGTGGGGTATTCAAGAGAAGGATGAGGAAACAATTCCGGCTGTGAAAAGCCTCCTTTTACTCCTGAAATGGTGTGGAAAGGGTGCTAGACCTTTCCATGTAAAGGAAGTGAACATTTTTCACTCTCTAGGACAGGCATGTGGCTTGAAAACAGCCTGTATAGCCTGTATTGGGCTCAGATGTGGTTTTGAAACCACATATGGGCAGGTTTAAACAATACAGGGTGAAAAGTTTCATCTGGGGACCTCATAGCCTGATTGTGACGTGTATGACATGTAGAATGCTGTACAGAAGCTGTATGGGACCCCAGTATTGACTGACATATGAGGTATTGAAGTAAAAACATGCTTCTTCGTCTATTTGACACCTCATATTCATGGTTATGGGATATTATCCCATGGTAAGTCTGTATATGACAGCAGGTGGGAATCTGACCTTAAAACAGCCATAACTTTGTCAATTATTGAGATATCGACCTCAAATCTGGTTCAGTATGTAGCCCTGTATGTGCTCTACACAATGGGACCTCCTTTGATATGGGTATAATTAAATATGGCAAAGCTATCCCATGTACAAGAATTTTATACATTTGCATTGTGGTATTCAATACCATTAGTACCAGTTTCAAGCTTACCAATAAAACAAAAGAAAAAAATGATAATAAAAAGAATTACGCAAAACAGATTTACACATTACAACTACAAATTTCAAAAAGAAATATGCAATACACAGCCTCAAGATCTTATCAAAACAGTATAGTATCAAAGAATTTATCCACCTTATTGCATCATCAATAACAAATTATGCAATTAAAAGGAGTTAATTTATATAAAGGTATATGAAGACAGACCACAGCATCAGAGCTGTATTTTCCCCACCTTGATTCAATTGAAAGAAGAAATACCTCAAGGCTATGCATAAAATTACAATATATTTTCCAAGAACAAATGCTTCCTTAGTAATAATAGAATGCATCAAGCTTGATAGAAATGATGAAATCTCCATATGAAATGATACAATACTAAAATAAAACCACAAGCATAATTCTCTCATAAAATACATAAAAATAGAAACAAAAAATACTTTCCCCACCTTCAAGAAAACATCACCAGCCATATTTTCTCAATGACCACACATGACTCTGATAAAAAGAACATCTCACCAGCCAAATTATCTCAAATACATCACATGATTTTGATAAGAAAAAGCACCAGCAGCATAATTCTCTCAGAAAACATGCTGCTGCACCAAAACTACACATCTCACCAGCTAAAACCTCTCAACTATGATTTTTTCTAAGTACCCTATTTTGAGAAGCTCTATGGAGTCCCAAAAGCTATAAATAGAGGTCCTCTCTCCCTCATTTTTCCCATCATCATGGAACAAGCTCCCACTATCCAGGATCACCACCATCCCTGAACTAGCAGGATATCTAGAATAGTAGTAGTGTTTTAGTAGTGAAAAGCTCAGTAGCCTTGCTCAGTAGCTTAGTATTAGTGAAGAATAGTGGTATTAACATAGTAAAAAGCTCAGTAGCCTTGCTCAGTAGCTTAGTATTAGCAAAGAATAGTAGTATAACCATGGTTAAATCTTAGTAGGCTTTCTCAAAAGCTTACTGTTATTAACAAAGAAGAGTAGTAGTGATATAAACTCAGTATTAAAAAAAATCCTAAAAGAATCAAATCCAGTAGTCTTATTATTAGTACTCATTTCAAAAAAAAATCATTATAAAAACCTAAAACCATAAAAAATATATATATTCTTATCATTCTTATTGAAAAAAAAATTCTTATTAGTTTTATTAAAATAACAGAAACCCAAAACATATATATATATATTATCATCACTTTTATTAAAATAAAATGAAAAATCTAGTGTTTATTTTATCAGAAATTTTAGATCAGAGTTTTTACTGTAGTGTTATTGATAGGCCTGATTTAGAGACTGCTGATAAGTTTTCTCTATCTGTTAAAGCCACAAATCTTATTTTATTTTGTGATTCTCTTTAGGCCAACTATTCAGTATTATTTAGAGGGGCAGCTGATACACCTTAGCACCCATGGTTATTGGACAATTCTGAAATTCAAAACAGACTTACCAATAATTTCCCCCTCAAGGTACTGCCTTATTTCATCCCACACCAAAAGGAGTTCCCAAATCTGGTGTCCCAACAGTGGCCAACAACAGCTTCAACCATCAATAATCCGTCAATTATCAAAAAAAAAACATTAAAATTTAGTCCATATAAAAAAAAAGCCTTTTATCAATAAAAAATTTCAAGCACCTATCAAGTCAATCTGGAATCAGAAAAACCACAAAACTTTAAATCATCATCACCATCAAGTTCTTCAACAAAATAATTTCACTATTATTATCCAAAAAGAGGAGAAACACCACCTGGAGAAGAATCACCTATAGATTATAGTATACTAGTTGGTACACCCAGAACTAAGAAGAAAGATCAAAAGATAGTTACAGATTATTTTCAGAAATTACTCAAGGAACTATTTAAAATTAAAAAGAAAAGTGAAAAAGAGAAAATAAACAAAGAATATATCAATATGGATTCAGCATCATCATCAAAGATACCACACAATTCAGATGAATCCAAAGAAGAAATTATAAATGAAGAATCCATGCAAAGACAAGAAGATATTTCTGATGTAGAAAGACTTCATCAAAGAATGTTGGAAATGCAACAAGAATTAATTGAACTCCTTAAAAAAGAAGGGAAAAGGAAAGATTCAAGTTTTACTGCAGAAAACAGCCCAATGGAAGAAACTACGAGCATGCCAAGAATCTTTAGACAAGAAGGGTCATCATCACCATTTTCAAGGCCTATGGCCTCATCAACTCCATTCACTTCACAAAGGCCAACTACTCTACCAAAGCGGGTTAATATTCATGCACAGGTTTCAAGTCCATTGCAACAAGAAATCCCACAAAACAATACACCCATTGTCAAGATCAGACCAAAGGATTATAATTTATGGTTTGATGGAAAGGAAATGGAAAGATTTATTAAAATAGTAGAAAATATAGCAGAAATTGAAGGAGCAAGTGGAAGGGCTATAGCAAGACAGATATCCTTTTGGACTAAAGATCAAGAAATGAGCTACCATATTGAAGGAATGCCTGGATATGAAACTGGCGATTGGGAGAAATTCAAATTGGATATGAAGAGGAGATGGGGAACAGTGTCACCTGAAAGAAGATACAAGCTGTCCTCAATTACTCAATTATTTACAAAGATTCAACAAGAAGGAGGAATTAGAAATATGACTCAATATAAAAAGTTCATTGGTGAATATGAATCCATTATTAATTATCTCAGAAGGTATCAATATATACAAGGAGATATCAATCACAATCAAGAAATTTTAGCAAGTCTTTCCTCAAGTGTTCAAGAATCTATTTAAAAAGAAATGATTAAAGATAAGGTCATGGTGCAAGCTTTGGATGGTGGTTATATCATTCCAAGATTGGAGATCTTAAAGTTATATATTGAACAAGATTTAGAAGCCAAAGTCTTAATTCAACAGAAGGAATTTTCACAACCAAAGTCACAAGAGAAGAAAGCTGGGAAGAAGTCTTAAAGAAAATGAATGATCTTACCCAAAAAATTCCAAATCCTCAGCCGCAAGGGCATCAATCAAAGGATACTGGGAAGGAATCAGTTAAGGAAGTATTGAATCAGCTCAAACACCTTTCAGAAGTAGTTGAATCTCCAAATAAAATACAAACAGGCAATAATCAAGATCCGAAAGTTATGCACAACTCACAGCCACTCAGGCCAAGATATCCTTTACCACCCATATGTTCCAGAACAAATGGCTCCAAGACAGCTACTGAAGTGTTATTACTGCTTAGAAGAAGGTCATTCTGCAATAAGATGTCATCACCTCACAGAAGACTTAGAGAAAAGAACTGTATTGAAGCATGGAGGAACATATCTTTTTCCAAATTTTCAAAGAGTACCCACAGAAGGCCCTAAATCTGCAAAAGAATTAGTCTGACATTTTTCCAAAGAGAAGGAGGATTTTACAAAGAAAATGATGGAACAATCAAATCCACCCCCAAATAAGCAAGAAACAACAGTAATTGGGGAAAGAAAAGGTGAGAAGGCAACAGCTATAGCTCAAATAGAAGAATGGGGAAACTGGAAACCTCCTCAAATATCACCAGCAAATGAAAATATTCAAATAAATGTTGGGCTTAGACAGACAAGGCAAAGAGCTGCAAGACAGGAAAGTCAAAGTCAAACCCAGCAAGAGGATAAAACTGAAACACACAAACCCTTTAAAAAGAAGATACCAGGTGCCTACCACAAGGAAGATGAGGCAGAAGAAGAAATAAGAGTTCTAATTCCAAAAAAATACAAGAAAACACAAGAAGGAAAGGAAGTAGATAAGGATGATATTGAAATCATTTCCAGGGAAAAGAATAAGCAGGTACTTAGACAGGATTCACAAAAGATGGAATTAAAAAACAAGGTAAAATCTACACCCAATAGCCCAAAGATAATAATTGAACATGTGATGAAGAGAATACTTGAACAAAAGATATATCTTACTCTTGAAGAAATATTATCAATGTCACCAACCTTTATTGATAAACTAAAAAATTTAACTACACAGGAGAAAGAAGCGATGAAATCAGTCAATACGTCAAATATTCAAGAGAGACTACTTTCAGTAAAGCTACGGGACTATGATGCCCAAAGATTACACTAGGCATTCCCACTTGGATTTATGGAAGTATTTATTGTAAGAGAAGAATATGCTACAATGGCATTGGTGGATACTGGATCAGAAATTAATATAATACCAGAGGAAGTTGCAATTAAAGCCTCACTTACAAGTGGAAAGCTCAATATGAATCTTAGAGGAATTGGTGGACATACAACATCTTTGGTTGGCCTCTCACAATTTACACCAATTACTATGATAACAGGAGAAGAAAAAGAAATTCATTTATTCATAGCAAAAGGAGTTGTACACACCATACTAGGAAGACCATTTTTAGCAGATAATAATGTTAAATTGGAATTTTCACACAAGAAAGGGGAAATATTTAGTTATCCAGAGCAAGATGGACGTCAATTATGCTTACCAATATGTAAGCCTCAAGCTATGGGCTGGCAAATTTCTCCACCAAGAGGTATGGAGCTTTGTGCATCTTCAGAGATTGGAAAATGGTCAATAAATGGAGCAGAATCATCCAAAAGAAAAGAAACAGAGGAAACAGAAAGTCAATCTTCAACAAGAGTGAAGACAATATTTCTTGGAACAAACAAAATACCCTTCTCAGCCATTTTTGATGCAAAAAATGATTTGAATGTTATAACTCAGGAAATGGCCGTAAAAGCAGAATTAAAAATCAGCCCTTATGCATCAAAATCAACAGTCAACTCTTTGAAGCCAATTGGTCAAATTAAAAATCTTGAAGTCACTTTTGAAAGTGAAGAAAAAACCTACCTGGACTTCTTAGTATTTGAAAATTTTAATCAAATAATAATTGAAGAAAAGTCCAGCATATTATCTTCATCTAAAGAAAGTATGCCTGCTGTAACTCATAAAAATCTAAAGGAAAGGAGGCAGAAGATAAACTGGAGGTAGAAGATAGTGAAGCAATAGAAAAAATCAAAGAGGAACTAAAGAAGGTGAGAAGAAATTTGGACATAGCCATAGAAGACCCAGAGAAATGGCTAGCACTTGAGTTAAGTGGTATAAACAAAGAATATCAAGTAGAAAGCCCACAGAAGAAATTCAAAATGGATCTTAAGCCACCTGAACCAAATTCCTCATGAATTTCAGAAGATTATTTCAATTTAGTTCAGGAGGAAGCTTGGTACATTTGTGATACTGACAAAGATTTACTAAGTGAAGAACCAAAAGACAACATAATAAATCCATTGGCAAAAAGAAAATCTGAAGAATTGGAAAAGGAAAGCGCCATAATTACTGAAGACAAAATGGATCAAGTTTGGGATAGAAATATTCAAAAGAGGATTGAGAAAAAAAATTGAAACAGCAGAATCAGAAGATGACTTGAAGTTATACCAACAAAATAATGGAGATTTGGAAGATAAATATAAGCAAGGCGAATATTTGAAGACCTAGAAGAAGGAGAGTTATCAGAAAATACACAAAGGCTAGCTGGACTTATCATTCTAGAAGAGTTTAATGATGCCTATGATCAAATATTCTGCCTTTCAAGCTCAACTGATTTATTTAATCAAAATCAAGGAATTACATTTGGATTACCAAATGACTCCCAGAATCAAAATGGCATACAGAAAGACATACCAGAAGATGAAGGACTGGAAGATTATGTAATACTTCCAATAATAAAATTTAAGGAACTGTATGACTATGAGCTAGATTCACCAATAATTCAAACCAAATATCTTTCAGAACTACCTGGATCAAATCTTACAAATGTTGTTTTTCTGGAATTACTAACCACTATTGGAATCAAAGGAAATTTAAGGAATCCTTACTGGAAGAAGCCTTATGGATATTATCAAATGACAATAAAAGGACTGTATCACAAAATGTTATGGGCTCAAGAAGATTTGAATCTAGATGGTTTGGAAATCTTGGGTAGAACCCTTTGCTGGTGTGATTTTGGGTATATGTTTATTCATGAAGTCAAAGGTTTTGTTTCATAATGGAAAGGAAACACACAAAGAAAACAACGCAACAAGATATTTGGAGAAATATTGAAGGATATATGTCTTTCAGTAATTCACAAAAGAAGGTTGAATATTTCTCCATAATAACTGAAGTAATCCAATTTCAATCGCCAATTAAAAAAAAAAAAAAAACCATATAAAAAATAGCAAAATAAAATAAAAAAAATCACCTAAAAAAAAGAGAATTCTGTATATATCTGTATTAGTATCAAGGGAAGTGACCTCCTGCCTTATCAAAGAGGAATTTCAATTGTTTGACAATTTTTTTTTCAAGTCTCTTATCACTCAAGGACAGTGACCTCCTGCCTTATCAAAGAGGAATTTCAAATTATTCAACTTTTTTTTTTGAAAAGGCTATGTATCAGTATTCAATAACGGACTTCAAACTCAACATTTTCCAAGAGATTTTTTTCAATGTACAAGTATCATGATTTTATTTAAAAAGAAAACAGGGGTGGCTATCTTTTCTTATGCCACCTCATATTAAAAATGGCACAAGTTTGGAGAAGTGTGGGCCCATATTCCTTTATTAATGTTATTTCTTTTTTTTGAAAAAAAAACAATGAAAAGATGGTTTGATGAAACAGCAAAAGAAGATATACATAGCTCAAAATATCAAAATTATGACCGCCAGTCATAATTTGGTTGTTTGGGACAGGGAGAGAGAAGATATGGAAAGGAAAACAAGGAGAAACAAGAACCAACCAAACAAGCTAGGCCATTCAGACACAGAAAAATAAGATAGAAGAAGTTCAAAATGTCAAAATTATGACTGCCGGTCATAGTTTGCCATAAAAGCAAGAAAACTATATCAAGACAGGGAAGAAAAACCAACCAAACATACTAGGCCATTCAGATACAGAAAAAGAAGATAGAAGAAGTTCAAAATGTCAAAGTTATGACCGCTGGTCATAGTTTGCCATAAAAGCAAGAAAACTATATCAAGACAGGGAAGAAAAACCAACCAAACAAGCTAGGCCATTCACATACAGAAAAAGAAGATAGAAGAAGTTAAAAATGTCAAAATTATGACCGCAGGTCATAAAATGAACACCTCAATACAGAAAATAATTCAACTCACCAAAACACTACTCTTATTTATACTGGATGACATTCTTATAGCCCCAAATTAATGAGTTTAGTCAATCTTTGAAAAGCACGCATCCTTCCAGCATTTTAAATAAGGAAATTGAAATCAGTACTTCTCAAATCATGATCAAGGTTGAGCACCCTCAATCACAACAAGTTTCCAAAGATCAATTTTGTGTCACAGACTCAAGGAACACAATGATACCAAATTGCATCACTAAGCTTTGTCGAGGCTCAGAATATGCTACCCAGCACGGTTACCCTATTCCTGAAACTGACAGGTCTGGCAGCACAATTACTGCCAGAGGGGGGAATTGAACCCATTTCAAATTTGATGAAAGTGAAAAGCAACCCGCAATCACTAACCACTCACCCCCGGCAAGTAGGGTGACATATGCATACATGCGTCACCTTGACGTATGCATTATTGTTTTCATGGCTTTGGACATGTTCTGCTATAGTTGTAATCAGAGTTGTGCACTGTGCACCATCAATGCACTAATACTCTTTACTGTGTAATGTGTATTCAACAGTGCCCAGTGCGCAATGTGATCTGTGCCTCTAGGTGACAAAGAGATTTACAACATAATATCTCTATGTAAATAGTACAGAAGAAAGGATAAACTTTCCAGTTCATGGAAATTTGTATTGTAATAACCTAACATCTTTAGCTTCCTTTGTCACTCACGGATAATGAATAATTCTGAAAGTTAATTCCTCGGTATTTTTGGGAGTATGCAAAGAGCCTTTGAGACAAGTGTTCTTCAGGCCTTTGTAAATTAGCTCATTTTTTGGATTTCTCTTTTCTTTACACTGCGTGGCGGAATTCTTGGTACTCCTCAAATATTGATCATCATTTCCACTCTTCTCTTTATTACACAATAAATTCATCTCCTCCTCCAAGTAATTTGATGTGATTTTTATTCCATTGGTTTGCTTTTTCTTCTTTCTTGGATTAGCTTTCACAGTTGGAAAGCTCAGTGTTTATCCCTTCTCATACCTTTATAAATTTTTTTGTTATATCTATTACTTTTTTTTATTTTTATCTCACTTCTTTTCAGTGGAACAAGCTACTGACGTGATAAAATTTCAGTCATCTGGTTCCACAATTAATCTATTAATTAATATTACCTATGAATTTCAACCACTTTGATAAAAGCTATTACCCGCAAGAATTTGCATCACCCAGAGAATCAAATCTTTTACAAGTATTCAATCATCAGGCACAGAAGATTAAAGAGCTTGAAGAAAAAATAGAAAGCCGTGATCAGGATTTAAAAACTCTTCTTACCCAAATTAACCTTCAAGGACCAAGTACATCTCAAAGTAACCCATCAATAAAACCAAAAGGTTAACAGCCTCAAACCCCACGTTCAAGCCTTGCGAACAATCAAACTAGACCTCCAGCTAGAATCTCAAATATTCCAAGCAAGATACCATGCCAAGTCAGCAAAGAAGCTCCCAAACAAACCTCTACTCCACCAAAAAAGCAAAACCCTAACCAACTCTTACTCAGTGAGGTTCCTGAGTCTTTCATTCCTACAAAGGTCAGAAATTTGGTAATTAGCTAAAATTCTTTGGCGGATAGAAAAGTAATAAATGTTATTTTTAACTTTAGAAAGCATTTTATGAACATATAAAAATACTCTGGGGTCTCATATATGAAATATCCGTACCAATATCTCCAGATTATTCCATGCTAAAAGAATTCAACTGCCATTTCTTGTTTTTAAGCGAAATAGTGGCCCATTCTGAAAACACCACTTTGCCACCGCTAGTCCCAATAAAAGAAATCCTTACAATGAAAGGCTTCAAGCCAGGAAAGAAGAAGTTCGGAACCTGCACTGTCAACATGAGTGACTTTGCAATGAAGTATATTATTTCATGTCTTGCCAAACTTGGGATTCATCAATGGGCTCCAGATCTCAACAACCTCTGTGATACTTTGTACAACAAAGCCTGTAGAGTTAGTGTGATCCAAAAATTTCGTCAAGTTTCAATTAGTGGAGCGTATGAGTTCTTGAACGTCAACTTGACATATTTAGAAGATGTTCCGCTACTTACAAAGGTGTACAATCACTATGTCCATTATTACATGGCCCAACGATATAAGAAGGAGGCCAAAGAAAGTGGAAGATATGCCAAGGATGAAGATAGAAGTGCTATTTTGCGAGCCAGACTAAGGGTGAGTAAGATGATTATTTAGTTACCTCAAACTCACCACAGCTAACTGACTTTGTCTTTTTGTAGTTGAAAAGTCTTCAATACCAATTCGGGGTTGCTAACAACTTCCCACAACGTTACCTTAAGATTTTGTCTGACCCTGATGCGCACAGCAAGGATGAAGTAGATCCAGTAACCAAAAAAACACAATAAAAAAAGTAGCATTCAGGTCTGAAAAAGCAAACCTTTTTATGTGTAGGCTTCATGAAGAAATGGAGAAGGCTGATCAGGCTAATCAATCAAAAAACCCAAAACGTGTATGAAATCTCCCAGTCGATGGCATAGGTTCTATCAGCCAAAGTGTACCCAATGGACTTCCAATTGACTTTTATGACCCCGAATGGTTCAATAATTGAACAGCTGGTCAAAAAAGGATAATTGCCGATTTGTATACGGTTGCATTCTTGCCTGATGCCACCAAGTCACTCCTAGGAAAGCCACACCCAGATGAAAGACTTAGCGACAAACAATTCACTCAGAAACATTGGGATGAAGCCATCAATCCATATGATATTTCACATGAGATTGCAAATGATGAAGATGTAGACGCTCACTTACCGAAGAAAGCAATGAGCTTGAGTATTTGGTGGAGGAAGAACTTTCTGAGGAACAAAATAACGTAATTGAACTGCAAAATGAACCAGCACAATCAGATCATGTTTTAAATGAGGATATTGAAATGGAAGATGCAAACGAAAAGTACCATGATAGTTTGTTTAGCCTTCCAAATGAATGGTCCTAGCTCACAATAATATTTCATTCGGTTTTTCAAAATTTCAGAGGTAAAATAAAGAAAAAAAAATCACAAAAAGAAAACGCAAAAAAAATATTTTGAGGCTTGGTTTTTATTAGTTCAGCTGTACATAGTTTGAATTGTAAATATTTTTTTTTCAAGATTGTGTTTGATTTTTTCAATGATGAATGTGAAAAGAAAAAGGCTTTGGTGTTATCCAAATGATCTTTTTGGCTGTAATTTGGCTTGATGAATATGGTCTGATAGAGTTGTAATTAAAATAACGTTGTTCTGGATTGATATTCACACTCGTGATCTATGAAAATAAACAATGAATTATTTTTTTCTCTGAGGTCTGATTGCTTTGAAAGATTCAGCTCCATGTTTTTTCAAAAAATAAACTTTAAACTTTAATCTAGCTTTCAAGTTTAAGATATGTGGTGGAATGAGTAAGAATACGTGTTCAAAATATTTAAAAAAAAACCTCCAAACATCTATTTATGATAAAAATGGATTTGGAAGTTTGACTAATTGAATTGCTCCAGACCAACACATTTGTTAATTGGACAGGCAATTATGCTCACATCTTTGTATCCTAAAGACCATGCCGGAAGGTTCAGATATGCACCCAGTCCGGAAATCTCTGAGATTGAGACATACCTATGATGATGTTTCAGCCTCAAATGTTTGATGTTCCATTCAACCAAAAACCATTAAACGTCCTCAAATCTTTCTTCCCGTTCTTTAACGGATTCCAGCCATTGAACCATTATAAGAGGACCTTCATGAACCTTGTCATCTCGTAAGCTGATGATATGTGCTATCTTGCCAAATTCGATGTTGGAATCACCTTTCTTGACATAGACCAAATTATTGGGAGAATTTCTTGAAATCTTTAGTCCAAAACGCCACAAAACATAGAGGTGTTCAACTACGTAGTCTTGCAATACTCTTGAATTTTGTGGATGAGGTAGGTCATTGTAATGGCGCAATTCAGGGTTTTTTTCTTGAAGATGATGCAATAACTGTAGATAAGAAGCTTTGTCTAGTTCTTTTCTATTTTTAGGTGAAGCAATAGATGAGTGTGACCAGAACGCAGGAATTTTGGGCTTAACATGCTGAAGCTTTTGTAATTGACCAAACTTTTTCATCATTGTTTCTTCAATGGAACCTGAAATCCACAATAAAAAGATCAGACCATCAATTGAAAGAGTTTGAACATAAGCATTTTTCACATACCTGATAGTGAGTTTGATTTGAATTTCTGGAGGAGTCCTACCAATCTCTCACCCCCATATTCTGATATTCCATTTAAAGGGCCCCACCTCATGAGCTGCTGAGGGATATGCATCGAATAGTGATGATTTGGCGTAATTCGAATATTGGGGAATAGGATATTTGAAGAATTCTGATAATTCGCATATGATTGAGAAAACATATCTGCATCTTTTTGGGTTATTGAACGTGCTCCAACAATTTTGGTGCACTGAATGAGTGCACCAACATTGATAAGAAGGAGATTTTTTTTGGGTCCTAAATCCCAAAACAGGTCCAAGAAAATTAAAGGAAGGTAAACCTCAAACATTACTGACTATTCATTAGCTTGGAGCTTTCCATTTTGTGCGGTTCCTATTCTTGAAGGTAGACGGGTGACACCTTTGGGAACTATGACATTTTTAAATTGATTTCTCATTTTTTCTATAAGATCTTCTGAAAGATAGGCCTTAGTTTGAATGTATTCATTTTCGGAACCAAAATCATCAGCCATTACTTCATCTGATCCTGACATGGATGAATCCAAAGAAGTTGTTTCTTGTCGTAATAAAGTTGAATCAAAGCCCCATCAACGACGAACATGATGCTGCAAAACACCTTCATACCAGTTGTGAAGGGGTCCTAGTGCTATGTTTTTGACTGGGTCCCAATATGGTAAACGATTGATTTCTGACCATCGTATACCACTCCTCTTTGCAAACATTTGTTGGAGCCTGAGCGTTCTTGTGTCGTACCATTGATGTGATGCACCTAAAACTGACATTCGCTCGCGTGGCTTTCCTAACTTCAGTTCTTCCCTTTCATGATCTTGGAGCTCACACCATGAGCAAAACTTCTTTGCAGAATGAGACATAAAACCCCCGACCTTGTGAGTTGCCACTATATCACCAATTAAGCACACGATCTTGATCACTACACTTTGCCCATGTGGATGATTGGGTGTTTTGATTTTAATTCCCGGATTTAAAAGGATCAGTTCGTCAATGAGTGGCCTCATGATGTTGTTGATAGTCATCATATCTGGCTGGTTTGGTGAAGGTATCACCCCAGCCAAACATGTATACCTTGGTTGAAATCGTTCCCGTGGTTGAAGATTGAAGCAATATAGAACTATAATTCCAATTGATAGTTGCTTTCCTGCTGTCTTGTTCCCTCTGGGATTGAACCAATCCACAAATAAGCCAAACCCTAACTCAAGACTTGCAGAAGAACCGGCGGAAAAATTTTCTTTCCAAACACTCCCTTGTGTCACATCAAATATAATCGAGTCTTGGTGAGAGGATTTCTTGTGTGCCCAACCCTCAATGCTTTCTTCAACACCTGGAATATTTAGAAGCCAGGTCACCCATGACAGAACCGATTGTGAAATAAATCTTGATTTTGGATTACGGAGACGTGGCTGTCCATGTAATTGAATTTGACCAGCTTGGTGAGGCGGACGTTTTGAGGCAGGATTAGGATTTGATGTAGTAAAGCGGATATGAGGGAGGGAAAGAATTTTGGAAGGATGAAAAAGATCTGCATAGCATTGATTGCTTGCAATTGTGGGTTTGTATGTGCATTCTTCAGGTGCAACTTCAACGTCATAAAGTGAATAGCAATGTGGGCAACATACGTGTTGCTCAAAAACACATTCTATTTGTAATTTTTTTGAAATAGTACGGATTTTGCATGGTACTTCAAGATCTGATGTTCTGTTAGGTTTGTGTTTTGAAGAGACAATGTGAATGATATTCATGAGCATATCTCTAGCTTTGCGGCAGTTTTCTCGGCTAATTTCACAAACAAGATAAAGCCACATTATGAATTGTAATACAATAACTGCAAGATGATAAATAAGCTACTAGTAAGGTATCATATATCAGTGAAGAAATATAAATTAAGACTTGCTAATAAAAATTGAGGCACTATCATTGGATTTGACTTCCAATTCCATCTCTTCAGTGTCACTGGCTGCTTCCTGATCATTAGTTAAGCTTTGTACTGGATGGTGGTCATTATCACTGAGTGTAACTTGAGGAAAACTATTATTGAAAAGGGATTCCTTGTTTTTGGCTGCTAGCTTGGCCCAATGCCTTATTTGGGTGCTGCATTCAACATATAGTCCTTTGAGATATTTTCCATCAGCACTGCTTACAACATGCTTCCTGCAACTTGGGCAAGTGCAAAAATCCATTAATTTCGTTTGTCAAAAAATCAAACCTAAAATAATAAAAAACAATAAAAGTTAAAGGATGAAGAAGAAAATAAAAACAAACATAAGAAAGAGATGTCTTGAAATCTTACAGGTCAAAAAATGAAACAAGTTAAGCAAAAAAAAGATGATGACACAACCAATAGACAAAAAAATAATATTTTTTGAGATTTTGATGTTTTAGAAGAGTAACATAACTATTGTATCCGAAAGAAAAAAACCTTCTTTGAGATCGGAAATTTTGGTGAGGGTAAGAAAGCTGGTTGAATTGAGAGAAAAAAATGAATATTGAAGAGCGTAATGCTTGAGATAAGAGAAAAAGAATAAATTGCTAAAATGATCAGTCAAAAAAGATCCTTCTAGCATTTTATTGAGCACCACAGAACATTCATCATCACCCTGAAACTCCATGCATACTCCATGCATACGTCACCTGATTTCCGGAGGTGACTACACAATTTGCAAATATAACAACACTCCTCAAATTGAAACCTCATTCAACATCACTGTCAGCCTGTGACTCAAAACCAGAGCACAAGCATGACAGCCAAAATACCATAAACCAATGGTATAGCCAAAATACCACCAAAACATGGAACTGAGCCAAATTAGCTCAAAAGGTATCAAAAGAAAGAGGAAACTCACCTCTTCCTGAAAATATAAGTCCCATCACCATAGGACAAGAAATAACAAAGTTATTCCTGCTCAAAGTTATTGCTGAGCATAAACCTTAATTTTCACCTCTCATCTAAAATCTAGAAGGAGAGGCTTAACCCCATCAAATGGGTATGCAAAATGAAGCTCTAAGCCAGGGCTATCCAATGGTACCAGCCAAACTGAGCCAGCACCAGTATTACTTGAGTTATGGTCAAATTCAGACCAAATAAGGGTGAACAAAACATTCACCTCTCATCTAACTTTTACAGTTTTAGTGTGAGATACCTAAAGTGGGGTCTTTTTGGAAAGAGCACAATCAGGGCTATCTGATGGTGCCATCCATTTCCTCATAGCTCAACTACAACAGAAGTTATTGGCCAAACAAGCTTAATACAGCTTTTGACCAGACCACGCCAATGTACAAAAATACTTGCACATGGGATACCTTTGTCATATTTAATGATAACCATGTCACGTTGGGTACCATTGTGTAGAGCTCATACAGGGCTATTCAATGAACCAACCTTGAGCTTGATATCTCAAAAACTGACAGAGTTATGACCATTTTAAGGTCAAAATCCCACCTGCTGTCAGATACAGCCTTACCATGGGATAATATCCCATAACCAGGAATATGAGGTGTCAAATAGACAACGAAGCATGTTTTTACTTCAATACCTCATATGTCAGTCAATACTGGGGTCCCATACAGCTTCTGTACAGCATTCTACGCGTCATACACGTCAGAATCAGGCTGTGAGGTCCCCAGATGAAAATTTTCACCCTGTATTGGTGAAAACTGCCCAGATGTGGTTTCAAAACCACATCTGAGCCCAATACAGGGTATACAGGCTGTTTGCAAACCACAAGCCTGTCCTGGAGAGTGAAAAATCTTCACTTCCTCTATGTGGAAAGGTCTAGCAGCCTTTCCACCTCAATTTCAGGATAAAAGGAGGGCTTTTCACAGCCAAAAACCTTTCCTCATCCTGCTCTTGAATAACCTACGTAGTAAACTGTCAAAAACAGCTTTACTCTTGGTTAAATAATCAGGTATACTCTTAATTTAAAGTATTGTAGTCTTTATTATTGTAATCCAACAGGTAAAGCTGCACCCAGGGCTTTCAACAGCGCTCACCACCACTATATCTTTATAGTAAAGCCCTTTAAATCTTAAATTATATCATTTATTATCAATCTTATCATCTTTTAAAACCATTTTTACCATGTCACAGTCATAGTTAAAGCTTGTAAATACTCATATACACCTTTATCATAGACTCAGCCTGACAATCACTCATCAATTTAATCACTCTTAAAATAAAAATAAAAATAAAATTCAAGATAAAAAAAAAAAAAAAAAAAAAATTTCAACATAAAAAAAAAAAAAAAAAATTTCCAACATAAAAAAAAAAAAAAAAAAAAATTTCAACATAAAAAAAAAAAAAAATTTTTCAAAAAAAAAAAAAAAAACAAAAGAAAAAAAATTTTCAACATATAAAAAAAAAAAAATTTTTTCAACACCAAAAAAAAAACAAAATTTTACAACAAAAAAAAAAAAAAAAAAAAAAAAAAAATTCAACATAAAACAAGTTTTTTTTTCAACAAATATATAAAAAAAAAAAAAGATAAAAATAAAATAAAAGTCTTGATTAACATAAAGGATAACAGAACAGATCAAATAAATAAAAAATCAGACCTTGTATGACTTTAAACTACAGGTTAGCAACCTGAAGGCTAAAAATTTGTCCTTGTATGACTTTAAACTACAGGGTAGCAACCTTAAGGCTAACATTAGTCCTTGTATGACTTTAAACTACAGGGTAGCAACCTGAAGGCTAAAATCAGTCCTTGTATGACTTTAAACTACAGGGTAGCAACCTGAAGGCTAAAATCAGTCCTTGTATGACTTTAAACTACAGGGTGGTTTGCAGACGTCCAAAATTAGTCCTTGTATGACTTCAAAGTACAGGGGTAGCACACCAGAGGGCTGAATATGCAAGTAAAATCAAGGAATCAAGAAAATAAAAAAAAATGAAGATATCAAAATTAACAACCAAGGTGAATAATGGAATAATGAAGACTTCAAGGTGAAATTAATGAAGAATATTCAATAAAAAGAAAATACCAACTAGAAGAGCTATTGGAGGCAAGAACCATGAAGATTGTGGCAAAACAAGAAACAAGATTAGCAGCAGCAGAGAAATTAAGAGATTCAAGACACAAATCAGTTCAATACTTGGACAAAAAGATGGCACATAGACTAAGAAATCCACTTGAACCAGGGGACTTGGTATTAGTTTATAATAAAACACTTGAGTCACAGTGGGGTTTACTTGTCAAGAACTGTTGTAATGGACCTTATAGAGTCATAAATCAAATTAATAATGGACCTTATGAGCTTGAAGAATTGGATGGCACTAAACTTACAAGAAAATTTGCAGCAAGTCACATCAAGAGGTTTTATCCCAGAGGAAAGAAAGTTGAATCAAGTGTAGAGTCAGAAAATGACAGCAGTGGAGAAATTGAAGATGAAGATTTAATATCAGAGGGAGAAAAAATTGATTAAAATGGATATGATTGATATTGGCAAGCTTTTCAACTGGAATGCTGGGGACAGCATTAAATGGAGAGGGGGATGTGGTATTCCATACCATTAGTACCAGTTTAAAGCTTACCAATAAAACAAAAGAAAAAACATAATAAAAAGAATTATGCAAAACAGACTTACACATTACAACTACAAATTTCAAAAAGAAATATAGAATACAGAGCCTGAAGATCTTTTCAAAACAGTATAGTATCAAAGAATTTATCCACCTTATTGCATCAT
Source organism: Austropuccinia psidii (assembly GCA_023105745.1). NCBI lineage: Eukaryota > Fungi > Basidiomycota > Pucciniomycetes > Pucciniales > Sphaerophragmiaceae > Austropuccinia > Austropuccinia psidii. The sequence continues at coordinate 38,093,889 of JALGQZ010000010.1, read as the reverse complement.
CAATAACAAATTATGCAATTAAAAGGAGTTAATCTATATAAAGGTATATGAAGACGGACCACAGCATCAGAGCTGTATTTTACCCACCTTGATTCAATTGAAAGAAGAAATACCTCAAGGCTATGCATAAAATTAAAATATATTTTCCAAGAGCAAATGCTTCATTAGTAATAATAACACGCATCAAACTTAATAGAAATGATGAAATCTCCATATGAAATGATACAATACTAAAATAAAACCACCAGCATAATTCTCTCATAAAATACATAAAAATAGAAACAAAAAATACTTTCCCCACCTTCAAGAAAACAGTACCAGCCATATTATCTCAATGACCTCATGTGAGCCTTGAGGTATATTTTACATACCCAAATAGGCCACAATTACCTTAAAAAGAAATTTTGAATTATACATAACTCATAAATCATGCATATATTAAAAATTCATCATTTTTGATTTCAGAAAAGATGAATAACTTTTTATTGAGTAAGTAAATCCATGGATTTAAGGCCAGATTTGGATTCTACACAAACATTCACCTAGGGTAGCTCCATAGAGTGAATAAGCTCAAATTAACTCTTTGAGGTGGTAATATGGAAAATACTTCAACACCACATCATTAATAACACATAAAAGATCCATGAAAATTTTTGTTTTTCTTGATTTTACACCAAAATAATGGGAAAGTGAGAAATCCCATGTTACATATACACTAAGAATAGTGTTATACATGTTTTGAGAACTTAATATTATGGTATTCTTACATGCACTTTTGGTACACCCATAGTGGATATCTCACTTTAAGCTTAAATTTCTATTTTGACGTGAAAAATAAGCAAGGGGGACAAAAGACATCAAAGAGAGCCAGGGTACCCAACTTCTGAGGCCCCAGAGGCGTGGATAGCTCCAAAACTTGGTTCCATGGCTGATCGTGACCCAATTGGTAAACTAAACCTCTTTGGGAACTTGGTTACCAAGTTACAACTACTGTAAAACACCAGAAAATCGCAAATAACCTGCTATTTTGACGTGCCAAGGAGGTAAAGAGCTACTTACACTCCTGTAACCATGTCAATTACTAATGACTTTCAATGGATAAACCCCAAAAGAGTAATTAAAGCCCTTTTTGGACTTGTATCCATTGATTTACCTCATAGCAACCAGTCAAACACTGATATTTGCAATTCTACATAGAAATGAGGTAAAAACTTCAAAAATTCATTAAAAATACAATTCTTAATGAATCCTTCTGAACATTTCAGGACCAATTGAGAACTGTATTATCTATGGTACAACCAAAAAGAATTACAGTTTTACTAGTAAAATTAAAGGTTTTACTTACAGTCCATTTTTGGTTATTCTACGTGAAACACTGAATCTTCAAAAATTCACAGTAAAAACAACCTGTGATGAAATTGTCAATAACATTGATAACTTTGGGAAATCAATGATTAATTTGGAATAAAACAAGATTTAAAAATGTTACCCCTTTTATTATTAACTATATTGGGGTTGGTAGTCACGTAAAAGCATCAATTAAGCAATTATGACAATTTTACGTGACAACAGATGATTTAAGTACTAATCCAAAAGGGTTTAATACTTTCCCACTCACTTGTTTTTCAGTTTGCTCCATGGCATGCCTCTGTGAGCTGTTGTTGACTTAAAAGAGGCCTTCTCTTGCTGTTTTTTCCACATCATCATCTTATTATCATTTTATATCATTGTTACCAACAAGTAAGTATTAGTTATACTATTCTTAAGTGTTTTAAATCTTTCAGAATCAATCAGAAAGACGTGAAATCATAGAATCCAACTACATATTGTTGTAATCCTGCTATAAATCATTTTGATCTCTTAAATCCACAATTCTACGTCAAATTTCTTTACTTTTATCTATCAATAAGTTCTTTGGAGTATTAGTGAGTCATTTATCTTTAATTCTTAAAGTTTTTCTCTAGTAATAGTTTTCTTCAAGGATTAGTTTTATAATTATTCTTGCAAAAGATAATTATATATTAAAATAATTTTATTATTTTAATAAAAGAAGTTTTTATTATTATATTCTTCTTGTAATTGATTCTTGTAGAAAATTACTTGCTCACTGTTAAATTCACTAGTAGTGCTTAACACGTGAAAGAAATAATTCTTTAATTATTTAATTGTGGTTTCAATAATATTTTATTATTATATTTAATAAGAACAGACATTATCATCAGTTTCATAGTCACATCTTACATTTGGGGGCCTGGCCGTGTTTTTTGGCCCTTGTACCCTTAATTAATATATTTTTAAGTTCTAAAATATATTAATTTAATATTTTTTTTCTTCAATTTAAAGAAAAAATTATTTTTATTTTTGAAATTGTCTTAAAATCTTATTTCATTGAGGAATTTGGTTTAATTTTGTACTGTTTTTACACGTGGCTTTTTCACATCCAAAAACTTATAAAATTATTCTTTGAGTTACTCTGATTTAATTTTTTTATTCAAATTCTTAAATTTTAATACTTTTTTTTTTGAAAAGAATATTTTTTTTAATATCAAAAAATAATAAAACTTATAAAAAATCTTTTAAAATATCTTAATTAAAAAATAATTTCTTTTATTATATTTTTTTTTCTTTAAGTGTCTTTAATCAAATACTGTGCAGCTGGCAACAGACTCAGTCAAAGATACATCACTAGTCCTGAATCTTCAGAAGCAGAATCTGAAGAAAGTATTGAGGTGCAAATTGCTAAAAGAGGCACCTTATTTAACTCAGAAAAGAATAAATTACCACCAAAAGGTGTGTTTTTTTATCTTTAAATTTACTCTTTATCCATAAATTGATGTAAAAATGGTGCATACCAGATATGGAAGCAACTATTCAGTCCAACCAGATGGATGTGGACAAGGAAGAGGCAAGACCAAATCCAGAAGTGCCAAATCTTCCACAAGAAAGACACATCTGGAGGATGCCAGAGTTGCCCCCCATTCCCCAAGGTCTGTACCAACAGATTTTGACATGAATTCTGAGCCTGAACTAATTCATGATATTATTTCCAGGGCTGAACCATTTTCAAGTGGCAGCAATAGAAATATATCAATGCCAGTACAAAAATTGGTTCAGAGCAGCCAGAGAGGAAGAGTGGGAAATCTGCCCAAGCCTTTGGCAGGGGGCCATGAACTCCTACTTACACATCAAGAGCTTTCTGGGTCAGGAGAAGACCATAGAACTCTTAGGAGGTTGGAACCCCCTGTCTGGCAAAGACAAGGTCAAAAAGATAATGAATTGGTTGAAGAAGCAAAGTCTTTTATCCATAGACCAGAAGAAAGAGTTGGAAATGACTCCAGCTTTGGAGACAGAGGAACCAGTGGCGTCTACCAGCTCCAAACCAGCTCCAGAAGTGTCCACGGACAAGCCCAAGGGACCTCAGAAGAAACAGAAAGGTCCCATGAACCATCAAGGCAAGGGAAAAGGCAAAGCAAATTGGCACAGACCTTACCCACAGGGGTACAGGATCCCCAAATTGGAGCCTTCAGCCGTGGACAGTGTCTTCAATATGGCCAGAACTCTGATGGAATTCACAGCCAAGGTGCAGGAAAGGATGAACAGAAACTTTCCACGCAAATAATTGGTGTACAGACTAGTATTAATGTAGAAATTGGGACACTTGATAGAAAGTTAACTAAAATTGCATCAGATATGATTGAATTAAAGAAAAATGACAAAACATACATTGAATTGCACCAAGTGACAAATGCGAGACTTGACTCAATTACCAATTCTTGCAAAAGAATTGAAAACATGTGCCAAGTTCAGCATGATGAGATGGAAGATCTTTCCATTTTTAAGGTGAATGATCAACTTACAATTTTACAAGACCAAGTATTAAAAATAGTTGAGAATACCAATCAATTTGCTATACACTTAGCAAAAAGTGACAGTGAAAGGAAGAAGTTGAAGAATGAAATAATTGCAAGTGTGGAACAAATTCATAAGAATCATGAACCACATATGCCAAGACATTCTACACCTTTAACTGAAGAAAAATTTTCTGTTAAAGAAAGTCTCACCCCATTCTTGGGAGAAAATGCCTACTCTGCAAGAGATATTCCGAAAATAGAAGAATGGCCAACATTCTCTGGTGAAGGAGAATACAACCATATTGAATTCATCAGGACTATTGATATGTTGCAAGAAGACTTTAATATACCTGATGAAATCATAGTGGGAAAATTACACTGTTTGTTTACCAGAACTGCAAAGAAATGGTATTACAAAATGAGGATTGATCATGGTAAACATGATTGGTCTTGGTGGAAGTCTGAAGTGATTACCAAATGGGCCAACAATTCTTGGAGGTTTAAAATAGAAAATGCCTTTGAAAGTGCCATTTTTAACTCAGAGAAAGATAAACCACTTACTTGGTTCTTCAAACAAAAAGACAGATTATCTGCTTTACAACCAGATATGTCTGACACTATGATTAATATGAAAATATTAAGAAAGTGTGGAGGAGAATTGGAACATGCTATCAAAAGCAGATGTGTGGAGCCCTGTTCAACAGAAGACTACATTAATGCTATGGAAGATATCATTTCCAGAACAAGAATTGGTAAAACTTGGTCTAAAATCCCAACAGAATCCAAGATGACCTCTAAGATTCCCAGAGAGGATAAGAGACCAGAAAAACCTGTCTTAAAGTGTCATAAATGTGGAAGCACTTCACATTTAGCCAACACTTGCACAAAAAAGACAAAAATCAATGAAGTTCAAGTCATTGAAGAAGTTCAGTGTACTGAAGAGAAGGAAGAATCTGATCAAGATTCTGCAATCTCTGAAGATAAACCAGTGGAGGACTATCCCATTGAAAACATCACAGCTTTCTTTGAAGTCACTGAAGTCCATACCCACTTGCCACAGTATAGTGAAGACTGCTACAACCTCATTAATGTTCAGGATGCCAGAATGTGTAAAACCAAACCTGCTAAAGGAAAAGGTTATACTGCTGGAGCATCTTGTATCACATCAATTCTGATGATTAATGTTGAAGCCAAAGTCAATTTGGATACAGGAGCATTTTGCACTTGTGTAGGCAAAGATTATCTCCAAGCTATACTTCCTGAATGGAAAAACCATCTATTACCAATAGAAGGTGTACAATTTAGTAGTGCCAGTACCAATATGTACCCTTTGAGTATATTAGACACCATTCTTGTATTTCCCCATCCAACAGGAATTATAAGAATGAAAGCTGAGGTTGTAGTAATGGGCAACTGCACATCTCAACATATCATTCTTGGAAATGATTACTTAAGTATTTATGGTATTGATATCAATAACCATAAAGACAGATATTTCACAATTGGAGAGAACAGAAAAAGAAAATTTGCTTTCTCCAATATGCTAAAGCAAATATCAGTAGTATCTTCTGAGAAAGAAACTTATAAGGAAGAATTTGTGTCCACACAACTTGTTGAAGCACAAATTAATCCATAATTGTCACCAAAAATGAAAAATGAACTTATTGACGTGTTATACACATACAATACTGCATTTGCCTCTGATAATGAACCATTAGGTGCTATATGAGGACATGAAATTGAGATTACTCTTAATATTGACAGACCATATCCCCCAGTACTTAGAAGACCAGCTTATCCAGCCAGTCCCAGAGCTAGAGAAGCCTTGGAGAAACATATGCAAGAGTTAATTCAACTTGGTGTACTAAGGAAAGTAGGCCATAATGGGGAGGTTGAAGTGACAAAACCTGTTATCATTGCTTGGAATAATGATAAGTCAAGAATGGTTGGAGATTTTAGAGCTTTGAATACCTACACAGTTCCAGATAGGTATCCAATCCCTAGAATCCAAGAAACCTTGACTCAATTATCTAAAGCCAAGTATATAACATCAATGGATTCATTGAAAGGTTTCCATCAGAATGTTTTGACATCTAAAGCTAAGAAATTACTTAGAATTATCACTCACTGTGGTATTTTTGAGTATCTTAGAATGCCATTTGGCATTAAAAATGCTCCATCTCATTATCAAAGAATGATGAATACCATCTTCCCCACAGAATTGTCTGAAGGATGGCTTATCATTTATATTGATGATATTATCATATGTTCTGACTCATGGTCTTTGCACCTTGAAAGACTTGCAAAAGTACTTCACAAAGTTGCAGAAGTGAATATGAAAATTTCACTTAAGAAATGCAACTTTGGTTTTGAAGAACTTAAAGCATTGGGACATGTTGTTTCTGGTTTAAGCTTGGGTATTGACAAAAGTAAAGTGGCAGCAGTGCTACTTAAGCCAATACCCAAGAATAAAAAAGAAATGATGTCTTTTCTCGGATTTGCTAGTTACTATAGGCAACACTTAAAAGACTTTGCAATTCTAGCCAAATCACTCTATAGAATCTGTGATCAACAGACTGTATTTGAGATGACACAGGAGAGAATTAAAGCTTATGAGAAGATAAAGAAAGCACTTACAGAAGCACCTTTACTCCTCATGCCTGACTGGAATATTCCTTTTAAGTTGTACATTGATGCATGTGGAGACGGCTTAGGGGCAGGCCTACATCAAGTCCAAATTATTGATGACAAACCTACAGAAGGACCAGTTTGTTATATCTCAAGGCAAATTAAACCAACAGAAGCCAGATATGGTGCAAGCCAAATGGAGTGCTTATGTTTGGTATGGGTACTTGAGAAATTACACTATTACCTTGATGGCAGTGTTTTTGAAGTGATAACTGACTGTAATGCAGTAAAATCTCCTCTTAGAATGAAAACTCCCAACAGACATATGTTGAGATGGCAAATTGCTATTCAGGAATATAGAGGAAACATGACTATAGTTCATAATTCAGGAAACATTCACAAGAATGCTGATGGACTTAGTAGATGGGCTTTAGCCAACACTCCTGATAACCCAGCTTATGTATCTTTGGAAGCTGAACCACAGATTCCAATTGAGGGAATTAACATAACTGATATTGGGACTGAATTCTTTGAGGAGGTCCCAGAATCTTATAAACAAGACAAGAATTGCCATATCTTGACTTCTTTATTAGATAAAGACTGCAAGGATATATATTTAGTTAATGCACTTGATGAAGTTTGGAAAAATTCCTATTCTGAAGGAAGATTTCACTTGTTTGATGGGATCATTTACCACAGAACCAAACATTCTTGTGTAATGACATTATGCAGCAGATTGCTTATCAATACAATTCTTCATGAATGCCATGATAGCATCTACTCTAGACACCTGTCAGAGGACAGAACACTTGAAAAAGTAAAGAACTGTGCATGATGGCCATCTCAGGAAACGAAACCATTGAATATTGCCATACCTGTGAAATATGCCAAAACGCAAACAGGAGTACAGGCAAGAAATTTGGCATTATGATCCATATTCAAGAACCAAAATCCCCATGGGAAGTTGTTCACATGGATTGTGTCACAGCACTTCCTCCAAGTGGTGACAAAAGTTATAATGCTTGTTTAGTCATTGTAGACAGATATAGCAAGACTCCCATATTCTTACCATGTCATAAAGATGGTACTGCTATGGATACAGCTCTTCTTCTATGGAGTAGAGTTATTTCTCATACAGGATTATTTAAGAATATCATAAGTCACAGAGATCCCAAATTCACATCTTCACTTTGGACCAATCTTCATAGATTGTTTGGGACTAAGTTATCATTCTCTACAGCATATCACCCTCAAACACATGGGCTAGCAGAGAGGATGATTCAGACTTTAGAGGATATGATGAGGAGATTCTGTGCTTATGGATTAGAATTCAAAGACTCAGATGGCTTTACCCATGACTGGTGCACTCTGATACCTGCATTAGAATTGGCATATAAGACATCAGTCCATTCTTCCACAGGACAAACTCCTGCTATGTTGGAGAAAGGATGGAATCCAAGACTCCCAGCAGACACACTGATGAAAGACTTGATTTAACTTCATCCTACAGCTTCCAGCTTCAAAATAATGCTTGATAAAGTAAGACTTCACACAAAAAAAAGTATGGATGATGCTTTTAATTATGCAAAACAGAAGTGGGACAAGAGTCATAAAGTACCAGACTTCAAAGTAGGGGACTTAGTTTTAGTTTCAATCTTGAATTTTAATAATATCAAAGGCCCAAAGAAACTTAAAGATTCTTATGTAGGACCTTTTTTTATTGTTGCTTTACATGGAACCAATGCAGTTCAAGTGGAATTGAGTGGTGAATTGGAAAATAAACACCCCACCTTTCCAGTCAGCTTGATAAAGCCTTATCAACCAGCTGACAAATAATTGTTTCCTTTAAGAAACCCAACTCCTTTAACTGTACCACCTGTGGAACAGAATGAAGACAAAAAGATAAAGAAATTCATTAAAGAAAGGAGACTTAGGGGTAAAAATCAAAGAGAATATCTTGTCAGATATAGAAATCCAGTACATGAAGATGAATGGATGGCAGAATCAGAAATACCTGACACAGATAAACACTTAAGAAGATTTAGACATGATAGAAGGCCACAAGCCTGAATATGTCTATAAATGTGCTGTAAGTTACTTGATCTGAGTGATGTGAAGAGGTTGGACAGTGGAAATTAACCCCCTTTGGGGCCTTATTCTTTTATCACTAATAAAATTGTAGTACAATTTTATTTTTTGGTGGGAGGGAATGTGAGCCTTGAGGTATATTTTACATACCCAAATAAGCCACAATTATCTTAAAAAGAAATTTTGAATTATACATAACTCATAAATCATGCATATATTCAAAATCAATCATTTTTGATTTCAGAAAAGATGAATAACTTTTTATTGAGTAAGTAAGTCCATGGATTTAAGGCCAGATTTGTATTCTACACAAAAGTTCACCTAGGGTAGCTCCATAGAGTGAATAAGCTCAAATTAACTCTTTGAGGTGGTAATATGGAAAATACTTCAACACCACATCATTAATAACACATAAAAGATCCATGAAAATTTTTGTTTTTCTTGATTTTACACCAAAATAATGGGAAAGTGAGAAATCTCATGTTACATATACACTAAGAATAGTGTTATACATGTTTTTAGCACTTAACATTATGGTATTCTTACATGCGCTTTTGGTACACCCATAGTGGATATCTCACTTGAAGCTTAAATTTCTATTTTGACGTGAAAAATAAGCAAGGGGGACAAAAGACATCAAAGAGAGCCAGGGTACCCAGCTTCTGAGGCCCCAGAGGCGTCGATAGCTCCAAACCTTGGTTCCATGGCTGATCTTGACCCAATTGGTAAACTAAACCTCTTTGGGAACGTGGTTACCAAGTTACAACTACTGTAAAACACCAGAAAATAGCAAATAACCTGCTATTTTGACGTTCCAAGGAGGTAAAGAGCTCCTTAAACTCCTGTAACCATGTCAATTACTAATGACTTTCCATGGATAAACCCCAAAAGAGTAATTAAAACCCTTTTTGGACTTGTATCCATTGATTTACCTCATAGCAACCAGTCAAACACTGATATTTGCAATTCTATGTAGAAATGAGGTAAACACTTCAAAAATTCATTAAAAATACAATTCTTAATGAATCCTTCTGAAAATTTTAGGAACAATTTAGAACTGTATTATCTATGGTACAACCAAAAAGACTTACAGTTTTACTGGTAAAATTAAAGGTTTTACTTACAGTCCATTTTTGGTTATTCTACGTGAAACACAGAATCTTCAAAAATTCACAGTAAAAACAACCTGTGATGAAATTGTCAATAACATTGATAACTTTGGGAAATCAATTATTACTTTGGAATAAAAGAAGATTTCCAAATGTTACTCCTTTTATTATTAACCATATTGGTGTTGGTAGTCACGTAAAAGCATCAATTAAGCAATTATGACAATTTTACATTACAACAGATGATGTAAGTACTAATCCAAAAGGGTTTAATACTTTCTCACTCAGTGTTTTTTCAGTTTTCTCCATGGCACGCCTCTGTGAGCTGTTGTTGACTTAAAAGAGGCCTTCTCTTGTGGTTTTTTCCACATCATCACCTTATTATCATTTTATATCATTGTTACCAACAAGTAAGTATTAGTTATACTATTCTTAAGTGTTTTAAATCTTTCAGAATCAATCAGAAAAACGTGAAATCATAGAATCCAACTATATATTGTTGTAATCCTGCTATAAATCATTTTGATCTCTTAAATCCACAATTCTACGTCAAATTTCTCTACTTTTATCTATCAATAAGTTCTTTGGAGTATTAGTGAGTCATTTATCTTTAATTCTTAAAGTTTTTCTCTAGTAATAGTTTTCTTCAAGGATTAGTTTTATAATTATTCTTGCAAAAGATAATTATATATTAAAATAATTTTATTATTTTAATAAAAGAAGTTTTTATTATTATATTCTTGTTGTAATTGATTCTTGTAGAAAATTACTTGCTCACTGTTAAATTCACTAGTAGTGCTTAACACGTGAAAGAAATAATTCTTTAATTATTTAATTGTGGTTTCAATAATATTTTATTATTATATTTAATAAGAACAGACATTATCATCAGTTTCATAGTCACATCTTACATTTGGGGGCCTGGCCGTGTTTTTTGGCCCTTGTACCCTTAATCAATATATTTTTAAGTTCTAAAATATATTAATTTAATATTTTTTTTTTCTTCAATTTAAAGAAAAAATTATTTTTATTTTTGAAATTGTCTTAAAATCTTATTTCATTGAGGAATTTGGTTTAATTTTGTACTGTTTTTACACGTGGCTTTTTCACATCCAAAAACCTATAAAATTATTCTTTGAGTTACCCTGACTTAATTTTTTTATTCAAATTCTTAAATTTTAATGCTTTTTTTTTTGAAAAGAATATTTTTTTTAATATCAAAAAATAATAAAACTTATAAAAAATCTTTTAAAATATCTTAATTAAAAAATAATTTCTTTTATTATATTTTTTTTTCTTCAAGTGTCTTTAATCAAATACTGTGCAGCTGGCAACAGACTCAGTCAAAGATACATCACTAGTCCTGAATCTTCAGAAGCAGAATCTGAAGAAAGTATTGAGGTGCAAATTGCTAAAAGAGGCACCTTATTCAACTCAGAAAACAGCATAATTCTCTCAGCAAACACGCTGCTACACAAAACTACACATCTCACCAGCTAAAAACTCTCAACTATGATTTTTTCTAAGTACCCTATTTTGAGAGGCTCTATGGAGGCCCAAAAGCTATAAATAGAGGTCCTCTCTCCCTCATTTTTCCCATCATCATGGAACAAGTTCCCACTATCCAGGATCACCAGCATCCCTGAACTAGCAGGATATCTAGAATAGTAGTAGTGTTTTAGTAGTGAAAAGCTCAGTAGTCTTGCTCAGTAGCTTAGCATTAGTGTAGAATAGTGGTATTAACGTAGTAAAAAGCTTAGTAGCCTTGCTCAGTAGCTTAGTATTAGTAAAGAATAGTAGTACAACCGTAGTTAAAGCTTAGTAGCCTTGCTCAAAAGCTTAGTGTTATTAACAAAGAAGAGTAGTAGTGATATAAACTCAGTATTAAAAAAAATCCTAAAAGAATCAAATCCAGTAGTCTTATTATTAGTACTCATATCAAAAAAAATCATTATAATCAACCTCAAACCATAAAAAATATATATATTCTTATCATTCTTATTAAAAAAAAAATTCTTTTTAGTTTTATTAAAATAACAGAAACCCAGAGAATATATATATATATATTATCATCACTTTTATTAAAATTTGTGATTCTCTGTAGGCCGACTATTCAGTATTATTTAGAGGGGCAGATAATACACCTTAGCACCCATGGTTATTGGACAATTCTGAAATTGAAAACAGACTTACCAATAATTTCCCCCTCAAGGTACTGCCTTATTTCATCCCACACCAAAAGGAGTTCCCACAGCATGGTATAGGCAAAAAGCTGTGTTGAGCTTATTTTCCCCATAACTTCTGTTTTAGTTGAGATATGGGAAAATGGATGAAACCATCAGATAGTCCTGATTTTGCTCTTTCCAAAAAGCCCCACTTTAAGTATCTCCCACTCAAACTGTAGAAGTTAGATGAGAGGTGAATGTTTTGTTCACCCTTATTTGGCCTGAAATTGACCATAACTCCAGTAATATTGGTGCTAGCTCAGTTTGGCTGGTACCATTGGATAGCCCTGGCTTAGAGCTTCTGTTTAAATACCCATTTGATGGGGTCAAGCCTCTCCTTCTGGATTTTAGATGAGAGGTGAAAATTAAGGTTTATGGTCAGAAATAACTTTGAGCAGGAATAACTTTGTTATTCCTTGTCCTATGGTGATGGGACTTATATTTTAAGAAAGAGGTGAGTTGCCTCTTTTGTTTGATAGCTTTTGAGCTGATTTGGCTCAGCTCCATGTTTTGGTGGTATCTTGGCTATACCATTGGTTTATGGTATTTTGGCTGTCATGCTTGTGCTCTGGTTTTGTAAGATGTGACTATGAAACTGATGATAATATTACTATTGATCAACAGTACTATGTCTGTTCTTATGAAATATAATAATAAAAAATTATTATAACCACAATTAAATAATTATAAAATTATTTCTTTCACGTGTTATACACTACTAGTGATTATAACAGTGAGCAGTAATTGTCTACAAGAATCAATTACAAGAAGAATTTAATAATAAAAACTTCTTTTATTAAAATAATAAAATTATTTTAATATATAATTATCTTTTACAAGAATAATTATAAAGATAATTTTTGAAGAAAACTATTAGTAGAGAAAGACTTTAAGAATTTAAAGATAAATGACTCACTAATACTCCAAAGAACTTATTGATAGATAAAAGTAGTGAAATTTGACGTGGAATTGTGGATTTAAGGGATCAAAAGGATTTCTAACAGTATTACAACAATATATAGTTGGATTCTATGATTTCACGTCTTTCTGGTTGATTCAGAAAGATTTAAAACACTTAAGAATAGCTTGTAACTAATACGTACTTGTTGGTAATAATGATTTAATAAATTGATAAGATGATGATGTGGAAAAAACAGCAAGAAGAGGCTTCTTTTAAGTCAACCACATCTCACAGAGGCGTGCCATGGAGCAAATTGAAAAACCAGTGAGTGAGAAAACAATAAACCTTTTTGGATTATTGATTGCATCATTTGTTGTCACGTAAGATTATCATAATTACATAATAGATGCTTTTACGTGACTACCAACCCCAATATGGTTAAGAATAAAAGGAGTAACATCAGTAAATCTTCTTTTATTCCAAAATAATCATTGATTTCTCAAAGTTATCAATGTTATTGCCAAATTCATCACAGGTTTTAATTACTGTGAATTTTTGAAGATTCAGTGTTTCACGTAGAATGGTGAAAAATGGACTGTAAGTAAAACTTTTAATTTTACCAGTAAAACTGTAATTTTTTTTGGTTGTACCATGGATAATACAGTTCTTCATTGGTCCTGAAAGTTTCAGAAGTATTCATCAAGAATTGTATTTTTAATGAATTTTTGAAGTTTTTACCTCATTTCTACGTAGAATTGCAAATAGCAGTATTTTGCTGGTTGCTATGAGGTAAATCAATGAATATGAGTCCCAAAAGGGTTTTAATTACTCTTTTAGGGTCTATCCATGGAAATTCATCAAGAATTGACGTGGTTACAGGAGTCTAAGTAGCTCATTACCTCCTTGGCACGTCAAAATAGCAGGTTATTTGCTATTTTCTTGTGATTACAGTAGGTGTAACTTGGTAACCAAGTTCCCAAAGAGTTTTAGTTTACCAATTGGGCCAAGATGAGCCATGGATCCATGCTCTGGAGCTATCCACGCCTCTGAGGCCTCAGAAGTTGGGTACCCTGGCTCTCTTTGATGTCTTTTGTCCCCCTTGCTTATTTTTCACGTAAAAATAGAAATTTAAGCTTAAAGTGAGATATCCACTATGGGTGTACCAAATTCCATATAAGAATACCATGATATTAAGTGCTCAAAACATGCATAACACTATTCTTAGTGTATATGTAACATTAGATTTCTCACTTTCCCATTATTTTGGCCTAAAATCAAGAAAAACAAAAATTTTCACGGATCATTTATGTGGTATTAATGATGTGGTATTGAAGTATTTTCCATTTTACCACCTCAAATACTTAAATTGAGCTTATTCACTCTATGGGGATACCCTAGGTGAATTTTTGTGTAGAATCCAAATCTGGTCTTAAATCCATGGATTTACTTACTCAATAAAAAGTTATTCATCTTTTCTGAAATTGAAAATGATGAATTTTGGATATATGCATGACTTATGAGTTATGCATAATTCAAAATTTCTCTTTAAGATAATTGTGGCCTATTTGGGTATGTAAATATACCTCAAGGCTCACATTCCCTCCCACCAAAGAATAAAATTGTACTACAATTTTATTAGTGATAAAAGAATAAGGCCCCAAAGGGGTGTGATGTCCACTGTCCAACCTCTTCACATCACTCAGATCAAGTAATTTAAAGCACATTTATAGACATATTCAGGCTTGTGGCCTTCTTTCATGTCTAAATCTTCTTAAGAGTTTATCTGAGTCAGGTATTTCTGATTCTGCCATCCATTCATCTTCATGTACTGGATTTCTATATCTGACAAGATATTCTCTTCGATTTTTACCCCTAAGTCTCCTTTCTTTAATGAATTTCTTTATCTTTTTGTCTTCATTCTGTTCCACAGGTGGTACAGTTAAAGGAGTTGGGTTTCTTAAAGGAAACAATTCTTTATCAGCCGGTTGATAAGGCTTTATCAAGCTGACTGGAAAGGTGGGGTGTTTATTTTCCAATTCACCACTCAATTCCACTTGAACTGCATTGGTTCCATGTAAAGCAACAATAAAAAAAGGTCCTACATAAGAATCTTTAAGTTTCATTGGGCCTTTGATATTATTAAAATACAAGGTTGAAGCTAAAACTAAGTACCCTACTTTGAAGTCTGGTACTTTATGACTCTTGTCCCACTTCTGTTTTGCATAATCAAAAGCATCATCCATACTTTGTTTTGCATGATGTTTCACTTTATCAAGCATTATCATGAAGCTGGAAGCTGTAGGATGAATGTCAATCAAGTCTTTTCTCAGTGTGTCTGCTGGGAGTCTTGGATTCCATCCTTTCTCTAACATAGCAGGAGTTTGTCCTGTGGAAGAATGGACTGATGTCTTATATGCCAATTCTAATGAAGGTATCAGAGTGCACCAGTCATGGGTAAAGCCATCTGAGTCTTTGAATTCTAATCCATAAGCACAGAATCTCCTCATCATATCCTCTAAAGTCTGAATCATCCTCTCTGCTAGCCCATGTGTTTGAGGGTGATATGCTGTAGAGAATGATAACTTAGTCCCAAACAATCTATGAAGATTGGTCCAAAGTGAAGATGTGAATTTGGGATCTCTGTGACTTATGATATTCTTAAATAATCCTGTATGAGAAATAACTCTACTCCATAGAAGAGCTGTATCCATAGCTGTGAGCCTTGAGGTATATTTTACATACCCAAATAGGCCACAATTATCTTAAAAAGAAATTTTGAATTATGCATAACTCATAAGTCATGCATATATCCAAAATTCATCATTTTCAATTTCAGAAAAGATGAATAACGTTTTATTGAGTAAATAAATCCATGGATTTATGACCAGATTTGGATTCTACACAAAAATTCACCTAGGGTAGCCCCATAGAGTGAATAAGCTCAATTTAAGTATTTGAGGTGGTAAAATGGAAAATACTTCAATACCACATAAAAGATCCGTGAAAATTTTTGTTTTTCTTGATTTTAAGCCAAAATAATGGGAAAGTGAGAAATCCCATGTTACATATACACTAAGAATAGTGTTATGCATGTTTTGAGCATTTAATATCATGGTATTCTTACATGGACTTTTGGTACACCCATAGTGGATATCTCACTTTAAGCTTAAATTTCTATTTTTACGTGAAAAATAAACAAGGGGGACAAAAGACATCAAAGAGAGCCAGGGTACCCAACTTCTGAGGCCTCAGAGGCGTGGATAGCTCCAGAGCATGGATCCATGGCTCATCTTGGCCCAATTGGTAAACTAAAACTCTTTGGGAACTTGGTTACCAAGTTACACCTACTGTAATCTTAAGAAAATAGCAAATAACCTGCTATTTTGACGTGCCAAGGAGGTAAAGAGCTACTTAGACTCCTGTAACCACGTCAATTCTTAATGAATTTCCATGGATAAACCCCAAAAGAGTAATTAAAACACTTTTTGGACTTGTATCCATTGATTTACCTCATAGCAACCAGTGAAACACTGATATTTGCAATTCTATGTAGAAATGAGGTAAAAACCTCAAAAATTCATTAAAAATACAATTCTTAATGAATCTTTATGAAACTTTCAGGAACAATAGAGAACTGAATTATCTATGGTACAACCAAAAAGAATTACAGTTTTACTAGTAAAATTAAAAGTTTTACTTATAGTCCATTTTTGACCATTCTACGTGAAACACTGAATCTTCAAAAATTCACAGTAATTAAAACCTGTGATGAATTTGGCAATAACATTGATAACTTTGAGAAATCAATGATTATTTTGGAATAAAAGAAGATTTACAGATGTTACTCCTTTTATTCTTAACCATATTGGGGTTGGTAGTCACGTAAAAGCATCAATTAAGTAATTATGATAATCTTACATGACAACAGATGATGCAATCATTAATCCAAAATGTTTTATTGTTTTCTCACTAACTGGTTTTTCAGTTTGCTCCATGGCACGCCTCTGTGAGCTGTGGTTGACTTAAAAGAAGCCTCTTCTTGCTGTTGTTTCCGTATCATCATCTTATCAATTTATTAAATCATTATTACCAACAAGTAAGTATTAGTTACCAGCTATTATTAAGTGTTTTAAATCTTTCAGAATCAATCAGAAAGACGTGAAATCATAGAATCCAACTATATATTGTTGTAATACTGTTATAAATCCTTTTGATCTCTTAAATCCACAATTCCACGTCAAATTTCTCTACTTTTATCTATCAATAAGTTCTTTGGAGTATTAGTGAGTCATTTATCTTTAAATTCTTAAAGTTTTTCTCTAGTAATAGTTTTGTTCAAGAATTATCTTTATAATTATTCTTGTAACAGATAATTATATATTAAAATAATTTTATTATGTTAATAAAAGAAGTTTTTATTATTAAATTCTTCTTGTAATTGATTCTTGTAGACAATTACTGCTCACTGTTATAATCACTAGTAGTGTATAACATGTGAAAGAAATAATTTTATAATTATTTAATTGTGGTTATAATAATTTTTTATTATTATATTTCATAAGAACAGACATAGTACTGTTGATTAATAGTAATATTATCATCAGTTTCATAGGCACATCTTACAATAGCAGTGTCATCTTTATGACATGGTAAGAATATGGGAGTTTTGCTATATCTGTCTACAATGACTAAACAAGCATTATAACTTCTGTCACCACTTGGAGGAAGTGCTGTGACCCAATCCATGTGAACAACTTCCCAAGGGGATTTTGGTTCTTGAATATGGATCATCAATCCAAATTTCTTGCCTGTGCTCCTGTTTGCTTTTTGGCATCTATCACAGGTATGGCAATATTCAATGGTTTCTTTCCTCCAAGATGGCCACCATGCACGGTTCTTCACTTTTTCAAGTGTTCTGTCTTCTAACAGGTGTCCAGAGTAGATACTATCATGAAATTCATGAAGAATGGTATTGATAAGTAATCTACTACACAGTGTCATCACACAAGAATGTTTTGTTCTATGGTAAATAATCCCGTCAAACAAGTGAAATCTTCCTTCAGAATAGGAATTTTTCCAAACTTCATCAAGTGCATTAACTAAATATATATCCTTGCAGTCTTTATCTAATAAAGAAGTCAAGATATGGCAATTCTTGTCTTGTTTATAAGATTCTGGGACCTCCTCAAAGAATTCAGTCCCAATATCAGTTATGTTAATTCCCTCAATTGGAATCTGTGGTTCAGCTTCCAAAGATACATAAGCTGGGTTATCAGGAGTGTTGGCTAAAGCCCATCTACTAAGTCCATCAGCATTCTTGTGAATGTTTCCTGCTTTATGAACTATAGTCATGTTTCCTCTATATTCTTGAATGGCTATTTGCCATCTCAACATATGTCTGTTGGAGTTTTCATGTTAAGAAGTGATTTCACAGCATTACAGTCAATTATCACTTCAAAAACACTTCCATCAAGATAATAGTGTAGTTTCTCAAGTGCCCATACCAAACATAAGCACTCCATTTGGCTTGCACCATATCTGGCTTCTGTTGGTTTGATTTGTCTTGAAATATAACAAACTGGTCCTTCTGTAGGTTTGTCATCAATAATCTGGACTTGATGTAGGGCTGCCCCTAGTCCATCTCCACATGCATCAATGTACAATTTAAAAGGAATATTCCAGTCAGGAATGAGGAGTAAAGGTGCTTTTGTAAGGGCTTTCCTTATCTTCTCATAAGCTTTAATTCTCTTCTGTGTCATCTCAAACACAGTCTGTTGATCACAGATTCTATAAAGTGACTTGGCTAGAATTGCAAAGTCTTTCAGGTGTTGCCTATAGTAACTGGAAAACCCAAGAAAAGACATCATTTCTTTTTTATTCTGGGGTATTGGTTTAAGTAACACTGCTGCTACTTTGTTTTTGTCAATACCCAAGCTTAAACCAGAAACAATATGTCCTAATGCTTTGAGTTCGTCAAAACCAAAATTGCATTTCTTAAGTGAAATTTTCATGTTCACTTCTGCAACTTTATGAAGTACTCTTGCAAGTGTTTCAAGGTGCAAAGACCATGAATCAGAACATATGATAATATCATCAATATAAATGATAAGCCATCCTTCAGACAATTCTGTAGGAAAGATGGTGTTCATTATCCTTTGATAATGGGATGGAGCATTTTTAATGCCAAATGGCGTTCTAAGATACTCAAAAATACCACAGTGAGTGATAATTCTAAGTAATTTCCTAGCTTTAGGCGTCAAAAAATTTTGATGGAAGCCTTTCAATGCATCCATTGATGTTATATACTTGGCTTTAGACAATTGAGTCAAGGTTTCTTGAATTCTAGGGATTGGATACCTATCTGGAACTGTGTAGGTATTCAATGCTCTGAAGTCTCCAACCATTCTTGACTTATCATTATGCCATGCAATAATAACAGGTGTTGTCACTTCAACTTCCTCATTATGGCCTACTTTCCTTAGCACACCAAGTTGGCTCAACTCTTGGATATGTTTTTCTAAGGCTTCTATAGCTCTGGAACTGGCTGGATAAGCTGGTCTTCTATGTACTGGAGGATATGGTCTGTCAATATTAAGAGTAATATCAACTTCATGTCCCCTTATAGCGCCTAATGGTTCATTATCAGAGGCAAATGCATTTTTATATGTGTATAACACATTAATAAGTTCATTCCTCATCTTTGGTGACAATGATTGATTAATTTGTGCTTCAACAAGTTGATTAGTCACAAATTCATCTTTGTAAGTATCCTTGACAGAAAATACCACAGATATCTGTTTTGGCATATTGGAGAAAGCTAATTTTTGTCTCTTGATATCTCCAATTGTGAAGTATCTGTCCTTATGGTTATAAGAATGATGTGCTGAGATGTGCAATTATCCATTACTACAATCTCAGTTTTTATTCTTACACTTCCTGCTGGATGTGGGAATACAATATTAGTGTCCAATATGCCCAGGGGGTACATATTTTTACTGGCACTACTGAATTGTACATCTTCTATTGGTAATAGATGGTTTTTCCATTCAGGAAGTATAATTTGGAGATAATCTTTGCCCACACAAGTGCAAAATGCCCCTGTATCCAAATTTACTTTGGCTTCAATATCACTCATCAGAACTGATGTGATACAGGATGCCCCAGCAGTATAACCTTTTCCTCTAGCAGGTTTTGTTTTACACATTCTGGCATCTTGGATATTGATCAGGTTGCAGCAATCCTCACTGTACTGTGGCAAGTGGGTATGGACTTCTGTGACCTCAAAGAAAGCTGAAATGTTCACAATGGGATAGTTCTCCACTGGTGTATCTTCAGAGACTGCAGAATCTTGATCAGACTCCTCTTTCTCTTCAGTACACTGAATTTCTTCAATGACTTGAACTTCATTGATCTTTGTCTTCTTAGGACAAGTGTTGGCTAAATGTGAAGTACTTCCACATTTATGACACTTCAAGACAGGTCTTTCTGGTCTTCTTTCCTCTCTAGGAATCTTTGAGACTATTTTGGACTCTATTGGGTTTTTAATCCAAGTCTTACCAATTCTTGTTCTGGTAATGATATCTTCCATAGCATTAATGTAGTCCTCTATTGAACAAGGTTCCACACATCTGCTTTTGATAGCATGTTCCAGTTCTGCTCCACACTTTCTTAATATTTTCATATTAATCATAGTGTCAGACATGTCTGGGTGTAAAGCAGATAATCTGTCTTTTTGTTTGAAGAACCAAGTAAGTGGTCTGTCTTTTCATGAGTTAAAAATGGCGCTTTCAAAAGCATTTTCCATTTTAAACCTCCAAGAATTATTGGCCCATTTGGTAATCACTTCAGATTTCCACCAAGCCAGTCATGTTTACCATGATCAATCCTCATTTTGTAATACCATTTCTTTGCAGTCTTGGTAAATAAACAGTGTAATTTTCCCACTATGATTTCATGAGGTATATTGAAGTCTTCTTGCAACATATCAATAGTCCTGATGAATTCAATATGGTTGTATTCTCCTTCACCAGAGAATGTTGGCCATTCTTCTATTTTGGGAATATCCCTTGTAGAGTAGGCATTTTATCCTAAGAATGTGGTAAGACTTTCTTTAACAGAAAGTTTCTCTTCAGTTGAAGGTGTAGAATGTCTTGGCATATGTGGTTCATGATTATTATGAATTTGTTCCACACTTGCAATTATTTAATTCTTCAACTTCTGCCTTTCACTGTCACTTTTTGCTAAGTGTATGGCTAATTGATTGGTATTCTCAACTATTTTTAAGACTTGGTCTTGCAAAATTGTAAATTGATCATTCACCTTAAAAATGGAAAGATCTTCCATTTCATCATGCTGAATTTGGCACATATTTTCACTTCTTTTGCAAGAATTGGTAATTGAGTCAAGTCTGGCATTTGTCACTTGGTGAAATTCAATGTATGTTTTGTCATTTTTCTTTAATTCAATCATATCTGATGCAATTTTAGTTAACTTTCTATCAAGTGTCCCAATTTCTACATCAATACTAGTCTGTACACTAATTATTTGCGTGTAGAGTTTCTGTTCATCCTTTCCTGCTCCTTGGCTGTGAATTCCATCAGAGTTCTGGCCATATTGAAGACACTGTCCACGGCTGAAGGCTCCAATTTGGGGATCCTGTACCCTTGTGGGTAGGGTCTGTGCCAATTGGCTTTGCCTTGATGGTTCTTGGGACCTCTCTGATTCTTCTGAGGTCCTTTGGGCTTGTCTTTGGACACTTCTGGAGCTGGTTTGGAGCTGGTAGACGCCACTGGTGCCTCTGTCTCCAAAGCTGGAGTCATTTCCAACTCTTTCTTCTGGTCTATGGATAAAAGACTTTGCTTCTTCAACCAATTCTTTATCTTTTTGACCTTGTCTTTGCAATACAGGGGGCTCCAACCTCCTAAGAGTTCTATGGTCTTCTCCTGACCCAGAAAGCTCTTGATGTGTAAGTAGGAGTTCATGGCCCCCTGCCAAAGGCTTGGGCAGATTTCCCACCCCTCTTCCTTGGCTGCTCTGAACCAGTTTTTGTACTGGCATTGATATATTTCCATTGCTGCCACCTGAAAGTGGTTCAGCCCTGGAAATATTACCATAAATCAGTTCAGGCTCAGAATTCACGTCAAAATCTGTTGGTACAGACCTTGGGGAATGGGGGGCAACTCTGGCATCCTCCAAATGTGTCTTTCTTGTGGAAGACTTGGCACTTCTGGATTTGGTCTTGCCTCTTCCTTGTCCACATCCATCTGGTTGGACTGAATAGTTGCTTCCATTTCTGGTATGCACCATTTTTACGTCAATTTAAGGATAAAGAGTAAAAATAAAGATAAAAACACACCTTTTGGTGGTAATTCATTCTTTTCAGAATTAAATAAGGTGCCTCTTTTAGCAATTTGCACCTCAATTCTTTCCTCAGATTCTGCTTCTGAAGATTCTGGGCTAGTAATATATCTTTTACTGAGTCCGTTGCCAGCTGCACAGTATTTGATTAAAGACAGTAGAAAAATTATAAAAGAGAAAAAATTATTTTTTATACTATTTAAAATATTTTTGAAGATTTTTTATAAGTTTTATATTTTTTGATATTGAAAAATTATTCTTTTGAAAGAAAAAAAATTAAAATTGAAGATTTTGAATGAAAATTAATTCAGAGTAACTCAAAGAATAATTTTATAAGTTTTTGGATGTGAAAAAGCCACGTGTAAAACAGTATAAAATTACACCAAATTCCTTAATGAAAAAGATTTCCAAAACAATTTCAAAATTAAGAACTATTTTAACTTTAAAATGAAAGAAAAAAGTATTAAATTAATATATTTTAGAGCTTAAAAATATATTAATTAAGGGTACAAGGTTCAAAAAACATGCCAAAACCTCCAAATATGAGATATTGGTAGGTATGGTAGTTTAAAATGAAGTCTAGAATATGATTAAAGCCAAGTCTATGGATAAAATGACGGTCAGGCCCCCAAATGTAAGATGTGACTATGAAACTGATGATAATATTACTATTGATCAACAGTACTATGTCTGTTCTTATGAAATATAATAATAAAAAATTATTATAACCACAATTAAATAATTATAAAATTATTTCTTTCACGTGTTATACACTACTAGTGATTATAATTGTGAGCAGTTATTGTCTACAAGAATCAATTACAAGAAGAATTTAATAATAAAAACTTCTTTTATTAAAATAATAAAATTATTTTAATATATAATTATCTTTTACAAGAATAATTATAAAGATAATTCTTGAAGAAAACTATTACTAGAGAAAAACTTTAATAATTTAAAGATAAATGACTCACTAATACTCCAAAGAACTTATTGATAGATAAAAGTAGTGAAATTTGACGTGGAATTGTGGATTTAAGGGATCAAAAGGATTTATAACAGTATTACAACAATATATAGTTGGATTCTATTATTTCACGTCTTTCTAGTTGATTCAGAAAGATTTAAAACACTTAAGAATAGCTTGTAACTAATACTTACTTGTTGGTAATAATGATTTAATAAATTGATAAGATGATGATGTGGAAAAAACAGCAACAAGAGGCTTCTTTTAAGTCAACCACAGCTCACAGAGGCGTGCCATGGAGCAAACTGAAAAACCAGTGAGTGAGAAAACAATAAACCTTTTTGGATTATTGATTGCATCATTTGTTGTCACGTAAGATTATCATAATTACATAATAGATGCTTTTACGTGACTACCAACCCCAATATGGTTAAGAATAAAAGGATTAACATCAGTAAATATTCTTTTTTCCAAAGTAATCATTGATTTCTCAAAGTTATCAATGTTATTGCCAATTTCATCACAGGTTTTAATTACTGTGAATTTTTGAAGATTCAGTGTTTCACGTAGAATGGTCAAAAATGGACTGTAAGTAAAACTTTTAATTTTACTAGTAAAACTGTAATTCCTTTTGGTTGTACCATAGATAATACAGTTCTTCATTGGTCCTTAAAGGTTCAGAAGGATTCATCAAGAATTGTATTTTTGATGAATTTTTGAAGTTTTTACCTCATTTCTACGTAGAATTGCAAATATCAGTGTTTCACTGGTTGCTATGAGGTAAATCAATGGATACAAGTCCAAAAAGGGTTTTAATTACTCTTTTGGGGCTTATCCATGGAAAGTCATTAATAATTGACGTGGTTACAGGAGTCTAAGTAGCTCTTTACCTCCTTGGCACGTCAAAATAGCAGGTTATTTGCTATTTTCTTAAGATTTACAGTAGTTGTGACATGGTAACCAAGTTCCCAAAGAGGTTTAGTTTACCAATTGGGTCAAGATCAGCCATGGATCCATGCTCTGGAGCTATCCACGCCTCTGAGGCCTCAGAAGTTGGGTACCCTGGCTCTCTTTGATGTCTTTTGTCCCCCTTGCTTATCTTTTACGTCAAAATAGAAATTTAAGCTTCAAGTGAGATATCCACTATGGGTGTACAAAACGTCCATGTAAGAATACCATGATATTAAGTGCTAAAAACATGCATAACACTATTCTTAGTGTATATGTAACATGGGATTTCTCACTTTCCCATTATTTTGGCCTAAAATCAAGAAAAACAAAAATTTTCATGGATCTTTCATGTGGTATTAATGATGTGGTATTGAATTATTTTCCATTTTACCACCTCAAATACTTAAATTGAGCTTATTCACTCTATGGGGCTACCCTAGGTGAAGTTTTGTGTAGAATCCAAATCTGGTCTTAAATCCATGGATTTACTTACTCAATAAAACGTTATTCGTCTTTTCTGAAATTTAAAATGATGAATTTTGGATATATGCATGACTTATGAGTTATGCATAATTCAAAATTTCTTTTTAAGATAATTGTGGCCTATTTGGGTATGTAAAATATACCTCAAGGCTCACAGGTTTTGAGTCACAGGCTGACACATTTCTAGGATTTTCTGGTTACTATAGACAGCATATAAAGTAATTTTAAAAAATTGCCAAATCCTTGTATAAACTATGTGATCAACAAACAGTCTATGAAATGACAGAAGAAAGAGTCAAGGCATATGAAGAATTGAAAAATTCCTTACCAAATGTGCCATTTCTTCTAATTCCCAATTGGAAACTACCCTTCAAGCTTTAAATTGATTCTTGTGGAGAAGGACTAGGTGCTGCACTACACCAGACACAAATTATCAAGGATAAACCAGTGGAAGGAACAAGTTGTTTTATTTCAAGACAGATAAAGCCAACAGAAGCAAGATATGGAGCAAGCCAAATGGAATGCCTCTGCTTAGTGTGGGCTTTAGAAAAATTACACTATTACTTGGATGGAACAGTATTTGATGTGATTACAGACTGTAATGCTGTAAAATCTCTATTAAATATGAAAACTCCAAATAGACACATGCTGAGATGGCAAATTGCTATCCAAGGATATAGAGGAAATATGACTATTTTTCATAAATCTTGTAATATTCATAAAAATGCAGATGGTCTTAGCAGATGGGCTCTAGCAAATACCCCTGACAATCCAGCGTGGGTATCACAGGAAGAGCACCATATAGAAGGAATATGTGTTACAGACATTGGCACAGAATTCTTTAACCAGGTTAAAGAAAGCTACAAGATAGAAAAAAATTGCCATATCTTAAGACAAGTTCTAATGAAAGACTGCAAAGACCCATCACTTTCATCAAAATTAGATGAAACATGGAAAAAGGAATATGATGAAGGAAGATTCCACCTCCTTGACGGAATCCTTTACCATAGAACAAAACACACATGTGTTATGGCCTTAGCAGATAGAACCCTGATGAACACTATTTTACATGATTGTCATGATAGTGTTGCAGCTGGACACCTTTCAGAAGACAGAACACTAGAGAGGGTGAAAACCTGCTCTTGGTGGCCAAATTGGAAGAAAGATGTTATAGAATACTGCCAAACCTGTGACAGATTTCAAAAAGCCAACAGAGCCACAGGAAAGAAATTTGGAATGATGATCCAAATCCAAGAACCAAAATCCCCTTGGGAAATAGTTCATATGGATTGGGTGACAGTATTACCTCCAGGAGGAGACAGAAGCTATAATGCATGCCTAGTATTAGTTGACAGGTATACCAAAACTCCCATGTTCCTACCATGTCACAAAGATGACAGATCTATTGACACAGCTATAATGATATGGAATAAAGTCATTAGCCATACAGGCTTATTCTAGAATATTATAAGTGACAGAGACCCAAAATTCACTCCAGCATTATGGACAAATCTCCATAACTTGTTTGGGACAAAGTTATCATTCTCAACAGCTTACCATCCTCAAACTGATGGTTAGAAGAAAGAATGATACAAACCTTGGAGGACATGATCATAAGATTCTGTGCTTATGGACTAGAATTGAAAGATTCTGATGGGTTTACCCATGATTGGTGTACACTAATACCAGCCCTTGAACTGGCATATAAAAGATCAATCCATTCTTCTACTGGCAAAACACCAGCAATGCTAGAAAAAGGTTGGAATCCAAGACTTCCTTATGATACCCTCAAAAAGTACTTAGTGGATATACATCCAACAGCAAGCAGTTTTAAGATGATGCTTGACAAAGCAAGACACCATGCAAACATATGTATGCAAGATTATTTCAAATATGCAAAAGAAAGATGGGATAAAAGTCATAAACCAGCTGACTGCAAAATAGGAGACTTGGTCCTATTATCAACCCTTAATTTCAATAACATAAAAGGTCCAAAGAGATTGAAAGATTCCTTTGCAGGACCATTTATGATAAAAGCACTTCATGGACCCAATGCTGTACAATTGGAACTCACAGGTGAACTAATGAACAAACACCCAACTTTCCCTGTAAGTCAGATAAAACCTTAAAGCTCAAGTGATAAGGAACTATTTCCACTAAGAAATAAACCCCCACTTGAAGTTCCCCCTTTGGAAGAAGGAGAAGAAAAGAAAATTGTAAAAGTCCTTAAAGAAAGAAGGACAACAAACAAAAAAGAAAGAGAATACCTTGTAAGGTACAGAAATTCACCTCAAGGAGATTAATGGCTCCTTGAGAAAGATATAAAAAATTCTGATAAACTACTAAGAAGGTTCAGACATAAAAGAAAACCTAAAGAATAGAAAAATCAAGCATTATTGAGCTTCAAGACTAACAAAGTCTATTGAAGAGGTAGGACAGTGGATGATACCCTAATCACACATATCAGATTGTGGTACAATCTTTTTTGGTGGTAGGGAATGTGAACCTTTGAGATATGACCACATACCCCAAAAGGTCACAAGAAATATTTAAAATAATTATACATTAAAAATAATTACCTTAAAAACTACAGAAATGCCATAAATAGGCATAAAACTTGGTTTAACTTGAAAACCAATGAATACACATGTTAAATAAGTTATTCCATTGGATTCCCCATGGTAAAATTCACAAATACCATTTTTATGGCATATCTGTAAAGTCAATATTTAATGAGTTATAAGTAATAATACCTTATAAAAAACATAAATCCTTAATTATTTCAAATAACAATGAAACAACATGTGAGAAAAATGGTACCATTGGATTCTCCATAAATGTAAACACATAAAACAATTAAGAAGCTAATCTTCAAAGTCAATACTTAAGGAGTTAAGCTGAATATATGCACTTTTTTGGTCAATGCATATATTGAAGGAATTTAGCTGATATCTTCTGAAATATACATGATAAAGTGATGAACCAAAAATGAAGTCAACAATTAATTACTCTAGGAATACAGAAATAAACTTTATTTCACAAGTAATAAACAAGGTTAAAACCTGTGACAGATTATTGATTAAAATCAATAGAGCTGTTGACCACTTTGTGTGAAAGTGGTCCAAACTTAGAAAGCAGTAGAAAGTGGGATTCTACTAGTTTATTCGTGAGCAAAGATGTATTTTGTATTACAATATTCAAGGTATAACCCCTTGAAATCATGGGTTGAAGTTTAAAATATTAAATTTTGACGGAAAAGAGGAGTTACAAGAAAAATCATCAGAAATACAGTTTTGATTATGTAATGAAATGTTCTTGGAAGCTTAAAGAGGACATGCCAAGCTATCAGAATCCACTCTCAGAATAGCTGTAGCGTGTATAAGTTAAACTTCATTAATGATCAAAATTTAAGCTTACATTTGATCATTTAAGATCACTCACTGTAATCTTATTTTAAGCTTAACAGTCATATAAGTGATACAACTTGTGAATACTATTAAAATATGATTAAAAATAATAAAATCCACGAGGTTTAGGATTCTTCCAAGCCTATGATGTCATCAAACTTAGAGCTATAGTGATAACTCCAAATAATGGCGTAATTATGAGGTAAGATGGTTTGATCATGATGTAATCATCATCAAACCTTAAAATATTGATCAATTCTAGTAGAAAGCATCGGTTCATGTCTACTAGAAGCCTGTTGGACTCTAGGAGGGAGGTACTTACTATTAATGGAGCTCTTTTTACTCTGTTTTCCCCTCAGACGCTTACAAAACATTAAATCATTAAATAAAAAGGTAATTTCTTTATTCTTTATATATAAAACTTTTATATTATTAAATACCAAAGATAATGTAATAATAATCTTCATCTCTGACGTGATTATTGCAATTATTTAATTGTTTTATTTAAATTTCTCTTAAAAACCTCAACTCCACATAAAATCAAGAAAAATTGCAATTTCTCTTACATTTTATTGTAACTACAATTTAAATAAGTTTTATTTACATTTCTAGGCGTATAATTATTCAAAATTATTATATTAAGCATTAAAAGTAGTTTATTTCTCTTATTGTAATAATTTTTCTCTATTATTACTTTAATAATTCTATAATTGATATAAATAGTACTTATATTAATTTAAAGCTTTAATATTAGTAATATTATTGTTATTAATTGTTTTTTATTAATAAAAAACCATTT
Organism: Austropuccinia psidii; assembly: GCA_023105745.1. Lineage (NCBI taxonomy): Eukaryota > Fungi > Basidiomycota > Pucciniomycetes > Pucciniales > Sphaerophragmiaceae > Austropuccinia > Austropuccinia psidii. The sequence goes on along the minus strand of JALGQZ010000010.1, from coordinate 38,065,123 downwards.
CTATGCCTTTATTTTTTGTTGGTAACAATAATAAAGTGCTTTTAAATATATTAATTATCTTATATTAATATATTTATTTTATTATATTATTTTCTTAAAATATAAATTATATTATTATATTTATTTAATAATATAATTGTTTTACGCCATAATTATAATAATTCTTTATTATTATAATTATTTTTATCTTATTTAATTCAATTATAAGGATATTCATAGTACAATAAGTAAAATATTAGTAATTTTGACTTATTGTTTCATAGTCAAACCTTACATAACTCATAAGTCATGCATATATCCAAAATTCATCATTTTTAATTTCAGAAAAAATGAAAAGCTTCTTATTCAGTAAGTAAATCCATGGATCTAAGGCCAGATCTGGATTCTACAAAAAATTTCACCTAGGGTAGCCCCACAGAGTAAATAAGCTCAAATTAACTCTTTGACGTGGTAATATGGAAAATACTTCAATACCACATCATCAATACCACATAAAAGATCCATGAAAAGTTTTGTTTTTCTTAATTTAACGCCAAAATAATGGCAATGTGAGAAATCCCATGTTACATATACACTAAGAATAGTGTTATTCATGTTTTGGGCACTTAATATCATGGTATTCTTACATGGAATTTTGGTACACCCATAGTGGATATCTCACTTGAAGCTTAAATTTCTATTTTGACATGAAAAATAGGCAAGGGGGACAAAAGACATCAAAGAGAGCCAGGGTACCCAACTTCTGAGGCCTCAGATGCGTGGACAGCTCCAAAGCTTGGATCCATGGCTGATCTTGGCCAAATTAGTAAACTAAAACACTTTGGGAACTTGGTTACCATGTTACAAATACAGTAAATCATAAGAAAATAGCAAATAACCTGCTATTTTGACATGCCAAGGAGGTAAAGAGCTACTTAGACTTCTGTACCATGTCAATTCTTAGTGAATTTCCATGGATAGACCCTAAAAGAGTAATTAAAACCCTTTTTGGACTTGTATCCATTGATTTACCTCATAGCAACCAGTTAAACAGTGATATTTTCAGATGGTACCCCAGAAAGTGAGGACACTGAACTAGAAGGAAAGGAAACTGCCATATTGGGGATAAGATCCTTGGAACTGCACAATGAATTCTTCAGTTTAGTAACACAAACAGGGTAGCACATTGTTACAGCCCCTTCAACAGAGATACAGGAGCCCAGAACTGGACTCTGAGTCAGAGGAACCTGGGCTGAGGGACTATAAAGATAATAAATTTCCCTTCATCTTAGAATGTCATGACTGCCCCTATATGGGAAATATGAGTGAAGACAGGACCAAGGAAAGGGTAAGAAGCACAGCTTGGTGGCCCCAATGAGAACAAGAGACGAGTAAATACATCAACATTTGTGAAAGACTCCAGGAGGCAAACAGAAAACATGGGAAGCAATATGGGCTTCTTTAACACATAGAATAACCCAAACACCCATGGGAAACCATCAACATGGATTGTGTCACAGGACCTGTCCCAGGAGGAAAAGAAAACTTCAATGCTTTGGTGGTCCTAGTTGATAGTTATAGTAAAAGTGTAAGGCGCCTACCATTTCAAAAAGAGGACACTGCCATGGATACAGCCCTGTTATTTTGAAATAACATTATATCCACATGTGGAGTTCCTAATATTATCATTTATGATAGGGACCCAAAATTTAAATCAGAATTTTTCACCAACCTCTATGAAATTCTTGGCACCAAACTTGCATTCTCCACAGCTTACCATCCACAAACAGATGGCCTAGCTGAAAGGATGATCCAGACAATGGAAGACATCCTTAGAAGGTTCTGTGCCTATGGTATGGAATACAAGGACCACGAAGGATACCCCAATTACTGGGTCACACTTATACCAGCCATCAAACTGGCCTGCAACACAAGCAAGAGCTCCACCACAGGGAAATAACCCTAACTGGCTGAAAACAGGTGGAACCCCCTATTGCCTGTGGATCACTTGAAGAACAATCTTCTAACTATCCACCCCACAGATAAAGACCTCCATGATATGTGGAAGAGAGCATTTGATACAGCTGCTAAGTGCATAGCTGATGCCAAAGAGTATAATAAACAGAGGTATGACAAGACACACATGAAACCAGACTTCAAAGAAGGGGATCAAGTGTTAGTGTCTACTCTCAGCTTTAGTAACCTAAAGGTACCAAAGAAAATGAGAGACTCATTGGTTTGACCCTCACTATTTTCAAATTGTTGGGGAATAATGAAGTGGAATTCAAACTTACAGAGGAATTATCTATAAAACAACCAGTATTTCCAGTAAATTTGGTCAAACATTACTTACAAAAAGGAGTGGATAAATTCCCCTCTAGAAACAGGAACCCCACTCCACAGAAAATAGTGGAAGTAGAAGACTCCCCTGGCCCTGGAAAAAGGGCCATCAAGGCCAGGAAGATCAGACTGAATGGTAAAGACAAGAGACAATATTTGGTCAGGTTCAAGAGCTAGACAGAAGATAAGGACAAATGGTTGGAAGAAGATGCCATACCAGATGATAACCTTCACCTGAGAAGATTCAGAGTGTCTAGGAGGGCTGGACAGTCTCATCAATGATGAGATTTTTTTGGAGGGAGGGTACATCAGCATGTGACTCAAACCCAGAGCACAGACATGACAGCCAAATACCATAAAACAATGGTAGAGCAAAATACCACAAAATATGAAGCTGAGCCAAACCATCTCAAAAGGTATCAAAAGAAAGAGAAAACACACCTTCTTTTCAATAAAAAATTCCCATAATCATAGGACAAAGAATAACCGGGCTATTCAAGCTCACAAAGAGTGCTGAACATAAACCTGAATTTTCACCTCTCATCAAAAATCCTGAGGAAGAGTTTGAACCCCATCAAATGGGTTTGTAAATTAAGGCCCTCAATTAGGGCTACCAATTGGTACTAGCCAAATTTAGCTAGCACCAAAACTACTGAGGGTATGGCCGAGATAAGGTCAAATGTGGGTTAATAAAATATTCACCTCCCATCTAACTTCTACAGTTTTAGTGTGAGATACTTAAAGTGGGGTCATATTGAAAATAGAAAAATCAGGGATCTCTGATGGTGCCATCCATTTCCTGATATCTCATCTAGAACAAAAGTTATGGGGCAAACAGGTTCCATACAGATTTTGGGAAAATAATATCTATGGATTAGTAAAGTTGCACATGGCATAACATTACCATATTTAATTTTACCCATACCAAACGTGTGAGCCTTAAAGGTATTTTCATATACCCAAAAGACCACAAATAACAAAATAAGAGACAAATATAAATCAAATGAATATTATCAAAATATAAATTAAAATATAAATACAAATTTATATACAAAAAAAAAATTAATTATAATTTAAAATAAAAATTACATTAAAGATTTAAAATTATGTAAATGCATTTTTACTTGAAAAAATTAAGTAAAAATGAATTTTGAATAAAATTACTGAAATTAGAATATTTTTGGTAAAATGTTACAGGAAATATATTCTAACTTTTTATACAATTAATGAACTTAAGAAAATTACTTCACCATTGGATCCTCAAAAAAAATAAGGTGGGGTCAACTCTGGGTAAAACTCCTGTATATCAACTTTAAATAAACTTAAGTTATGTTTTTTTTATTTTCTGTACAAAAGTAGAAGATCCTCAAAAACTTAATTTATATCACACAACATGTGGTGTTAGCCATCAATTTTTGTTTTAAAGTTGAGGTGTTGTGTGTAGTTTAGAAGCTGTGAGGAATTGAAGTATTTTCAATTGAAATGTCAAAATGTGCGCATGTATTACATTATGGAACTGTAATTTACATATGAGGTATCAATTATTACAGTTGTGTACTTTAAAATTTGAATTATATTGCATGTGTGAATTACAAATGTATTACATGATGAGGAAATAAAGAAAAAAAAAGGAAAGATTAAATCTGGGGGGGGGGAGGAACTCTAGCTCTAGGGGGGAGCCAGACCCCCAAAATGCTTTCTGACTGACCTGGGATTTCAAAATCCATGCAAAAGTTCATTACTTTTGGCCTGGAATTGAGTCACAAGGTCTGTGACTCAATTGATGATGAGGTTTTGATACCAACCAGGGCGGATTGAACTGTTGCCAAGAGGGTAAAACTACCCTTAAATTAAACCAATGTTGATAAAAACAGTTTTAACTGGTTTCTACGTCTCTTACACACATTCTGACATGTTTTGAAGGCTCTAGACCAGGTATTACTATAGTAATGGCTGATTTAAGGGTCTCAAATGGCTAAAATCAGCCCTTTTTGATCTAAACCAGGGTTCAATGATTCCATAATTGGATTTTATGTTTTCAGAGTGTTTTTCACGACTTACAACAGTCAATTTTACCTTTGGAGTAAGAAAATTGATGGCTATAAAAGAGTGTCTTCTTTGCCCCACTTTTCCCTTTAAGTTAGAATCTTTTCCTTTTATAATGAGTTTAAACACTGTTAAACCAATCAATAAAAGATTCCAACCACCCTTTTTAATTCATTTTTAACCTTTTAACAACGTGAAAAAATCATTATAATGAGTGTTTGTAACTCTTATAATCATTTTTACCCTTGAACCACCATTAACTTTGTCACTTTGTCTCCAAATTCACTCTGGTCACTTTTGGGTGTGTTTTCTCTTTAAATGACTTTTTAAACACTTTTCTCTTTAATTATTTGCTTGAAGCTCTTAGCTCAATTAATTTAAATTGAAGTTTCTCTTCAAGAAATTTCTTTGGTAGCCTTAAATATCTGTTGTAGAGAATTTTTGGATAAATGTTTATTGTTGGTAAAACAATAAATCTTTATAATATTATTGGTTTATACTTATAGAGTTGAAAACAATAAAATTGGTGTATTATTTCTTAAAAATACTATTTCATACCATTTTTTAATTATATTTTACCTTATACAAATTTTGGGGACAGAAGAAGTACTTGTTTCTCAATCAAAGTCTCATATCCACACCTTACATTTGGGGGCCCAGCTGTAATATTTTACCTGTGACATATATTTTTACTCTTTTTAAATATTTCTTTCTTATATGGAAAAATTCAAAACTATATAAAAAATACTAATAGTTCAAAAAATCCATAAAAAATAACCTTTTTTTCATATAATAAGTGAGGCTTTATTTTTTCATGTCTCTTTTGAAAAAAATATCTTTTTTACTTAATCAATTGGCTTTTTCATGAATTTTAGTGTCTGACAATGTGGTAAGACAAGGAAATATTGAAACAGCCTTCACAGTAACAAGCATTATTCCTGCAAGTACTGTGAATTCTGACAATAATATTCCAATTATTATAGCTCAGAATAATCAACCTGAAACGATTTCTTATGAATTAATTAACTTGGGTATAAGTAATACCCTTAAGAAGGCAAAGAATTTGACCAATAGTAAGTTTTTTGAAGTAAAAATACTATTTTTCAGATTTTTAATCATAAAATATGCCTTCAACCAGATCAGGACCCAGCTTCAGCCCCTCAAGAAGCTCCCAAAGAGGTCATAGACGTTATTATGGTAGAAGCCAATCAGTTACAGAAGGGCAAGGGTCAGTTGGTGACCTCCAAATTAATAAATTATGTCATTCTGAAGCTGATAGTACTATTTTACCTGCAAACAGAGCTGACACTGCCACAAGAAGCCTCAGTGGACATATAGAAAGCCAGCCAGAAGGCTTACAACAATTCATTTCAGCACAAAGAGTATCAGATCCTTACAGATCTGTGGAAGAACTGCATGAATTATTACCTTACTGTGAGAAAATTCCTGGGCCATCCCAACACTTGCAAGTTACTCAATGGATGGCATCCATTAATGGAAAAGAAGAACATGATTCTTTTAACAGCAGAGAGGAGGAATAACAAACCTCCTCCACCAAAGCAAGTGCCAAAAACAGCCCCAATAGCCAGCAGCATCAATTCCAACATGAAAAAGCAGCCACAAGATCAAAACAAGGGCAAAGGCAAGGCACCAGCTACAACCCCTTACAGCCAGGGCTACATCCCAAATATTGAGCAGGATGCCATGGAGAATGTATTTCAGATGGCCAGAACAATGATGGAATTACAGAAAAAAGGAGGAAGCCAGATTGAAATATCAGAAATGAGTTCTGACATTTTTGATTCTAGCCCAGAGTTATATGAAGCTATAAATGATGTAAAAAATTATGTTTCTGATAAAACATTCATCCATTTGTAACAATCTTAAACCAAACAACTTAAGTCTGAGCCAAATAAATGAGACACTTATGTGTTTTGAAAATGTTTCAAGAGCAATTAAAACTTCCAATAATGACAATTCATTTGGTAATAAATTAAATGAAAAATCTGCCATTATTGAGGAATTGATAGAAAAAGATTCCAAATTCAATCTTTATGACATAATTGAAACAAGAATAAAACAAGCCATAAGTACTATCAGGGAGGAGACTAAAGATGTTCTTGAGAATATTTGAAAATCCTTTACTGAAGTAAAGACATATACAATTGGCTTGGAAAAATGTTTTGACACCTCATAAGAGGAAATATCAAAATTAACAATGAATTTGGATCAGATAACTTCTGATAATACTAGACAAACAGAACTATGGCAAGAATTAACACAAACAGAGGATAATCATAAAACTAATGTAATAATGTCAATACAAAGTTTACAACTTGAATTCAGAAATTCCCAAAGGTGTAACAACAGTAAAATGAATGATATTGAAAAATTACTTCATACCTTACCAAGAATGTCTACACCTTTGAATCAGAATGAGGGCACAAGACTTCCAAATCCACAACTATTGGAGGTTGAAAACTCACAGTTAAAAAAAGAATTTTCCACTTCTTTTCATAACTTGGAACCATCAATGTGCCAAGCACTCTTGAAAGAAGTACCAAAACTTGAAGAATGGCCTCACTTCAGTGGTTAAGGAGAATATGACCATATCAAATTCATCAGAGGTATTGAAATGATTAAAGAAGATTTTAAATTACCAGACAGATTGGTAACAGCAAGATTTAACACTTTTTTTACCAAATCAGCCCACATATGGTATAACAAATTAAGACAAGCACATGGACACCAAAGCTGGACTTGGTGGAAAACCCAAATTATCAATAAATGGGAAAATGATGCTTAGAGGTTTAAAGTGGAAACAGCCTTTGAATCTGCCAAATTCAATGCTGATAAAGACAAATCTTTACGATGTCTTTGCAAACAAAAAGACAGATTAACAGCATTTTATCCTGAAATGTCTGAATTTATGATCCAAAAAAACATTCTGAGACAATGTGGAGGTTACTTAGGGCATGCTGTCAAAAGCAGGACTACTGAACAATCTTCAGCAGAAAATATTATTAATATATTAGAAGAAGTAACCACCAGAACCAGAAATTGTTCTAGTAAGGTGAATTGCAAAAAAATGGTTAATACACCTTGGAAAGATTCTGTGGACAAAAATCCCAAAGAAAATTTTAATAATATGAAGTATAAATCTGAAGATATAATCAGAAAGTGCCATATTTTCCGAAGAACCACCCACCTAGCCAATGCATGTCCGAAACGGGCAAAAAAAATGAAATTGACATTAAAAAAGAACCTGATGTTGAAAAATATAATAATATAATTGAGGAAACTTTATATGATAAGTCATCAATATTTTCTGAATCTTCAAAAGATATAGAAAATATCAATGCCACCTTTGCCATAATGGAATCTCATTCCCACTTTCCACACTTAAGCAATGGTCAACCTGCTTTGTCAAAAATTCAAGATGCACAACTTATGAAGACCAAAACAAACAGGGGAAAAGTTTATACAGCTGGTAACCCCTGTATAACAGAAGTGGTAATTTAGAATAAGCCCACTAAACGTTTACTCAAACCAGGAGCCTTCTGCTCTTGTTTTGGGAAATCCTTTCTTAAAACTTGTGCACCAAATTTTGAAGACTAATTGTTACCAATTGATGACATAAGATTCAATAGTGCAAGTAATCTAATGAAAGAATTGGGAATCTTTGAGACTACTGTCATATCTCCACATATTAATAGAAATTTAAGAATCACTGTTGAATTTGTTGTTATGGAACATTGCTCTAGTACCCATTTTATATTGGGAAATGACTATTTGATCATTTATGGGATAGACTTACATAACAACAAACACAGATACTTTACTATTGGAGACAATAAGCATCAAAAATGTGCCTTTTTACCATTTAAAAGGCAAATTACAGTAAGTAAAGTAGAACCAGTCAACTTAGAGTTAGAAATATTCAAATCTGAACAGTGAAATGAAGCTGAAATAAGCCTTCCTTTGACTGATAGTAAGGAAAATGAACTTTCTGCCCTTTTATATGACCACAAAGCAGCATTTGAATCAGACAAAGAACCTTTGGGGGCAATTATTGGTCATGAAGTTGACATCATCCTGTTTTCTGTGCTACCCCATTTATAAGTCTGTTGGAAAACAGCATCATTGAGGGTGATAATCCCGTTTATGGAATGGATAAGTAGTACTATATGATACAGTTTCTAAGAGTAGAGTTGTTTGGGAATGCAGCTCAAAGTGGTTGGGAAATTCCATCTAAGGCTAAATATAGGTGAGAGACCGATAGCAAACAAGTACCATGAGGGAAAGATGAAAAGAACTTTGGAAAGAGATTTAACAGTACATGAAATTGTTAAAAGGGAAACATTTGAAGTTAGAATTGTTATTGTTAGTGCAACTTTTTTAAAGGTGTATTCTAATTATTAACAGACCAACATCAATCTTTGAATGTTGGAGAAGGTTTTTGGAGATGTTACAGTTTAGGCTGTGTTATAATCCTTAAATTTGATAAAATTTTAAGATTGAGGATCACAATAAGCCATTTATTTGGTAAAACAAATTAATGTTTTTCTTATTGAGGATGTTGGTATAATAGCTTTAAATGACCCATCTTGAAACACGGACCAAGGAGTCCAACATGCTTGTGAGTATTTGGG